>CM056202.1:12938969-14157719 GCA_029692085.1 Gymnothorax javanicus | reverse complement strand
GTAAGTGTTTCGGAGATGTTGTTTCTTTACCCTCAACATCTTTTGCATCTAGAATCAGGGAGTCAAATCTTACCTGGAAAGGCCAAGGAGGTGTAAATGCAAGTTTTTGTTTTAGCCCAGGATGATGAAAGCTTATTAACTAATCATGGTCAACCAATCAAGACCTGGATAAGGAGAATCGGATGTGTTCGTGCCAGGCAACATGCAAAAACAAGCACCCACAGTGAGATCTTTCAGATAAGATTGGACACCACTGCTATAAATATTATAGTCTGTGGACAGTACATCTACCCACCCCCACCCCCGAAGCTCAACACACACAGAAGACATTTTCCGAGACACTCAGTCGATACTTTATCAGTGTTCAAGACAGACAGTCTGGCAGCACCGGGGAGAAGCAATTAGCGGCTCAGGGAAAGATGGACATTTGTCCTCCCCCAGACAAAAGCGGGCAGAGTGCCGAAAAAAAAAGGCATGGAGGTGTTTGTCACCAGGCGTGAGGACGTCAAACTCCCCTGCCTGAATGGGAATCAGATAAATGTACGTGTGGTCAGACCGGGGGACGCACAGCGCGGCCCTGATCTGGAGTGCATTTATCATGGCGGGACGTGCCATCGAAGGCTTGGCCCCTCTGCTGGATACCATTGGAAAGCCCATCTGATGTTGTCCCTCAATTCTGAGATCTGTCTGTTTATCCCAATTAGTCAAACGGAGATATCTGCTTTTGCTGCCCCCTGAGACAATTAAAAAAGTTTCAGAGTATACTTTTTTCAAAA
Source organism: Gymnothorax javanicus (assembly GCA_029692085.1). NCBI lineage: Eukaryota > Metazoa > Chordata > Actinopteri > Anguilliformes > Muraenidae > Gymnothorax > Gymnothorax javanicus. Next base: position 14,156,943 of record CM056202.1, on the reverse strand, counting down.
TACAAGCATCAGACATGGCAAAAACAAGATGCAGCAGAAATATGTTCAAATGTGTTATTGATTTTATAGTTAATGGATGTCTCTAGTAGGGTAGAAAACACAAAAATGGCTAATTCTCAAGTTAAAGTGCAGAGACTCATGTCCCCTACAGGCTGCAATAATGGATTGACCGGTCGTAGCCGGATATAAATCCATCTGTTCAGCTTGCATGTTGAAATTATAACCTGAGCTTTCTCTTCTTCCAATGAAGAAAAACTGAGGCAGAGTCATGAATATTTATGGCACAAAAACAAAATGAAAAAGAAATGCAAGTTGTGGAAATTCAGCGCTTACAAACCAGAGGAGAGACTGAAAAAAAGGAACAAAGATTTAAAAAGCAGCCTCACGCCCTCACACTGACACGCCATCCTGAGAACAGGTGACATGGGTGCCATGTTGGCCCTGGCAGAGTAACAGCTGACACTTCGTAAAGAAACGACCAACATCAGCTTAACAGCACAGACTCTCTTACAAATGCCACCTACCACCTGCAGGACAGCTGACTTTCACAGAAAAATGGGTTACCACTTCAAAAAAAGCTCATGCTCTTTAACAGAGAAACTAACTACCACCTGCAGGACAGCTGTATCTCTCTTAAAGAGAAACCAGCTACCACCCGCAGGACAGCTGTATCTCTCTTAACACAGAAACTGACTACCATCTGCAGGACAACTGTATCTCTCTAACAGAGAAACTAACTACCACCTGCAGGACAGCTGTATCTCTTTAACAGAGAAACTAACTACCACCTGCAGGACAGCTGTATCTCTTAAAGAGAAACCAGCTACCACCTGCAGGACAGCTGTATCTCTCTAACACAGAAACTAACTACCATTTGCAGGACAACTGTATCTCTAACTTAAAGAGAAACCAGAAACTAACTACCACCACAGGACAACTGTATCTCTTCAACAAGACAGGCTGTATCTCTCTAACACAGAGAAACTAATTTGCAGGACAACTGTATTACCACCTGCAGGACAAATGTATCTCTAACTAGAAACTACCACCCACAGGACAACTGTATCTCTTCAACAGAGAAACTAGGACAACCATCTCCTAACAGAGAAACTAACTTCCACCCACAGGACAAATGTATCTCTCTAACACAGAAACTAACTACCACCCACAGGACAACTGTATCTCTCTAACAGAGAAACTAACTACCACCTGCAGGACAACTGTATCTCTCTAACAGAGAAAAACTAACACCAACCACAGGACAACTGTAACAGAGAAACTAACTACCACCTGCAGGACAACTGTATCTCTCTAACAGAGAAACTAACTACCACAGGACAACTGTATCTCTTAACAGAGAAACTAAAACAGGACAACTGTATCTCTCTAACAGAGAAAACTACCACCCAGGACCTGCAGGACAGGACAACTGTATCTCTCTAACAGAGAAACTAACTACCACCAGGACAACTGCAGGACAACTGTAGAAACTAAGAAACCACCCACAGGACAACTGTATCTCTCTAACAGAGAAAAACTAACTACCACCCATTTGCAGGACAACTGTATCTAACAGAGAAACTAACTACCACCTGCAGGACAAACTTAGAAACTAACTACCACCTGCAGGACAACTGTATCTCTTCAACAGAGAAACTAACTACCACCGGCAGGAAACTGTATCTCTCTAACTACCACCCCAGGCAAGGACAGGACAACTGTATCTCTCTAACACAGAAACTAACTACCACCTGCAGGACAGCTGTATCTCTCTAACAGAGAAACTAACTACCACCTGCAGGACAGCTGTATCTCTCTTAAAGAGAAACCAGCTACCACCTGCAGGACAGCTGTATCTCTCTAACACAGAAACTGACTACCATCTGCAGGACAACTGTATCTCTCTAACAGAGAAACTAACTACCACCTGCAGGACAGCTGTATCTCTTTAACAGAGAAACTAACTACCACCTGCAGGACAGCTGTATCTCTCTAAAGAGAAACCAGCTACCACCTCTATCTCTCTAACACAGAAACTGACTACCATCTGCAGGACAACTGTATCTCTCTAACAGAGAAACTAACTACCACCTGCAGGACAGCTGTATCTCTTTAACAGAGAAACTAACTACCACCTGCAGGACAGCTGTATCTCTCTTAAAGAGAAACCAGCTACCACCTGCAGGACAGCTGTATCTCTCTTAAAGAGAAACCAGCTACCACCCGCAAGACAGCTGTATCTCTCTAACACAGAAACTAACTACCATTTGCAGGACAACTGTATCTCTCTAACAGTGAAACTAACAACCACCTGCAGGACAAATGTATCACTTAATAGAGAAACTAACTGCCACCTGCAGGACAACTGTATCTCTCTAACAGAGAAACTAACTGCCAGCCGCAGGACAACTGTATCTCTCTAACAGAGACAAAACTCTTAACAGAGAAACTAACCACCTGCAGGACAAATGTATCTCTAACAGAGAAACTAACTACCACCTGCAGGACAAATGTATCTCTCTAACTTAGAAACTAACTACCACCCACAGGACAACTGTATCTCTTCAACAGAGAAACTAACTACCACCGGCAGGACAACTGTATCTCTCTAACAGAGAAACTAACTTCCACCCACAGGACAACTGTATCTCTCTAACACAGAAACTAACTACCACCCACAGGACAACTGTATCTCTCTAACAGAGAAACTAACTACCACCTGCAGGACAAATGTATCTCTCTAACTTAGAAACTAACTACCACCCACAGGACAACTGTATCTCTTCAACAGAGAAACTAACTACCACCGGCAGGACAACTGTATCTCTCTAACAGAGAAACTAACTTCCACCCACAGGACAACTGTATCTCTCTAACACAGAAACTAACTACCACCCACAGGACAACTGTATCTCTCTAACAGAGAAACTAACTACCACCTGCAGGACAACTGTATCTCTCTAACAGAGAAACAACTGTACCAACAGAGAAACAACCACCTGCAGGACAACTGTATCTCTTCAACAGAGGACCACCTGCAGGACATGTATCTCTCTAACTTAGAAACAGGAAATACCACCTGCAGGACCATCTCTAACAGGACAACTGCAGGACAACTCTCTTCAACAGAGAAACTAACTACCACCTGCAGGACAACTGTATCTAACAGAGAAACTAACTACCAGCAGGAAGCTGTATCTCCACCTACCACCTGCAGGACAGCTGTATCTCTCTAACACAGAAACTGACTACCACCTGCAGGAACTGTATCTCTAACAGAGAAACTAACTACCACCTGCAGGACAGCTGTATCTCTCTTAAAGGACAACCTGCTGTATCTCTCTAACAGAGAAACTGTATCTAGAAACCTGCAGGACAGCTGTATCTCTCTAACAGAGAAACTAACTACCACCATTTGCAGGACAACTGTATCTCTCTAAACAGAAACTAACAACCACCTGCAGCAGGAATGCTAACAGAGAAACTAACTACCACCTGCAGGACAACTGTATCTCTCTAACAGAGAAACTAACTGCCACCCACAGGACAACTGTATCTCTTCAACAGAGAAACTAACTCTGCAGGACAAATGATCTCTAACTAACTAACCACACAGGACAACTGTATCTCTCAACAGAGAAACTAACTACCACCTGCAGGACAACTGTATCTCTCTAACAGAGAAACTAACTTCCACCCACAGGACAACTGTATCTCTCTAACACAGAAACTAACTACCATTTGCAGGACAACTGTATCTCTCTAACAGAGAAACTAAACCACCTGCAGGACAAATGTATCTCTAACTTAGAAACTAACTACCACCCACAGGACAACTGTATCTCTCTTAACAGAGAAACTAACTACCACCGGCAGGACAACTGTATCTCTCTAACAGAGAAACTAACTACCACCTGCAGGACAACTGTATCTCTAACACAGAAACTAACTACCACCCACAGGACAAATCTCTAACAGAGAAACTAACTACCACCTGCAGGACAAACAACTTAGAAACAAATACCACCCACAGGACAACTGTATCTCTTCAACAGAGAAACTAACTACCACCGGCAGGACAACTGTATCTCTCTAACAGAGAAACTAACTTCCACCCACAGGACAACTGTATCTCTCTAACACAGAAACTAACTACCACCCGCAGGACAGCTGTATCTCTCTAACAGAGAAACTAACTACCACCTGCAGGACAGCTGTATCTCTCTAACAGAGAAACTAACTACCACCCGCAGGACAACTGTATCTCTAACACAGAAACTGACTAACTACCACCTAACAGAGGACAACTGTATCTCTTTAACAGCAGGACAAACAGAGAAACTAACTACCACCTGCAGGACAACTGCCACCACCAGGACAGCTGTCTCTCTAACACAGAAACTAACTACCATTTGCAGGACAACTGTTCTAACAGAGAAACTAACAACCACCTGCAGGACAAATGTATCTCTAAAAAACTCTAACAGAGAAACTAAACCACCTGCCAGTTGTACCTCCCGCAGGACACCACAGAGAAACTAACTACCACCCTGCAGGACAGCTGTATCTCTCTAACAGAGAAACTAACTACCACCTGCAGGACAACTGTATCTCTCTAACAGAGAAACTAACTACCACCTGCAGGACAACTGTATCTCTCTAACAGAGAAACTAACTACCACCTGCAGGACAACTGTATCTCTAACAGAGAAACTAACTACCACCTGCAGGACAACTGTATCTCTCTAACACAGAAACTAACTACCACCCGCAGGACAACTGTATCTCTCTAACAGAGAAACTAACTACCACCTGCAGGACAACTGTATCTCTTTAACAGAGAAACTAACTACCACCCACAGGACAATCACTAACAGAGAAACTAACTACCAGTTGCAGGACAAATGAGCAGGACAAATCTCTCTAACAGAGAAACCACCTACCACCGCAGGACAACTGTATCTCTAACAGAGAAACTAACTTCCACCCACAGGACAACTGTATCTCTCTCTTCCACAGAAACCATCAACCACCTGCAGGACTACGGACATTGTCTTACAGAGAAACCAACTGCCATCTGCAGAACAGCTCATACTTTCTTCCAGAGAAACCACCTACCACCAGCAAAAGAAGCCGACACTGACAGTCTTACAGACAAACCAACCACCATCTGCAGAACAGTCAACAAACTGTAACAGAGAAACCACCAAACACCTACAGAACAGCTCACTCTCTCTTACAGATGCACTACCCACCACCAGCAAAACGGCTGACAAACTGTTCCAAAGAAACCAACTACCACCAGCTAAAGAGCTGACACTGTCTAACAGATAAACCAAGTGCCACCAGCAGAAAAAGGCGATACTGACACTTTTACCGAGAAACCACCAAACACCTGTTGAACAGCTGGGGGGGGCTTTGTCCTGATGATGTCATGATTTCTGGTTGTTTTAATCAGTGATGGAAAGCAAAAGTGGGAGCATCTAAAAGGCTACCAATTATAACCACCCTTCCCACTAGTACTGTGCCCTGCCACCCCCTGTGGTGAGTGATGGGCCCTTTATAAGGAGGGTGTGTGTGTGTGTGTGTGTGTGTGGGGGGGGTTCTGTAAGAGATGCATCCCTCACACCATGGGCTGATACAGTGATGGAGAGCTCAGACCTCTGCTCACTGACCCCACTCCTACATTCTCTTATGGCTGCATTAGGCCCACAGCAGGATATGTGTGTGTGTGTGTGTGTGTGTGTGTGTGTGTGTGTGTGTGTGTGTGTGTGCCTGTGCATGTAGGCCCACAGTAGGATGTGTGTGTATATGTGCATGCATGTCGGCCCACAGTAGAATGTGTGTGAGTGCATGTGTATGTGTTTGCGTGCACACAGGCCCACAGTAGGATGTGTGTGTGTGTGGTTGCACGTAGGCCCATAGTAGGATGTATGTGTGTGTGTGTGTGTGTGTGCGCGCGCGCACGTACAGTGTTTGAGGGTAACTCTATACGCACTCTGTCTATCTGCATTACTCCTTCTAACCTCACCCTCCCAGAATCCATTCTGCACGTATCAACATGGAGATATATCTCTATTACTCTCAGTGTCCCTCTCCTACAGCATCCTATTTATCATGATTTGTGCGTCTGTGTTACCACAGAATCACTGGTTGTATGGTGGTCTTTATTTCACTTTATAGCACTCATTGACAGCTAATTACCAGTACTGTGTTAATTAGCCAATCCAGGTGATTGGGACAAAAAAAGCCGAGGAGAATTTGTGATACGCAGACTGGAATTTTCCACCCTAAATTTATTTAGTAGCTCTGTCAGTAATCAGAGCGGACTGGTACAAATGTCTATTTCTCTTGTTCTTCATTAGAATGCGGCACTTTTGAGAGTAAATGCCAATGCGTACATCAATTCATAGATAAATAAAATTTAATAATCCGTAAAGTACGCAATCTAGGGCTAAGACCCGAGTACTACAACAGGGATCACCAAATCTGGACCTCAAATTCGGATCCAGCCACGGGTAATTACCCAAACAATTAGTGCTTGTGATTGGCCTCACTGTTTTTATTCCTGACTGCCAGGTAAAGGGAAAGTGTAAACCAGCTGATGTCAGACGTTGAGGAGTGTGATTTGATCATCCCTGTCACACAGGATCCAGTGTCAGCAAGTCTTTCCCCGCCATTGACTACTACAACACTTGATTTCACCGAAGAGCAGGCTTCCAGAATGAAGGAAAAGTCATTAATGGACTCAGGTGTAAGGCTGCAGTGTTTGGAGTGAATGCCTGCAGATTCTGCGGCTGGCAGGACCTTGAGTTAAACAGCACCAAAATCTCTCACTCCCTCCCTCCCTCCCCCCCTCCTGTTCCCCCTCTCCCTCTCTCCTCTCTCCTCCGCTCTCCACACACCTCATTACCTTCTCTTTTCCCCCCAGGCCACCATCGACCCTGCAGTGATGGCCTCCTTCTCAGACCAGCCACTGCTGTTACCGTGGCGCTCGAGCCTCCGCCCCCACCCCCCAACACTCCAGCTACACAACACTCCGGCCGAGTCAGTTCCCACTGCCCTCCTGGGAGTTCAGCCCAAACGTGGCTTTGCAGACCAATATGACTGTTCATAAGCCATGGGCATGTCATCCATATACCTCCATTTCCACAGAACTCTCACCTACACTTTCAAAGTACGGTGTCCCTGAGGCGCCATACCTTACCAGCACCTATCAAGGATGTCACATGTACATGTGAGTTATCTGTTGATATATACTAGATACTGGAAATACTTGATCAGAGAGCAGCAACTCCAGTCCTGGAAGGCTATAGTTTCTGTTTTGTGGTCTCCCCTCAGTCAGAAGGCAATTAATGCCTGAGACGCAAGGTGTGTGGAATCATTAGCCAAACAGTGATGTATATTAGTCTTTCGTGTGAAAACATACCAACAACCAGCAGGTACTGAACCAGATTCAGGGTTCCCATCCCTATACTAATTAGATCTAGCATTCTCATGACACGCAAGCTAATAGCTACAGTGGCTCCTGTGTTCACCAATCTGCTGAGCAAATTCTCATAGGGGTCCATCATAGGGTTCCCCTACAAAAAAACATTCACTAACTGAAGGGACGAGACGCCTGAGTCGAACGAACAGATGCTAAATCACAATCATGGAAACAAAAATATCTATGGTACAGCTTTATTCTGGTGGTCCTTTGTAGATGCTCAACAGACAAGAAATAGCATGTTAAGAACTGAAAGGTTGCCTTTCAACAAAGGTTGATTTGTAGACAGTTAAAATACTATAAACAAAACATGGTCATACTATCTACTAACTATCTTAGATATGACCTGAATATTTATGTTGACAGTCTACAGTGAAATGTAAATAGATGCTGAAGAAACTTCATTGATTCATTGAAGTATCAGCAGATGATTAGGTTAATACAAACCCTTATTCCAATGAAGTTGGGACGTTGTGTGAAACGTAAATAAAAACAGAATACAATGATTTGCAAATTTCATAAACCCACATTTTATTCACAATAGAACTTAGACAACATATTAGATGTTGAAAGTGAGACATTTTACCACTTCATGAAAAATATTGGCTTATTTTGAATTTGACGGCAGCAATACATCTCAAAAAAGTTGGGACAGGGCCATGTTGTACCATTGTGTAGCATCCCCTCTTTTTTTAACAACAGTCTGTAAATGTCTGGGAAGTTAAGGGACCTATTGCTGGAGTTTTGGAAGAGTACTGTTGTCCCACTCTTGTCTGATGTAGCTGCTCAATAGTTCAGGATCTTCAAAGCCAGATTTTTCATTTTATGATGCGCCAAATATTTTCTATTCGTGAAAGGTCTGGACTGCAGGCAGATCATTTCAGCACCCGGATTCTTCTACAGCGAAGCCATTGATTAATTTCTAAAGGAAAAGATTGGGCCGTTGCAGGACATTTTTTAACAACCAGATGCACTTGCCAGACGCAAGTCGCGGTCAGCTAAATAAAGCAATGCCTCCGACAGCCTTCTCGTCGTTAAACAAACTTCAATTATATATCAAAATTAAGAGAAAAAATTAAGGAAACGAAATTGTAAAAATGAAGTCTAGAGGGGGAATATGAGAGGGGGAAACAATGTTCAAAGTAACTCGGGGCAGGAGTAAGTGGAGTGAATGCGAGTGATTAAAAAAAGAAAGTTTTTGTGGTGGGATGAGTTACAGGGAGTGCGCAGGGAGGTTAGAGGATTTTTCAGTAAAAAAAGAAGTTCTTTCCCAAACCCTGCTTGGCGTCTCGCACTGGATTCCTGTCATGGTTTTGGAGGTTGGAGTTTGCTTGGGAGCTTTCTCTGTTGCTCTCGTCCGGCACGATATCGTTTTGCCCACATCGGATTCTTTGGCCAGGTGGCATTAATTGTGGGCGGCGCCCGGACTCTACTTAAGCCCAAGTTCCTCCTCGCCACCTTTGTTAGAGTGTCAGTGTTACGATTGCACTATAGCCCGTAAGTTCTCTAGCTAGAAAGTTGGTTAGGAATTAGTTGCAAAAGAGGAAAGTGTTAGTTAGTAAGGGAATTTATCTCTCTCTTTCCCTCTCCCTTCCTCTGTCTGTGCACCGTCTGGTGCTTAATCTTTTGATCTTGGCTTCCGAGATTGTTTCCTGTATTTCGTTCGGTCTAGCTCGCTTTGCTTCCTTATTTTTACTCGGAGGAGATTTATGTCCTTTGGAAGCGCGAGCCCCTCTCTCTTGTTTTGTCTGTGTTCGTCATTTTGCTGTGCTTCCTTTCGTTCCGGCCACTGCATTTGGCGTCTCGAAATACCAGCCATCACAGTTCCCATCCAAACTGTTCGATGATTATAGAGGCTGGTTGCACCTTGTAGCTCGCTACAATATACAATGCCTGACAAAAGTCTTGTCACTTATCCAAGTTGTAGGAACAACAAATAATAACCTGACTTGTAGTTGATCAATTGGAATCAAAAATGGCTTATATGAAAGGCAAAGCCCTCTAGATTTTGCGAAATATACCAAAATAGAGTTTTGTGTCATTGAGTTTTATAATTTAATTAGTACAGAAAGGTCAGATTTTGCTTGGACAAAAGTCTTGTCGCATTGAAAAAAAATGTGGAAATTATACATACACTTTATTTTGAATACACAAATATGCCACTATAATATCAGAACATAAAGCCATAGTGCCTTGGAAAAAATAATTAATATTGCGTATGACTCCCATGAGCTTGGAGGACTGCATCCATACGTTTTGGCAATGACTGAGATAACTTGATGATGAAATCATCTGGAATAGCATAGAAAGCAGTCTTGCAGGACTCCCAGAGTTCATCAAGATTCTATGGTTTCATCTTCCAAGCCTCCTCCTGCATCTTACCCCTGAAATGCTCAATAATGTTCATGTCAGGTGACTGGGTTGGCCAATTCTTCTTCGCTTTCAGGAACTGTGACATGGAGACAGAAGAATGAGAAGGAGCAGCAGTATAAGTAGGGCAGCAAGAACTTCTTGATATTTCAGGCTGTTGATGTTGCCATCCACTCTGCAGATCTTTCTCACACCCCCATGCTGGATGTAACAAAAAACCATGATTTTTCCTCCTCCAAACATGATTGTTTTCTGGGAGAATCTTGGGTCCATGAGGGTTCCAACAGGTCTTGTACAGCGACTGGCATGCAGTTCAATGGATGATTCACCAGAAAAATAAACTTTCAGCCACTTTTCCAGTATCGATCCTTTCTGCGAGCTGTGGGCCTTGGCAAATGCAATGCAGGTTTTTTGTTCTCTGTTTAATGCAGACTTCTGTGTACTAATTTGGCTATGAAAACCACTTTGAGAGAGAATTTGACAAACTCTTCTTGTAGATACCGGGATTTTTGGTGACATTTCCTCATGTAGCTTCGCTGTAGTTGAAGAAGGGCTGGCCTTGTACAGTTGAAGCAACAAACGGTCCTTTCAAACAGTTGTCATACCGGGGTCTGTCTGACCTGCACTTGCCATGAACGTCACCAGTTTCTTCAAATCTTTTTCTCATCCCCTCCACTTGACATTTGGATACATTAAAGATGTCTGCCACCTCAGCAGCAGACTCAGTCTTCAGGCTCTTGATGATCAGCACTTTGGTCTGTGGTTGAATCTTTGGTATGTTGTCAGAGGTCTAGTCGCACCTCATATGAAAGTCTGGTGGGCTGGGGTTATTTCTATACACATCTGGGAATGTGTTAATTACAGTATTTGTCAAAGGTTAAACTCTAATCTGCGATTTGTTGCATCATCTGAAGAGACAACAAGACTTTTGTCCTAGCAAAAACAGATGTTATGGGCTTAGCCAAGCTGTGAACATCAGAACACTTTTTGACGGTTTCATTTTGCACCAAATTATTAATGTGAAAGCCCTTGACATTAAAATGGACCATTTATTGTAACAATTGATTGGTTAGAAATAAAGTGATATGCTATTTTTAGTTACTATGGCCTTATGCGACAAGACTTTTGTCAGGCACTGTATACCTCCCCAGTAACCCTTCCCCGAGGCACCTGGGATGGTTCGCAAGTACTCACCGATGCATCCCCTAATCTACGGGGATATTCCCCCAATGATGTTTCAAATTCGGGGAAGCTCCGGGTCACCTTCGCCAAATATCGGCAAAGGTACCCTTGAGCTTTCCCGAGCATCAGGAGCCATCCCCGATGTTTTACAGGCATTGTCCGGGAACATCCCAGAAGCTTTGTGACCATAGCCGAAGCATCAGTGAACGTTCACCGGACCACCCCCGATGCCTAATAAGTGCAATTTCTAATGAGACTACTCCGTTTTTTTGGCAAAAACATTGGGAGCATCAGGAGCCATCGGGAGAAAATTTGTCTATTTCCACATCGCCGATGATTTTTCCCCAGTGGGACCTAGGCATAAGATGGTGGCATTTCTGGATCGTGTTCACATATGGCTTCTTCTTTGAATGATACAGCTTTAACTTAGTAGACTGGACGGCGAACTGTGTTCACAGACAATGATTTCTGGAAGTGTTCCTGAGCCCCTGCAATGAATTCCAGTGCAGAATCAGGCCTGTTTTTAATGCAGCGCCGCCTGAGGGCCTGAAGATCACGTGCATCCAATATTGACCTTCGGCCTTGTCCCTTGCGCACAAAGATTTCTCCAGATTCTTTGAATCTTTTGATGATATTATGTACTGTTGATGGTGGGATATTCAAAATATTCGCAATTTAACATTGAGGAACATTTTTCTGAAATTGTTCCACAATTTTTAGACTCAGTTTTTTACAGATTGGTGAGCCTCTGCCCATCTTTACTTCTGTGAGACTCTGCCTCTCTAAAATGCTCTTTTTATACCCAGTCAAGATACTGACCTTTGCGAATTAACCTCATTAGTTGTAAAATGTTCCTCCAGCTGTATTCTACTGTATTAGTACCTTTTACTTTTCCAGCCTTTTTTGAGATGTGTTGCTACTATCAAATTCAAAATTTGCTAATATTTTTCATGAAATGGTAAAATGTCTCACTTTCAACATCAGATATGTTTTCTATGTTCTACTGTGAATAAAATATGGGTTAATGAGATTCACAAATCATTGCATTCTGTTTTTATTCACGTGTTACACAACGTCCCAACTTCATTGAAATTGGGGTTCGGACATGGGGAAATACTTGGGAAATACTTACAGACTATAAACAGTTTATCAACAGATGATCAGGTTAATACATGGGGTGATGGGTGCAGATGCTCAACAGACACTGAATAAAGTTCCAGTAGATGATCAGGTAAAAATTCAGGGAGATACTTAGAAATACTCAACTAGCCACCAACAAAGTATCAATAGATGATCAAGTAAATGTGGTGCCTGTATCCACATTCATCCAAAGTGAGAAAATTATCAATATTTGCCAGTGAAGTCAGTGCGTGTCGCATCATCAAGTACCATCAACAAATTGTCAATAGATGATCAGGTAAATGCACATGGTAATGCTTGCAGATGCTCCGCTGAAATCAATAACATGGCGACTGGTACTTTAATGAAAGTTTCTTTAGCGTCTCTTAACATTTGACTGTTGATTGACAACATATTAACGTCATGTCTAACATAGTCAGCAGATAGTATGATGATGTTTTTGTTTATAATATTTGAACTGTCTACAAATCAACCTTAGTAAAAAGTCGACCTTTCCGCTGTTAACGTGTTATTTCTTGTCTGTTGACCATCTATAAAGGACCATCAAAATAAAGTGTTACTACATCCACATACAGTTCAATCAGCTCCTTGTTTATATAATTATGATATTTTTTGGATTGGAAGTCTACCATGCAGAAATAATGAATGAATCATGCAGTGTCAATATAATTTGTTGTATCCTCGCTGCCCACTGTCCTTCAAGGCTCTGTATCATGTTAGCATTCTGTTGCTACACTGGGTATTGTTGAATGACATATTAAGGCCAAAGTGCTAAACTGTTAGCGAGGGCTTCTCCCAGATGGAGAGCCTGACACGGCTGTCCTTGTGCTGCAGCTCATTCGGCTGCGAAGGTCTCCAGCGGGGTGGAGGGCGGGGGGGGAGGAAACACACCTAACCGAGCGCTCAAATCGGACACCCCGGGGAGGGATACTTCAGCAACGCAGAAGGAGACCCGGCTAAAAGGGCGAGGCGCGGCTCCGAAAGGCCTTCTCCATCCCTCTCAGGGTTGGGCTTAATTATACTCCCACTGCCGACCCGCCGGGAGAGAGCGAGAGAGCGAGAAAGGGAAAGAAAGAAAGCGGGACAATGAGAGAGTGAGAGAGAGCAAGAGAGATTTTGTTCTCACTTTCACAAAAGATTTCCAAATTAGTGCAGTAGACTTCAGCTAATTATCTCTAATTGTAAATTATTTTATTTCCCTTGCAAATAGAGAAAACGTGAATTTTTACTTGGAGAGGGAGCAACAGCACCATTTTCGGCTTAACTTATTTCAGCCTGGACTAGCACCAAAAAATATATGTATATTCATTGATTTGTCATTTTATCGTTGCTATTGCATTTGTCATGGATCACCCCAATTCTGAAAAAGACTGCAGATTTTGGCAAATGCAAATTAGAGAAAGTTGTTGTTTGCAGATCAAAATAAAAAGATAAAAGAGGTTGCCTGAAGTGGGTGCATTTATCCTGTGGCCTTTGACCTACGTGAACTTAACATAGCGGATGCAGAACGAGAGATTGATATAAACACATCCCTGAAGTATGAAGCCCTTGTGCCCAGCAGTCACTGAGATGCCCGCACGAGAAAGTGTGATGATGATAATGCCAACACAGATGGGAAAACAGGGTAAACCAAATAGGCGTGCCCTTCGGGTGACCTCAATAAAATCAAAAAGAAGTGATTTCAAAAGTCCATTCACTCTTTATATCGAAAACACTGCAACAATATTATTTCATGGGTTAACTAGTAAATTCAATCATTTATTTAAAATATGCACATATTTTGCAAATGATGACCGCAACAGACTTCAAAAAATTGGTGCTGGTGCAATTTAGGACTAATTTTGATGTGATTAGTTGCGATTATAAGGCGATGTGACACAGTTGAGCTAATGTATGAAGAAGCCTCCAGTAAAAGGCCTTGCCTCCAGAGCAAAGATGGACTGAGGCTCACCAAGTTGCCAACAGAACTTACAGTCCATCCCTTTGAGAATTACATTCTACTAAGACAAATTGGTCAAATTTGGGCATTTTGCCAACTCACACTCTACAGTGAGTGATACTGTATAATTATATTCCTGAATTACTTCCCACGACAGTATGGATTCGGCCTGATCCTCACTGCGTCCACTGCCACAGATCCTCCATATCGACACAACTTCGACAGCTCTGATTGGAATCTTTGAAAAGTTGGTATGGACATTTATAACCACTACAGTAAGAACTCTGTAATTTTTGATCAATTTGTAATGATTTTTAAAGACCAATATGTAACATTGTCAGGTTCTGCAGGACCAGTTTGAAATACTGGGGACAGTGGCCTCCTCCTACCCTTCCTCCCCCAGACTCCCAGCCAGATTGAGGACATTGAACCTATGGGAACGAGCACAAGACGAGTGCAACATTAAAATTTGACAACAGCAAGCGATGTCGAGTCCTATGTAGTAAGCAAGGAGCGAGCATAAACTGGAGTAAGCACGCACATCCAAAGCGGGGGGTATACTCTTGCTGTTGGGACAGACAGCATCTGAATATATTTTAAAGATGGAGGGAATCTGGTTGAATCTTGGTGCGTAAAGGGCAGGACCAAAAACAACTTCTGATGTTACCGTCTTAAGATCCGTCATTCGACTCCAATGGATATCATGACATGGGCCCGGAAATACTTAAATAAACCTGTGTCAGTCAACGCCATTTGCCATCGCATCCACAGATGCAAGTTAATGCTTTACTACGCAAAGCTGGAGCCATTCATTAAATTTGTCCAAAAGTGCCACCAACTTCCCTGGGCTCTGCGTTATCTGGACAACAGCACAGTGGAAGTGTTTTTATGGTCCGATGATTCAACATTTTATGTGGTTCTGGAAGAAACAGCCCCCATATACTTCGGACTGAAAACAACAAGTACAACCCAAGCTGTTTTCAGTGTTAGATCCAAAAGCCAGCATCTGCCTCACAGCAAGAAGGTCGTGGGTTTGAATCCAGCCTGGGGCCTTTCTGCGTGGAGTTTGCATGCTCTCCCCATGTTCGTGTGGGTTTCCCCTGGGTACTCCAATTTCCTCCCACAGTCCAAAGACATGCATATCAGGCTAGTTGGGGATGCTAAATTGCCCATAGGTATGAGTGTGAGAGCAAATGGTGTGTGCACCTTGCAATGGATTGGCGAGCTGTCCCGGGTGTGTTCCTGCCTTTCGCCCGTAATCAGCTGGGATAGACTCCAGCTCCCCCCGCGACCTGAGTGAGGAATAAGCTATAGAGAATGGATGGGTGCATGGGATTATTAATGCTGAAACGTATGTACAAATTTGGGCAGCATATTTTGTTATCTAGACATCATCTGTTCCAGGGACATCTCTGAATTTTCCAGAAGACAGCACCAAACCATGGCTGAATAAGCAGAGAGTGCGGGTGTAAGATTGGCCTGCCTTCAGTCCAAACCTGTCTCTGATTGAAAACGTATGGCATGTTTAAGAAACAAAACTAATGGCAACAAAGGCCCTGTACAACTGCACAGCTGAAGACCCACATAATGGAGGAATGGGGGTCATTTCTGTTCATTAGATGCGAATAATGGGGGTCTGCAGTGACCAAACGAATAATGAGCATAACTAAAAGACATGATAGACAATGCTCAACATTTGACTGTGCCAAATTTTTTACACTCTGTTGCAGTCATCACATTGCATATTCTGAAAAAGTAATTAAATTCATGTTAGAATATTAATGTGTTGTTGCTCTGGTTTCAAAATAGTCAAGGGTGCATGGACTATTCAAATCAGTCCTTTTTGATTTTATTTGCTTTTTGCATGATATGTTAGCTTTTCAGAATTGGGGATGTACATTATGCACACTATTGTTCAAATTATCATTGTTACTATTATTATAATTTCAACTTTTTTGTAGTTTTTGTAATTACATTATTGTATTTTACTATTGCACATTTCTTATATGGCAATATCTACTTGGTGTAATGTATTCCTCTCAATCAAGCACAATGAATTGAATTGAAATTGAGAGAGTGTGTGAGCGAGTGAGAGAGATTGAAAGAAAGAGAGAGAGAGAGACTGGTAGAGGGATTGTTAATATAACTTATCATTGTAATGATTACTGTTGCTATCTAGGTTATTGCCATTTTTTCAGTTCATTTTCTCCTGGTATCAATACTGATTAATTGCTGTTGTCACTGTGCTTTGACAACATGTATTGTGGAATCTGTCATGCATGCCAATAAAGCATTTGAGTTTGAATTTTAGAAGGAGTGAAAGAAATGGGGGGGGGAGCAACCACCCACATAAGATTCGACAAGTTTAACTAAACCTTTCAACAGTGAATGCACATATTCCTCGCTTAATTCTTTGCTATTTATAATTTTGTTACCATTATGTGTATATGTTTACCGTATGGTAATACTGATGGTATACTCACTGATGAGCCACAAGATTAAAACCACCAGCCTAAAGCTGCTTAGCAGATCGACGTTGAAAACGACTTTTTTTATACGACAGATTACATTCAAAGTCAATGCAAAGACACGAATACACGCGTTTCACGTGTATTCGCGTCTTCGCATTGACTTTGAATGTAATCTGTCGTGCGAAAAAGTCATTTTGCGTCCGGTGCGAAAGTGGCTTAATACAATGAAGGTCCTCCTTCGGCTGCCAAAACCATTCCATCAAACTGACGGCTCTTGAATTCCAAAATTCAGGGTTTCCCAGCAGAACATATCCCAGATTATCACACTCCCTCCACCAGCTTGCCTTCCTCCCACTGTGCATCCTGATGCCATCTCTTCCCAGGTAAATGATGCTCAAATACCCAGCCAAAGCTCATGATGAAAAAGAAAATGGGACTCAGTGGAGCAGCTGACCTTCTTCAACTGCTCTAAGGTCCAGCTCTGAAGCTCAGGTGACCATTGTTGGTGTTGTTGGAGGTGGACCGGAGTTAGAGTGGGCATTTTGACCAGTCTGCAAACTAAAAACTGCAATACCCAGCAGAGTATGATGCACTGTGTATTGGGGCACATTTCTTCTGAAATTCTCAGCGACTTTTGCCACAGTCGTCCTTCTGTTGGTTTGGACCAGACGGGATAGTCTTCATAGCATCAACTGTGCATCAATGAGCCTTGGGCGCCCAAAACCCAGTCACTAGTTCATGTTTTGTTCCTCCTTGGACCACTGTCAGTAGGTATTCACTTCTGCTGACAGGGAGCACCCAGGACGTCTTACCTCTTCAGAGATGCTCTAACTCACTCGTCAGGCCGTAATGATTTGGTCATTGTCAAGATCCCATTCCTCCCACATCCAAAATGTTGAATACGAGAACCGGCTGCTTGCGTAACATTTAAGATCTGTTTGCAGACTCCGAGATTAGCCTTTGTTATGAGATAATCAACACTATTCACTTCATCTGTGAGTGGTTTTAATGTTTTGGCTTATTGGTGCATATCATGACAATAAAGCATATTGAACTTATCAGGAGAAATGGAAGACAGAGAGAGAGAGAGGTGGAGGCGAGAGACAGAGATAGAGAGATTAAGAGATAAAGTTAGGGACAGAAAAATAATTTGTGATTTGCTAAAGATTAATTTGCATTAATGGGCTGGTGTACACTCTGACATTCTGCAACATTCTGCAAATGTGTCGCATGCAAATGAAGCAACTCTCAGCAGAAGATAGAGAGATGGGTTGATCAATTCGTAATTTTGCCAGGAATCAAGTTATTGTCGTTAATAATGATCGCAAATACTGTTGATACTCACAGTCTTCTAATTGAATGCCCCAGGTCTCCATCCCTAGGCATTATCTGTCAGCTGTGCATTTGGAAAGATTGTGTCATGCAATAAGGCACCTTGAAATTGAAAATGGTATTGAGAGATGGAGTTTGAGAAGAAAGAAGGGGGGGCGAGTCAAACAGAGATGGGCCTCAGAGAGGGAAAGAAAGAGAGAAAGAGAGAGAGAGAGAGAGAGGGATGAGAACAGTGTCAAGTCCTGCTCATTGTCATCGTGACTGTTTTAGTGTTAGACAGTGAGCTAGGGTGTGTGTGTATGTGTAAGAGAGGAACAGCCAGAGAGAGCGAGAGAGAGAGAGAGAGAGTGAGAGGTTCATATTTAAAACCCACTTTATTGGGAAGCTGTTCAAAACAGAAATCACAGAACTTCAAAAAAGACAAACAACAAAAATAAAATACCCTTTCAACCCCCACAGGCAGAGAGTGAAAAAGCGAAAAGACGAGAGGGGGAGCGAGAGAGGGAGGGAGAGAGAGAGAGAGAAAGAGAGAGAGAGAGATTGTCGATTAGATTAAGATTCCTTTCACAGTCAGGCCTGGCTTTGTCTCAGGCCCCTGCCTAAAAGTGCTGGCTGAATGTCAAAGAGACCGAGGGGAGGCTATTTTCTCTCTCTCGCTCTGACCACGGTCGCCTTGGCGATGACGGGGCCGCCATCACAAATGCCAACGGGCTTATGCTGATAAACTGAGGAATGAGGGGGGTGTGTGTGCGTGTGCGTGTGTGTGCGTCTTTCTGTTGGTGCTATTAGTGTGTATAAGTATGTGCATGTGTGTGTGTGTGTCTGTGTGCACATTTGTGCGCATAAATGTGTGTTTGTGTGCGGAGGGAGCATTTATGCGTAGGAGTATGTGCAACTGTGTGTGTAGGTGTGTGTGGGTTTGTGCATGTGCATGACTCATTGTACAGCACCGACACACAAAGTGACAACAGGCTGCGAATTTGTTTTTCGGGTGCAATGTAATTACTATTTCTAATCTCCCAATATCCAATAACTGCAAAGTGCACACATATGGGGTGGACTGCCTGTTGAGTGTTACCCACATGTTAATTGGGAGCCTTAACATTGGTGGTTTGAATAAGGCTCCAGTCCTGTGGCACGTCTTTGCCTTTCTCACACCCTTCTCTCCCTGAACTTTCTGATAAAAATGTCTATTTTTTATTATACGCATGTCTATTTTTTTGTGTCTGTCAGCTCCTTTCCATAATAAAGTTCCACGGTGATGGATGGGAGTTACATTTATTTTTTTCCTCTTTATTTAACCGGGGTGTTTGCACTGTGAGATCTCGTCTCTTAGGCGCATCAGTCCTGGAGCGTACACTGAAGGAGGAAAGACAAGGTAAGGGAGAGAGCATGAAAACTGTGCTGAGAGGACTGTAGGGCTACAGTGCTACAGCCTACTTCAGTAGATCAGTTCCTGTAGATCACTGGTTCTCTCTATCACAGGGATGGAAAAGCTGATAAATCACTTTGTTGAAAATGTGAAGAACTGTTCATGAACAGTTCACGAAGGGTTCATGATTTCATTTCATGAATTATTCATGAACTCTTCCTGAACACTAAATGGCCGTTCATGAACTTCGTGCGTGAAGAACATTAATGAACTTACTCCTGAACTATTCGTGAACAGTTCATAAACATTCAAGAACTGTTCATGAACATCTACGTTCATGATAATAAGCTCATGAACTTTTCAAAAACATTGTTCATGAACTTAAGTTCAGGAACGCTTGAAGAACAAGTGAGGTACTTTTTTTGGTAATTGGCAAACTGTTCCTGAACTATGCATGAACTGCAAATAGTTTGTGAAACATTTTCACCGGGGTCAGGAAGCTTCAGCATGTGGATGGGATCTGTAAGGTAGGTGCTCTGAGTCAGCGGATCCTGTGAACACACGGTAAGATTAGTGCACCTGTTGGGTCCTTGAGAAAGAGCCTTATCACGTATTGCTTCAATGGATATTCGCCCATGCCTACTCTAATCAACCGAATTGCTTGGGAATAAAGCTTTTGCTAAACTACTGCAAATTAATGTGTACTACAGCGTGTACAGCACAAAAATGCTCATTTTTTCCATTCCTCGTCTCTGTTCAGGGCTGATTTAAACCAGACGGAACAGTAGAATTTATCATCAGACCAAAATTAGACTTGTGGACAATAAGGCAGAACAAAATACCATGAGAACCACTTGGGTGCATCTCAATGCTCACAAAAAGTTCACAATCTGTTCCAGCACTCCATCCTTCTCCTCCCCTTACACTCCCAGACTGGAGAGTGGATGCTCATGGAAGAACAAAGGATGTACTGCTCAAGTATTGGGACACTCGATATTGAGACCTGTATTTCAATGTTCCTGATGCAGCAACTTTGAGTCTTTTCATTAGAATGAAGTTTTAGTGGGTCAGTAGTCTGCACACAGTGGAGCAAACGATCATGGGTTGACTGTACCTGTGCAGATGGAGGCGATTTCTCATTGATACTACAGAGTCCATAGGAAAAGCCAGCAGGAGAAGCCTGTCTCAATGTTTAACAAAATCCTGGGATTATCACTGCTCCACAGTGTAAGCCGTGAGCTTCATCCGACCCTGATTACATACACTACCAACAGCAATGAGATCAGTCCGAATATGTTCTTACAAAACTATGTGATCAACACTCGTGACAAAGGAGGTAACACTGAAACCTGTTGGAAGACAGACAACATCATGGATGCTGCAATCACTCCTTATACTCATGGCCCTCTCAAAAAAAAGGAAAGCTATCCTATATAGCAATATTAGCCTGGCCCAGGTCTGGCCCACATAATGCACTTTACAGTTCTGGCCCACATACAGCAAGAACAATGGCCCTTTAGTAGCCCAGATCTGGTTTGCCGGAGCTGGTCCACATATGGGCCAGCACAGGGCCAGCTGCGGACACAATCGGCCCACATGTAGCATGCCATCACATAACGGTGCCATCATTGCCAGACCTGGCCCACATACGGTCAACATACCACTTGCCATGCCAGCAGTCGCCCAGCAGTGCCGGCTTGAAGCTGGATCTGGGCCGGACCCGACTGCTGTTGGGGTTGATTCAAATCACAAATGCATGGCATACGACTGACAATACAAACTGTTCCCACAAAATATACATAGAGGAATGGGGGCCTTGACAATAAATTACATGTTTACACATATGTTTGAATTGATTAAGGTGCAGACTACTTCCAGGAATTTCATTTGTTGCGTCTCTTCAACAAGCAGGCCTCAGTGCGTTGAGAAGACTCTTCAGGGAGAGCAGCTAAAATCCCCAAGGGAGCTAATATGACTCAGGTCTGACACCTAGTGGCGTACTGTAAAAAGACAAGAGCTTTGACGCAGCAGTGCATCTCCTCGCTTTCCCACCGAGGCAAAGCTGTTTTCCCTAATGCACCACCTAATGCAGAAGATAAGATTCTGCTGACACAACTGGCTTGGGTTTCACACTTTCTTGTCCATAAAATACAAATGTAAAAAAAGAAGAGTCGCGCTGGTATCACTGGCGAATACTTGGCTCAGGCAGAAGTATTTTAAAACCCGTGCTGTATTTTCAGGTGTTGTGAGGTACGTGAATCACAAACCTTAAACTACTGCTTAGAAATCGAGTAATCTCACAAACTGCCTCATACAAACTACTGGCGCGCCGCGGGGAAGATAACGACACTGATTTTACAGACAGCCCTCAAACTGTGAGCGTTACTGCTTTTGGGGAAAGACAAGAGCAAGGAATGCATTAGCGTCAGTCTCAATCGCGGTATCGCAGTCCCTCGATGGAGAATAGGGACACTACTGCCATCTTCTGCCACTTCGGTGTACAACACGAGAGAAATTCCTGAAAAAATGAGATCATTCAGACCTTCATCAGCCCGCGCTCATTCTCAGAATCAAACAAATGTCATAAAATTTTGATGATTCACAATCCATGCTTTGCAGCGTCCCACTAAATACTCTTTATTTTGAATTATGAGCATCCATTTACTTTTTTTTTTTTTTTAGGAAGCATTACATTCTCTAACTCTTACTATAATGAACACCATTGCTTTTACTTTTGAAGGTTGTTCATTGAAAGCAAAGTTTCATTCAGCCCACCGTCAGACCTCAGCTGACTGGCTTTGTCCTCCACAGTGAAATGACGCGGTATCTAGTGGAAAATGGGAGCAACTGGACATTCAGGAGGAAAGCTGACAGTCAGGCTTCGGCAAAAAAGTGCGGCTTCGACCTTGTTCCGGTCCTTTCTTTTATCATTTTGAGGATGAGGAATTTCCCTATGAGAGCTTGCGGCAAAGATCGAATAGCACAGCTGCAGACACACACACGCCCACAGACGCAGGCGCGCACATGCAGACACACACGCACTCACACATACACAGGCACACACACACACACACACACACACACACACACGCCTCCTTTCATTTCATTCACTTCAACTCATCACTCTTTCATTTTTGCAGGCATGGAGTCAGAGTGTTTCATTCATTTCGGAGAGAGAAATGGGGAAACAGAGGGAGGGAGAGATTACAATGTAACGCACTGAGGCATGAAGGAAGAAGATGTATAGAAAGCAGAGAGAATGTACTACAGTGAGAAAGAGGCTCATCCAGCCTTGCAATCCAACCCCAGCAGATGTTTCACACCAGCATGCATAAGGCATGAGAATACATAATTTAACAGCAATTTATCATCCCTGCAGTTTACATGCTGGGCTGTAATGCAGATTACTACATAGTGCTGCAATAGCTTTTGCTGTGTTTAGAAAAAAAAAAGCAGTATACTGGTTTCAAAATGATTTTTCTAGACTGTTTATAGGCTGGGTTTCAGCATCGACATGTTTTCGGCACTCCAATCACCTGTAATGCACCGCTTTGTATGACTGGAAGAATGAATGGAAGAGAGAGAGAGAGAGAGAGAGAGAGAAAGAGATGCCAATTCAATGCCACTGGGGTCAATAACCACAAATAGCTTAACCGTGGTAATACAGTGGAGTTCATGGTAGCCTTGTCTGGTTATTGCAATTGACTTTTGGCTTTTTTTTTTTTTTCCCAAAAAGTTGCTTGATAATATTGGCAGTCTCAGCAGGCGGTTTTTCTGGCTTGTTTTTAAAATGTGTCGGTCTATTTGGGCTTGTTTGTTTTGGGTTTTGGATCACGGCAGCATTATTTGAGTTTGTTTCAAAGCAAACTCCCTGTTGCTTGGCTCTGTATCCAAAATGACAATCCATCTATAGTTTATTATAGTTTGATTTATCTCCATGGCCATAACAAAGCAAAAATCACAAAGGCTGCCACTCAAAGCGTATGTTAATGTCATCGAAGGCTGTTCCTGTCAGAAGGCTCCTTGGAATACAGTTGACAAATGCAGTCCTCATCGAGTGGATTTCAAAGGACAGCTGCGTTTGAATAGTCAAACAATGAAATCCTATCGTCTAATTCCTAACCACTTTTCTTCACCTCGGTGGAAAACATCATGAGATTAAGGACAGTTGTAAAGGGGAATTCATAGCAGCTCAGGAAAAGAAAGCCGCTCTGCTAGGAATATCCGAATGCACTTACTAAACGACGTGATCATGTGTTTCTTGCCCATCAGGTTTGTTTATTTTCGTGATTGGCCAGATGGATGGTTGTCGCTTTAAATATTGTTGCCGTATGGAATATTGGGATAGCGTTACCTCCTTTCTTTTTGTAAAAGATGGTTCATTGTACCCCATGCTAAAGGAGATGAGTTAGGAAGCATTGAAGCACCTCTCCTTAACATTTACAGAATTCAAACACACTTATCATAGCTGCCACATAATACTTCTGGGTCATTTTCTACACTTCGGGAACTTTCCTAAGCAAGAAAGATCATACAAATGCAGCTGATGGGTAGGGCTATCCTTTGCAACTGTCAGTATCCCACAATCCTGTGTGGACAGAAGAACTAGGTGTCCACTAAAAAAAAAAAAAAAAAAAAAAAAAAAAAACAAGCAGATCAAGTGGAATTCATCATTTAATGTAAAAAAAAGATGATGCGTTAACTAGAATCTTGAAAATGCATTTCTAAATGCATGACACCTGAGACATTGAAACAAGGTTATGACCCCACGACAGACACGCACAAATACTAGAGGAAAATGTTAGCTAGCTATCTAGCTAGCTATGCACAGATAACCTGAAGCATAGGCTGATGAAATCGGTCGCTGTCCTGAGCATAGAGAGCATGAAAACATCAACATTTCCATTATTACAAACATCTGCTCTTGTGTTGTTTCAAAAGAGGAACCTTCACCCCATGCCTTCGTAGCCTTCGCAGTGCAGTTTACCGAGGAAGCATCCTACGCTGGCGTAGCCTCAGCTTTACAAAGCAGTCAAATGTATAAACCAGCAATTATAGCCCGGTATTAAAGAGCTTGAGGATTTTCATTCTTTAAACCGACTACATTTATTTGCCCCTTACATTGTCATGTTCGCAGCCATTTTATCAAGTCTTTGTCCACGTTATAATTTCCCATCCCAGTTTGCTATTTTTTCCAGTGAAATAAAGTTGCTCAATATTAGTCCTTTCATATTAAAAAGATCCAACTGCAGTCCAAGTTGAACTGGATCTTTCCTTAGGTTAAACAATAGCAAGCAGTTTACAGGTGGGCTTGAGTGAACTCAAGATGAATCTTCCCTTGATCTCAATAACTCTCCTTTGTATCTCTCACAAACACGTGATATTTTTGACAATGATCAGTTTGGTGATTTCAATCTCTGGCTCTTCTAATAATAGCTATCTTCAGCCTCCATAAGGAATTCTTCTCTCAGTTCCATAAAAAATGAATGTACTGATGGGATTACAGTGAACCACCCATTAAACAAAAATGGAGCATACAGTAATTCCCTACCACTGTAACTGTACGTGACTATACATTTCAGACAGCATACATTACAATGGAGTAAACAGCTCCAGTATGTTTTTGCTGTGACAGCACAGAGTAAAGCTCTCCAGAGTTTCAACGGAGAGCAGCATGTAAATTATCTACTGTTCAGAAGGTCTGGATTATGGAGGCAACTGAGCAGCAGCTCACAATTGACTGCAAACTTTGCCCAAGTTCCCTCATTGACATCCTATGGACAAGGACATGGTCAAGTGGAGTTACACAAGTCTCATCAGAAATCTGTCTCCTTGCTCTCACCCTTCCTCCTACACATCCTCTTCCTTTACCTCCTCCGCTTCCACCTTCCTTTTCCTCTCCCAGCACCTTCAGGTCTTTCTGGATTCATGGTTCAAAAACTCATGAACTGATCCGTGGCCCTTTTATCTGTACATCTTGAGGTTCTGATTGGTGTGTGAACAAATAGTGTTTTTCACCAGATAATTGTGTGTTATTTGTGTTCCAGCTGTGCTGACTTGAATTCATGATATTGAAAGCCAGTGCTTCCTAAATGAGCA
The DNA here is from genome assembly GCA_029692085.1 of Gymnothorax javanicus. Classification (NCBI taxonomy): domain Eukaryota; kingdom Metazoa; phylum Chordata; class Actinopteri; order Anguilliformes; family Muraenidae; genus Gymnothorax; species Gymnothorax javanicus. The sequence continues at coordinate 14,131,549 of CM056202.1, read as the reverse complement.
CATTGATGCAGCCAGTGACAAATGAAGGGTTAGGTGTGCAGAGTATTTCATATAAAGTTCAACAAATCTGAATAATGTGTGAGTTAATAGTTTTGGGAAATGGGTCTGACTTTTGATTGATGGCACCATGGTTCAGGATGTTTTAGTTGACAGGCCCAGTTATAGAGTGCAAGCAATTGAGAAAAACTGCACTGTTTATGACAAATACCTTCATAAGTTCTGGTAAATTAATTTGGAAAGAATGGCCTCTTGTTTCTTGCTTCTTTTTCGGGGCCAAATCGCTAGTTTTTGGATTGTATTGACAGTCTTGGTTGCTTGTTTCTCTCATATCTTGCAGCCCTAGTCATGGTGATTTAACCTTTCACATAAATACCACACTAAGAATTTGCACATGAAACTATGCAAATGTAATTTTATTGCTCGGTTAGTATGTGATACAAAAAGATTTACTGGATCATGGCTCCACGACTTGTATGAGACCAATTACAGCATTTATCACATTCTAAAAGGTACTTTTGATCCTCCGTCATTGAACATAAACATCATGACATGGATTTTGGAAGGAGATGAACTGATGATGTGGCTAAAACTTTGTGAAAGTTATAGGAGCATAACATAAGTCATAAGAGCATAACTTTTTGATAATATCTAACTTGCTGAATCCCTGGTGTTCACATATTCGCTCTGCAAAGTTAGCATGTCAACCCTGATTTCAACCATTTGAAAATATATCAATATAGATACAGTATGTAACTTTAAATTGCAACATATTATTTTGAAGATCTCCCACAGAGTAAAACAAAATATTAATTAAAGCTCCTGAGATAGAAACTAAGGACATTGATAACAATAAGAAGTACAGAACAATGTCTACAGTAGGGCGTGTTATTGGTGGTACATGAGTCATTTGTATGTTCCTTGTCGAAGTTGCTGTTGGCCTTTATTTTTAATCTTCATCATTGCATATGGTATTGCTTGGCATATTATATTGACTGGCAATATAAGCTGGCATTTAAATGGTTTGCTGACAAGATAATACAGTCATGTTTCTCACTTGAACATAATACCATAGCATTATGTCAGTAGTCATGTTGTGACTGTAGTGCTGAGGGGCACGTTTGGGTGAGAGGTTTCAGTGGTATGTAGGGGAGAGAACAGGACTGCTGGTGATGACTAATATGGTGAAAACCCATATGTGAAATGGAATAATGCTGTGACTATCGGATTTATACGGAGTGTCCGTGTGACATTGGAGTGAGTGTTGTAGTGACTAGTGCCTATATTGAAGTACATACTTGTTTTGCCTCAGCCAACATGTACTACTGAGTGTGTGTGTGTGTATGTGTGTGTGTGTATGTGCGTCCACATGCATGCATGCACGTATGTGTGTGCGCGAACGTGCGTGTGTGGGCAGGGTGGCCTGGTTACATGACTGACTCCTGGCCTGAAAAAGTCTCCCAGTCCAGCCCTGAATTACGGTAGTAGAAGTCTAACAGAAATCTAACCTGTTGAAGTCTCCGCATGCCCTAGTAGTGCTAGGAAGACCCTGGCTAGAATGTCACAACCCCCACATTGACTGGGTCGGTGGTACCATGGTTGAATTTAGTTCATCCTGCTCCACAACCTATCTGCCCTCAGCCTGATTGCACTTTTTCCTCCTGGCCACACAGAGCCGCCAGACCTGCAGGGGGTTCCTACCATCTATCAAGATCTCTGCCGCGCCTTCTGAAAGTCCTATGCCACGTTGCTTCTGCCACCCAACTCATATGACTATGCCATTGATCATCAAGAAATGTTGCCAGCGAGGGACAGGCTGTATTCACTCTCAGCATACAGAGATATGGATGAGTATATCTCCGGGGCCCTGGTCTTCAGCAAACCTCCTTCCTTCATCTTCGCCTGCTGGAGCCAGCTTTTTCTTTGTGTCTTTGAGGGATGATTCTCTCTGCTTAAAAGTTGACCACTTCATAACAGTAAAGAATCGTTACTTGCTGCTGCTTATGGACTTAGCCTTCTCCAAGCTCGAAGGGTGCCACCAAGCTGTACTTGCGTAATGCCTGCCACTTGGTTTGTATCAAAGACGGTGAAGAGTGGAGAACGGCTTTCAACATCCCCTTTGGCCACTCTGAGTACTTTTAGTGATGCCATTTGGGCTCACTAAAGCCCCCGCAGGGTTCCAGAACTTCATCAATGATATCCTCTGCAACATGTTTTCCCTCTTCTTGCATGTATACCCAAATAATATCCTGGTGTTCTCCCACGCCCTGGAGGGACATACCCAGCATGTCCATTGAGTGATCCGTCGACTTATAGAAATCCAGCTCTTCTTAAAGCCTCAGAAGTGTGAATTCATCAAACAACAGTAAAATTTCTGGGGTTCACTGTTCCCCAGGGAGTGATCTGCATAGATTGGCAGTAAGTAAAGCCATCCAGGATTAGCTGTGGACTGTAATTAGTTACAGTGTTTTCTGGTCCTCTTCAACTTTTACAGCCGCTTCATTAGAGGCTACTCTACAATCGCCGCCCCTCCCACAGTCCTCGCCTCTCCCAAAATTCCCTTCCAATGCCCCTCAGATTAACTCCACCTTCAGCCAGCTGAAGGACAAGTTCACTAGTGCCCCAGTCCTGGCTCTTCCCGACCCCCAGCGTCAGTTCTTTGAGGAGGTTGACGCTTCCTACATCGGTGCTGGGGCCGTCTTCACCCAGCATGCGGCCAGTGGCAAACCCCATCCCAGTGGATTTTTCTGCACTCGATTGTCCTACATTATGACTGTGCCTGCCTGAGTTTAAAGAGGCACTATGTAAGTTGGTCAGAAATCGTTCGCTTCTTCGTTGGTTTGGTGCTTTTTTCCCTCTCCGCAGCTCCCCCTATAGTTCCGGTGTGCAAATTTTACACAACTGTCGTAAAAATCTCACGGCAACCACCTCTTCTGCCCCCCGTCCATGTGCATTTGTTTACAACGAAGCCGGCAAGAAGGCAGTCCTGAAGCGATGTCTACCGAGGTTTGTAACCATATATATAGCACAAGTTTTACATTGTATATCTGACGTAAACAAAACAATCACGGGAAAAAGTAAAAGGCTAAGGCTAACTGCGGCTTTTTTGTTAATGTTTTCTGAGTTTTTTTTTCCTCAGCACCGATATTTATCAGATGTAATGTTTTTGTAACACGCTCTTCTAGTTGCTCTTCTAACGAATCTTGAACTACACAATGTAAATAGCAAACTGCACAAAACTCACAAAACCTAGATTCGGCTGACGAAGTTATGTGGCTCATAGTAAAATTGCACTCCTGGGGCAGAAACAGGACGATGTACTAAAATAAATAACAGCTACGTGACAAACAAACGTGTTTACTGGTAACTATGCTAACATCTCTGCTAGCAAACAAGCATCAAGCACCACTCATATAATAATTGCACAAACAACAAAAGGCCTTTACAAACAACAGCAAACATGAAGAGTGGGCAACGACATATGAATACAAGGAATACATACATTTTTTCGCAACGGTACTTACAAGTGCAACAGCAACAACGCCAGGTCGGCATCTGATTTGCATGCTTCTTTCTCCTTGAGCTCTCTCCATTCTGAAAAAGCTCGACCAAGATTGACTCGTGTCTGACTTCTCGCTCGGTCAGACGCTTGCTTTCTCTTCCTCGCCTCCTCTGACAACGGCCAGCTCTTCTTTTTCGCCGGCTCCGCCATTGTAACACCAGTGAAGAGAAGCTGTCTTCCTTTTATTACTAGCCGGGGAGTGTTTTTGTCTCGTACTGTAAAGCAGTTCGTTTCTCGCGATAGCTCCATCCAGCGACGAGATTTGGGACACCGGGGCGGTGGACCTGATCTTGCAAGGTCGGTTTTCAGCCAAGATACGCTAGGGAGCGGGCAGATAAGCCCCATGGCATCCATGGCATCCCTCAGGAGGTTGTCTCTCATCATGGAGCACAGTTCATGAGCCAGTTCTGGAAGGCGCGCTGTTCCTTGGTGGGCATCACGCCTTGACTCTTGTATGGCTTCCATTCCGAGACTAACGGTCAAGTCAAGAGGTTCAACCAGGAGCTGGGCAAGACATTTCCGTCTCTCGGAAGTTATCTCTTCCAAGGGGTCATACCTCCTTCCTTGGGTCAAACTCGCTAATGGTTCCCTCCCCGTGGGGGGGTCTTGGGATGTCCCCCCTTGGGTGTTGTCTGGGGTACTAACCCCCTCTTTTCTAGGGTGAGGAGAGAGAGAGGTGGAGGTTCCATTGGCTCAGTTCCTGGTCCATTGCACCCACCAGGGGAGATGGACAAAGAGTGTGGCTGGCTACGAGGGACATCCCCCTGGGCATCATACAAGAAGCTGGCTACCCAGTTCATCGGCCCTTTGCCATCTTCTGGGTTTTATCACCTTCTGCGGTTCAAATGATCCTCGCCTTTCCCCGCATCCATCCCGTCTTTCATGTCTCCCACATTAATTCTGTCTGTTCCACTCATTACAGCCTCCTTGCCCCCCACTTATCAATGGCGCCCCTGCTTGCCTAATGCGCCGCATCCTGAATGTTTGGCACAGGGGTTGTGGACACCAGTTTCTGAAGGACTGAGGGGGGCTCAGGCCCCAGGGGCATTCCTTGGTGCCAGAGTAACACATCCTGGATCCCTCCCTGTTCCGGGTCCACCATCTGGGATCAGCCGCAGGGCCTCCGGGTGGCATCCCTCGGGGGGATTTGGTCACTTCCTGAGGGTATCCTTCACACTTAAGCAGTCTGTGTATGTTTCAGTCCTGCTTCGTTAATTGATTAATTATTATCTTTTTTCACTTCCCTCCCTCTGTGTTTCTTCTCATGCTCAGATGCCCTCTCTGCCATTTATTGATTTTGGCACTTGTGTATTTAAGTTCTTGCATTTTGTTTCCCCTTTGCTGGATTGTTTCTCTTCATTGTGCTTCAAGTTGACTGATTTTAAGTGCTCAGAACCTTCCGTCTTCCGTACATTAAAGTAAACCAGTAACAATTTATTAGGGATTGATCTCCCTGTTTCAAGCAGCTCCTGGAGTGGTGTGTCCTCCAGTTACTCCAGGCCTTGAGGTTTGAGAGTGTGCACAGTCCAGCGTGCCCCCCTACCCACGGATTTTCTTCTCGGTAGAGACCTCAGACCAGTTTACTGACCATAGCTTGCCCGATCTCCAATGTAAATGATTGCCCCTCATCAAATTCGGGCCGCCCCCTTACTACTCTCCGGCCTAGCACCTTTTCGGATCCGATTTTCCTTTTAAGTGTCAATTGCAGCTAGCATGAACTTTTCATTAATGCTCTATCAGCTGTGCTGTGGAGCCACCAGGTCCCCTCTCTGTTGCTCATAACAGAAATTACTACAAAATTTATTACTTTAAGTAAATGAAGACTGTGTGCAGTCATAGAGATGTAAAACCTTATCTATAAAAGAGGAACAGTCTATATTTGCTAGACTATTAATGGCAATTGGATAATTCAATTTTTGATTACTGGGGTGTGACAGGTATGTAATAATGTATGAATTAAGGATAGTTGATGGTTTGTATAAATAAATCCAATTAAGTGACAAAGTTTCTGAATGGGGTATAAATTCAGCATACCCAAGACAATATATCTATTGATGTGGAGGTGGAGCTATATATGTGAAAATTAGCCATTTTGAATTTTCCCTAGGTAATAGCTCAGTTATTGGAACTTCATTTGTATTTATGGCTTTCACATTGAAAGTTATGATGAATTTTATGCCACAACACGTTTTTCGATGAAAACTATTCCAGCATACTCTCAATGGCTCTACCGGCTAAAAAGAGCATTTTGTTCAAATTCTTTGAAATTTCCTAACCCATCGTCATCTACCAAAAACCCAAAACCCAAGTCCTGTGGTGCAACCTCTGGCTAGTGGCATGAAATGGCCCATGTCTAACTGCAATGACCCATATCTTGACAAATCCAGGCACAGGATTAAAAGTGAAAGAAAGCGCCCATGACAGTAAGCAAGCAGTCAAACACTGTTATTGTACCACTGAATTAAAGATGCTGCATGAATCAACAGGTGCATATAACAAACTTGCCATACCCATCTGTCACATCAATGTCCAGCCATCAGCATTCTACATCCAGACATGTACAACAACAGAATCATGCAATGTGCAACAAGTGGGCAGGTGATATTCTTTCCCTCAGAGATTCCGGAGGTTGTATCAGCACTGGTGCCGGCATGCTGGAATTTAGTTTATTCAAACTGCCACAGCTTTCCCATGTATTTCCGCAGTCAAGTGTTTTACACACAACCTGGAAAATTCACTCCCCATCATGTTCTCCTGCTTCATGCCAGAAGTGGTCTCTGCCTGTCAAGAGTGCAAAGTAGTGAAATTAACAAAATTTGAAATTTTTATGTGTTACCGAGTTATTTCTTTGTATGCTAGCTTCATGTCATTGTGCTTGCAGAACACAATGCAATGAAAGATCTTTTTAACTGGACCATTTCAAGTATGACACGGCATTAAAATTATTTTGTTTATTAGCTGCTGAAATTCTAATTTTTCGCTGAGGTTTTCCCTTAAGTAGGTTCAAAGTCAGAAAAGACATTTTTGACCATGCTGTCGGTCAATGTCACATACAATACATTTTCTGCATCTGCCGGTTGTGGCTCTGCACTGAAACTACATCACACTTATATTGAGAGAAAAATTCAAACCCAGGATGCTATGTTTTTATGGCCACAGCGTTACAGCAATTGGAAAATATCTAGATCTTGTACATCATTTTATCCACATTTCCCTGTAATTCAGCAGAACATATTTTGGATCATTGTAAGCCTTGGGATATCCACTAAAATTTAAAAAAGGCCTGAAGATTTACACTGTAAATACAGCAGCTGCATTAGATGGACGCATATGGGTCCTTAGGTTTTATGGAGTAATTCCTACACAATATTCATCATATTAATGAGCGCAGAGGGGAGTGAAATTTTGACAGGGAGTGTGAAAAGGGCATAACAACAGCTTTTGCTCAGCTCACCACTCTAAGAACAGCATATTTCAAAGCAGGGACAGTCTGATCTTTGGCTACTGTTCCTGGAATTCTGTTTATTTAGTTGATGGATTGTTTTTCTTTACCTCTTCAGTTGGCTTATAATTTCAGTGTCCTCACTATAAAATCTCAGTGCTTTCATTCTTTTGGTAATTGTTTCAAAAGCAATTGCATTGCATAGCCTACTGTAAGCTACTGCAAAATAGAAAAAAAATTTCATCATGAGCTGAGACAGCCAGAATCTCGTTGCAGCTCATATAGCTCCCAACTTCATGGCGTTGGCTCCGGCTTTGTTCCCACAGTCTAGGACAGATCCTGGCAGTGTTATCGGAGTCTCATCCTGAACTTAAAAGTTCATTTTATTACCATTATTTATGACATAATCACTGTCTGTTTAAGTTATAATTACCAAGCTAACTAAGATTTTCTGCTAATTCACATTTACTATTTTTTTCAAGGCAACCTACCTTAATATCAAGCACATTTAGTCAGTAAATATATTATGCAATATAACCTGATTGAGCCCAATTCTCTACTCAAAAATGACAAAAGAGCCTTGTCTTAAGGTTGTCAAATTAAGTTGTATTTTCTGAGAAAAGCAATAAAAGATGACATTTGACAGGGATCACAAATAGCACCTGCTAACGGAGCATAAGGCTAAGAGCCATTACGCATAATCTTGTAGAGTCAAAGCACGCTTCAGTTCCTAAAAAATTTTGAAGGGCTTATAAATATTCAGTATCTCTCCATCTGCATATGCGATGTAATTATATATTTGTAAAGAAAATAAGTATGCCATTTTTGTCATGTTTCCTGGGACAAAAATAAATATTGTCAAGAACATTTATAATCATAATTACAGCTGTAATTATATGCAGATATCAGCATTGTAAAATTCAAAAGGGAAAAACAAACAGTGTTAGTGCGTACATTATGCCTAATTAAGGTATAACTCCGATGCAATCAAGCTCAAACAAACTATTTTCTGCTCCATAGAGCGATGTGGAAAGCCCGTGTGCATTTTATATTTTATAATAGACCAAAACTATTGAGAAGTTAGTGAAATCTTCTTTTTTTGTGAAAGGAATGATTGCTGTATCTCATGAGAGTACATGAAGTGTTCCACCGCAAAACGCAATGTATCCATCTGAAGCATTTTTAGGAAAATACAAATTTTTGTCATGAGAAAAGTAATCATATAGGAGCATTCTTATTCATTAATGTCTTGCTAGACAAGTTAAAACACTACACCAGGGCTCTCCAAATCCGGCCCTCGAATCCAAATACAATCCTGGTTTTCTTTCCTTCCAGGCAATTAAGTGAACAATTAATGCTGCTGATTGGCCAGATTGTCATCTCACCTGACCTGGTGAAGGGAGGGTGGAAAACCAGCAGTTCTCGGCTCTCGAGGACCGTAATTCGAGGAGCCCTGCACTATACCATGATGCAAATAAATCTAAGAATAATGAATTTAGTGAAAAAGTGAACTTTGTTGCAATTATTTGGCAAAATGCAATATACCCAAAGAAGAGTGATAATGCCTGCCAGTCAATATCAAATATTATGTTTCCATAATAATTTGTAATACTCCTCCGCATGTAGTACACTGTCCTTTTTGCAAATTTGGAGCTCAATGTGGCAGGAGAAAACTATGTCCACTGATGGGAAAAATATTCTTGAGGGATGAATTAGGGAACCTTTTTTTCCGCAGAGCTTCCTGCAGAGAAATGACACTCATATTTTTGTTTTGCCCAAAACAAGAGACGCAAAACAATTGGAGCCGGTTGGCATGTTTATAAAAATAAAAAACTTTCAGAACAGTATAATGGCACACAATGATAAACTATATCCAAAACAACATTAAAGTGACTATGAAAGTTAAACCAGCTCTCTCACACTTATTCACTTATTTTTCCTTCATGTCTTAAATGCGCCACAGTGTGCTCGCTGTGAGATGAATACTGCAGGTGCTCTATAGTAAACTAGATGTGAGGTGAATTATAAAATTGACAAATGCAGCTTTAAAGAGCTTGCAGTTTTGTGAAACAAATGGTGAAATCTGAAGTCGACTGTTTATTGAAAAAAAATTTTGATTGAAAAAATACTCTCCCAATCTCTCACATACTCAGAAGCTCACCAACATGCACACACACATGCGCGCGCACACGCACTCATGTGCACATGCACGCGTGCGCGCACACACACACACATATACACACACACACATTTGGCAAAGGAGACAACCCAGGCCTGGTGGAGAGAAGATTAAAGAAGGGCGAAGCAAAGAGAGGGCTAACGCATGTGGCAGCAGTACAGTGATTGCGGAGATACAGCCAACAAATTCTGTCTGTTCCAGGAGGACAACGATGTAATTCTGGGATAAATGTAAAAAGGTATAAATCACACCTCTCTCTCGGCATGGAAGAGATGCTCCCTGCATTTGTCAGTTATGCCTCCTGCAAACTAAGTACTTTGCTAGCCAGTCAACATATTGACATCGCACTGAAGCAAATACTTAGGCTAAATCTAATCTTACTACGTGGTGCGAGTGGAGATTTTTCCTCCACCACTGTAATTTTCATAGTTGCGTGCCTGGACTCACTGAAAGCGCGTGAGATAGGCACTACCAGTCATGCATCAAAATGCTAAAAGATCAGACATGCCTCCACTTTCAATATTTGTCCATGGCAAATATCTGTCCGTGTGTGCATGTGTATGTTTGGCAGTGTGAGTGTGTGTGTGCGTGTGTGTGTTTGCTTGCTTGTGCGCGTTTGTATTCTGCGAGTGTTTGTCGACTGCCACCCAGACCAACAATTTTTCGTGTAAATGTGATTAAGAGCAATATGAAATTTAGCAATTTCTGCCTTAGGAACAGCCAGACAATAGGAAAATTCTCTTTGCCGTCCGAGTAACCTGAGGCAAACCACATGATCTGATGACGGGGTAAATACCTAAAAAATGTGCACGTCTTCACTATTCTGAGAAAATGTGAGGACAGCTAATTTACAAGTAAATCTCTCTTACTTTCTTTTTTTAACATTTTGATACAAAAGATAAAGCCATTTCCTCACAAATAGCTGTTGTGTACGGAAAATTATAAATGACAGTGTCTATGAAGAGAGTTAAAGGCAGAAAAACTATTGCCGTGAGCAACAGCAGGAATTCAGAAACCAAAGAAAAAATTCAGCCATTTCCAACTAACTTTAGTATGTAGCCTGTAAATGCTTTTTATTATTTTTTATATTTTGGCTTTATAGTTTTTTTTTTTTTTTGTTTGCAGTCTGAGATCCAGCTACCAAGCTCCTCATTAACTGTGCTCATTACACTTTTCTCAATTGTTTACGCACTATACCTGGATCTATTAACAAAACATTCCAAATAATGATGCCATCAACCAGAAGACAAACCCATTTCCCATAACAATTAATGCTATTCCCTTATTTTCATACAATTCAGATTAGTTGAATTTTTTGTGTGAAAAACTCTACTCTTATAACCCCTCATACACCTCTGGCAGTACCATGTGCTCATTTAGAAAGCACTGGCATACAGTATCATTAACTCAAGTCATCACAGCAGGAACCCAATCAACACACGATTCCTCAGGTCAAAACAGAGCGAGTCAAAATAGTTCACACGCGAATCAAAACCCACAAATTTATAGATAAAACTCCCATGAGTCAGTTCACCAGTTTTGGAGAGATGGATCCATGAGGACCTGAAGGAAGAGGAAATAGAACAGAGGAGAGGGAGAGCAGAAGCAAAGAGACAAGAGGTTTCAGATGAGATTGTACTGCTCTTGTTGAACATATTCTCATCCATGAGATGTCAATGAGGGAAGTTTAGCAATAAGAGCAGTTGTTTCACGGTAGATTCCATAATCCAGACTGTCAGAGAGGTAGGAAATTTACACGCTGCTCTTTACAGTAACTTTGGGGAGCTGTATCCTGCCCTGTTATGGCACATTCTGCAGTGTAAGTTCTACGTTTGCTGCCTGAAATGCAGTGAATCACTGTACTGTATGACATACATTGACAGTAACTTGGAGTTACTGTATGGTCCTAATTATCTCCGCCAAGGAGGTTAAGTTTTTGCTGGCGTTGGTTTGTCTGTCTGTGTACAAGATAACTCAAAAAGTTATGAACAGATATCTCAGAAATTTTGTGTTTTTGGGTTGCTACGACATCCGGGATGGACCTTATTGATTTTAACTGCAAACGGTCAAATAATATGGCCGCCACGGCAGCCATCTTGAAATCCTATGCCACGCAATAACTGAACTTCACTCCCAGTGATATCACTCAGATTTTGTGTGCTGATTGGTCTCACATCAAGGGCCGGAACCTATCTTTAAATTTCTTATGAGCCATGTTCACTCAGCAAGATTTTGACTGTGCTGCCTTGGTGGAGGTTTGCATTTTCAGATTGCCTGTAGTTTGTAAAATTGGATGGTTTACTGTAATCCCACCAGTACTTCTTTTTTTTGTTGTTGCAGAACTGAGAAATGACCACCTAACAGAGGCAGAGGATGGCCATTGTCAGAAGAGGAAGAGAGGGAAATCATTGATATAGTCATAGCCAACAACAGCTTCGCTTGCTTCAGATACAAAGCAAGAGTTATTGAGGATCAGGTAATATTCCAAAGCATTGATGCAGTCAGCATCTCAACAAATGACCATATTCTCCGACTAAACACGTTAGGATGAAACAGGCCTATCCTCTTCCTTCCGAAAAAAAAAAAAATTTGCCCCCTTCCTGATTTCTTATTTTTTGCATATTTGTCACAATAAATGAAGGGTCCACTGGAAAAATGATCAAGGTCACTTTTCTGCACTTTTGAGTTATCACCATTTAAACTTTCAAAAACCTCAACACTGGAAAACTAGTTGCTAGAGATATATATTGTTTGTACCTTGATAAAGTCTGGTAATCTCCACAATGTATACTTCTGAAATATTTATATCTGGTGAAGATATTGCATATTTGATAGAGCTCTGAAGTTAATATTCCCTTGACTTTGATTGTTCTTTCATTGTAAATCATCAATATCCCAAAAGGTCAAAGCAATAGATTAACAAAAAGTGACTATCATCTTGCAGAAAAACAAAGCTGATTGGTCACCCGAGGTCACGTGACTTGACCCTGATCACCCTTCCAGTGTTTTGCAATGACATTGATCGTTTTGTCGTTTTACGCAGATATTTCAACACTGCATATTTTGGACTCTGATCATTTTATCAGAGTTCTGATAATCTTAAGTGAAACCACCAAGAGTCTGAATATAGATGGCAGGCCTAACTCAAAATCTCTAAAAATTGACCTTGATCGTTTTTCCAGTGGACCCTTCAAATGTTTCAGATCATCAAAAAAAAATTTAGTATTAGACAAAGATAACCTGAGTAAATACAAAATGCGGTTTTTAAATGATCATTTCATTTATTAAGGGAAAAAGCTATCCAAACCTACCTGGCCCTATGTGAAAAAGTAATTGCCCCCGCTTGTTAAATCATGAATTAACTGTGATTATCCACAAAAGAAGAGATTTTGATAAACATTTGATAATAAAACCTTGTGACAATAAAACCCCACTTTTAAAAAACATTTTAAAAAAGGGAAAAAATAAAAATATATGAAAGTTTTAAAAGTTTATAAAAAACTTCTAAAAAGTTTAAAAACTTTTAAAATTTATAGTAAAAGCTTTTTAAAAATTTTTGTGGTAAAAGCACACAACGTTTCGACGGAACTTTGCGTCATTCTCAAGTGACTGAAAGACTGAATGTTTGAGGAGCACTTTTATATATTTTTATTTTTTCACTTTTTAAAAATGTTTTTTAAAAGTGGGGTTTTATTGTCACAAGGTTTTATTATTAACTGTGATTAATGTTATGGCCCCAATTTGTTATGGCGTCACGGACAGCAAGGGATGACAGACAAAATTGTTAAACTTCAACAGATTTAATTAAACAAACAGAACCAATCTACTCTCTACCCTACTGACCAAGATTGATATAAAATAAAAAAATAAGATATTTACAGTTCCCTGTAATGGAGATGGGCTGCTCTGTTGTGATGTCCTGGGACAGGAAAATGCTCCAACACAGGCAAAAATCCACAAAAAAGCTTAAAAGGTCTTGAAAAGAGTGACAGGTCTGGTCAAATGTATCCTTCTTGCAAATTCTCCTACTACTACACACTCTCGATTTTTCTCCTTATATACTCTTGTCCAGCCCCCTCCCATTTCTGGGACTTTCCCTCTGGGCATGCCCTGGACATGCCCAACCTAGCTTCAGACTGGGCTTCAAAAAAAAAAGTCAATACTGCCATCTAGTGGCTATTTACCACATTACACCTCCATTCCAAAGGGAAAAATTTTGACTTAAAAAGGCAAAATTTTTTCTTTTTTCAATAAAAAATGGTTATAGACACTTGTATATATACATATACATATAATACAATATGCTAATAAACACAGGTGATATATATACACATATTCAAACACGGGATAAGCAATCGGCAATTACATTGTCAGCACCCTTTACATGCTTAATTTCCAAGTCAAACTCTTGTAGAATCAAACTCCAATTCAACAATCTCCGATTTTTGTTTTTCATCTTACTCAAAAACATTAACGGATTGTGGTCAGTATATACAATCATTGGCTTTTTGCCCCGTACAAACATAGACCTCAAAGTGTTGTACGGATAGAACCAGAGCCAACAGCTCCTTCTCAATTGTGGAATAGTTCTTTTGGTGGCGATTGAACTTCCTGGAGAAGTATGCCACGGGATGCTCAATGTCATCAGAGTCACTTCTCTGTAGGAGCACAGATCCACAAGCTTGGTCGCTAGCATCGACCGCTATGGAGAACGGTTTGTTGAAGTCAGGAGATTTGAGCACGGGAAGTGACACAGCAGAGACTTCAGGCGATCGAAGGCTCTTTGGCATGCTTCATCCCAAGTGAACTTTTACGCCTTTCTTCAGTTGGTTGGTGAGACTGAGAGCAATCTCAGCAAAGTTCTTGCAGAACTTGCGGTAGTACCGATCATTCCAAGGAAGCGGCATAAAAGTTTTTTTGTTGTCAGGAACTGGAAAGTCCATGATGGCTTGGACTTTAGCATTTATGGGTGCCACCTTACCCTGGCCTATGGCGTAGCCAAGATACGTGACAGTAGCACAACAAAAGTCACTCTTGTTCAGGCTAACAGTCAGGTTAGCCTGGGTCAAGCGCTGGAACAACGTCTCTACATCTTTCAGATGTTCTTCCCAGGAGTCACTCCATGTGATCAGGTCGTCGATGTACGCACCCGTGTGTGGCAATCCGGCGATTGTAGACTGTATCATCCTTTGGAACGTGGCTGGGGCATTTTTCATGCCAAAGGGTAGGACTTCATACTGGTATAACCCAGATGGTGTGGCAAAAGCAGAGATGCTCTTGGCCCTCTCAGTTAAAGGCACACACCAATAACCCTTCAATAAATCAATCTTGGTCAGAAACTTTGCTTGCCCTACTCTATCGATACAATCATCAATCCTAGGTATTGGATACACATCAGTTCTAGTTACAGCATTGACTTTGCGATAATCTGTACAGAATCTAGTACTTCCATCAGGTTTTGGAACTAGAACACAGGGTGAACTCCAATCGGAGTTAGAGGGTCTGATAATATCATGTTCTAACATGTACTCAACCTCTTTCTCAGCAATCTTTCTCTTTTCAGGATTCATCCGCACGGATGCTGTTTTATTGGTTTGGCATCACCAACATCTACATCATGAGAGGCTATAGAAACTCTCTTTGGAACATCAGGAAATAGATCTTTATATTTCTTGATCAACCTCTCAAACTGATCTTTCTGTGAGGGTTCTAAGTGCTGGAGTTTTACATCAAGATTTTGCAACACTTCAGAATTTGACAATTTACATGAAAGAACTTCAGCTTTAATTCTAGGTTCATCATCTTGAAACTCCCCTCATCTTCACAAGTCTCAGCCCTAGGAGGATCTGAAGTGACAGCTGCAACCCTAGCATTCCTATCATAATAAGGCTTCAGCATGTTAATGTGACACAACTGTTTTGGCTTTCTCCTATCTGGAGTCTTCACAATGTAATTGAGATCATTGAGTTTTGTCAGAATTTCATAAGGACCATGAAATCTAGCCTGCAATGGATTGGACTGTAAGGAAACAACACAAGGACCTTGTCTCCTGGATTAAACTCACGGCTTCTAGCCTTATGATCATACCAAGTTTTCATTTTCCCTGACTTGATGTCAAGTTATCTTTGGCTAGGTCAAGCTGCACGCAGTCTTTCCTTGAACTTGCTAACATAGTCTAACAGACTGATATGCTCTCTCTCTTGCCATTGTTCACTCAACAATAGCAAAGGTCCTCTCACTTCATGGCCAAACACTAGCTCAAATGGACTGAATCCAGTAGACTCCTGCACTGCTTCTCTAGCTGCAAACAACAGCAAATGAACCCCTTCATCCCAGTCTTTCTCATGGTCATAACAATAAGTCCTCATCATTGTCTTGAGAGTGGAATGAAACCGCTCTAAGGCACCCTGACTCTCTGGATGATAGGCACTGGAAAGAATCTGCTTCGCACCTAGTTCATACACAACCTGCTGAAACAATCCAGAAGTGAAATTGCTACCTTGATCTGACTGAATTTCCCTGGGAAGGCCAAACAACGTGAAGAACTTTATCAAAGCCTTGAAATGGCAGTTGCCTTGATGTTGCGTAGAGGGATGGCTTCAGGAATCTGGTAGATGCACACATGATTGTCAACAAGTACTGATTTCCAGATCTAGTCTTGGGTAATGGACCAACACAATCAACAATGACCTTGGAGAAGGGCTCCCCAAATGCTGGGATAGGCTGCAATGGAGCTATGGGTGGGTCTAACTGGTGTTTTCCAACTACCTGACAAGTGTGACAGGTTTTGCAAAAGTTGGAAACATTTTTCCGAAGTCCAGGCCAGAAGAAGTGTTTCATAATCTTGTCAACAGTCTTGTTAACACCAAGATGACCTCCTAAAGGCAAACTATGAGCCATTGTTAAGATCTCATTCCTGTAGACCTTGAACAACAATTTGCTTGACCACTGCCCAATCTGCATTGGCAGGGATATCAGGAGGGCGCCACTTCATCAACACTCCATCCTTGAGATAATACCCAACTGGAACTGCGTCTATTTCTTCATCAGGAAGGGCTCTCTTTTTTAGTACACAAATTTCAGGATCAAAAGCTTTCTGGACAGAGACAAGTCTCCAGACACATCAGAATCACCAGACCCATCTGGCTGGCTGAATAGAGAACTGATAAAAGTGTCTGATAAGTCCTCAAACGGAGAAACCATAGTAGGCTGAACAGAGTCATGAGGCAAACCACCTGAGTCATGACTATTCAAGGTGCTGGACGGCACCACATCATCTTCTTCTTGAGCCTTCTTGGCCATAGCACGAGTCACTGCACAGGAAGGATACAGAGATGGGTCTTCATCGCCATCTTCAGTGCTCGGCTGCGAAGTAAGATGAACAGGGGGGAACTACATTGCCCCCAGCCAGGTCATTGCCTAGCAACAGAGAAACACCCTTGATAGGTAGACTTGACATAAGTCCCACCTTTACCTGTCCTGTAACTAAATCTGACTTCAAGAATACAGAGCGCAGGGGTACAGATACAGTCCTCCCTTCAATACCTTGTACAAGTATGAAATCCCCAGAAGCGGTCTCATCATGTAACTCCAAGGAGTCCATCAACAAAAGTGACTGAGAAGCTCCGGCATCCCTTAGGATATATATGGGGACAGGAGGAGAATGCTCATTCAGAGCCACAAATCCCTCTGACACAAATGGAAGGAATTCCTCCCTCACAAAGTCAGCAGTATCAGGCTTTTAGCCTCACAAGGAGCAGACAATTTAGCAGATCGGTCATCTACTACAAGGGTTTCTAACCTTGTCTTCACAAAGGCATTGGGTTTGGTATCCTTTTCTTGTTCTTTCTTAGCTTTAAGGAACCAACAGTTAGTTGTAACATGACCAGATTTCTTGCAATAATTGCAAACTAGACCACTTTTGTCACTGTCAGCTTTCACACTTTGTTCAGACCTTTTACTGGATTTCTGAGTACCATCACCAGATTTGTCTTTGTCTTTGGGTGAGGAATCTTGGGTATCACCGTTACCTTTCTTCTGAAATTGGGACCATCTATTGTTACTGCTAGACTGAAATTTGGACTTATGTGTGAGAACATATTCGTCTGCAAACTTGGCAGCTGATTGCAAATTCAGTGCTTGCTTCTCATTAAGGTAGGTCTTAATATCATCCTTGACACAGTTCTTGAATTCTTCAACTAACACCATCTCTTTTAGTGAGTTGAAATCATCCTTGACCTCCATAGAAGTACACCAGCGCTCAAAGCAAACCTTCTTCTCGTTAGCAAATTCCACATAAGTCTGATTGTCAGATTTCTTCAGACCTCTGAATTTCTGTCGGTAAGCCTCTGGAACCAACTCATAAGCTGTCAAAATAACCTTTTGACAACCTCATAATCAGAGGAATCGTCTGCAGACAAAGCCGAATAGGCTTGTTGAGCTTACCATTGAGGACAGTTTGCAACATCAGAGGCCAGTGTTCCTTTGGCCACTGACAACTCTTAGCTACCTTCTGAAGCACTGGAAATACTTCTCAACCTCCTTCTCTGAGAATGGAGGCACCAGCTTTACCTCCTGGCTAGCCCGAAATTTGTTTTCACCTTGAATTTTGATTTTTAGTAGCTCCATTTGGAGCCTTTCTTCCCTGTCTAATTTTTCTATATCTCGAAATCTCTCTGTCTCTGTCTCTGTCTTTCTGCTCTTTCCTCTTTCTCTCTCTCAAATTCTCTTTGTTTTTCTTTTTTCCTCAATTTCTTTTCTCTCTTTCTCTCTCTCAAATTCTCTTTGTTTTTTTTTTCCTCAATTTCTTTTTCTCTTTCTCTCTCTCAAATTCTCTTTGTTTTTCTTTTTTTCCTCAATTTCTAGCATTTTTTAATTTAAGTTCCAATTCTACATTTGGATTTTTCCACCGAAACTGTTCCAGATCTCCTGGTGCAAACACATTTTCATCAATGTAATATTCAACAATCTCTCTAGCCAGTCTTGCTTTTTCGCATGGCTGGTTTTACATCTGTCAGCTCTAACTGTCTGCATATTTCTAGCAGTTCTGTCTTTTTAAAAGACTTCAAAAACCTCTACGGTTGGTGATGCCAAGAAATCATCCATTGCTGTTGATCTGCCAATGTATATCTAGGAAAATTCAAAAAAACAATTTCACAATGTGAAATTTTAGATTTTCAATAAATGACTTCGCACAATGGTCTACCCCGGACCCGAGCCCCCAATTTGTTATGGCCCCAATTTGTTTATGGCGTCACGGACAGCAAGGGATGACAGACAAAATTGTTAAACTTCAACAGATTTAATTAAACAAACAGAACCAATCTACTCTCTACCCTACTGACCAAGATTGATATAAAATAAAAAAATAAGATATTTACAGTTCCCTGTAATGGAGATGGGCTGCTCTGTTGTGATGTCCTGGGACAGGAAAATGCTCCAACACAGGCAAAAATCCACAAAAAGCTTAAAAGGTCTTGAAAAGAGTGACAGGTCTGGTCAAATGTATCCTTCTTGCAATTTCTCCTACTACTACACACTCTCGATTTTTCTCCTTATATACTCTTGTCCAGCCCCCTCCCATTTCTGGGACTTTCCCTCTGGGCATGCCCTGGACATGCCCAACCTAGCTTCAGACTGGGCTTCACAAAAAAAAAGTCAATACTGCCATCTAGTGGCTATTTACCACATTACATTAACCACATTTTTTTAGTTCAATTTCACTAGCCACACCCAGGCCTGATTATTGCCAGACCTGTTAAATCAAGAAGTCACTTAAAAAGAACCTGTCTGATAAAGTGAAGTAGGCTAAACGATCTCAAAAAGCAACATATCATGCCGTGAACTAAAGAAATTCAAGAACAGATGAGAAACAAAGTCATTGACATCTATCAGTCTGGAAAGGGTTACGAAGCCATTTCTAAGGCTTTGGGAGTCCAGCGAATCATGGTGAGAGCCATTATCCACAAATGGAGAAAACTTAGAACAGTGCTGAAACTTCCCAGGAGAGGCTGGCCTTCCAAAATTACTCCAAGAGCACATCAACGACTCATCCAGGAGGTAACAAAAGAACCCAGAACAACATCCAAAGAACCGCAGGCATTACTTGCCTCAGTCAAAGTCAGTGTTCATGATTCAACTATAAGAAAGAGACTGGGCAGAAATGGCTTTCATGGGAGAGTTCCAAGGCAAAAACCACAGCTGACCAAAAAGAGCACATAGGCTCGTGTCACATTTGCCAAAAAACATCTTGATGATCCCCAAAACTTTTGGGAAAATATTCTGTGAAATGTCAAAAGTTGAACTTTTTTGAAGGTGTGCGTCCCATTACATCCGGCGTAAAACTAACACAGCATTTCATAAAAAGAACATCGTACCAAAAGTCAAACATGGTGGTGGTAGTGTGATGGTTTAGGGCTGCTTTGCTGCTGCAGGACCAGGACGACTTGCTGTAATTGATGAAACAATGAATTCTGCTCTCTACTGGAAAATCCTGAAGGAGGATGCCCAACCATCAGTTCGTGACCTCAAGTTCAAGCGCACTTGGGTTATGCAGCAGGACAATGATACACCAGCAAGTCCACCTCTGAATGGCTTAAAAAAAAACAAAATGAAGATTTTGGAGTGGCCTAGTCAAAGTCCGGACATATACTAAAAAAATTTGACTTCTTTTATATCAGACAAGAAAGCGTAATTCGTACCTTGACATGTTTCCACGGGAACTCCCATCTTCCTCAGAAGTGTCACATGATGGTATTGTGACGTGTCTTATCAGCTGTTGTTACTGAGGCGTGACCGTCCCGTTGGTTTTGACAGGACGATCACGCCTCCTGCTGTCAGTTCGTCTATTCAGAACTGCACTCCATGTGTGAGACAGCATGTACGCCTCTTCGTCCCGGTTCATCGTCCTTTGGGCTCACTTCCGGATTTCTATCGCCTCCATGATCCAGCGTTGGTGTCGGTTTTCCTCAGTGCGGATAACTTTGGCCTTTTCCCAGTCCATAACATGGTTTTCCCTCTTGCAATGGTCTGTGATGGCTGATTTAGGTTCTCTTGTAGTGCCTTGTCTTTTATTGATCTCGTCTGTCCCTTCTCCGTTTCTTTGTCGCATTCTGTTTTGTGTTCTTTTTTTCATGTACTGAAACATCTTCTTGTTTCCCCAATGTAAGTTTTGTTGCAAGAGTGGCATGGTATTTCATATATAACGTTGCATTTATTGTCTTGTTTGATTTTGTCCTTTGGATGCACTTAAAGCTGTCTCAACGTGGTGTGTGGTCAGACCGGTGTGTTAGTGTGATATTTTTCCATGACCCTTTGTACGTGTTCAGTGATACCCCTGATGTACGGTAATGTGACTGCACCTCTGTTGTCTGTGCTGTTAGTGCGTTTCTTTTTGCGACCCTGTGTGTTGTCTTTGTTTTTATTTTTAACCTGCCGCATTCTGTTTAAATCTGATTGAGATGCTGTGGCATGACCTTACAGGCCGTTCATGCTCGAAAACCCTCCAAAATGGCTGAATTAAAACAATTCTGCAAAGAAGAGTGGGCCAAAATTCTTCCACAGGGATGTGAAAGACTCGTTGCCAGTTATCGCAATTGTTTGATTGCAGTTGTTGTTGCAGAGGGTGGCACAACCAGTTATTAGGATTTAGGGGGCAACTACTTTTTCACACCGGGCCAGGTAGGTTTGGATAGCTTTTTCCCCTTAATAAATGAAATCATCATTTAAAAACTGCATTTTGTATTTACTTGGGAAATCTTTGTCAAATATTAAAATTTCATCATCATCATCATCATAACCTTTATTTCGACTCGTTTGAAAACTGAGGTTTCCCTCATTTGCAGTAATGACGAGTTTACAGGCAAGCAGAAATACAGTACAAAATAAAAAGAAACAAACAATCAGCAGACAAAAATTGACAGAGCATAGAAGATAAGAACTGGACTAATAGATTAACAAAAACAGTTGCAAACAGATGTACAATGGTGCATAATCATAGATTTGAATTCCGAGAAAGTTGGCAATGAAACTAGTTTAAGCGAGTCCTGAAGAGAATTCCAGGAGTGTGGGGCATTAAAAGAGAAAGAACATTTGCCAATGTTAGAGTGAATCCTAGGGACATTCAATAAAAGCAATTTACTAGAGCGTGTAGAGTAGTTTACATTGTTCCAGGATAGCAACTGCGAGAGATAAAAGGGGAGTTTTCCAGTGAGGGTTTTAAAAATAAATAAATACCAGTGGATATCCCTCCTCTTAGTGAGAGAAGGCCAACCCACCATATCATATAGTGCACAATGATGAGTGTTGTAATTGGAACCAGTAATGAATCTTAGTGCTGAATGATAGACAGTATCCAGGGGTTTCAGGGTTGAGGCTGTAGCATTTCAATAAACAACATCACCATAATCCAACACAGATAGGAATACTGCCTCAATAACCCTTTTCCTACAACCCAAAGGAAAACTGGACCTATTTCTATAGAAAAAGCCAATTTTCTGGCGCAACTTGGAAGCAAGGTTGTCAATGTGGAATTTAAAATTGAGTTTTTCATCGAGCCATAGACCTAGATATTTGTATTCTGTGACCCTATCAATACAAGAGCCATTCAAGGTGGACAGAGGAAGGCCATCCGTAACGATACCACGAGCTCTAGTGAACAGCATAAATTTAGTTTTATTAACATTGAGAACCAGTGTTGATTTAATCAGAGCCTTCTGTAAAACATTAAAAGAATGCTGAAGATTCTCAACGGCCAGTTGTGTGGAATCAGCAACACAATACAAGACTGTGTCATCAGCATATAGGTGAGTTTTACAATCAGGCAGAGAGGAGACAATGTCGTTTATAAAAATTGTAAAGAGGACAGGCCCTAAAATTGAACCTTGTGGCACACCTTTACTTACAGGCAAAAAATCAGATTTTACAGCACCTGCAGTTACAAATTGGCTTCGAGCAGACAAATAATCTTTGAAAAATTTACAGGCATTTTTATCAAAGCCAATGTTCTCTAGTTTCTTAAGTAGTAGGTGATGATCAACAGTGTCAAATGCTTTAGATAAATCGACAAAGAGAGCAGCGCAGTGTTTGTTATTGTCAAGAGCAGTAGCGATATCATTTGTGACTAAGGTGATGGCAGAGGTTGTACTATGATTGGCTCTAAAACCAGATTGGTGTGGGCTAAGGACCGAGTTGGTGTTCAAGAAAAATTTCACTTGAGAATTAATAAGTGACTCAAAGGCTTTAGCTAGACGGGGTAGCTTGGAGATAGGTCGATAATTGTCTAGGGAATCCCTATCACCACCCTTATGAAGCGGGATTACCCTAGCTGATTTCCAAATCAAAGGGAAGCGACCAGAGGTGATGAATAGGTTGAAAATGCATGTGAGGTCATTGGTAATGAAAGGAGCGGCTAATTTAACAAAAAAAGAGTCAATATTATCCTCGCCAGTCGAGCACTTGGGGTCGATGGCACTCAAGACCTCAAGTACTTCACTGAGAGTGAAAGGGCGAAAGGAGAAATGAGTTGAGGGAGTAACATGTATATCTACAGCAGGGATATTAACAGCTACATCAGCTGGGAATGAGGGCACGTGGCTGTTCTTATCAAAGAGAAAACCTGCTTCAGCAAAATGCTTGTTAAAGGCAAGGCAGATTTCTCTTGGATCGGTGATCACACAGTCTGCTACAATTAGATGTGATGGCAGAACATTTGATGATTTTGTTTTATCAGCGTTAACTATACTCCGGAACTTGGCTGGGTTTGAGTATGAGCTGGTAATAAGGTCTATGTAGTAGTCAGATTTTGCTTTCCTGACAGCCGACGTGCACTGGTTTCTGAGCTGCCTAAAAGTAAGCCAATGGTGATGGTCACCTGACTTTCTTGCCTTCCTCCAGGCAGAGTTCCTGTTTTTAAACAAAAATGACAATTCCTGAGAGAACCAAGGTGTCACTCTATCTTTGACTCTTAAAATTTTAAAAGGAGCATGCTTATTGACTAAAAAAGAAAATTTTTTAATGAAGGCGTCCAGGGCTAACTCTGGATCGTTGATCTCAGCCGGACACAAGATGGGTGGTTGGCTAAGGTCACTTAAAAATTTATCAGCATTAAAAAGATTAAAATTTCGCCTCAGAACAGTGTGAGATTTTGTCTTGGCCTTACCCGAATGTCTGATACAGGCTATCGGGCAGTGATCGCTAATCCCTTGGTCAAAAACACCACAGGTGGATATCCTGTCTGGCTTGTTGCTAAAAAATTAAGTCTAAAAAGAGTGGATTTGGAGTGATTTGAGGAATTGGGTCTAGTTGGTTCAGTGATCAGCTGTGAGAAACCTAAGTTGCCACTTACTTCCTTCAAGTAGTTGGAAGCAGAGCTCAACCAGTCTAGGTTAAAATCACCCATTACAACCAATTCAGACCCCAAATAAGGCGATAGTAGACTAGCTATTCTGTCAATAGAGCTACTATCCGCTGAAGGTGGTCTGTAAACACCAGCTACAAATAAAAAGTTGTTGGGTGACAGAACAATTTTTAAAACAAGTAGCTCGAAGCACTTTGGGGCCGAGACAGAAGTCACAGTAGACACAGACAAACATGATTTTATATAGATAGCCACTCCACCACCTCTACCATCTCTGTCACACCTAAAAATATTGTAATGCTACAGGGAAACTGAGGAATCACAGATTGATTTTTTTAACCAGGATTCCGATAAAATAAGGACATCAGGACTAGCTTGGGATACTAATATTTTTAGATGATCAAGCTTCAAATGCTGAGAGAGACTCCTGATATTCAGGTGAATCAGCCCCAAACCTTTCCTGTTCTTAAATGAATGAGGGTTATCCACACAGAGCACAGGTTCCATGATAGGAGTCTGTCTCATGGAGATAGGGGCCTGAGGTATGGGAAGAAGATATTGTGACCTGACAGTGGTAGTATGGACAGATATGTGATTATGGAAGTGATGGTAATTTATAATAACCGGGATAGGGGATTGGAGAGGAACAGTAATCAAATTTGAAGTTGTGACCGAGCGGGATGAGTAAGGAGGTAAGTGTCTACCAGTAATTCTGGTGGAGATTGAATGCTCATAAACTGTGTTCTGAGGTGCTATTAATGACAGGTAAGGCCTGAAGGGGCAACCTCACGTAAAGGCAGTACTGAAGTGCCGCACGTAAATGCAGAGTGAGAAGGGTCAGTGGAGCTGGCGGGGGTGTGGCATGTCAACAGTCATGCACGTGCAGTCTGAACAGCATGCAGCAAGTTAGCCGCTAACATGCGGGTACCATGCCGGTTCAGGTGGACGCCGTCAGGTCTGTAGAGGAGGGAGCGGTTCCAGAACAAATTAAAATTGTCTATAAAGTTCATGTTGAGAGTGGAGCAGGTGGACCGTAACCAGGTGTTGAGACTGAGAATTCTGCTAAAACGCTCCACCCCACGACCCCCACGGTAGGAATAGGCCCGGAGATAAAACGGACTTTTCACAGCTGGCTAAGAAATTAAAAAGGTCTTTAAAATCATTTTTCGTCAGCTCAGACTGTCTACAAGAAGTGTCACATGTTCCCACATGGACAACGACTCGCTTTATGGAGGAGGGAGATGAAATTAGCAGCGCCGGAAGTTTACCCAGTATGTGATGGACAGTGGACCCAGGGAAACAACGTGTCACAGCATTAAAGAAGCGGACATTTCTGATGATTGAATCTCCAACTATTAGTGTAGTTGGAGAAAAGAGTGGACGGGGAGGTGATGGCTGCTGTTTCCGCTCACCTGGGAGAGTGTCGGGACTGGGAGGGGACGGAGGGGGAGACTTCTCCAGAGACAAAGCGGCAGGAGAGTGATGGACTGAGCGGCGGGCAGCAACACCGGAGGGAGCCGGTGTGATGAGCGGTAAGGAGCGGCGGGTCCGTGCCGCTGAATGCGAGCAGCGCCCAGGTACGGGTGCATGGAAAAACGGAGGTGACATTGGGTTGAGGGACCTCCGGGAAGGCTGTGGCGGTGACGGAGGAGAAGGAAAAGGCTCCTCATTTGTTTGATGATCTGAAATATTTAAGTGTGACATATGCAAAAAAATTAGAAATCAGGAAGGGGGCAAATACTTTTTCACAGCACTGTATATGATTCCCTACTTATGTAATCAAGGAATGTGTACTAGAGCAAAGTGGTCATGTACTGCACCACGTTCCATTTGTTTTGCGTAGAACCTTTAATGAGTGCTGGTCAAAATCCATCTTCAAAAATAGAAATGCAAGGCTACTGCTAATATTTATTGCCTTTTATCTCAGAAAAATATACATACGTGGCACATATAGAACTTTGAATAGCTGCCGGAGTGATGTATTTTACAATCATGAATATCAGTGATGGCATCACTGGATGTGACGTCAGATCGTTGATAGAGTCTGGCATTATTCCACACTTACGGCTTACAGCCCCTATATGGGATCATCGATTACGTGTGGTTTTGTTCACCATAATTCAATTATTTTAACAAGCGCCTCCGCGTCTCTTGTGCGGAGACGCTTGTTAAAATAAATGTGTTTATGCAAAGTGCGACCTTTTTTCTAATTTCATTATTGCTGATTTTGGTCCTGCACTCTTAACGTCTGGGAGTGAAGCCCGTTTGTGCATTTATACCGTAATTCAACTGCCAAATATTTCAATCCAGTTGAAAATGGAAGAGATTTAAGGATACATGTTTGAACCTAAGAGGTCAGAAACACCTACAACAACATCAGAATGTATATTCTCTTCCTGATTCATAAGAGGAAGAAACTTTTGCATTACATAGAAAGAACAAATTAAGTCACTGCATCACCCATGTTCCAATGTTGAAAATGATATGCATAGATGGAATGACGCAGGTGACCTATGTTTCAACCTCATGAACGAACACACCCCCAGTACTGGGGGCAGCAGCATATCTCACAACAAACACCATACCAGGGCATGGTAGCAGCGTGGCAACATATCATACATATGATATACCCGCTTTACGGGAAGAAACTTGGCTAAAAGCTCATTTGTCCAAAACAAAACACAACTATAACACCTAGCAACTAAATGAGCTCGTAGCAAATACGAGGCAACGGTGCATGTGATGCATATGTGGTGCTAGTGAACATGTAACTTCATCCTACCGCACAAGGCAATATATCACATAAAAGTAGAGACTCTTTTGATGATAATTCATATAAGGTTTATTGCTCTATGATCAAAACTCAGTGATTTAAGAGCCAAAAAAGAATGCACTTTGCACAGCCATTATCGTAAAGTATGTCTCACTTTAGCTGCCTTGTAATCAGAATTGTATTTGAGGGCATAACAATGCTGCTTGTAATAACTCCAAAGTCTCTTTTTCGCTTTGAAACAATTACTGACAGTCCTCAGATATTTTCAGTTCACAGCTGTCTGATGGAAAGCAGAAAAGCGCAGTGGCAAACGGTGGCATGGCCACACCCCTTGACCACGTCAGCATGCCCGCCGATTCTCCTCCCCCTCGCTCTCAGTGCAGAGTGGAACTTCAGCACCCGGGACAGCGGCCAGAGAGCCAAGGACCGCACAGCACTCCCGAGACTCGCAGGACCCTGGACAGTTCCCACCAGCTGCAAGTCATAAGGCTAAGCGGGTCTGTGGAAAAGGCACGCGAGGAAACTCAGCTGCGGCTCATGTTAATCAGAGCCGAACAGAGCTTAAGAAAGGGAACCAGGCAGTTGGCGAGAGGCTGATGAGGAGCGCAGTTGTAAGGCACTTGTCAAACCCTTGTTTTCTGCTCTTTAAGAGTCTGGTGGAAAGCCTGGGGGTTCGAGAAGGAAGCCGCTACGCC
Source organism: Gymnothorax javanicus (assembly GCA_029692085.1). Classification (NCBI taxonomy): domain Eukaryota; kingdom Metazoa; phylum Chordata; class Actinopteri; order Anguilliformes; family Muraenidae; genus Gymnothorax; species Gymnothorax javanicus. The sequence goes on along the minus strand of CM056202.1, from coordinate 14,104,545 downwards.
ACAGTCAGCCACGCCATCCGCCCCCTGAAATAACGGATAATGACAGCTCTACATAACATTGATTTAATACGTGCGACTTTATTCACACCTTCTCTGTTTTGTTTCGTGAATATAATTAAAATTACCCCCTGTGGGCTGGTTTTGACTCAACCTCCCGCCTAGTCTGCGCCTTGTTTTCCGGCGTCTCACTACAGTGCATTCGCACTCTGCACCCTATCAATGACCTGACGTCACAAACATGGCTAACCACCAGAGAACCAAAGGTCTAGTGGCGCGACACATGAATTATTTAAAGTTCTATTAAAATACGGGTGTCAGAGTAGGTTAAAGCAAACACAAGTAAAAATGATTCTACACAACTATTTTAATTTAAATGTCACTGATATGGTACAAATGGCTGTCTGGTACAGTTCCTCCTTAATATTAATGCTAGAAATACTCCTCATGAACTGATCTTTTCTGATGGAGCAGGATTACTTTGCCAAAAGTAGAACAGGGAGGAACATAGTAGACCATCAGGCTCTGCAAGGAGGGAATGTGACCATATGTGCCGCCACGAGTCACCAAGGGGTCTTTTACGCCATGCATGTCACCTTTGGCCAATGCAAAACCACAAATCTGCTGGCTTTCCTCAATGGTCTTGGAGATCATGTATACTGATTAGACCTGAGAAGGCCAGTGTAAGCACAGCAACCCTGCTACATTGTCAATTGGGACAATGTTGGTTTCCCCTGGGCTGCTGTAGTTTGTGACTGGTTCGGAAATTACCCAAGATTCAACCATATCTGCCTACCTGAATATTCCCTCCTCCAACTTCCCATTGTAGAGTTTTTTTTTTTTTTTTTTTTTTTGGCATGGCATGCAAATAAAGATCTATGACCGATACCCTTGCATCTGTGTTGACCACCCCCAGGCCATGGAGAAGTCACGTTTACAAATTGGGGGTTGAGGCTTGTTTGGATATTGGCCACTTTTCCCAGATTCATTTAAGAAGATCTTAGCACTAAGAGCTTCTTTAGATCCTTCTTAAGGCTCCAGTAAGAAGCAAACGCGTTTCCCAGATTCCTTCTTAGCCTAAGATGGCTCCCCCTTAGCTGAACTCTTCTTGGTAGCCTTCTTAACTCCTTAAGAATGCTCTTAACTGGAAAACGCGGCCAATTATTGTTAACACTTGCCAGGGGTGGATAAGGCATACAAGGGGTCTTTCCCCTGCTGCCTGGCTATGGCTAATATTACCTGTGTTGATGAGGATCACTGTTCTGACTCAGACCAGAGACCAGATGCTGAGGCAGAATAAATTTGATTTCTTTCTTTATATTCAAACTGTATCATTATTTTTTTTCCTGATCTGTTAATTCAAATTAGTCTGTTTTCACTGTTCATCTCTTGAATATTTTTTCCAGTTTATTATTTACTTTGTCACTCAATTTTAGTTCATTTTACTATAGTACATGAAAAAAATCATCGTTGTTGTGTCTTTATATTCATGTAAGCAGTTTGTTCTTGGGAAAAACCATTAGCCCCATAGCTCATTGCAGAGACTGGTTTTTATGGCAGTGTTTTTAATTGATCTCACCAGTGTGTAATGGCCATTTTGTGTATTTGATGGCTTTTGTGAGACATGTGAAGGCAAAGCTTGGTTTGGGTATATGTACAACCCCAAATCAGGGAATGTTGAGACAGTATGTTAAGATAATACTGAAAGCAGTGATTTGTAAATGACCTTTCACCAGTATTGATAATACACTGTGGTCAGCTCATTATGTGATCTTTCACTTTTCACCAATTTGCATGAACTTAATGATATGCAATATATATGTCCCAGAATTGGTTTGACTGTATCATTTGCTTGCCTAATAACGAATTGGCAACCCTGTGTCAACAGTTTCACCATTTAGGAACCTAACAATTGTTTCCTTTGGTTAGCTTGCCTTACATTTGTGACTCCCGGCCATATTTATGTTATTAATTTCAAGCAAATTATTTTGAAAGAACTCTTAACACCTGTGTTTAGCAAACTAATTTGGAACTTACTGATTTTCCCAGTGCCTGATTTGTTCTGTTAAATAATGTTGCAGCCAGAAATTGCTTACAATATACAGTAGAAATATAGACGTGTTACTTTAAAGGGCCTTTTATTCTTCAGGGCACATGGAAATTGCCATTAAACTGTAGTTGCAGTATTCCAGAACTAAATATCTAGTCTACATACTTTACCAGATATTTGATCAGATTCTTCCAGTGAGACAAGCTTCACCAGCCATGAACCCATCACCAGCTAGAAATCTTAGAGAAACACAGCTTAAACCATCTGTAACTAACTCTGAATGCTGCTGTTCTGTGCTGGAAGTTTCTGCAGGTTAACGATTATGGCATTCCCGTTATAGCCCATCAAGTCTTGGCACAACTTTTTCACGCATTAGGTGTTAACCCTTTGAGCGCCGAATAAATTTTCAAGGAATTAAGTATGTAAGTATCCTGAGCCGTTGAAAACCTATCATGTGTCTGTGAGGTATCGTTCAGGAACCAGTCGCGATAACCAGAAGTAGCAAAAAATGTGATTTTATTAGCGAGGGGGTAAACCCCCGCAGGACAGAAGGCAAAAATACAAAGTCCACAATCCAAAATCACAATCCTAGGGGCAGAATCCAGAGTCGAAAAACCAGGGCAGCAATACAGAAATCGTGGTCAGACAAAAAGGGTTCGATACACAGGAGCAGATATAAAAGCCAAATCAGAGCCAAAAAGAGGTAGTCGGGCGGTCCAGTCAGGAAGGTAACACAATGAGTACAAGGCGAGAAACAAGAGCAGCACAGGTAAACACGAGAAACGATCTGACAGGGAACTGCAGTGAGAAGACAGCTTAAATACACTCAAGGGAAGTCACATGCTATGATTAGGATCAGGTGAAGAGGATAGACTAATTACGTGGGAGCAAAACATGAGGGAGAACCTAACCACATAAAATTGGCAAAAGCCAAAACGTGGACAGGGAACACGAGACAGCCTATGACAAAACATACAGCTCCGGTTAGGGAGTTCTAATGTGCACAGATAATGAGAAGCAGGACAGAGTGGAGCAGGTGCAGAGGATCCGCTGAACTGCAGCAAAGACTAAGTGAAGGCAAGAGGCCGAGACTAGAACAGGGCGAGTGCTGAGAGCTTGTTAATCAATTAGTAAGTGCAGCTATACAATCCCTAGTGCTCGTTAGTAAGTTAGTATTATATACAATGTTAGTCTGGGTTAGTAACTTTAACAAAAACAACAAACTGTTAGTATTGGTTAGTAAAATAGAAAAGAGAGGCGAAGGAAGCAAACGGGATTGGAAGGAATGTTTGAAACCCAGAAACCATGAAATCACCTAAGCATGTGACACGCGGGACTGGGGAGAAGCTGTAACTTAACAAGAGACCAGACAGGGGAGACAAAGTGCAATGAAGGGCATGGCAAAACATGGACTGGACTATAACAGAAAAGTGGAACGGGAATGGCAAAAACGAAAACATGGCAAAGTACAAAAACTAAACAGAACATGACAAAACCTAACAGAACATAATCATAAACATAACAGGGAATGGTAGAAACATAATAAACATGGCAGAATCATAACAAACATGGCAGAATCAAGGCAGACATGGCAGAACCAGAACAGACAAAGCAGAATCATGACAGTGTCAACTTGTTTAAAAGAACTTCCCTTGCGGGAGCTCTTTTAAACAAGTTGCCACATGATAGGTTTTCAACAGCATCTGGTCAATTGGGCAACTATAGTTGCCTATGGCGCTCAAAGGGTTAAGCTCGGAAACCTTGGAGATCAATTTCCGAATGAGCCCACTCGCGCTGACTTGATTCAAAGCACCTATTAAAAGCTGCAGATTGCTCTGCACAAACAAAGTGGGCACTGAAGACTGGCTCCCACACTGTTTGTTCCTTAAATATTAACCAGACTTCCAGTCCTCAAATACACTTGATAGTTTTTCACTCGACTGGTACTCTCAGATCCCGTGCACCAAACCCAGAAGAACACAGATTATCGGATCGGACAATCAGTAGATCATTCATTTCACACTCATGACGAGGTAAAGCAGCTTACAGACAGACTGTGAACAGTTTACCATGCAATGAAATTAATTTGCCTTTTTTTTACAGGTTTGAAAATTTCAAGTTCAAAATTTACCGCTTGTTTTCTTCGGTGGTAGCCTGTCATGGTGACAGTAATGTTTAGCTAACTCGCCATTTTATGTGATATCATGGTGCAAGATCAAATTCTTATAAAACACTGTTTACTTATTTGGGTGACAGGAACCAAAAATGACTAGCTTGAGCTACTACACACAGCTAATAGCGATTAGCAATAAGTGGCGCAAGGCAAAATATAACCCACCCAAAGGAGGTGTTTAAAATTATTTTTGGCTTTTCGGTGACATTTACTTTTGTCTTGGCCCAATTGGGTCAAAAATGTAATCAGCTGGGGCGCCCCGGTGGCTCATCAGTCTGGGCGAGTGCACTGTGGGGGCTGTGTCCTTCTCGCGGCGACCCGTGTTCGATTCCAGCTCGGGTCATTTGCCGCATGTCTTCCCGTTCTTCTCCCCAGCCTTCCTGTCTCTCTCTGCTCTGCAACTGTCAAATAAAGGTGAAAATCCCAAAAAATAATCTTTAAAAAAAAAAAAAAAAAATTAATCAGCTGATCCTTTGATCACTGCGCAACTTCCCTGAAAGTTTAGCGTCATTTGCTCGAACCATTTTTTGCACTCAACTGCTGACAGACAAGCAAATGCCACAAAAAACAATACCCCTCTCGCTGCAGGCAGATAGGAAGTGATAGCTGGTGTTGTTTTCAGGTAGGTGGGTGTGTATAGGGCGGGTGGGCAGGTGTGGCTGTTTGCAGGCTGGGTCTGGCTGTGTGTGGCTCACTTTTCCATTTCTTTTTCATTTTGTGGCTGGGGCTCATCAGATTTCCTCAAATGTAATGGGGAACGGCACCTTAGGAAAAAAATATTCTTCATCAGTGGGAGGCTACCCCACACAAATCCAGTGGAAACAGCAGCCACATGTTGCACAATTAATCTTAGAAATATGAGATGCCCTTTATTGTGTTGTCATAAAATCTCAGTTTCTTTATTTTACCCCCAAAACTGAAGCATACATTTATAACCTCTGATCTCCAAAAATACAGAAAAATACAGACTTATTTCAAATCGGTCAGTCATTGTCCGGTTGTTTTTTTCTTAAGCCCCTTTCAGATTGGCAGTTCACTCCGTATCAGCACAGCAGCAGCTCCAGAGCAGCACCGGGTTAAAGTTTGATGTGAATTGATTTATGGCGGAGTAATTTACTGCGGCGTAGTTTACCCCGGAGTAATTTAAACAACCTCTGGAGGTGGTTTAGCTCCGGGGCAGCACCGGAGAAGCACCGTATTAAGTGCGATATGAATTGTACTCCTGCTCAGCACCGTATTAAATTTACTCAAGCAGAGCGGAAATGGTCAGCGTTCGTTGAACAGTTTTCCGCTCATACGCCAAACGAAGGCGCAGGTGTCCAGGAAGTGTGTGTACTGCTGATCAGCGTCGTTCGCCCTCAGTTTGATTAATGAACGTATCGGTTTTATATATTTATATTTTTTTATACCAATGCCCATAATGCATCACGCGCGATCACGCAAAGGGAATTCCCGGCCCATGCCAAGGCTCCGGTTTAGGAAAATGATACCATGAGGACTAACAGGGTGGCGAGATTTCGATATGAATGGGTCTCGCTGATTTGATGCGGACATTTTATGACTTTTATATGGTGTTTTCAGGTCGATATGAATGGGTTTAAGCGGGAGTGCCGATCCGCAGCAGCACCAGATTGCGATCGGGTGTGTAGATATGAATGTGGAATTAGCCTATATACGTGAGTTTGTGGGCATAAGTAAAGTTCTGTGAGACGCAATGTTGTAGCGGTGTTATTTTACATTTCACTCCTGGGAAGTTAGAATTTCTGTCATTTATATACAGTAGTTTCACCAAACTCCACCCAACAACAATAAACTACAGCAATAAGATGGATAGCCTACATGTGAGAGATACAGAATTATGATCATGAAGGCATTTGCACGGTCAATATCCTTTCCGTGGTTGGAACATCTATCTTCTTCACAAGAAACTTTCGACATTTACAAAGGTCACCGGTTAACAGGGACACCAGTTGATAGGTAACACTGTACAACAGCCAGGAAACCGCTCCAATCTGCTAGCTAGCTGGCCAGCAGGATTGGCGGGAAGAATTAGGTGCTGCCAGTTCTGAGTAGTGATGGATGTGCAGGCTCGGAGCTGGCATGAGGTGTCCCCTGGTGTTAATGATAGTCTGGATTAAAGTCTGATGTCTTAAGGGTCTCCTATCCCTGTTCAATATGAAGCAGTTGTGATTTGCCACAGGAGCTGTTGAGTTTAGTCATTTCTTAAAATCAGTAGATTCTATCAGGACCGGTGGTCCCGGTACCAGTAGAATGAACCTTAGTATGCAAGTGACAGAAGAACCACTCACAGACCTGCATAGCCCCCCGCCTTTGGTATCAGACAAGTTGAGAGGCACTGGGTTTGACAAGCCAGACTGCCTCATGTCTTGTCTCACAGGATGTGACACCCCTAAACACACACACACACACACACACACACACACACACACACACACACACACATGCACACACACACACACACACACACACACACACATCCCCACCCCTTGTCCTGTTTAATGTCACCTCTCCTCATCAGGACCTGAGCCTCGCCCTCCTGCTGAGATTGATTTTTCCCACAAAAAGTAAAAGCAAATTGTTCATGGGCAGCATAGATTGGTTTCTGTCTGGGACAAGAGACACTCTGCTCTCCCACACAATCTTAGCTGCAAATGAAATTAACCAGCCCCTGGCTAAAAATAACTGCCTCACGCAAAGATGTACACCAAAATGAAAAAAAGAGAGAAAATAAGCAGTTTTTAAAATATTGTCTATGTATTGCGGGCTCCAGAATTATTGGCAGCTCTGAAGGGGAAATCCCAAGAATTGAAAAATACAGTAGTTCATTAATATTCCAGTCCAATAAACCAAAATTAAGATTTCATTGTGGTTTAGTGCAACCCCAGCTGGCAAGATACTGTTTGACAAGTTTAAGGGCACATTTACGGGGATTTTGGACCATTTCTCGATGCAGATCTTTTTAAGATCAATCACTTTATTGGGTTTACGCTAATCAACTGCCACCTTAAGTTCAGCCCACAGGTTCTCAGTCCGACAGTGTTCTGCAGCGTCATTCATGGTGGAAACCATGAAGTCATTGATCATGATCTGTTTTGCTGGACGTCTCAAATTAAGCAGCCAAAAAAACACCACTTACCAACCATCATATTTTACAGTTGAGGTATCTTTCTCTTTTAAATATCTCTGTTTCTACAGTGGTGCAGTGATGATTATATACTCAAAAATGAAGATAAATCAGAAACTAAGTACTATTCAAGTATTTATTTCATGTGATACTGAATTATATAGATCAAAATAAGTAAACAAATAATAATATGTAGTAAAAACAAATGTAGCAGGCCGAAGGAGGGCCCGGGCAGGGAATTGAACCCCAGACTCCCAGGTAAGAGTCATGCGCGCTGACCACATCGCCAAAGAGCCAGGTTCATTGGCAAGGTAGCCAGGGCGCGTACTTATTAGGAGACATCTCTAGTGACATGACCCTTAACTGTCACATCTCTCCCCCTCTTTCAGGAGCGTGTCCTCACACCCCATGCCTTACACATGCTGCCATCCATTCGGATCCCCCAGATCCTGCCGATTACTCCAGAATGTGGCAGGCCGAAGGAGGGCCCGGGCGGGGAATTGAACCCCAGGCTCCTGGGTAAGAGTCATGCGCGCTGACCACATCGCCAAAGAGCCAGGCTCGTTGGTAAGGTTGCCAGGGCGCGTACTTATTAGGAGACATTTCTAGTGACAGGACCCTTAACTGTCACACAAACAATGATGTCTTTTTGAGAGAAAAAGTCAATATTAGTATGGCGGCCCTTTGCTTTGATTACAGCCTTTTATCTTTCAGGCAGAGTTCTCACATATTTTTTTATTTCGTCACTCGCTAAACCATTCCACATGGTTTGAAGTTCATTCCAAAGAGATTCTTCCGATATTACAACAGATTTGTTCAATCAGATTAAGGTTTGGAGTTTGAGCAGGCCAAGTCATAACTTTTATGTCACCAGATATTTCTTTCCAACTGAGATAATTCTTGTGCAACTTAGAATTGTGTTTAGGGTTATTATCTTGTCGAAAATAAAATCCCTTACCAATCAGTCTCTTTCCAGATGGCAATGCATGCCTCACAAGGATGCTGTGAGACTGTTTTAATATCTTTACGCAATATCATCACGAAGTTGTCGTGTTGTCAACCACCGTTTTTTTGTTTGTTATTTTTCATACACAGATAAAAACATCAGAGTCGCTTAACTTCATTTTCGCACCTCTATCGCCACTAGTTTTCACGAACCAGTCTTTTTTAAATGCTTGATGGTGTTGCTTACAGTGTCATTGTACCATTGAACATCTTCAGGATCAAGTAAGACCACAATGTGGCTACGAACAATCTCAGAGTGCTCCTTCTGTCGTGCTGTCGTGTTGAACACTGTGACGCTGCTCAAAGTTCATGTCACTTTATACACTGGAACAACTGACCATCAGAGGTAATTTTGCAGAATAATGTTGCCTCAAACTAGTTTTAACACTTGTTTTGCTTCAATAATCATGGAATGAGCCTTCAAACATGCATTCAAGCTATGCAAGAGTCAAAAAAATAAAATTTGAAACACCTTTCTATTATTATAAAAAATTATGTTTTCATTGTTTTCGTTTATTACCCATTTTGTTTACTCACTATACTTTCGGGATTGATTTTTTTTTTTGTTCTCGTTGCCTACAATAGTACAGCCCCAATTCCAAAAAAGTTGGGATGCTGTGTAAAATATAAAACAGTGTTTCCCCTGGATTTATTGCTTGGGGGGGGGTCCCTCTCCCCACATAACCCTATTACCTGTGATAACATAGCATTTGGTCCTGAACAAACAGTTAAGACTCATTTGAGTGTTCACATATTTTCAGGGTTTGCCATTGCAATAGAAAAAAATGGTTGTGGGCTTTGTGAATGCACTTGGCACCATCACATGTAGAAGCATGACCTAAACCCACCTTGTTTTGCTTGCACATAAAACCCAAACCTATGCTTTACCTATATCTGAGATTGTGCTCTTTGTAGTCTTTGCACCATTAACTTTTGTTACTGTGGTGTCAAAAATATCATTTACTTCATTCTAATAATCCGTATAATTAGAAGCAATACATTTGTCTACTCTCAAGCCTGGAGTAAAAGCGGGAGAGGGGTCACAGGTACTTGGAGAGCATAATAGTATATACTTGTACATTATTCATGCAACATGATGCTTCCAGTCTTTTAATGTACTACTACAAGAAAGATAATATGGGTACTGAGGGGGTAGGAGACGGACAATTTGGGTATTGGCGGCCAGTGAACAAGATGCAGTTCAAAACAAATAAATCTTCAAACTTAAAAAAAAAAAAACTCTTACAGGTCAAGTTATGAAAATTTGATTTTTTTATTTTTTTGGGCTAGATCCATAGATATTTTAATTTGTATGACCAAAAGTCACATTAAAAAAATCACATTTCTTAAAAATCGTGGCAAAGCCACTGCGCCCGTTTGGTCTATCGCAACATAGCCAAAATTGAACTTGGCCCAGACTTTCATCCCATATACACGCATATAAAATATGAAAAGGATCTGTCAAAAACTTGTTTCCATTCATTTTTATATTTTTACCACTGACGTGGTGTCTTTTTTCTTATCTTCTCTTTTATTCTTCCTCTATAGTGTCCAGACGGGTAAAGTAGTTGATTGGAATTGACCGTCAGTGAGTTCGGTTGGCAACCGTGGTTTCTCCTTTAAGCACTTTTTTTTTCTTCTGATATTTATTTATTGATTTATTCAGACAAACTATGGTTAGATGTGATCACTGTATGCTTTTATGTACTTTACGTCTGTCTTGTCTTTTGATTTTGGAGCCCCCCCAAAACAATGGTAGGGGAAACAATGTAAAAACAGAATGCAATGATTTGCAAATCTCATAAACTGACATTTTATTCATAATAGAACATAGACTACGTAACAGATGTTGAAAGTGAGACATTTGACCATTTCATGAAAAATTTGCTCATTTTGAATTTGATGGCAGTAATCACTACTGCACACTACTGTAGGTGAGGGTTGGAAGGTAGATTGATGATTAAATCTAGAGAATAAAACAAAGCACCAGCGCACACCAGGATACTCTTGGCAGCACTTTTATTAAAAAATTACATGTAAAAAAGGGGCGCGAATAACGCGTTTCGCATCAGCTTCATCAGATTCACTCCACGCTCATTACATCTAGTGTTTTGCTTTTAAGCTCAGTTTCTTCTTCATGACAAACCGGCATGATGCCTGCGTCACTGCAGACGCTACACCGATTCGCCTGCCAATCTCACATTCCATCCTACCCTCACTCATGATCAAAACCCCGAGATACTTGAACTCCTTCACTTGAGCAATCAACTCACCCCCCATTGGGGACAATCCACCTTTTTTGCGACAGAGAACCATGGCCTTAGATTTAGAGGTGTTGATCCTCATTCCGACTGCTTCACATCTGGCTAAGAACCACTCCAACGCACATTGGAGGTCAGAGCCCAATGAAGCCGATGGGGCTACATCATCTCTGAACAACAGCTATGTAACCCTGAGGCCGCCAAACCAGACAGCCTCCAAGCCTCGGCTACGCAATTATATCTTTTCCATGAAAATCATGAGCAAAATAGATGACATGGCGCACCCTTGGTGGAGTCCAACACTAACGGGAAACAAATCCGACTAAGTGCCGAGAATACGGATGCAACTTCATCTCTGGTTGTACAGGGCAGGGGCGGATCCAGGGTAGTTTATGTAGTTTCCGGAACTCACTCAAACACCTCATTGATTGGCTGGAAACACTTTCATTGTGTTGGAGCTCACTCAAACCTCATTCTGATCGGCTATTCATGTCGCAAACTACTCATGGAAACTACTCACTTCAAAACCTGGATCCTCCCCTGCAGGGATTGGATGGTTTGAACCAACGGCCCTGACACCCATACTCCTGTAGCAAGCCCCACAGGATACCTCATGGAAGACTGTCATAAGCCTTCTCCATGTCTACAAAATACATGTACCCTGGATGGGCAAAGTCCCACGATGCCTCCAGTATCCGTGCAAGGGTAAAAAGTTGGTTCAAAGTTCCACGGTCAGAAGAGAACTTGCATTGCTCCTCCTGAATCAAAGGGTCAATAACTGGCCGGAGCCTCCTTTCCCGCACCATGGCATAGGCAGTGTAATCCCCTACAGTTTGCACCCACCCCCTGGCCCCCTATTTGAAAAATGGGCACCACCACCCCAGTCTGCAAGTCCAAGGGCGCTGTACCCGACAACCTTACAACGTGGGTATTTTGAGAAAAAAAAAAAACAGTTGGACAAATGGAAGTAATTGAAGGGGTTATTTCCGTAAGTGCTCAAGTCCATATTCATTAAAAATCAGATAACACTACAAATCCATTCTTTCACCCTCCACAGCACTGGAAACCATGAACAACAAATTCCTTATCAGTTACTTATGAATATGACTGATTTTCTGAAAAATTGGTATCTTTTGTGTTGGGGGGATTGCCTCGGTAGTAGGCTGTAGCATCATAAAATCAGCAGTAACTGCAAACTTTAAAAATTCAAACAAAAAATTTTAAGACATGGATTGTGCCTAGAATGACTTTAAGCGGTGTTATTGGGATGTGTGGAAAAAAAAAAATCTTAATTATTTAATCTCTTCAACCCAGGATTTTCAGTGACGTGCCTTTTGCGGGATATAAGCCCTTCAGTGACCTCAACTAGAAACACATGATTACGCAAAATCGGTTCCCATTTACTCTTTCTAATTAGCAAGAGAACATTAATTACTTGCTCTGCATATAAGTGATTAAGTTTTCCATGAATTTTTTGATAGGGTTCCATTTGCCTAAGAAAATGTTTTGAAAGATATGGTTGTCCCGACTCAAATCTGCTTGTAAAGTTCAGTTACGTTAAATTAAAACTCGTTATAAAACCAGAAACAGTGCTTTATTTTTATCAGGTTAGCTCTTGACCTGCTCTCCATTAAAAGATAACAGAATTAATTTTATCACTTTACTGAATAATAGGTTAAATACCAATTTGTTGTCAGTAATAATTCAGATGTGATAACATCAAAGAGGAAGGCTACAACATAGAATTGTATGGATGGCAATTAGGAGAAATTTCTCGGAATTCCATCTTGTAGAATGCTATGTAGTTAATGCTACTATGTTAGATGGAACTTTTCAGAGAAAGTTACGATTTAGCTTCTGATTAATTATTCAGTTAATTTCCGTTCATACACTCTCATATTGTGGCCTTCCTGCAATATTCCAATTTTAATTTTATTCTGAAACCACTTAGAATAAGTAAAGTGCCATCTTAGAATAAATCGCGCTGCTCATTCATGACTTTGAATATAGCGCTTAACATGCAGTTACCGATGTGAATAATATATTTGGCACTGGACTCACCAAGATTCCATGCCTCCATGACAAACAGGAGGTGTTTAAAATTGACCTCCCCCTTTGTTTGCATTGAAAAGCCACAAACGCATATAAATATAAATTACGCGTTTCACATTCGAAGTTTCCAACATGTCATGATATTCATGCACTCAATAATTAAAGGTTCTGTTTCTTTTAATCATTTCTGTGCTTGTTTTATGTGTTACTACCATTTTCAAAGTGTTCTAAACATGAGTAGATCTGAATTGCATCCAAATGCGCTTAACTCCCGAAAGCCCAACGTCCCCTAGCGATAACACTGGCGTTACAGGATCTTCAATGGCATGCAGTGAGCCTCTGACCCTTAAATGCATAATTGCTTTCAAGCTCTTCCTGTTTAAGATCACTTGACTAATAATCACACAGTTTATTTACTGAATTATATAGACCAATATATAAGCTGGTAATTATTAAGAAATTATTAAGAAATGACCAAGATCACAGATGGGTTACATTGATAACGTACTTAATAGTGATATTGCAGGGATAAAAAAAATTAATTAATCCAATACTTTCCCTGAATTCCATCTCTCGTTGAAGCATTTTTTATCAGCAGTGCAACCCAATTTATTGTAAGATTTAGTCAAAATGTTTTCAGCGTTCAAACGAATAGGATACATTTGCAGGAAAGAGCTGTTATTCACCCCTTGGAACTATGCTAGACTAATTTTAATTAAAATTCTTTAAATTGACAATACTTCTTACGTTTAAGTGTCAGTAATTGAATAATTGAGTAAATTTAATATTTGTGCATCGCGAAAGTTTGATGCGTGGCATGCGTTTAAGATCATTTAAAATCCAAGCCATGCATCGAACTTTCATGGTCACAAAATCATTTATTGCCCAGCTTCTGGGAAAGTTGTAAGGAGGCTACAACATGGGGGCTCTAGGACTCTTCCTCCCTGGCTTTTCTTGCCAAAATTTTTCGTCCTCGCAATATTCGTCCCATAGGAATTTTTGTCCCTGTAATCTTCGTCCCCATGTATTTTTCGTCCCTGGATTGTTCGTCCCCTATAATGCTGTGCTTTCTTCCTGCCTTATAACCCTAACCCTAACCCTTATATCATGGTGATCCGTTCGTCGTTCGTTTGTCCATCATTTCAAATGATCTTATTTCATTTAAACAATTTAAACAATCATGGAACACATGCATTGCTTCCAACCCGAGTAAAGAAAAGTGTGAGAAATCCAAAGTCATAATCGCAGGTGAAACTGATAAACCTCCATGCACAAGGACTATAATTCCGTGCGAGAATTTCTTACATATGCGTTGATTGAATAATTGCTGCCTACAGCAGGGGAACGTAAATATGCCACTAAAACTCACGCCGAATGCATGGGAGTTGACAGGTATGCGTTATTAATGAAAACTGACCACACCTGATAATGTTGAGAGTTTTCAGAGTTTCTGTAATGGTAAATGAAATAAATGATTGAAAACAGGTTGTGACCAATCAGTATTTTTAAGGGATGAGTTTGAGCCTCCCCTATCGCCAGTTCACAGGCCGCCACTGCACCATGCTCTTTTAGTGTCAACATGAAAATGTAAACGCTATTTTCTCACTATTTGAAAATGATATTGAAAATGGCATTCAACATTTAATTTGCAAAGGCTTACCCTGCTCTACGGTGGACAATATTTAAATGCAGTAAGCCAAACAGCACTCCCAGTCTATTGCATTTGCATATACATGTCATCACGCTCATTTAGAGTCAACATGAAAATGAAAATGCTGTCTTCTAATCACTTGGAAATAATGATGATAACGGCATTTGACATTTCATTTTCAAAGACTTAACCTGCAAAACATGGGACAATATTCAAATGTAGTCAGGAACACAGCGCTCTCCACTCCATTGCATTTACATAGACATGTCACCACGCTCTTTTTGGGACACAATGAAAATTAAAATGCAATCTGTCAGCGTCTCATCAAGGCGGGTCTTCCGCTAGGATGGAACTCATTTGGGGCACAAACTAAAACAATGTTCCTCATTTGCATACCAACCAATCAGCTTCTGGCTAGCGCATATAGGCATGGAGGCTTACTGATAATGTCATGATGGCTAGGCTGCTATGTGTGCCATCCATGGACCTCCAGGGTGCAACGTCACTTCCACTTGACCACCACGGAACGCGTGAGAGCGCATGCACAGTTGGTTCGTCTCTGGGTTTGTCACAGGCCGTGTGATTTATATGAGTTTGGTTCTGGTAAAAATGTATCGACTTTAAAGTGTTCTGGTGCGAAGTTTTGCGGGCATGTGACATGTTTCCGATATCGTTTTGCTGGTTTTTTGAATAAGGTAGACATCGGACAAACTTTGGTTGTTGTTTTGGTAGGCCTGCTCATGGTATCACGTTTTACACCGAGACAAAATGGCTCTCTCTGTTTGACAAAGTAAACTTTGTGAGTTAATTCCTTTTCTTACAGCTGATTAACAGTTTGTCACCAGCCAATGTTTTTGTAAAGAAAACTCTATTATTTTTTGTTGACTTTGTACACTGTTTCATGTCTCATTTAATTTGTATAACTAAAGAGGACATCTTCAGAACCAAGGACGGCACTCAAACTAGTTTAACCACTGCTTGTAACCTGCTGGTAATGGTTATGCTTTGAGATCCAAATGTCAAGTCATGCAGTAAATTAGCAGATGAAAAACTGTGATAAAGTTTGCATTTGTTAGAGCTGCTTCATGCTTTGTGTGTAGCTTACGGCAGCCAGCCAGGTGAGTGGCCATGATGTGCGATGTGCAGGAAAAAAAAAAAATACAGTGACATCACTCAGTTTACATTCACTTGGTGGCCCCAGTGCTTTACGGCTCTTCTCGAGCACCTTTGCATCCACTTCCTGGTATCAAGGAGCAGGTCACAAATACCCAGAGACTCCCGCACCGTTAGAAAGACTTGAGATGGGATGGGCCTGGGTGAGTCTTTACCTCTACTGTTTATCTCCACTTGACAAACAAGTCTTTCAGTGATTATTATATTAATCAAATCAGTTACAAACTTTCTCAGGACCTACAGCCATACTTTTTCAGTCCATTGACCAAATGAGGTAATGTATTAAATATACAGGCTCAAGATTTATTGAGACCTGGACTGAAATGCATGAAAAGTAGGAAAAAGTTGCAAAAAGTAGCCACAGATTGTTCATTTTCAGGAAAAAAAGGCCGCGGACTTAGGTAACCATAAAAGATGTTTTCCATCCTTACCTCAAGGAGTGTGAAAGTGTGTCTGAAGCACTTTTAGTGCTGCACTCTTCAATTATTTATTCACTGAAATTTAATTTCCTTTAGATCAAGGTTCCACAATTAATGGCACAGTCGTAGACCTCTAGCCTGTTCCTTTAGAAAAAGGTTCCAATCGCAGGCACATATACTGGCTCAGCCCAGACATACTGTCTGAAGGGGAATTCTTTAAAGATGGAAAATATTATTGAATGAACCAGAGTGGTGAATGCAATATTCTGTTCAAGAAACTTGACTGAACCTGAAGGTCTACTGATTTTTTTCCTCCATGAGTTTGTCAAAACCCGCAATGCCTGTCGAGCACACAGAATGATTTGCGGGAGTCAAACAATGGCCACAGACGAGGATCACCTATTGCTTGAGGCAATAAATAAATGACCAAGAAAGAAAATCCAGCAGTACATTGCAAGCCTCTGGTCCAGAGTTATGAGTATGACGCTGGACCAATCTCTCTCTCTGAGGATAAAGAGGACCTAAAGGAATTAAGGATGGCGGCACGATGACGCATCCTGGGGCAGGTGCACCAGAGTTACTCCGTTATCCCCAGCATCTCCGAGGAGCAGCTCAGAAGCAATCCAAACGGGATTTACTTCAACTGATCCCACGTTACGGCTTCCTCCAGTTCTACATTTACGGCTCGTGTTTCTGCATCTGCATGTTCTCCTTCTTTACAACCCATATCTAGTCACTTCATGACTGACAATAATGCCAACTATCTCTGTATTTTTATTTTTTTTAATTTAAGGCTAGGTTTCATGTATGAAAAATAATGATAATGGACCATAGTGCGTGATAAAAAAGTTTTTTTTACTTCCCTAAAATATGGTGCATTGTACTTCTGTGTGTACCTGTGAGTCTGTGTTAAGATGGCATATTAAAATGCGCAGATAAAGGACTGCATAAAGATATTCATTGTCAAATTTGCCGGAAGATGATTTAAAAAAAGCTCATAAATGTTATTATTTGATTTGTAGGGAATGAATAACAGTAATTTACTGTGCCCAATAAAGCAAGCATTTTAATGCAGTTCACAACGTATTGAAAGCCACTGAATTTAGATTAGGTCGTTAACTACAGACCCACTGGGTCAACAGTAAATTACCTCTCGCACTTCCTCTGAAAACAGATAACATGTTGATGGTTGAACAGTACGGATATACAGAGTGTTGTCTGTGCACAGGTCTGGTGATGTCACTTCCTGAGTCTTTGCCTTATTGCCTTTCCCTGCATTCCAGCTGTCTGCGTCAGTTTTGGTTTCATTTCATTGATCCTGATTATTTAATTATTAACTTGTTTCCTTCTCCTCCCTTCTTTTTTTCCTCTTCCCTGTGCTTTCACATGACTTTTCCATTTCATTGATTGTGGTCTTGTGCATTTAAGGCCTAGACCCCACACATACATGTCGTTGGGCAACTAGTTTTAAGTTTTTGCGATTTTGACCAAACCTGAAGGAGGCAGACAGAATAATTTAATTTGTGATGACGTGTGTATTCCCTTAGAATACGGTGAAGGGTCCTGCCCCCCCTTAACCATAGGAATTTTGTCTGTTTTACTTCCTGCATGCACTCCTGCTGACAATCCAATGAAGACACTCCCAGAGGCAGTGAAGTTAAACACAGGGTTATTAACTGTGAGTTTACACCCCTCCAATTCCTAAGACAACAAAGAACACCATCAGTCCAGCCTTGTGACCATCAACAAGACAAGAGCATGTCCCCTTTTTATTTTTTACTTTATTCATTTTTGTGCCCTTGAATGCCACCCAAGATTAGTCAATACTACAGTATTAATGTTTTTAGGAGCAGAACTAAAACTTTTCAGTGGTATTTGATAGCTGAGTTTCATTACTTCCTACAGTATTTATATTTGGTCTCATTAGGAGACTAAATCCATGAATTTCCTTGCAGAAGTAATAGAAGTAAAGCTTTATAGTGCTCCCCTCTGCTAATAAATAACATAAATGGTCAGTTTCAGAGGAAACAATTTACCATTTCACACCTTAGAAAATCCACAGGTCCACCAATCAGCTCAACCTTCTTTCCTCCTTTTATCACCTCTCACTTTGTGTCCACATAAAAATGAAGAATTTTACTCAGCAAATTTTTTTTTCCAAAGGCAATCGAACAAGGACTTTTCACATCTGTAAAGTGGCTTTGGGGTTGATATCTGCCTTTTCCATCAGAAGATCTGGCTGTCTTTTGACTGAAAGATCCAGAACCGCTCTCACATTCTCAAGGCCTGAGCTCATTTGGGATCACCTGAAAACTGTCCTGTGGTCTGATTAATCATTCTTGAAGGAAATCATGGACACTGCATCCTCCAGGCAGAAGAGGAGAGGGACCATTAGGCTTGTTATCAGCGCTCAGTCCAAAAGCCAATATTACAGTACTTTTCCGCAGCTCTACACAAGATTATGGATTAATAAAGATAGGAATGGAGGATAATAATTGAAATAATCATTAAACGTAAAGGCAGAAAGGCAGCAAAACAGTTTAATCGAGTAGTGTGTTTTCATTCATATTCACTGTCTTTTCTAGGAAGGAAAGGTATAGTTAATAGATGTGTTGTTGAAGAATAGACTCTCAGCAAAATGCATAAGATTGGGCCCGGCACTACTTGTCAGGACTGAGGTATACTATGGTAAATTCAACACATTCTCATCCGGACTCGTCATATATTGACGCTACCAGACCAAGCGTCGATATACGAGGCAGAAGGAAGCTTTTGGCGGCATTATTTGAGTGTTAGATTAGGGTTCGGGTTAAGGGTTAGGGGGTAGGGGTTAGGGGTTAGGGGGTAGGGTTCGTTTTAAGCTGGCGTCAATAAAGGACGCTAAAAGTGACCTTTTGCCTCGTATATCGACGCTTGGTCAGGTAGCGTTAATATATAATGCGTCGGGATGAGACTGGACTCGGTAAATTACACCCATTTTGGCCAAATATACAACTTTATGACGAAAATTTTCTCTTTTTTATTCTAAATATCAGTAAACTAATTAAATATTCTCTCTGTTACTACTTAGAGTTCTAGCTAGTCAATGTAAGTGTCAGATGGCTCATTAAAAAGTAACATTTTTCATTTGCGACAGTGTTTTTTTCAATTTTTGGACTGCCCAAGCTATCCCAGACCACCTTCTAGCATGCCTTATGTTTCCTAACGGTTCAGGTACAGGAGAGTCACTCCAGGACAAATTACAGATGTGGCTCAAATATTTCTGCTGCAGTAGATTTTCAAAATGTCCTAGAATTATAGACGTTTTTCTTTGATATGACCCCCCACCCCCCACAGGGGCCATAAATCACGAACCAATGATCTGGAGAACCTAATATTTTGCAGTACACCATGAAAATAGTTTTTCTTCATGTTTGTGAAGTTTGAAGAAAATTGAAGATTGTCGAGCTGGGACCATCCTGATATTTTCCTAATTTTATGTGGAATGACCCAGCTGAGTAATCAATAATCAGTAATCAATAATGTATGTGTGCACTGAAGTGCAGATCGTTGATTGCTCCTCTTATTGTCTGTTTTAAGTCTCATTTTTACATACTTATAGATCATTTTCTATCATGGCCTTGCACAAAGTTATTCCTGTCGTATTAGAATTCTTCTCAATATCACCAGTTAGTATTCAGTAATTATATACTTATCATTGGGATACAAAATTCATATGCTGAACTCACTTTCAGGCATCATAATGGGTTACATCATTGCGCAGGTAATGAGTAAGATTGGTTTGTGTGTGCTTGCATTGATTATTCACATTAATCAGTAATAGGGTATTGATCCCTCATTAGGATAAATTGCATACTTGATGATCACATGACATTTGCTAAATCATTTTACATTAACTTCACTTAGATTACCAAAGTAGTGATGCTTGTCTGACAGCCAGATTGCAGTGCAACAAATCTGTCCCATATGCAGTGTTTTTGTAGGTCCCATATGCAACACAATCTTAATGAGCTCACTCTCTAATTAGGGGCCAGATGAAAATCCTTTCAGGCCAAAATGTAGAGCAACTATCTGGCTAATATCTAGGAGAGTATCAGTTTAATAGCTTATTTTCCTGAATAGGACTCTTCAAATTCCCAGAAGCTCCAGAAATCCATGTCACAGGGCGTCCCGAACGCAATGCTGATACTTTGAGGTAATCAGCCTAATTCAACCATGGAATTCAAAATTAATGCAACCTACCAGGTCAGGGGTGGGCAATTACGGTCCCGGAGGGCTGGTGTATATGCAGGTTTTTATTTCTATCAATTACTCTAATTGAGTTAATTGATTGCATACACATGTAAGACCCACGCAGCTCGACCAATGGCGGAAGAGCCGGGGTTGAAGGTTTATGCGTGTGGATTCCTGGTATTAGCACGCGCGACCTCCTGGCTGGTGCGAATCACAATAAAATGGATCAATTTTCTCCGTTCGAAGAACGGGGCACAAAAGCACAACGGTTACAAGTAATCTGACTCCATAATACATTTAGAATACCAAATTTAGTTATGCCCTCGTTAAATAACTGACTCCAAATTAGAATTAGAATTCATAGTTTAGGGACACATGCGTGAATCTCGGGTCGATCATACCCGAACTCTTAAAAGACAACCGCCGTCACTCCATTAATGTTCCCGGGTTTTAACACCATGTTTGGATCCCAGGTTCGTTGGTTAGATTAGAGGTTGGAAGTCAGCCATCACTGCAACAGCATCTTTTGGCGTGAATACAGCGAACCCAGATCTGTGCACGCCCATGGGTTCCTTCAGGGAATTTTAACAGATAACCGACTTTTCGTCCATGGGTTTCCTTAAGGCTCAAATCCCAGAACCGGCAACACATAAACCCTTTTTGTAAGTAGATCATGGTTGTCTCTCCAACTTAATAAAACCAATTCCCTCGGGGCGCCCTGGTGGCTCATTGGTCTAAGCGCGTGTACTATAAAGGCTGCGCCCTTACCGCAGCGACCTGGGTTCGATTCCAGCTCAGGTCATTTGCTGCATGTCTTCCCCTATTCTTCTCCCCAACTTTCCTGTCTCTCTACACTGCACAACTGTCAAATAAAGGAAAAATTCCCAAAAAAAAAAAAAATCTTAAAAACCAATTCCCGGGCGCAGCGGTGGCTCGTCGGTCTGGGCGCGCGTACCATTGGGGGGCTGGCCAGCGGCCTGGGTTCGGTTCGGCTCGGGTCATTTGCTGCATGGATTCCGTTCTTCTCCCCAGCCTTCCTGTCCTCTGCACTGTGTGGGCTAGGAAAAAATGTAAAAATGTTAAAAAAAAAAAAAACCACACAGGCTTAAAGGAATAAGCAATATCCATTTATTCATGTACATGTGTTAAGAGTCACTGAGACCACACAGGCTTAAAAATAGCAATAATTTAAAGGTCAAACTTAAATCAAACAAATCAACATTAAGCCAATTACAAGTTACACACAATTTAGAAAAGGAGAATAAAGTCATACCTGGAGGAAAAGGATACACACGCACTGACGTGCGCGGGAAGTTCGAATTACGATATTACATAATTGAAAAGGCTACTCACGCACTAACATGCGCGGGGAGAGATCGGATACGATCTTCCCTGACTATATATACTATTTAGGGATCACCCAACTTTTCAATATTAAAATATGATATGGAAAAAAATACAAACTATCACATATTTCAAATTCAAAATTTGGGGTGATCCCTAACTTTATTTGTCCAGTATAGATTGGCTACATACGGCATAGGGATGCGTATGGGAAGTCGACTACGATCTTTCATAATTAAAAGGACTACTCACGCACTTACGTACGCGGGGACAGATCGGATACGATCTTCCCCGAATGGATTGTTTCTCTTTCCTTTAAGCCAAACCACGTCTTTGATCCAGGCGGCATGGCCATAAACACCTGGAAGGGGGGTCGAATCCGGTTTTTTGTGTTTCCACCATTGGGAGGATGTAATAAAACACTTCAGCAGAGAGGGGAGAATAGGGTGATTACCAGAGAGTATTCTGACCAAATTCTCAGGAGTTTCCAAAAGGGAATGAACCATAATTTCAACGGGAATGAAACATACTCCGTTCAATTCCTGGGATTCCCCCGAGAATAACAAGACCAATCATGATATGAATATGTACTAATATGATGTAGTTGTCATGAAAAAGTCTTAAGATGAATTATTATATAGGTAAATTCGGTTCCAAGTATATAAGTGATTTCTTAGCGGGATATTGAACATATAAGCATATTATGAAATTCCCAGAGGTTTAGATTACTTTAAACAGATTAATATAACTGGATTTAAGATTGAGGACAGTAGTACAGGGGCATTGTCTCAGCCAGGGCTTTGCAACTACCCCCCCGTACAGAGTAACAGAAAGATCACCAACACCTTCCACATGCAGGTTGCAGGAACATCCTAGGGGGCAGGCCATAAAAGTTCTATTGCTATTTGGCCTGGCTCTGGACCGAGCTTATCAGCCATTTGTCACTTATATTTCCAGATTCTACACACAAATATAGATTTGTGCAAAGATTAGATCAAAGAGAAAAATTTTATGTGGGGAGATGAGAACAGTCTTTGTTGGCCATTCATGATAGTTTAAAGAAATGCACCTGAAATGTCAGATTTCAGAAATGGTTTGGCTAATTTACATTATCAACTAATTAAAGGCCAGAAGTTGGTGTGAAAACCATAGACAGGTACAGCCCTCGTTGCCCACCTCTGTACTACGTGAAGGTTTAATTGGCCAGCCCAAGGGACAGAAAAGTTTTATAAACTTATCTGTTGCTTTTCCACAGCAAAATAGGAAACTTTGTTATCCTTCGGTATGGAATGATTAGAATACTGTGAAATCGCCCTAAATTCTCCCTCCACATACACACACTCTGATCAGCCACAAGATTAAAACTAATTTTCTAATATATTGAAGGTACCCCTTGTGCTGCCAGAACAACTCCATCAAACTGATGTCACCTGAATTCCTAAACACTAGGTTTCCCAGCAGAACATTTCCACGAGTATCGCACTCCCTCCACCAGCTTGTTGTCTTCCCACAGTGCATCTTGATGCCATCTCTGCCTAGGTAAATTGTGCATACTTATGGCGGCTCGTGGACTGGCAACTGGGGAGGTTCAAAACAATCCCTTAAAATTAATGATTGGTCACGACCTGTTTTCAATCACTCATTTAAATTACCATTACAGAAACTCTGAAAACTCTCAACATTATCAGGTGTGGCCAGTTTTCATTTAAGCTATAATGCATACCGATTACAACTCCGGACTTCTCATGCTTTTTTTCACTCAGCGGTTGGAAGCAATGCATGTGTTTCGCGATTGTTTAAATGAAATTAGACCATTTGAAGCGTCTTTATTCAATTACATTGCTTCCAACGCCTCCATGCACAAGGACTTCAATTCCGCGCGAGAATCTCTTACATACACGTTGTTTGAATAATTTCTGACAACAGCAGAGGAACGTAAATGTGCCACTTAAACTCACACCGAATGCGTGAGAGTTGACAGGTATGCGTTATAAATGAAAACTGGCTGCACCTGATAATGTTGAGAGTTTTCAGAGTTTCTGTAATGGTAATTTAAATGAATGACTGAAAACAGGTCGTGACCAGTCATTAATTTTAAGGGATAGTTCTGAGCCTCCCCTGTTGCCAGTTCACGAGCCGCCACTGGTGCATACGTACCCAGCCGAAGCGCATGATTTAAAAGAAAATGAGACTGGCTGGTTCAGCCTCAACTGGTCCCAGGTCCAGTTCTGAGGCTCAGGTGCCCATTGGGTGGCACTGATAGAGATGGACCGGAGTTAGACGGGGCACATTGACTGGTGTGCAAGCTGAAAACTGCAATCCACAGCAGGGTACGATGCACTGTGTATTGTGACACATTCCTTATGTAAATAGTTTTGAAATTCTCAGCAACTTGTCAGCCTCTGTTGCAGACGTCTTATGTGGTTCGCTTCCCTCCCTCAGCAACATCTGCGCACTCGAGCCGGGTTTTGAGTTCTGTGACGTAATGGTATTGTGCAAATAAGCCAATCAGAATGTTTGTTATATGATAGTCCTTGTGGGTTTCCCCCATAAAATATTAATAAACAAAAACGGTGGGTGCAAAAACTCCCAAAAACTTGTTGATAATGACATTTGTTTTTTTTTTAATGTAAAATAAGAATTGGATCAAAAAAAGAAAAAATACGCTACGTGTATATGGAAAAAGCCAACGCCATTTTCCTTCAATTATAAGAGGCATTCTTTCTGTAAATACTGCTGTATGTTCCTCAAGTAAACTGTTTCAGTGCCATATGGCATGCTACCGTTTATTAGAAAAGAATAAAAAGCTGACTGGATGAGAACATAAAGGAAATCAAGCGGCTTTACCATGATAGCGACTGGCCCCGCGTCAAACGTCTAACTGCTGAATTGCCAACAGAAGTGCGCAGCTCTGCAGCTAAAGGGATAGCCTTCATAACCCTCGTGCATCAATGAGCCTTGGGCGCCCAAAACCCAGTTGCCGGTTCATGGTTAGTCCCTCCTTCGATCACTGTCAGTAGGCACTCACATCTGCTGACAGGGAGCACTCCAGAAACCTTGCCACTTCAGAAATGCTCTAACCTGGTTGTCAGGCTATGATGATTTTGCCCTTTGCCAAGTCGTTCCGTTCCAATTTCTCCCACATCCAAAACACTGAATACGAGAGCTGACTGTTCCGTCACCATTTAAGATCTGTCAGCAGATCTGGACATGTGCTGTTGTTATGAGACGATCAACATTATTCACTGCATCCGTGGGTGGTCTTAATGTTTTGGCTCATCAGTGTATCTCCTCACACAAGCTTATATTTTCCTTTAACATACACACATACTGCTCTCATGTATATACTTTCCTTTTACTTATATCTATAACTCCTCAGACTCGCTTATATTCTCCGTTCACACACTCCTCACCCTTCATCTAACTAGTCTAAGAAAGGAAATGGTAGCTAGGTTTGACAGTGACTCGAGGAGGCTGATGATGGAGAAAGAGCGCCACCTGCAGGGAAAAATTGTATGAAAAAGACCAAAAAGGTATTGTAAAAGAATATACATGTAATACAGACCCACAAAATAACACAGACTTTTATTGCGGCGGTCTCCCATGCATTGGCACTCGTACCCAGTCAAGTCAGTAGGTTCGTGTGCTTAAGTCCTGCTCAGGCCCTATCTGACTGAAGCAAAGTTGCTCTGGACTTAATTGCTACTTGGATTGGAAACCACTCAAGAATGTGAGGTCTCCAATTCAAAACGTATGGCAGATCCTGAAGTGAAAAAGATAACAAATTGTCATGGTTTTGGAGGTTGGCGTTGGTTTGGGAGCTTTCTTTGTTACACTTGTCTGGGAAGATATCGTTTTGCCCATATCGGATTCTTGGGCCAGCTGGCATTAATTGTGGACAGCGCCCAGACTCTATTTAAGCCCAAGTTTTGCCTCGCCACCTTTGCTAGAGTGTCAGTGTTACCATTGCTCTGTAGCCCGCAAGATCTCTAGCTAGAGTAGTGTTGAGGAATTAGTTGCAAAAAAGGAAAGTGTTAGTAAAGGGAATCTTTCTCTTCCCTTTCCTCTGTCTGTGCACCGTCTGGTGCTTAATCATTTGATCTCGGCTTCCAAGATTTTTTCCTTATTTCGTTCTGTCTAGCTCTCTTTGCTTCCTGTTTATTATTCGGACGAGATTTATGTCCTTTGGAAGCGCGAGCCCCTCTCTCGTTTTATCTGTTTGTCATTTTGCTGTACTTCCTTTCGTTCCAGCCACTGCATTTGGCGTCTCGAAATACCAGCCATCACACAAATGAGACCTCGTATTGTTAACAAATTGATGTCCTACACTGCCCGTCCAAAAAAGTTGCACACTAAACTGTTGTGTTGGGCCACCTTTATCTTTGAGTATGGTGCACATTCATTGTGGTATTGTTTTGACAATCTTATAGAATGTTAGAACATTCATTTCCGGCCAGATTTGCATTCATTTTTGGCCAAGATATTGTATTGACGATGGGTGAGTCAAGCCACTCCGTCAGCCTAAGCCTTTGAATTCGTTAAGGTCCGGACTCTGATGTGGCCAATTCATGTGTGAAAATGAATCAGGTCTGCCGGATTAGGACTACAGTCAAACCCTACAGCGGGGCAGCCCAATCCTGTTCTAGTAACACACACCTCTTTCAACGGGTGGAGATATTAGGGGTGTTCTGTTCACTGCACCGACTGTCTGTACAG
Organism: Gymnothorax javanicus; assembly: GCA_029692085.1. Taxonomy (NCBI): domain Eukaryota; kingdom Metazoa; phylum Chordata; class Actinopteri; order Anguilliformes; family Muraenidae; genus Gymnothorax; species Gymnothorax javanicus. Next base: position 14,078,326 of record CM056202.1, on the reverse strand, counting down.
ACATCTGCACGAGACCTGACATGGGCAACCAGGGCAAAGTCCAACTGCCACGCATTGAGACAGATCATTTCCACATTGTGTGCGGCTTCAGCAGTCACATGACATTCAACATGGCAAGTCACGCTGAATTCGCCGCCTTTGCTGTGATCCACTCAGAGCAACCTGCTAAATAGATTGCGTATCTACAGGCGGCGCGAAACATTCATTATGTAGGTGCAGCAGCTTAAAAGGGCATTAAATGGCTATCCAATGTAATTCATAACTAATAAAATTAGTTATTAATTATTTATTAAAACTTAAATAAAAATATTAAAGTTCCTCCCACGAGGCATCAAGATGTGTTGGGGAATCTGCCTTTACGATACGTAAAATAGCGAGGATGGATAATTTAGACGTTTCGTCCTAATAATCCTTCCCGCAAGATAACCACTTGATTCAGCAGGAAACCTGCAAATTTAGTAACCAGTCTCATAAAATTACTAATATAACCAAAAATATGGAATTTTTAATTAATAACTAAAATAACCAATATTAATGATTAAAGAAAACAATAATTACATCAAAGATGTAATTAATAATCTGAAGGATTTTTGGAGTTCTACATAGGCTATTTTGACTCAGACTCCCACGTGTTACAGCACCAAAACAGACACCAGGTTTAATAAATGAATTTATTAAACAAACACAGAACATACATGGGCTAATCTACGGAAGGACTATATACGAACTAGAGAGAGTAACAATGGTGTGTGTGTACGTGCTAGTGTGCATGTGTGTGCTGGCGCGCGGGCAGGACGCACGCGTGTGCGCGATTTTGGGAGTGGGCAGGCGCGTGTCCGCGCGCGTGGCCGATGCGCGTGTGTGCTCGTGGGCACGAGTTCCTTTGTCTTGGGACAAAGTCTTTCAGTGCGGGGCTGTCTAGAATTTCTAAATGTAAAGGCGGGACGATGCGCGGCTGGATAAATCAATTTAGCTTCAACGAATTGCGAGAAGAGTTTGCTTCAGCTCATATGCAATTTGTATTACTAATTGAGTTATCATCCATACTACGGCATGCGTGTTAGTTAATTGCAGCATTAGAAAGTTAGCCAGAAAAGATTATGCATGTAAAGACAAACAATCAATGGCTATTTGACTTCATAAAATATAAAACCGGACACAATGCGATTATACAATTACATCAGTAATGGACAAACTTAAATGCGGTACAGTTTAAGTTGAAACCGCTAAACTGCATTACTGCCTGGAATGTTCAGTTAGTCTTACTGAAGTTCATAGCTTGGGATTCCTCTCCGGGTCCACTGAACAATGCGGTTCTGGCGTGGATGTCCTGCGGGGTGCGCAGATCCGAAGTCCTGTGTCCACTTGGAGTTGCGTGCTGCTCTGCTGTGTCGGTCGCCGTGAGGAATGTCCTTGCTGATTTGGAAAAGTTATTTTTCGGAGTTGTTCCGTGTTCAACTAGCAGTAGCACCGGGCATAAGCTAGTTTAATGAGATTTGCAGTCCTGAACTTAAATGGAGATTTACAGAGATGTGAGCACTTTGCAAATAGGCCAAATGAAATTGCGCAGGATACGTGAATTCCAATACAAGTGCTGTGCTTGTAAAGAGCAGGCCAAGGGGGAGTGTGGCCTCCCGGTGGGAATAGAACCAAGAGAGCACATGCTCCTCAGTTGGAAGTGTGCCAAGAAGTGAATGAACTGGGTGGGGTCCCTAGTTTTAAAAGTTCTATTGCCCGTTTCATTGCTTTTGGGCTCATTCTTTTGGGAAACGTAAAGGCAGGGGGTGGTGCTGTAGAGGATGTTTCCATTTCCTGTTGACAGCATGGGAAATGTAGTTCTGTGGGCCCTACAATAAAAAAATAGAGTATATAATTTTGAACATCTTCACAATGTCAAACATCTTTGGAAGATTGAGAGGTTGAGAGGTTATTTGAGATTATTTCTCAAAATTAGATTTTCAGGGTTTGAGCTCCAAACCAATGAGGGTGAGCCTACATAGTTAATGACGCAACAGCAGTTGCCTTGCGCTCCACTGCGTATTCAACCTGATCTCAAAGGAGCTTAGAGGGGCATGTGATCATCACATGAACATCATGCGGCAAGACATCTGAGCTAGTCGAGCAATACAAATTACAGCCATTTCCCATAATGCACCATAATTTACCGACAACCAAACAAAAATATTAAGCCATCTGAAGTCGACTAAATCAGCCGGATGCGTCCATTGTTGTGCTGGTAATTAGTCATGTATGCCACGAATGCTAAATTTGGGTTAAAGTGAAAACCTACAGCACAGTAGATCTCCAGGAACAGGCTTGGGTAACCATGATCTACATGATGATAGATCTCCAGGTGCAGGGTTGGGTAGCACTCATGGTCATTCATTGCGGAGACACTTCTGATTATATTTACAAGCCTGCAAATTATTAATTTAACACTTACGATCATCAGAGATGTGAATATTTTAAAAGGAAAGTTTCAAATTTGTAATTCTCAACTCATTGTTAACTTGTTATGAGGGGTTCTTTAAGCAGAACTGTGCCTTATGCATAAACCGTGGAGTAATTGTTATGGCACGTGTCAACAGATGGCACAGTGATAAATTGGTGAACTTTCAAGCCTATTAACTTTGCAAGGCAAAAGAATTACACTATGAGTGACTTCTTTAGGCTCAATGTAGGCACAAGTGCTTCAGGCCATAGAGCATTTGCATAAAACATAAAATGTGTGTGTGTGTGTGTGTGTGTGAGAGAGAGAGAGAGAGAGAGAGAGAGAGAGACCACATGATGTCACACTAGTAAAGAGCACACGGTCAGCACTTATTTAGGCCAATGAAGATCTGAAAGCGGTCTTGAGCGTGTTGACACTTTTGAGGCAAAAAACGCTCCCAGCAATATTTTTCAGGCGAAATACAAACCTGGCCATGGCAACACATCCTACCCGAGGAAATACTCAGTCAAACACAAAACATATCTACAAGCTGAAGAGTGAACCGGATTTGATAGCCTGAAGGCCAAGTCCCCTGCAGCAGCCGCAGCCGGTGTTAGCCGCATGTCTGCGGCTGGCACTGAAAAAGCTGAACCCTCCGTGGATGACCAAATTTTGAGTGACAACTTCAATGACATCTTCAGGTAATCAGTTGGCTAATTGGATGAGTTGTTGTCTGAGACAGGAGGGCTTTTTCACTGTGTTGGTTGATGTTAATTTAGCAGTTTTACTTACAAGCATCAATGCTAAAGCCAACAACACACAGCCTGCTATGCACAATGTAATGTTGGTATACAATTCAAATCACATGTTAACACACAGGGCGCAACCCATTCTTCATAACATCACATTAACAGAAATTTATTTTTTGTCAAACTTTCCAGTCCCACTCTCTGAATCAAGTTAATTTGAAGTCGATAGTTATTATTCTTGGAGGAGTAACATGACCAGCGGCAGAAGTTCCGTTAAGTGCGTACGTTTACATGAAAGTCACAGCCTACAATCAGGACCAGGGGAATAGCACTTGCAAACAGCACACAGTTAACGACATCCAGTTATCCCAAGTGATGCACATTAAATGTGGTTTTCCCCACTAACTTTAGTAGACAAAGACTGCATAGGCCTACAACAAGCATGTTGATTTGAGGTGGGACATGATGCACACGTAGCCTCAGTTACGTAAACTTGAACGCTAGATATGTTGTTCAATATTAATGTTATTTTTCATCTAACATGATGAATAAATAGCTATGGTTAGATACAGGTATCCAAGCTTACTCTCTGTCTCTGTATCATCAACAGTCTACAGCTCCCATTTTTCAGGTTGTTTCATGCAGTGTATTCCTGGATCTCAACAGTAGGCTAAGCCTTTCCAGGTCTATCTTTTTGCTTTTTTATTTTGAATTAGCTAAGTGTCGCTGGACGCTTAAAATTTAGAATACCGTACACTCATTCGAGAAAGTGAAAGATTTTCTAACTTTTTCATGGCATGCCTTCTCTGAGGAATTAGTTCAAATCATAGCCCATTGTGGTATCTTACAGGTCCCCTATTATGCTGTAGTTTTTAGTTCTTTAAAATATGTCCAATGGGTCTTTAAAATAATGTTAAGAATTCAGTTACAAAAAAAAAAAACCACACACATCCAGGCCTAGTGAGACCTCTTCTCTCACCCTGTCTGTGCCGGCCTGAAACACGAGCTGTTTTGAAATGGGCGGGGAGGCTATGCTAATGAGGCGCTGCTCTGATTGCCTGCTTGGCCGCTTCGATTCCAGGGGAGGGGTGCAGACCCAAAAAACCAGGAAACCAAGATGGCAGATATTTCAGGACAGCTCTCCGCGGCATATATTGCTGTAAGACCGTACTTGTTTGATCCCAAATCCGACGCCGAACGGGAGGAGGAAGCAATTGAAGTATTGCAGCAATATTTACAGCAGGATTTCAATGAGAGGCAAGTTGAAATTTTAGCGTTTTGCTCGTACTGTCTCGCCTTGCATGCATGTGATTGTAGCCGTACTGTTATATAGTCTTGTTATATACCCACTTAGCTATGCGGAGGAAACTTTGCTAACAGCTCCTGTTAACCATTTCGACCAAAACGAAACACATCTTCGACACCAAGCTACTAAATGAGTTCGTAGCAAAAACACACAAATGGTGAAAGCGTTGCTTATGTGGAGCAAGCGAATCGATAACTTCTACGGAAAAAAAAAATCCGTATCCGATCTCCACTTTTTTTAGGCTTTTTATTTGCCAAAACAATTTTCAAAGGTGGATGAAATTCCGCCACAGCAATGCAGAGAAATCTATTGTTATACCAGACACGTTATAGTTCATTTCGCGATTGCTTTCACCGTGGTAGGATCAGAGAGCTAAACCCACATCATGGCAAAGTACCCAGCTGACCCCGGTCATGGATAAGTAAAACGATCATTTCACAGCAGCAGTAAACAAACCCAAACACGTACCCTAAACTCCGCAAAGCCTACGTCTGGTCTAATTGCAACCTTATCAGCCCAACTTTGCAGACGCGCCCAACACCTCTCCGGTTAGCTTCAACTGTAGCAGCTACCATCAGGTAACGTTATGATGAAACTACCACCTTGAAGCTAACCAAAGTAACACAAGCATACCAATCTGAATTACTGCATATAAATTAACCAGGAGCATTTTTTAAGTAGCACGGAATGCAAACTAACATACGGTAGTAACCGAGCGGTCATCATAATGACAGAAACAAACGTTACCCTGCAATACAGGTTTTACAGAAAGTAAGTTCGTTTCCCGGAACAATTGTGCCAAGCATCCAAATTACAAACAAGTATACAAAGTTAGCTTCAAATGAGGTTTATGTTCACACGCCTTCTGTTGAATGTCCCCTGATATTACTCTTGTATATTTAGGACACAAACATTAGCAACAGTAACTTAGCTACGTTAGCCGCAGTGCTACAGCCACATTCAACAGGCTATCACGATAGGTAGGCTTATGCAGTAAACCAACACAAAAGGTAAAACTTACTGCTTCCGCGCCTGTGAGTCACGGACAGTTGCAACCGATCCAGGCTTTATCTTCAGATATTTTGCAAAGCCTGCGTTTGAGGCCAGTTGTTAGTGCTAACTATCGTTAGCGGTCCTACTAGCCACCCATAACACGTTAGCTTCACTTACATTATTAGCTGTTATATCGTTACTTACAGCTAGTGAATCCGAGTGCTCGATTGATGCAACTACTCCAGGTTTTAGAAGCAGCTGAGACGCATATCCAGTGCCGCACTATCCTTTATTGACAAAGCTGTCTTCGGTGAAATGCAGAGCACAAACAGCTACCGTTCCCTTTGAGTGTGACTGTTTGCCACCAGCAAACAAAAAAGCTACCCATTGATTTCTGGTGGCATCGTCTTTTGGAAGAGAAAATAGTTGCTTTTTTTTTTTTTTGCATCCAAAAAAACATGGACGAGCTGCTTTGGGAGACATACTGACGAAACTGCACCTCAAATGATCTACGGTTCTTCTTCTATTCTTCTTTGGTATTTCCAAAAGTGTAGACGCTACTAAGGCATAGTATGATCTGCGGTTGTTAGTGCCTGCTAGAATAGTTTCCGGGGTGGGCAGGTCCAGCGCCGTGATTGGCTCTGGAGGGTCTGTACTAAATGGACGGCACAACCTGACATCAGGTTTTGCCCAGATCTCGCAAAGAAGAGCTTTTCAGAGGGGAAATCACGTTCAGGAAATCACGTTCTCGGATTACGGCAAAACCCCTCTATCTTATGTTTAGAAACTTTACAGAGGTTGAGTATGGACATCCAACATTATAACATTACTAGTATGTATTAAAGAAGAATCAGCATAATAGGTCCCCTTTAATGAAGAAATAGGCTAAAGATGGGTGAATATACTGAGATATGTTTTCTTATCCAGCTTATGTAAATTCATTTATTACAAATCAGAAATTGCACCAAAAATACTGTGGATAAAAAAAATTGTCACTTGCTGTCAGCATTGCTTTTTTTAGTGCAGATTCTATAATTTTTTGTTTGCTGCTGGTTTTAGCCGCTGGCGGTATTGAAATTCCTAACCAGCATGCTATTTACAGTAAAGAAACCATAATGCTATTTGAGCTTTTTTTCGACTATAGCCTATCCGAAATCTAAGTATATAAACCAACAGTTCCATTTAAAGGGAGAATATTAGAGTATGCAAATACTGCACAATAGTGATGACAGCAACATCACAGACAATGGTAGACAGTGACTGAGGGAGCTTTGGCATAATATCAGTAACACCTCAAAATAACCTTTAGGTTTGTGTTCCGGCCTCTTTTACAGCCTCAGAGCAGGAATTCTCAGGAATTGCTAAAGTGCTTCTTTGCTAGAGTAGGTTGTTTTATACTTAAGATTTAAAAATGTTAATGAATGTAATGCCCATGGTTCATTTGTTTTTGTTTAGTAAATCTACTATTTTCACCCCATTTTGTCCCAATCCAACAACACTATCCTTGCTGCTACAACCTCTAGATTTTGGGAAGGATTGCAGATGTGGTTCCTCTGAGACATGACAGCATGCTCACACTTTGAAATCATAACAATTCTTTTCAGCTATGCAGTATGATGAAGTAAACATTTCAACATTGCAACTTCACCTGAACCAAGGCTTTGAACACTTTCAGCAAGTTTGATCTAATTCTACCCACTATAACTTCAGAAGGAGTCTAAAATACGTCAGCCAATCAGATACCTGGACAACCATACCAGATTCAAAATCAATCCAGGGTATAACGTCACTTACGTTGTCGAAAGCAAAATTTTCTATTCATTTTACTCTTAGGCTGCGTTCCAATAGTCTTATTTTCTTGGGAAAGTTTCCAACTCCCAGAAAACAACCTGGAATTATTTTCATGGCAGCAATGATAAATGTGTTTGAATTCTCTAAATGTAAAGGAGAGGTGCTTCACGTGCACTATGTCTGATGCAAATCTGACCTGTGGAATTAGAGAAGACATCAAGAATGTGCCAGCCAATCAGAGACCAGGGCGGCCATATTGGATTCCAAATTGAGCCAAAAAATAACAAAACTTGATCAGGGTCATGAAAGGAACATTTGCTCCAAGTCTGATACAATTCAACAGGGTCGAACTCGAGAAGAAGTTGCTCAGAGAAAAAGTTGACGGGTGGAAGATTGATGATGGACAGACGACTGACAGGCACTGCACAACAGCAATATCTCACTGGGTTCTTCAGACCTACAGTCACTGGATTTTGAATAAAGCCAAAAAACAACCCTTGGAAAGGGTCATGAGACAAATAAATACACCATGTCTGATCTATGTCTGCCTTGTTGAAATTGAGCAGAAGTCAAAAATGCATAAGCAAATTAGACGCCGGGACCACCAAAAATCAAGCCCAAAAAATAAGACTTGGGCAGGGCCATGAGAAAAACGTGCTCCAAGCCTAGTTCAAATCTGACCAGTGTAAATGGAGAAGTAGTCAAAAATACGCCCACTAATCAGAGACTAAGAAAGTTATATTGGATCGCAAATCGGTCTGAAAAATAACAACACTTAGTCAGGGCCATAAGAGGAACTTTTGTACTAAGTCTGATCCAAACAAATCTGCATGTTAGAACTTGAGAGCTTGTTCAAAGAAAAAGTTGAGGGACAGATGACGGACAGATGGAGGGGCGATAGATGCTGCAACATTGCAGTAGCTCACTCAGTCCAAAGCAAGCTAATAAAATGGGCAGTAAATAGCTTGCGAATGGCAAACCCAGGGGGTAAGCTCAAATTGCAACCAGCCACAAATTGCATGGCAGTTTGAAAGTATAGGTTTTATCATAAATTAAAGGATTGTGTGCAATACCCATCAACAAATTATTCACATAAATTGCCTGTTTTTAGCAATGGTTTTGCACTCCTAACGTTATTCCACCGCACAGTCAAAGTGAAATGATTCTGAACTCGGGCATCAACTCCAGCTGCACATGCTAACTAGCTTGCTAAGCAAGCGAACAAACTAGGTAATTTAACATAAATTAGTAGTCGCTGTCAGTTACAAGAAACTATGAAAGAGACAGCAACTGCCATTAGTTTTCAAAAAATGTTTAAAATGACTCCCTTCATGTCATAGATCAAATTGACCAATCAGAGAAAAATCCATTTTGAGATGGCTGTTTACCTTATAGTTCTTGTGGGAGCTCTGTGATCGCCATCTACAGATTTTGTCCAATCATCTCACATATGGCTCAGATAATCTTCAGACTATGCCTCACCAAAGTTAGCAATTTGTGATATTTTGCAAGATTGTTGTCATCTGAATGTTTCAAAAATGTTTTTCCTCGTAGTGTTGCCATCTTTGTTGGCTTTGGTTTAGTTTTGTCAAATGCTTATTATTATACAATCACTGGGCCTCATGCAAGAAGCGATATAAGAGCATTTTTTTCTTATTTTGTTCTTACCCATTGATTTCTGAGATGCACCAATGTTTTCTTATTTTTGCTCTTCTCTTCGGTAAGAGAAAATTTTACGAGTGGTCGAGAGCACTCTTACCGAGATAAGAGAAAACAGAATACTGTTATCGCTGTCCACAATTGCTTGTCCAATGCACGGAAACAGAAGTTTTAAAACCTAAACATTAAAAATGCATCATATAATCAAATTTTGATTGTTTTATGTTTTTGAGAAATTATAATGATTTTATTATTTAATTATTGGGCTAAAGAGTTTGGCCAGCTGATCCTAATCAGGAATAAAAACCCTTAGATACTTGCGTGCATTCTGCTTCTGAATGGCTTACCTATTGTTGCTGGATGCTTTGGCCATCCGGGTCCCGCGCAGAGAGCGCGTTTTTAGAGATCGCGCAGATCTGTTTGCTGAGACAGATGAATGGCTACTCGTACCAAAAGTGAAAGCAAGTACTTGAGCACGTAAGATTACGGTTATGTGTTAAGGCTCTCTTGTTCTAACAAATGCTGCGGCGAAAATATATCTCCATTCAAACTAAGAAGTTCAATGCTTGCTCGAAATATAGGCAGACGAAAACATACAATCACAACTGGATACTACACGCAAAAACTCAGAAATTTATAGAATAATTCGTGAGTAGTTACATTCACGTGGTCATCACAAAATAATAGATCAGTGCCGTGACAAACTGAAGAAAACGCGGCTGCGATATAAGTGCGGGACGTGGTGCGAAAGTCTGGCAGCTTAAATTACGAGATAGATAAATTTTCGTGGTATGAGGCAGTGGACAGCATTATCGGCCAAAAGCGCAACGGCGAAAGAATTCCGTATGCAACAGTCACCTTTATCGAATGTAATCACATTTTCGGCTTACCTTGATGTTTGGGTACCCAGAGAAAGATTCAGATGTTTAAGAACATCAAGCATTCAGTCAAGAAAATTTTGAGTTTAATTTTTCGTGCTGCTATACGTGGTAATTCATGTTACAGATGACAAACTGGATTGCAAGGGCATGCGCAGCAAATGCATTCGCGATATTAATATTCAATAGGCTATTAATATTCTAAACCCCCTTCTCAATAATAAAACTCCCCAAAATATATTGGCGCCTCCTGTTAAAATCGTTCCCCATTTAAAACCAATTAGGTGCATAATGCAACGCGCTGTATCAGAATTTTGACATTTATGCAAGTGTACTCAGGTACAGTACAATATTACTAGTGTGAAAGCTGACCAGCGGGGGGAGAGGGAAGGGGGGACAATCATACTGTGGCATGGTACGGAACAATCGTACCTAGTGTGAAAGCGCCCTAGATTGCCACGAGCAGTCGGCTCTTTGCCCACGGCACGTCACCTGCCCTTATATGGTGTTTAGTGGGTGTCATATATGCTAATTTAAAACAACCGGCCATGCGCTTCCAATTTACGAACAAGTGGGATTCAACATTCAGCACACTTGGGTAAGAGCAGATTTGGACGGTAAGAGCGTTTGGTGCATCCGGAGTTTATTTCTCTTATTTTTTCTATTTTAAGAGAAAATATATATAAGAGAAATTTAAGAGAATGTTGCTACATGAGGCCCATTGTCTCGTTCGCGACCCCTCCCCTTGTTTCTCCTCCCTGTGCTCGATTCCACTTTGTCAACTGTCATCTTTGAGTATCCAAGTTCCTGGTTTTTGTCTCCCATTTGTAAGACTATTGTCTTCTGTCTTTGGTGTGTAAACTCTAGCTACCAAGTATCTATTAATTAGGGATTCTTTGACTAGCGCCTGCAATCCTGGTAAGAGGTGCATCTTCCAGTTTCTTCTTCCGCTAAGTCCGAGAGTGTGCATCTGCCCTGCATGCCTTGATCCAATTGGCTTAACACCCTGACTACTGACATCGGACCAAGTCCCTTCTACTACACCTAACCTCAGTGTCCCAGTTCGCTCCCGCCTGGCCTCAGACTGCCTAATGACAATACTCCTCAGCTGTGATTAAATAGCTTCAATCTTCTATTTATTAAAGAAGCCCTTGCAGCATTGTCTGTGATCTGCGTGTGGTTCCTGTGTTCTGAATTTGTGACCGATTTGGCCATAAAATCACAATAAATTTGATGCTGATGATGCTACAACTGCATGTGAGATCAAAACTACAGCACATTTTGTCTCATTTACACCAAATTTCAGATTAGTATTAAAAATACCGGGTAGGATTTTCCTTTAAAAAAAAATGCCGACTCAAAAATAAAATAAAAATAAAGAAATCCTTCTCAAGCAACGAAGAGTGCGGCCGTGTCCCCATCTTCAGAGACCTTGTTGTCTCCCTGTATTTTTTTCTTATTTTACTTTGTACGTGACGTTTCCGGGCACCAACCTTTGGCCATTGGGTGGGTAGCCTCCAGCCAATTTCTGAGCGCAGGATGTAAGGGCAGGACTCTGGAAATGTTTGGCAGCCAATGTGCTCAAGAGGAAGCTTTGAAAATGAACTAAATAGCACAGAAAAAACAGAAATATGGCAAGGCAAAACGCTGAGTAGACAATGCACACTTTAAAATAAGAGCAGGCAACAAGTACAGGACATGCAGTTGGCATTTTCTCTGTTGTACGGGAACGTACCACTATTTAGCTCACTGAGTTTGCGGGCCTAAGTATTTATTTTTCGATTACAACAAATATAATGATCCAAATAAAGTGGCTAGCTGGCAGTGTAACAAGTCCTTTGTGTCAACCACTTCAAATAACTTTACATTTTGAGAAAATAACCCTTGAAGTATGTAGTGCTGATTTTGATCTTAGAATCATTTCCTGTCCAACACGCAAGTCCTGGCGGTTGAGGCAGTCCTAAACAACAACGTCAACGAATATCAACAAATTAAATTTCATAATATCTCATACTGAAATTCTATCAAACATGACATACTTGTTTGAGAAGGAAATTGTCGTCAATATTTAAAAAGCCGGTTGAGAGTGGTGCATGTGGGTGGGCGCAAGGCTATCATATTTTGGCTAATTTGGCTGTGAGATGGTGAATGATTGAGATCTGAAATTTTCCACATTGATAGATATTGGGATCTCTTAACAGTTAATTGAATTTGACACAAGGTGACACAATAATTAATATGTAATATTTATTAGGCCATAACTGAATTACTCAATATTTCCCATACTTTTTGAGATTGCCAATCCCTGCAAGTTTGTCATCTATTATCACCTACTTTTGCGATAAAAAATAAAAAAATCTGCCATTTTAATGGAAAAAAATCCCTGTCTTTTCCCCACAGATCTTTTTTTTTTGTTGACTAATTGGCACCAGTCTTTACACATGTATTCAGTAGACTTATCACTTCCATATTATGCCTGCATTATTTTACAAACAGTTACAAATAAGCGCATTAAAGGTCTGCAGTTGATATCAGGTGAGACATTTTCATTTGAAATCTGTGACCGTTAACTCTCAAGGTGAATCCTAGAGAGGTGAGTGGCTAAATTTTGAGCTAACAGTTAGTTCCATAGCTGAAAACTGTTAATATAGCCAACTTCTGATATAGCCTGTAGTTTTCTCAAACTGTGAAACAAGCTTTTTCACCTGTAGTCATTGACACTGTTCTTGAAGATGCAGTTAGTTTTCACTCAAATGAAAATATGTCACATGACTCAGCAAATGAATGGCTCTATGGAGTTCTTTAGTGAGTACGTCGATGACTCTTGTTAGGGTTGGGGTGAAAACTTACAGGACAGAAGGTCTCTAGGAACAGGGTCAGTGACCACTGCTTTAGTCCAGTTGTCAGAGCATTTAAAGCTCATAATCTTTGAAAGATAATATAAGTATTAAATTTCAATGAGCAATAATGCTCATAATGCCCATAATTACCTATGCCAAGGAGGTTATGTTTTTGCTTCCGTTTGTTTATTTATTTGTTTGTCTGTCTGTTAGCAGGATATCTCAAAAACGGTTGCATAGATTTTAACCAAACTGTGCAGGATGTTAAAGTTGCACAAGAGGAACAAGTGATTAAATTTTGGCATATCTAGGCCAAAGTGCAGCTGAGATATAGGCCAAAGTTCAAATCCAGCAGAGGTATGGGCTCTCGCGAGTCCAGCTCTAGTCTAAATATGATTTGGAGCAGGTCAAAATCATGCGTTAAAAGGTGAGAATTTTGCGTACCCTATCCTTTCAACTACAGCTTGTCTGTGATACACAGTCTATACACATGCTATATGCATACAGGTTCTCACGTGTTTGTGGCCTGCATTACTGTCTGCTGTGTTTGTCCACAGCTTCTATTCAATGAAAGGCTTCCAAGCAAAATCTCCATCACAGACCGCAACGAAGGACGCACTGCACTCTTTCTGAAAACTACTCTTCTATAAACAGCAATAGAAGGTCTAAGCATGAATACAGTATTCGGTGGGGTATTCATCTCAGTGGGTTATTCAACACCACTCAGAGGCAATTCATGCCAAAACACACACACACACACACACACACACACACACACACAGACTCGACTCACACACACATGCACACAAGATATAAGCTGATAAAAAAGTGAGAAGTACTTATGCACAGCAGGGCTAGCAGCGAGCAAGCTCGTGCAATGCCAGGCTGCTATTGGCTGTTGCTATAACAATGGAGGCGGGGAGATAGGCGAGTGGAGGTGGAGACGAGCTGTGATTATAAAATCCTTCAGAGAAGCACATTTGCCTTTCTGGATTTTTTTTCTTTTTTTGTTTTTAGTTTTTTCCTTTTTTTCTCCAGCAGTCTTTAGTCAGAGCGGCTCGTATGAAGGGGAAGGCAGGCTCCGAGCTCTCTGCCTGGAGGAAGACAGCTGAATCGAGCCTCCGGCCGTCAGCTGGGCTAACACTGCAGCTCCTGTGGGGATTATCTGTGGGATCTGGGCGTTAGTGGGGACCTGGACACTGCCCCGGCTCTCACACCCGAAACAGAGTGACACCTGGGTTCACTGTTCTTCACGTCCCTCCGGTGAGTACAGACTGGAGCTGTGCTTTTCCTGTGCTGTCTGTGTGCTCCCATGACCAAGGCTCAGGGATGGCTAATACACACACACACACACACACACGCCTGCAAGCATGCACACAGTTCCTCCCTGTCACGCGAAAGTGGTGATGCTGTGCAGGTGAGTGACAATGTTAGGTTAGGGTTTGTTTAAAGAAGAGCTGATTGGGTGTCTCTGTATGAGGGAGAGAAAGAGAGAGGCAGTGATCGAACTGAGAGTGTGCATATGTGTGTGCAAGTTGTTGTTGTTGTTTTGTGTGTGCGTGTGGGCTGGTGTGTGAGCATTTGTGCAAAAATGTGTTTTCCTCTTCAGTCAGCAGTGCAATAGAGAATTAAATAGTTTTCAAAGGTGAAGTAGCTTTTCGGTTTGGTTGGTCAGTTAAGTACTGAGGTGCGGTTTTCATGAGTTGAAGAGTTCTGGACTGAAGTGGTCCGGAGCTCAGTGTAAACAGCACTTCTGTGATGTGTACAGGAAGACATTCAGTGGTCCACTGGTACCCTTGGCTTCAGTGTGTTAAGTTGATTGGCACATTAGGACACTTTGCGCATATTTGTTTATTAGCTACAGTGCTATGGAGACTTGGGAAGATTGTGAAATGAGCACTGGGTTACAGAGTGAGTTACAACGTTTGCTGAGCTACATGGCCGGATATTGAAGTTTTGATGAGCGGCAGTTTAAGTGGGATTTTAATATTATCGAGGAGACTTGAGCTTAACGCAAAGGCCGTAGCAGCCTTTAAAAGTAAGGAGGAAGAAACCAAGTATAAATTAACTGAGACAGCCTGTGATGCCAGGATTACTCAGACCAAGAGAAAAAAAAAAAAAAAAAATGTGTTATCCGACTGTATTACGCACCATGTCACACCAACCCTGGCAGCCCACATCATACAGGAAACACTTTTTATCGCCAAACTACTCCCTCTTCTCACCTCTCCCACTGCAAGATGGTCAGTCTGAAGATAATGCTAAGGACGAGGGAGGGAAGTTATTTTTGTACGAAGTTTTCAGTGTAATTTTGCTCTTCAATCGCTGGCGACCGGAGCCAGGAACAGCAAAATAGAATCTTAGGGTGATCAGTCTCATGATTTTTGTCTTCCAAGTTTGTGAAACTTCAGGAAAAATAGGCCTTCCGTGTGATGCTGTGGACAAAAATAGCCTTTGGCAGAATTCATTGTTTACAGTGCACTTTTATTCACCAACATCATGATCTGTTGAATATGGAGCAGTGCCTCCCTATGACTGAGTCATGCGTACTCCTCTGAATATTCCTGCAGTCTTTAATTAGATCCGCTAAGAAGGCAGAGCCCCTGAGCTATTAGTGTAACTTGTTTCCAATTGAAATGAACTGCATTGTTTGTATTGGGATTTTTGCCCTGCCTCTGAGTGTCATCACCCCTGCTCATAAGTGGTTCTGCATTAAAGGAGCTGTGTCACGATTACTGCTCATGCTCACAACTTTGAACGAAGTAAATCTGCTCGACTGCAAATTATAATCTGCTTCCATCCTTGCAAATCTGTCATCGTTTTGCATTGTACTTACATATTTTAGTTACTCAGGCATTATGCCTCTTATATTACAAAGTTTTCTATGGAAATTGGAGGATTCATTGTACTATTTTAGCGCTTTGGCCTAAGCATATGAATGAGACTGGTATGCCAACTGCCAATAATCATAGAAGAAGAAGAAGGTATTTTTCTTCTTGTATGATTATTGGTGATGGAAAAGCCTACATTCTTTGTATCCTTTGGCTAAAGTGCTAAAATAGTGCTCTGAATCCTCCAATTTCCATTAAAAAACTCCTTAATTTGGAAGCATAATGCCTGAGTAACTAAAATATGCAAGTACAATGCAAAACGATGACGGATTGGCAAGGATGGAATCAGCAGATTACGATTTGCAGTCAAGCAGATTCACTTTCTTTGGGTGTATGTTCTGAGCATGCTCAGTAATCGTGACACAGCTCCTTTTAGGCCAACTCTGACTTAATATAAAGTTTGTTTAAGAGGACTTTTTACAGAGGAACAACTGAAATATTCCTTGACTGAAGAATGGATAGACCTAAATCACAAAACAGTGCGGACATGAAGAACAAAACTTAACCTCCACACTTCAAGTGCGAATAAATCTCAGAGGACACCCAGATCTAAAGGGGAGCCCATCCATTAGCAAGCAAGGTGAAAGGCTAGCAAGGTTAAGTAGAAGAATTATTGATGAAATCGATGTAAATTGGGGGAACTAGCGTATCTGCACATATCAGTACTGTGGTATGTGCTCCTCCAACCCTTTCCCGCACAACCCCCACTTGCCATGACAGGCATTATTGAAAGAATAACAGCTACAGAAGTCCTCACTCAAGTTGGCTTATACACTGAAGTATAGGTTTATTTCATGAACACGAGGAAGATTTCACAATGCTTTATTATGGTGAGTGGCGGCCTTGCCGCTTAATTTCTCTCTTCAAGGTTTCAGTTCCCCTCGGGCAGCTTTTTTTAAAAAAATCCTTTTCAGCTTCTGGCATTGACACATTGATAGCATAGCACTGTATGTTCATGTTCCTAGCACTGCGAAGGACAGTAGAAGTTCAGATCACCTTAGTAAAGGGCAGGACTAAAAACGAGTGGATTGGGGGGGGAAACAGACTGCTGCAAGGGCTCTCTCTCTGTGTTGATAGTGCCAAACAGAAGGCATATATACACATCTGCTATCAGATACCTACGCTGTTTCCTACCTCCCTTTGTTTACAGAAGATAAACTAATGGGACTTTTTTCAGCCTAATGAAAATCCAGCGGCCTTTCTGAATTATCCGATTCACAGCAGATTTCGTCATGGTCTCTGATTTGTGTCCTTTGTCACACAGCTATATTCATGTTATGCAAGCCTTGGGGTTTATCTTACATTTAAACTCTCACATTGTAAAATGTTTAGTGTTCAGTGATTAATCAACTCTAAAAGAGTACATACTGGTTACTGTGGAACTCTTGACAGTGCTGAATTACAGCGGAGAAATCTGTTGCTGTGTTGCAGTTCAGAGAGCTCAACAGACCTGTACATTTTCAGAAATGATAATGAACTTAATTTGCTTAATGTACCTCATGAATATTTGATTGAATGTTGCCACTGATTAGCATTAATCAATCAGTGACAATAATATAACTCTTCCAAATTCTGTCCTAGCAACAGGAGATGAGTGAAACAAAGCAGTAACATGAGGTGCCCTAATCTTGCCCATGCCCTAATTCTGGCCACCCGTAAAGTTGCCCACGTTGAGCGATAATTGCCCATGCCAGGCTAGGTTTGGATTAGCAATCTGTGAAAGGGTGGGAAGAAATAGAGCACAGGTGGAATTATGGCAATCTACGTTAACACAGGCCTCGATATTCAGCTCTGAGTATTTTGTACAGACATCCCAACCTTGTAAAATGTTATTTTGAGGAGACTGACATCATAAATACAGCATCCAGCAAAATATGTAAGCAAAGGGATGGCTCTAGTGCTTTATAAATTTGCTACTATTTTTCTAATTGTCAACATGAGCACAAATTCTGCTACTTCCATCAGCGTCGCAAATTGCTGATTTTCAAGAAAGTTCGGACTGCTTCCGGGAACTAGTCACAAATTCCAGGAGAGTTGGAGTGTGCGCCGAGTTGGTCACATGACTAAAGACTAAGGCAGGTGCTATAGAGGAAAAGGAACATAGGTTACAGTATCCTTACCAAATTAATAAATCTATTTAGATATGTATCCCTATTCATAACATTACCTCCACCACTTTGGACATGAGTTAGTGAGTTGTCACAATTTTCCGAGAACACGTCTGTGTCCTTTACTGTACCAAAGACAAGTCTTGTTTCTGCATTTTTGAGAAACTTAAAACAGCGAAACCTGATAACCGAAATTAGGTGCATGATTAAGGGTGGGAAGGAGGGATTCGTCCCATCAATGTGAAACTGAGAAAAACTCCCAGTGAAATGCTTGGGTCTAGTGCTGTTCTCGTATCGATGTTCAAGCTGTATCATAAATTCTGCAACTCAGAATAAACAAGCTGACGACAAATTAGGTTTCACATTTTTAGAATAACACATATGGTACACTGGCATATTATCTGTTGCAAAACAAGGTAGATGTTATGAATATTTTGATAATGGCAATGTCAGAGTGGGTGAGAGAAGATATTTTATGCTCGTAGTCCGTGCGGAACACTTTTAGTTTCCATGCAATGAATGATGAACATTCTGTTCCTTACACCATTTCATAAAGATAGCACAGGTTATATTAAACACGAGTATATGAAGGCTATAAAAGACTCTTTTTCCCATCAACATCATAAATTTACATGGCACTGAAGCAGCATTTCAGTTTGAAAATGACTTTCACTGGGGGGGTGTTAGTCAACGGGACAGAGTGACATGTTATCAGGGTGTCCATCACTCAGAGCACAGAATAACCGGGTACAGTGTGATTGATCACATGACCCAAGCAGCAGGGAGATACGCCACAGCCTGGGGTCAAAGGGGGGGGGGGGGGCGGAGTTTAGGAAGAGAGAGAGAGAGAGAGATGATGGGGAGAGCTTTTCAGAATCAAGGCCTCATACAGAGAGCCATCGATATCCCTTCGATATCAATCTCTGCTGTTTGGGGTCAGCCATACACTAGCACAGCAAGGAAAGTCATCGGGTAAAAAATCCTGGGCCTTTTATGTTCATTCTCTCTCAATCCTCGGCCTGCACTGCTGTTTTACATTCGGCTCTATCACTTGGCAGGCTTTTAACTGCATTATTCCAAATGTGGTCCCAGTGGGGAACGAAACCGTCATCAAAGGATACGGGGAACCGCGTCAATAGCGCACTCGAGACCCATCGCATTTCGCATCATATGAGATTTTAAGTGCGTCTGACAGCGCGGTTTAACGACAGATCACAATATTGTTTTCAACTCCCACGAAGAGAAGCACGGCAAGGCAGTCGCATTTGACAAAACGTTTTTAATGCGCAATTGCCGGTGCACTCGTTTGGAGTGCGTTTTTAATACCCTACTTGAGATTTCATGTTTTTGTGTTTTGTGTGAAATCCATTAATGAATAAAGTGCTTCAAAACAACACATTATTTCACAGCGCCGATCTCATTTTTACCTGGAATATATTTCATGCTCAGCGTTAATCATCTGCAGCTCTACAGGAGAACATGTTCAATGACTGATTTGACCGATCTTTTTTTCCCTAATTAGAATGCAGCTCCATAGTAATGGCATATCATTAGTGTTTGAGAGCACACACTCAAAAGCTTAACCACGAATGATAACTGAACGATTGAAAGTATCATGAAATAAAAGAGGTAAGATTTTTTGTGGAAAATCTCAATTCATAGAAGTAGCTCATTATAAATATGCTTTTGTGGATGTTGCCTGAGCGTGCCTGTGCACACTCTATCTGTCTGTGTCATAAATTTACGTCAAAGACTTCCTGAAAAAAAAGTATTAAAGTTTGAGATAAATTTTTTCTCATTTTTTTAGTTAAACAAGACTAAAACATTGGAGGGGAAAGGCGAAACAAATTTTCCGACTGGGTTATTAGAAAAAAAATTGTCAAGCAAATAGTACCAAAAGAAACTAATGGAATTCAGTTGAAAGGGAAAAAAAAGTCTCATTACCAGACAAAAACACTTTGTAAGGAAGGCCTTTTGCGGTGTATACTGTAGAAACGGCAATGCTGTTTTTTGTCAGTGTCAGACGTGTAGATGGGGGAAATAGAATGTGTTTTATGGGCCAATCCTATGGCCTGTAGCCATTGTCCTCCTTCTCCAAACAACAGAGACGAGAGTTTACAAAACCCATCTCCGCAAGACAGCTTATCAACAGTACAACAAGGAGTGGTCTTTGTCAGCTCAACAGTGCTCGAAGGCATGGCAAACACTTCAGTCTAAGTTGTGACTGCTGATGTGGCTGTCGTAATGGTAAACACACAATGAATCAGCAATGATTACTGTAAATAAAGCTGAACTGTAATTGCTTTCCTCACACGCTCTCAGTCATAAGATCAGGGGCAGCCAGGACAGTGTGTTCTTCTTTGTTCTCTTGATTACCGACAAAATACATCCCTATCACGTTCGGTTTACAAAATGACACACAAAATGTAAGGTATATTTCACATTGTCCACTGCCTTTATGACAAGACTATGCATTTTTTTGTACTGCACATGTGAACTGAGATCTGCACATGATAACGACTTCACTGTGCATTCAAACCCTGTGATAGCAAACACACTGTACGTTCTCTCTTCATTGAATCTCAGTAATGAAAATCACTTCAGATGCACACATTGTAATCATATAAAAATGCAGTATGCGACTATTTGGAAATAATTCATAAACTGTCCACTGACAGTCAACATGACACAGATCATGAACAGAAAACCGGCCACATGACACACATGCCCACTCTCACACACACAAAAAACTGCAAAGTCAAACGAACGCACACACATATATGATGGAAAATTGGATAGGTGATGCAATTATAGCACCCATTATTTATTGCAATGATTGATTGCAATTATTTACGGCACACAAATAACCTCCACAAAAATCTATATCACAAATTCCATATTGACAAACACACGTTTTGCCACTATGCTCAGCAATTATCACCATGTCATACGAGCAGTCTCTGCACAAAATTACATTCATGATCTGTCCTTGAAAGAAAACGGAACTGTTGCTTAGTCTGCCGAGATGTAACACACAACGGTTGATGAGGCCTGAAAAGAAGCTTTTTTGTGTCCTTTTGAGAGACGCTTGCTCTATTGCAAGAGAGAATAAAGAGAAAGAAACAAAAGGTTGCTTGTGTAACCTCGCATCAAAAGAGTGAGAGATGGAGAGAGAGAGGGAGAGACTAGCTAGCTGATGATGGCTTATTTTTCTTCTGTAAAGGATGGAGACATCCCCGGCCTCATTTACAACACAAAAAAACTATTCCTGCAAGATCGAAGAGGTCGGAACACCAGGGCCCTGCCTGTGCTGCTCAAAGATGAAACTTTCATACGTTCAAGAACAAAAGAAGAATTGCACAATTTAAAAGGTGAAGGCAGTACAGATGCAAAATAATGATCTCAGGAACTAAAGGCAGAAAAATTTAGAGTGAGTAACAGTTAAAGTTTATCTGTATCACTGTCCAGGTCAAGGCAATTATTGAAGATGTCTCTTCGAAGTAATGGCAGTTGCAATCAAATATTCTGGGTTTTAGCAAGAGCGGACTGAGAGATGAATTGGTTACATATATCATACATACACTTGTGCGTACAACCCACCAGTCGGCTACATATCGTTAGCCTCATAGCATAATTTTCTAGGTCATACTTTTTGACGAATTGAGATATCGGCTGTCTGTTCTTTGGTGTTTGCTAAAACATGTGTTTTTTTTTCTTTTCTCTCATAACCTTAAAAAAAATGTGATGGGCAATTATGCTATGAGGTTAACTTCTCAGTTTTAGCTGGTAAAATCCCTTAGATCTGGAAGGTTGCTTATGTAACTCCTCTAGGTGGCAGAACAGCTGACCCTAAGAATTATAGGCCTCTCTCTGAATTATCGTGCCAAGTAAAAAAAATAACAGAATCTCTAGTTGCTTCAGCAGCAAATTTGAAGCCCTTGGATTCTGTTCATCACTCTGCGGTACTATTACTAGTAATAATGATGATACTCATTACGGTGAGCTGTGTGTAAAGGTGACCCTTCTTCTCGGTAAAGCATGGCAGACACTAGGTTTTATTTTTGTATGAGGCCCTTACTGGTTTTTACTACCTCTACATTATTTGTTTTTGTCTTTTAACGTCTGTAACCCGGGATTTTTAGTGACGTGCCATTGGATGTGTAAAATCCCTCCAGTAACCTCATCTAAAAAGGACAATTACTGCAAACAGGTTTCAATTCCCTTCTCCTAACTAGCAGCCAAGATTGGAGAAACAAAGAACAAATGCAAGTGATGGAGAGGTGCTCGCCACAGTGAAAATGCAAAAGTGAAGCAGGGCAGTTGTGCACTCGTAGCCACAATACGACAACAAGTAATTTACTAAATTGCCAATGGTTCTTCCGGGTATTGAATCATCCCTTAATACGCTGTAAGACAACTTATGTTGACTTTATGTAGTTTTCTAAATAAACAAGAGGCTCCTCAGAGCCTGTACTGGGGCCGGGTCTAGGCCTGGGCCAATCCATAGATATATATATTTATAACACTAGATTGCTGATGATGTCATATTTACATTATCCAAAGTGAAGCACCCGGCCGCCATATTGGTACTTCTTCAAAAAAAATGGTTTCCTATGAGGCCAATTTCAAATAAGTTAATATAAGCATTAAAATGCCGAGATGTGCGGCTGCCTTTTGCAGCAGCAGTCATTTGAAGGGCTTTAATAAAATATTTCATGCGCAAGTTAACGTAGAAACGCAAATTTGTCACTTTAATAGAAAAAATCGTGTTCGCTTGCTAGCTAGCTAATTAGCCGTCCCATTGACTTAAATAGACTGCTGACTAAAGCAAACGTTAGCGATCAATAACGGTCTCCAGCGAGCTACCTTGGTACCCTTAACGTCACGGGGACTGCATTGACAGTTAATAAAATTAACAAGGTGGCTAACTAGCTAGCTACTTGTAATTGAAATTCAAGGACAATGTTTCTTACCTGCATAATATTTAAAACAATGGACAAGTCGCTTTGCCTGTTTATACAGAGTTCCAAAAGACAAGGAGGGGAGAAAGGCTTGGCTGTCAGAAATCAGGAGAAAAAAACCTTTCTCTATCCCCTTGATACCTGCTGTGCAGTGATTATTTTTTGAGAGCAGTGTTATAATGGGGCAAGGGCAAAGATGACGCTTAGTAAAGGAGTAGCCAGAGTTGACTAGCGCTTCCTTTCAACAACGCTGGCATTAGCCATATGATTCAGTACAAACAATTCGGTCAACGGCAGATATGCTCAATCAGGGTACAATGAAGTGAGGAAACCAGAGAGTAATTTGATAACGTATACGAACATTCATTGACGTTGCTTATAACAGCGAAAACTTCGAAGCAATTATCTTATCAGAGGGTCATTAAAAGCCTCGGTCACCTTAACTGAATTTTTCTGCTCGCACTTGAACGTTGACACTGAGTAACATTTCGATCTTCCCTTTAGTAAGTGTGCCGCTTTCCATCCTCCAAAAAAGCACATATTTAGGGAGCAAAAATGTTGCTCTGCACAGCGAGACCAAAATCACCCCGACTCGCACGCAAGTGTTTTTGAAAATATAATTTTACAGTAGGCGAAAATGAATGGGAGTGTACGTGCGAATTTAACTTCCCGGTGTATACGCTCCTGGAACAGATGCTTCACTTGAGCGTACCCTATCAGCAATGCAGTGTTCTGTATATCCATGGGCCAATCGCGAAACCGCGTGCACGCATGAGCAGGACAATCGCGACCCGGAAAAAAAAAAAAAAAGATCCGGAGCCAAAACTTAGACTCGTAGCCTACTGGCCCGAGTAATGATTATTGTATTGTGGCTACAAGTGAGCGACTGCCCTTCTTCCCTTCTAATCAGCTACCAAACATTGATTTGCTCATTAAGTCATCAACAGAATTAATTAATTTGTTTTCAGCTGGCGTTGTATCACAAAGCTATCAGGAATTTTCTAATCCACAGTAATGACGGCATACAGAGTCATATGTCTTTTGAAGACTCAATTTCTATAGCTCATAAAATGGCATGTTTGTTAACTAGGCTTATACTGTAAGTGATGCTGTTTTATCCCAATGATTGATAGGGTTCAAGATCAAATGATATTTCCCATTTTAATTGTATTCTGCGTAAAGTGCAGCTAGTATGGTTTTTCATTATTTTAATGTCATTGTGTGAATCATATTGTTTTCATGCGCGTTTAAAAGGTCTGTGTCGGAAAACAACTCAAAGTTACTTCCAGGAGAAGTACTCTCTGCCCAAAACACACAGCTCCAGAGCTGACTTAAATGCTTTGATAGCCATTTTTTTCATCAGTTGGTGATGTCACCTCTTGAATTTTCACGCCAAGCTGATAGTTTGACACGCTGTTGAATTAAGTGGGTTACGCCCACAAGGCTACACCGGTATTTGTTTCTGAATTTCATTTACACTTTGAAGAAATCTATTTATGGTAAGGGGCGTAACATTTCCGACAAACGCGCGAAGCCGTTGACCAATCACAAGTGAGTGATCAAGCTGACGAATCACAGCACACTAGGGTTTTCAGGAGAGTGGGGGCAGGTCCTCAACAGAGCGTTACACGCACAGGTACTGCAGACATGGCCAGCATGAGAAAACTCAAGTTTTTTTTTTGTTTTTTCCAAAAATGACACATTTAAAGGGAGTTCCCGATAACGTAGGTTAATGAACAGGGCCACTCCCAGTGCGCCTTCCTATTCGTCCTTACGCCTATAAATACCTCCTCCATTGCCATAATCCCCGCTCGTCTCGTTTCTATGTCCCTCCCACCCTTCCCCTCTCCAAGAAGGAAGCAAGAAACAGCCACCAACTGGGATCCCGGGGGGCTTGGGAGCCACACAGACTCCGACAAGAGATGCGAGCCCCACCCTGAGTCTCGCCACCCGGGGGGCGCCCAATGTCCGCACAATCACAGACCAAGTCCAACAGCACACCGGCCCCGATCTCCTATCCGCCCGATCTCCTATCCGCGATCCCACCCAATACTCTCCTCTACTTTGGGAGTAGTCCAGAATTCATTAAACCTTTTTTAGTAGACTTCAAGAGTACAAGAATGACCCATGAAAGTAACTTAATAGGTGCACTTTAACACTGAAAATAATTCTAATTAGTTAAGTGCTATTTTAAAACAAATCACATCGTTAAAATGGGAAAAGGAATTCATTGAAAATTTTAAATTCATTAAGTACGTATCTGCATGTGTGTTTAATCCTTTCGCGAACAGTAGCTTGAGGGTGGGCTGCCAATTGCGTTTTTATGCCATCAAATATTGTGCTACGTTGTAGAACTATATATTGTTCAAAAGTCTGAGAACTCAGGGTTCTAATTACGTAAGCAATTTTATGATGCAAATTTGATTGCAAAATAGTACTTGAAATTGTGTCCTAACAACCCTCAGCCAGACTATGCAATCCCATTGGTTCAGTTGTTTTGCACTGTTGAGATTTGTCAAAATATGTTGAAATTGATGTACTTACCTCGATAGTGGTCCAGAGATAAAAACCTGTCATAGTTTTTAATTCACAAGACAAGCAAGCTTGGAGAAATGTCACTAAATTGACTTTGACACAGAGGTAGTAGCTGTGCGTCTTTGTGAATTGCATTATAATTAGCTTTTTTATACTTAATGCAGTGCTGTAGATTGTACGGTTGCCCATTAGGAACAAAATAAGTGTACCCAGTGGCTATTATGTGTTGATCTAACAGAACAATAAGTGTTTTATCCCATCAGCCCTCACACCAATATAACAGGAAAATCGAATTATTAAAGTTTACTTAAACCAGTGGTCTGCAACTTCTAAAAGACGGATGCTTATGGTAGCCAAGGGATTACTTTCTACGAGGAGGAATTGTTTCAATGGTTTCTCACAAGAGGGGATTTTGTAAATGAAGCAAAGGAGTTTTGGAAGCGTCTTTTTATTTATTTATTTATTTAAATTACGCATTTATGATCGCACACCAGTGCGGGGAATTGAAGAGGTATATTGGAGTGAAAATGTACATAGCTATGGATGGAGAAAAAGCCTGGAAAGAAGGAATTTGTAAAACTATTGTGAAACAAAACGTGACCATGACTTGGAACACAGTGAAATTTGGACTCTCAAAATTGTTTGTTGAAACACGCACAAACATACGTAAATGAAAAAATTAGTAAAATATATTTGGTTACAGAATCATTATGTTTTAACCTGCAGTTGTTTAGGCATCTGGCTGTTGCTGTATTATTTTTATTGGCTCCCACACGGAAAGAACCTGTATAAACATATAGGTTTTAATAAAGGGCCAGATATAGGTTTCGCATACATGTGACATACATAAAATTGGCCGTTTTCATATATTATAGGTACAAATATGTACCTATATGTGCCTACTTATAATTTATGAAAAAGGCCAATTGAAACTTCAACATTTTTTTTTTTATTTGGCATTTCTAATCCCACCCGAATCTGGGATATCCAATTAGGGAACTATATACAAGGGCTTTGGTTTATTCGGATATGCGGCCCCCTGTTGACACAGCCCGCAACTGTTAGCAATTGCTTTTTATGCATTGGCTGGGCGAAGCTTCGCAAGCTCAGAATGAGGGTGGAGAATTAACAAATGGCATCTGGGTCAGAATCTTATCTATGAGCACCCGTCTAGCCAACAGGACGCGCCTAGGGGAACTCTAATCTACATAACCCTTCCCAGCAGACCCTTCACAATTTGTATCCCTGTAGCGCATTGGCCAATTGCGCGCTACTTCTGAAAAGAGCTGCCGACCACTGCTGGTTGATACAAGGCGGGGATTAAAACCTATATGTTTAAATAGGTTCTTTCCGTGTGGGAATTTAAGAATCCTTGTTATTTCATCCCTGTAGGAAAAAGTCTGGGACCTTTAGTTGCTATACAAGCATCTCAAATAAAAGTCAAGTGTCTGTTCATTAAAACTGTGAACAGAAATGTAGACTTTGTCTTCAAATTCATTAACCGCAGTGAAATGCTCAAATAGATGTGGGGATGAAAATGACTTTTGAAAGGCATGTTTACTTGAATGCATGTTCTTCTGTGTACTTTTATTTTGTTATTTTTGTTTTATTTTGCTACATTTAGACTAAGGACCTCTGAGCCATATTCATCTAGAAACTGCATTATAGACAAGATAGAAAACATTGCATTTGGTGGATGTAACAGTGTAGTGTATTACCTTTCAGTGGATGTGTATGAGCTGTAATGATGTGAATCCAATTTTATCTAATGTGGTGAATCTGGCAGTGACTTAAACTTGAAAAAGTGCTTAATTGATGAAATAAACATGATCAAACCATTTTGTTTTTATACATTTCCTTCTCTTCCACAATACACAACTCAATCTTCATAGAATGGAAATAAGTACGGTCAAGAAAGAATTGATGACCTTGTTATTGTTAATGTTTCAGGAAAAAAATGTAACAAATAGTATTAGATATTTGTGTTGATATCATAGCTTTTTGTCTCCTCTCACTTGCCATAGTTAATAATGACTGGTTTACACATTAAATGCAGTTGTCACATGTCAACATGTATTTAGGATCAAATGTGATGCCAATTTCACATGTTCACATGCAATTAATAAGTTATTGCGTGAAATTCTTATTATTTCTGTAAAGGACTTTGGACTAATATGCAGCTATTACCTTGAGAATAAAAATATGAGCTAGGCATCATGTATGACAGTTGCAAAAGTGAGATATGAGCTATACAATAGGTATGACAAACAGAACCTGCCACTGGGTATATGAGCTATACAAGAGACCTATATGCCTTCTATAAGCACATATATGTACCTGAATTTGGCCTATATGCGGCATATATGCGCATATAGGTTGCATATATGCGCATATATGTTCATATAGATTCTCTGCATGTGGGCTGAGTAGGCTTGGTCACAGCTCCACAGGGGCAGAAGAAAACATATTTTTCTGTCAGACAAAAACTTATATTTCCAGTGATGTCGCTCAATTTAGGTAATTTGGGTGTCATCGTTCAAACGAGACTATGATTATGTCTGTGGTCAGAGTGGTTCAAGAACAATAAGCACTTTAGTTTGGGGGGAAATTTGCTCAAAAAAGGATT
Organism: Gymnothorax javanicus; assembly: GCA_029692085.1. Taxonomy (NCBI): domain Eukaryota; kingdom Metazoa; phylum Chordata; class Actinopteri; order Anguilliformes; family Muraenidae; genus Gymnothorax; species Gymnothorax javanicus. The sequence goes on along the minus strand of CM056202.1, from coordinate 14,050,558 downwards.
GAACTTTAAGGGGTTAATGTGAGTCTATTGGTGATCTCTGACATTTCTTTATAATATTTATTAATCATTATAGGTTTGTAAATCAGTCTTGATTATTCAGTACATAAACTGTTTGATTGTTCATCAGGATATCTTAAATGGGAACAGGTTGAGTGCACTTATCTGTTGAAAGGTGGGAGGCTCCCTTGATGGCAAGCCACAGATAATCCCATAATGCTTGAATTTCCTCTAGGGTGAGTTGGGGTTGCTAAGGTGATTTCAAACCCTTATCAAACATGCTCAAATGATTGTATTTTGAAGCAGGTGCCAAATGCACCTGCAACCTGACATAACATGCAGAACAATCTGAAGCATATCTCATTTTTATCCCTATGGTAATTAAAATTTTTAATTTCATCTTTTTTTTCATTTCCAGCTTTTCCTGTTTTAGTTGATTCATTTGCATTTAATCTTAATTGCTTCATTGCATCCGCCAAGAGGTTACATTTTTGCCTGCGCTTGTTTTCGCAAGTATGTCGATAATCATGTTTGTCTGTTTGTCGATGTTTTCATACTCACTCTAGCATCCATAGTTCTTGAGGTACCGACTTGAAATGTATAACACAAGAAGCCATAAGTCCAAGAGAGACGGGGTTCAATTTTGGAAAGTCAGGGTTGAGGTCGTCAGGAAGGCCAAAAACACATTTTAGCCCACATCTCGCTTCAAAAAAATGATAGAGACATGAGAGTAACATCATAATGTTGTCTTGTCTTTTGTTTCTGATTTTTTCACAAGTGTTGCTCTATGAGCGATTTCATCCGTTTGTCTGTCATTCTGTTTGCAACTTTACTCGAAAAGATGAAACACTTGTCAATCAACAGATAATTACCAGGAAAGTTTCAAGTGGGCATGAACCACTGTTGTGATTTTAAACAGTACAAAGTCAATGGGTACAAATCACACTATTTTTGGGAGAGAATGTTTGAGGTGATAACTGACCACTGGATCCTGTGAGGGACGTATCTACGCATAAATCAATGGTAGGGTAATACAATATGTGCTTTTAACATCTGATGGCTATGATGGACAATAAAATGACATGGTATTAATACTGTATTAATTTTTGCTTCAGAAAGCAGATTTTTTTTTTCCACTAATAAATTGCCATGCCTTTGGGCAAGTGTGGCTTGCCCAACCACTAAATGGATGCTATTAACAAGTATTTTTGGCTATTAGCAGATCAGGCTTGGTTGTAGAGCTTGCTTCATACAATTTCTGGGCAACATTCAACGTCCAAGTTCCAAAGAGTATAAGGGAACCTCTAACTTGTGAATATACAGTATAGATTTTGCGTCTACTCCATTTTGTTAGGACACTGCAATTGAATAGGACACTTGAGCAGGCCCATGACTTGCTCATCTGCACAAAGGGATTAACAATGTCCAACTTCTCGGGAATGGAACTTCTCACATTGGAAATGTGCATTGTGGTCAGAACGACCTTTGAAAGAAATGCATGTCAGGTACTTCAGGCCAAAAAAAGAAACGGACTATGTAGATGGTTACTATGATCAAGTCCAAAAGCTATGCTCTCTCATTGTATGAGGCTTTGTCAGTGCCTTTGGCTAGAGTAACTCACACTTCAGTGAGTGCGCCATTTATGCTGAAAAGTACAGTAAGATTTTTTACGCAACATTGTGCTGTCTTCAAGATGACATCTTTTCCAGGGACGCTCATGAATCCTTCAGTTAGACAATGCAAAAGTGTAATCTGCTTGCATTACAATGGCATGGCAGCGTAAGGACTGGTCAGCCCACAGTCATAACTTATCCCCAATCCATGACATGTAGTGCATTTTATAATGCAGAATGCAACAAAGACCCAATTCTGTTGCATGATTTAAGACTTGTTTGCAGGAAGAAGGGGACAAAAATTACACTTGAAACAATAAAAGGGGACATATTATTTTTTTTAAAACTCACTTTTTCAGTGCTTGTGCACATATATGCTATCAGGAGTACTTACCAACCCTCAAACTGTGAAATAAAACAACCCAGCCATTTTTCTGGGCCGCCTTTTCGTAAAACATGGCATTTGGCATTCCATTGAGGTTTGGCTCCACAATGGTGGAGAATGGTAGCACCCCTCATATGAATATTGCCACCCATGGCTCATTTTTTATGGCAACGTTCATAGTTAGGCAGTTAGTTAGATAGTTAGGCAGCTAGCTATTTATTCCGTAACCTGCATTTACCGACTTGCCAGTATCATCATTGCTGTCTGTGGACACCGTGCTCTGTTCGCTGGCCAGTCAGAACTGAGATCATTTCATAGAGGGGATGCCCACTCAGAACAGCCCGCTTTCAGAGGGTTAGGAATGTCAGGAATCAAATTGCCTAGAAATCATAGGATTTTTATGTTATTCTTTGTCAAAAAGCTTATAAACCTCCCTCTTGGACATTTAAGAACATTATAATACGGGTACACAAACAGCATAATAGGTCCCCTTTAATCCCTTGGGTGTCTTCAGTTCCAAAAGGATTATTAAGCGTTATGAAGAGGAACAGCAACATTACAAAGTGGTAAAAAGTTCACTGTCTCAACTATTTTGAAATATGTTGCAAGAATCAAAATTAAAATACGTTTATTTTAAAAAATCAATAAAATTCACGTGGCGAGGTCTGTTTGGTTGGCTCAGCCGGAAAGGTGCGGCACCGTGGTGCAGGAATGACCACCTTTGCATCGGCTCAGTTCCAGCTGTGCCAGTGCCTGAGGCGAGCAGCCTTTTGAAAGCAGTGCATTACTGGCTTTGTGCTGGTCAGTGATAAGGGAAGGATAAAGGCAGTTTGGGTTGGCATGGTTTGTCGCTCAAGTGCCTCCTGCTGACCATCCAGGCGCTCTTCAAAATTAAAAAGGTTTCCCACTCCCGTTTTAGGTTTTTTAAAAAAATCACAAAGGGGAAAAATTCACGTCTCCTGGGATGACAGTGCAAGTCTTATATGAGCATGCTTTTACAGTGTTCACCGGCTGGGCGTTCCAGATTCCAGTGGGATTGGAGGTGCTTAACCAAAAAAATAATGAAATATGGTAAAACATCAAATACTGTGTGTGCTGTTTTTCAGGAATGACAAACCTTTCAGTTTTAATTTTATTTCTTAGCTCTGCAGTGCCGATAGTCAGTTCAGCAGCTAATGCCAGTGTCGGCGCCCGTCTGTCTGTTTGGTGCAAACTTTTTACTTCAAATCTGGTCAGTGATAGTTGTGGCCTTCTTTATGAAGGATAAAGGCAGTTTTTGGGAGCATTTTTGGTTTAGAAAATGTGTTTTGCTCATTTTTTCAGTCTTTCATTAATATCTCAAAGGTGCCTCCTGAAATGTCCATGACAATTTTTAGAAATCCATTGCAATATGAACACATATGACACATTTTCATTAACCATTCTAAGTAGTGTTAACACCACACTAAAAATTGCAATCATTTGTTTTCAATCATTTACCAGGTTTCCAACAAATCCCGTACAGATATTCAAATTTGAAGCTGAAAAGCGATCATATTGTTCTGGATCATGTTGTTCTGGATCATATTGTTCCGAAATCAAGTGACATGTTGGCTTGTTCCAGATCATTGTTCTAGATCATATTGTTCCAGAATCATATTATTCTGCATCATATTGTCCTATGACAGTGTTAGAAGGATTGTGACTGCTATATTTGTGATGTACTGGGGGAAGGTATTTGTTGGTTGTTAGTATTGGCAGTGGTAAGATGATTGAAATAAATGATTTTAATTTGCAGTGTGGTTTTATTTTCACAAGAGATTAAGTTATGACATGGACATTTCACTCATCCTCAGTGGAGCTCTCTAGGCCGATAGGCCTCTTGTTAAGATGCCCTCCCAACTTCTTCAGAAAATACTGATAAATAATGTTTAAAAAGAGCCATGCAAGTCACCTTCACCTTGGGTATCCTTGCTACAAACCAGGGCCGCAGACGTATGCGGCGTTGGGGGGGGGCAGTAATGTTGGGGTGGGGTGTCTGCATTTACCTCCCATAATATTTTCAAGATTTCCTGCAGATCTGCATGATTCATAGGCACACTCAGTCCGACCCGACATTACCTCTCTCACCCTGTGTGTGACATCAGAATCCATATCTTAAGCAGCAAGTCGATGGCCAATTTGGTAAGTCCATACCAGAAAGTAAAGTAAAAACAATTCTTTAGCGAATGAGTTCCTGATGCATGAAAACCCATCAGTCAGGATGGATGGATTGAATGGCCATCGAGCCAATCACAGCCATTTGGTCAACCCACCAGGCCAGGGAAGAGTAACCAGTTGAAGTACACCTGATATAGGTGCAATCAGAAATCGGTCTTCTGTCACTCGCTGGCTGTGATTAAAAAAAGCCAATATTCCTCCCAAGGGGTTTTCATAGCTAATGAGAATGAATATTCTCTTAATATTCCCTTTTACATACAGCCTTGGATACCGTGATTAAAATGGGATTCTTCAAAGTTTTTCACCGACAGGGGTCTTGTTTCACCGTACAAACACAACACCCCTCTCTCATTTGTTCAACCAAACTCTAAAAAAGGTCGGTGCAGCGCTTGTTGTGCATATCCTAAACCATGCTTTTATTCAAGTCTGTCATAATGTTTAAAAGTAGGTGCGTTTCTCCTTCTGACCAGAAATGTGGGCTTTGCTGACAGTAAACAGGCAGCCATGAAACACAAATTCGGTAAAAAAACCCAATCGAGTTGCATATTTCGAATGTGCTGCACACAGAGCCCTCCTGCATTATTGGTTCCGTTTGATAAAAATGAGCAAATTGAGATGCTAAAACAGTCTTTATTGTATATCCTCATGATCTTTCAATCAAAATATTCTTTAAAAAAAATCCAGCCTTCAATTGAAGTAACATAATCGAAAGAAACATTACATTTTTATCATGAAATAAATATTATTCTGAAAAATATGAGAGCCCCACTCATTTGCACCCTTCATCCATTCCCTGATTTGCGCCGCTCAACAGCTTTTTGTCACACATTGTTACTCTGTGTTTTCAGGTCTTTCCCATAGTAATGAATGACTAAGGGTGCTTTTCATTGTGCTAACTCATTCTTCCTTGCGTCCTCTCCTCGTCCATGACCCATAAATTGTTACACCTCCACCATCATGGAGGATCTTCCAATCCCTTAAAGGCACCTCGTGGAGATGCGGACTGAGGAGGCTTCTGGAGGTGCTTAAAGCGGGAAACACAGGTGTATCATACACGGGAGCATTTCATCTTGTGGCGTGACGTTTAAATGCCGCACCTCCATGTAAAGTCGTTTGAGGGAATGGAGGATTCATCATTTGGCAGCTTTCAGCTCCTCTGCCCATGCGGCACCTCCTCGCATCTCTCTCTCAGGTCCTTGCTGGGAGGAGCTAAGACGCGACGAAGAGACGCAAGTGAGGGAAGCGAGTGGACACGTTAGCATAGTGAACAGCACCCTAAGCGAATTTGACCTGTGTCGCCTAGTGAAAAAGGAAGTCATAGATGACCACTTAAGAGTTCCAAATCAAACTTATGTTCAATATGACAAGAAGTATACTTCAGTTATATTTAAATCATGAGATTTTCGAGGGGTGCTAAAAGTTATGGCACACATTTTAGAGAAAAACATTTATATAATGTCAAGCATATTTTCTTGAAATAATTTTACTTTAACGAAAAGGTAAGATCTTTGTGAATATTTTGAGTAAAAGACCAAGAGGATGAACTGCAAATACATTCCATTCATAACATGTTTTGTTCATGTTCTCTAAGTGTTCCAAAAATGCTCCCAAAACCAGAATAGTATTGATATATTTCCTTAATCTCAAAATTCGATTCAGACCAAATTCTGAATATTGAGAAAGGAATATGCTGTTTACATGACCCATATCAAATTTTGAATGTTGTCATATTCGATATTACACCAATAGTGGAAAATTAGAATGCATTTAATCGTACTCATTGTTCAACATGCTCATTGCTCTTTTTGTTATACAAGATATGAAGAAAAAACATAAAAGGATACAGCAGAAGAAGATTGATTCCTTATTCCAATTCAAGTAGCAATGCGAGTGGGGTTATAGTGATGTGGGCTTGCTGGGTTTTTGCTGAGGAAAGAAACAAGTAGCCAGCTTGCAATTTACCCACTGATGCTGTCTTTGAGCTACAGGAATGGTCAAGTTAGATAATAAAGCTCAGTTTCCATCTTGTTGTGCGTCATGGGTGAAATAATAAAAAAGAGAATTCAAGTTTTACTCCCTATATTTTTGTGAAAAAACGTTTTTTAGCTGACACTAAAAAGTCTGAAGTAATTGCTTGATACTGTGGTATGTGAATGCTGATGAGATCTTGGGGTGATGAGAGTGATGCTACAATGTATATTTTCGACTCAACATTATTTGCTATGGTGGTGAAGAAAATGTAGAAATGCACGACATTCATTTTTAGTTGCATTGCTGTGGAGTCTGGAACGGGGGCCGAAGGTAAGGGGTTGTGGTGCTCACATCCCACCCCAAGAGCACCCACACTTTTCAGATCGCTGCTACGCCCCTGACTGCATCTATACTTCTGAGTTTTTTTCTGTCAATCAGCTTTCTCAGCGTAATTTACTTTTCTGTTCTGAAGCTGGCTCCCAAAAAAAAAAAAAACCACTCGGATGTCCCTGGAGGTCATCCTATTTTTCATGATGACACTGTGACTGAAATATGGCGGGAATATCGCCAACTTCTTGCACTTTCAATCAAAACTTGGGCCACTTACGCAGTTACATAGTCAGGTTTGGGGGCAGGGTCATGTCTAGTCACCTGTCAAGCCTACATATACCCAGTCAACCCATTCCGCCTTATTTCTCTCAAATTACTTCTTCTCTTCTTTTCACTCAGTTACCACATCCCTACCCCACCTCTCCCTCCACTCATCCCTGCCCCCTCTCTCCACAACTCCTCTCAACTCTTCAGAACCAATGCGGTGTATACTTCTCCCAGGTATCGTCTGGGGGGCTGTAATCAGCCCGGGCAGAACCACACTAAAGACAGAACCCCCACACTGAATGTCCCTCTGCCTTAATACATCCTCCCAGACCAGCCTGACCAAAGACATCCTCCTTCTGCATTCATCCTACCCCTTTATTGGACATCCATATATTCATCCCTAACATTAATTCTCCATCAACTTCTACAATGACTTGTTGTTGAGGCGTGGTCCTCGCTTGCGAATTTATGTTGTAGATCAATATCAATATTGCAAAACCATAGAACTGTACCTCCCTGGAATGCTACTGCGCCTCTCGTCGAGTCAAGGCTAATCACGCATGTGGAAAGCCCAGTAGCTGACACTATTTCTGATCCTACACAGTTCAATGTAAACAAGTAAATAAGTCAAAAACAACAAGCTTGATCATTCCATTTCTACTACATGACAAGAAAAGGAAGGTCGCCAAACTCTCTTAGTACCTGATGAATGAATAATAATGGTATGTGAAGAAGATATGCATTGAAAACGCTGGTTTAAAGGGGAAGAGAAACATTTTGAGATTTATGCCTGTAGCAATAATTAGGCAGTAAAAGAATTAAGTTTTGGTGTTTATATCATCCTTCTTGATCGGTAAAAGAAGAATGAGATATATTTTCAAAATACCCGCCACTGCAAGCTGTGATCCGCCATTGGGCGGAAGTCCATGTCTGTCACGTAAAGCCTGCCCTTGTAGTGAATGGAAACCCGTGATTTCTGTGAAATCTGTCCATGTCAGGAGCTATTTTTAGTTTGGTGCATCACAAAATAACTCACACAGCGTTGCAAACTGAGTAGTTTATTCAGGCCCATCTAGTTAGCTCATAGGTTCACTAATTTGTCGGCTACAACTCTACAGGTCACAGTTTTTTATGGATTCATTTTATATTAGGCATGGACCTTGTGTGCTGTAAGGTCACAAAGCCTAATGATTTTGGGAGTGATTACTTAATGAATAATATGGTTTTTATTATTGCATGTAGGATGAGTCGGCGTTTTTGGATACAGGGCGTCCGTGGATACACTTCGACCTCCGGGTGACCGAATATCTAGTTTCAGCATGTCCATTGTCAGCAGTACTGTTGATTGCTGGTTGATGCGGAATGTTATATTCTTACCTAGTTAATGTTATGGTTATGTGTAAGTTAGCTGTAGACTTTCCCGCAAGTAATGTTAGCCATGAAAATAACCAAGTTACCAATTGATTTTCACCAAAGGCGCTTAGTTTCCACTCGTGCAATTACCGGCACTTGTTCTCTTCGCAATGTATCACTTCCACAATTACAGACAGTTGACAAGAGTGCGCGAAAGACAATCTGACCACAGACGTACCTGCGGTAACATTCTCTATGTAGCTAATCATGCTGCCTCGACATTACCTTCCTTAGGTGGCTTGGGTGTTACTGTTATAATAGTTGCATTAACATTCTATGCAAGAATACCATTATTTGTTCCTAGTTCTTGGATTTAGCAGTAATAATTACAATTCAGTGTTATGTTATGATAATAGACAAATGTTTGATCATTATCATTTCTTGCAGTAGTGGGTGGTTGCAGATTGTAACATGGCAATAAATAAATAACCTAATAAATAAATGAAGAAATGAAAACCATTATGTTAACTAGCGGCTTAGCCACAAACATAAACATAATCCGAGCTTTATTTCCACCTCCAGGCAAATTGAGCAGCTGTTGTTCTGCTCTAATGCTCACAGGAGGCTGCAGGCACCTGAGGCTTCTCATAAAAATAGAGGAATAAGGTCAGGACTTCTTCATGCACCGTGTGGTATTTTCATACCATGCCAGGGATCTCAACGACAGGCCCAAGCCCTGAGAGGGCCGCTTTACTGATTGCTTCTGGGTATTGCACAAACCAACCAGGGATATGCAGTAATCTGCCTTGCACACAGTTCAGGTCAGGCTGAATCATGGCATTAGATTCACCGAGCCCTATCCCAGATCCCATTCACATACAGACCTGCTGTAAAATCTCATACCTCAAAATGCCCACACCTCTTATCATGAGATGTTCAGCATAAATAGGGGAAAAAAACAGTATTTTCCCTACTAAACCCAGTGGATCAGCGCCATAGAACTGGGCCAACGCGGAGTTGTAAATGCCTTATATTACTGCTCTCAATTCTTAGTGTTTTACGAGTCTGTCATATTCCTCATGTAACACTGCTGTCCTTATTTAATCCTCTTAGTCATAGTTACTTGAAAACACTCCTCTAGCCATTCTACACAGCTTGCATGTGTAAATATACAAACACATACACATACACGAGCACACGCGCACATACACGGGATGGCAGAAAAGCTTTGCATTCGAAATCATCTTGCATTATCTGGCTTCATTCCCAACTCTCCTGTCCTGCCACACCTGGAACAAACTGCCCCACACTTTGCCCCTCCACAAAATACCAGGAAAAAACAACACTTTAAAGGCATGACTTACCTCCTGACTCACTTCTTAGTCCTCCAGGGGTCTGTCACGTAATTAGCCTTGGTCTAAATTCAGCCAATTAGCGCCAGCTAAATGCCTCAGGCTGCATAACCCACCTCCACACCAGAGTATTATCATTTTGCCATTATGAAACTGCTTATTTGTTAGCCTAGCACACAGTATTAATCCAGAGTGAATCAGCGGCTGTAGCCAAAATTAGCCTGATTTCATTTCTCTGACCATTCAAATGCACCAAAAAAAGCATGCACACACGCACACTCTCACGAATGACCTGAATACTTACACAGCTCCCCCGCAACCCTAGTGAGGAAGAAGCGGTATAGAGAATGGATGGATGGACGTTAATGAGGTATTTTAACCATTTTAAGGGTTAACACATATGCTAAACATCCACCACCTGTCAAAATTTTTTGCACACATTATTCATGTTTTCAATAAAAAATAATAAGCTTTAAGTTATGTGAATAATCTTAAATGTCTCAAGAAAGGATGCAAATTGTAATGAATGAAATGAATGTCACGAATGATCTTTTTTTTTACAACTGATGCCTACATTTTGGAGTAAGTTAAGAAGCCTTGTAAAATGCACAGGCGATGTAATTACAACGTATTTACACTTTCCGATGAAGACAATGAAATGTAGCTAATTTGAGACAAACTGGACCAATATCAGAAAAGTGCGAGTGATCTTCCACAGTAGTAGTGGATGTGAACTTTCAGAACCTTACGACTGTCCACAAAGTAAAATGATGTGAATACCATTTGCAGTTGTTATGACAAAATTTCCCTATTTTGACCAATCTTAAGATTTTGATGTATTTTTTTAAATAAAAGGTGTTTACTTGACTTCTTTCAATCAGACTGCTTGAAAACTATGGATACACTAAAACTTTTGACTGGCAGTGAATTCGCTATAAAGCCGTCACAGTGTGTGCGCATGATTGCTTCGCCTCCGCGATCTCAGAATTATATCATTTGAACGCCAATTATAACACCACAGAAGATGAAAAACTGTAATGAGCATTTTATGAACCAAGATGGAAAGGAAGCTCATTAGGCAGAATCGGTTGCCATGCTGTGATATGCCTGCACAGCCTAATTAATGTAGTTTTAAGGGCCCACAGGATGTATGGGAGCACTATTTCTTCAGACATTTGCATGTGTTCAGCCACTCAGAACGGGAAATGCTAGGGAGGCTATTCATCTTTATAATACTTACAGAAACCTGCATTTAAACACAGATAATTACTCCAAAATGCTGAGGTAATGGAATCACACGCTCCGTCGCATACTAAGCACTGCGCTCGTCTGTGCAGCGAAAAAAGATGGACCTGTCAGGCAGGGGTTTCCTCGATTTGTGTTGGTTACGGTGGGGATGACGTGTTCTGTTCATGTCTGGCTTTGTTTTGGAAGTTCTATTGAAGTCTTTGTGCTCCCAGAAAAAAATGTTGGGTTAAAACTAACTCAAATGGCTGGGTTTCAGTACAGTACGTCCAGTATATTTAGTGCAATAGAGACTCATTCCTGGAATATGCGGAAAACCCAACTTGTGTTAACCCACCATTTTTATTATTATTATTTGGTGAATTCAACTGGGGAATGGAATGTGGTGATTTCCACCAAAACTAAGGCATCAGCCTGTGATGTAAGCAATAATTAGTCAGCTTGTTGCAACTGTACTGACAGCAGAACAAACCATCTTTTTTTTAGAAGCAGTAATATATGTGAAATGTAGAACAGATAGGCTCCACTTCAGCTTGCAAGCTCTTGCCCAGGTATTAGTCTTCGTATCGGTGCTGGTATTTGTTATTGCGGATGCATGCATTCTACTGTCCATCTATGGCTGTAATTGCTTCTTGGTGTCAACAGACATCCCGAAAACTGAATTGCAGTGTCATGAACTGAGATATTGAGTGTCCATTTGATGGTAATTTAAGCTTGCGATAAACTCATTAATCATACTTAGACAGAATTCAGCAACAGCCTTATATTACCATTTTAAGAATTCATGAGAACCATGAGTAAATGACAATATATGCTCTTCCTAACCCCAATAATTAAATGGCAACCATTTGAATGTCTCATAAATATTGCATGATTATTAAAAATGTATTTCTGGATTCTATGGGTCTCGCTCATGACATACACTTCTAAAACCACCTCCCACCTCCCTTCATTAAAATGTCTAATACTGTGATTTATAACTGTACCAAAATAATTACAATGCAAGACATCCTAGCAGTTAAGAAGAATATATGAATAGTTAGCATCCCACTCCAGTAATCTGTGAAAATGATAAGTACTCACAGCATTCAGCATGTGTACCCAGAATCCCAGGGTCAAAAAGGGTGAAATTCAGCAAGGTAGGCTGTCCTGAAGCTGCGTTTATCGTGCTGCAAAAGCTAACCAAAGAAAAAAATATATATTCCTGTTTTAATACCTCATCAATATTCTCAGCCGGGTGACATTATTGGAGACGATAGAGTGTGGCGGAGCACGGGCTTGGCCACTGCACTGAGACACGGTCGGGTAAAATGAACAAACACTCGAGGTCTTTTAAATGGCCGGTGGCCTATTCATGCCTTCTGGAGGGAAAAGGAAATAAAATTAGTGGAATAAATCACAGACCAAGCAAACAAACCAATCTAAAACACTGTGTCCCAAAGGCTAATGAAAAATACATTAAAAGAACTGAGTAGGCCGACTCACAAGAAAACCCACGCAAACTATAAGAGCTCTCTTTCTCTTTTCTCTCTCTCTCTCACACACACACACAATCTCTCTCCACAGATTCCTTCTCTGAAAGACTCCTGTGCCTTTGTAAAGGGGCCTGAGGACAGGAATTGTACACACCTGAGCTGATTCAACAATCAGCCCAGAGTCTGCATGTCCGCAGGAGAGGTCACTGCCTTCTATAGATCCTGTGTTTCTCTGGGGAAGCTGTCGTGAGCTCCAACAGCAGCCCAAAACACTGAGGCAGCCCCCACTGTACTCCCCACGCTTCCTGGCACTGCGTGGAGAGAGTCATAATGCAGCATTTACAGGTTCACAGCTATCCTTGAAATGGAAAGTGAGAAAATGCTTGGGTTTGGTACTCAAATGAGCGAGATGCAGATGTTCTGGTGCCATACGTTTCTCAGTCAGGCCAACAAGTTGAATAGACCAATTTCCCTGCAAAAAGCAACACGGAAGTAAGGTTACAGGACTCTTCGTCCCCTGATTTTTCGTCCCCAGACTTTTCATCCCCAAGGACTATTATCAGGGTTAAGGTTAGGGTTAGGGTTAGGATTATAATGCAGGAAGAGGGCAAAGCATTATTGGGGATGAACCATCCAGGAACAAAGAGTCCGGGGATGAAAATTTCATGGGGACAAAGAGTCCTAGAGCCCGGAAGTAAGCATCCTCTGGGTAGTGTAGTCCATTCAGCTACAAGTTGATGGGAAGGGTCACTTTCAGGGCTTCTGCTAAGCAGCGCGATCGCGGGATTCCCGCAAAAACTGCCCTAGCGCCCACAAGAAAAAAAGAGTCAAAGCGGGCCATTCCCGCACATGTTTTCAGTGAATTAAGCTGCTTGCACACTGGACGCGAAACAAATTTTTCGCACGACAGATAGAGGTTCCATGCGGATATACGTAGCGACCGAGAAGCGCGCTGCTTAGCGAAAGCACTGCTATTTTTTGTGTCTTTGCAGGTTTGTTTGTTGACTAGAGAATCTAGTCAAGCCCAGTCTTGATCCAAAGCATGCCTTTCTGTCGCGTAATATCCATTATCTGATTATAGTCAATGGCAGTTGTAACTTGTATTTTTTATTTTTCAAATTTTACACGGTCACTCAGTCACTGAGTGCAGTAATTGCTTTTGTTGAATAAATGTTTTGTTTTTGTGAGAACTTTTGTCTTGTTTCAGTTCATCTGAATATCCTAAATGAATAGTTGTTACAGTCTCTTATGGTTGTGACAGCTAGCTGTTTCATACTGAAATCCCCCCTGACAAATTGAAAATCCCCCCCAAAAAAAGTTCGAAAGGGGAAAACCCCCTTAAAAATATTTTGGCGGAAGCCCTGACTTTAGTGAACTGCCCTGAATGCAACGTTATGAGCGGGAGGAAGCTCATGAAAGCAAGCTGCATATGTACAGCTTGTTACAAGTTGAACGCTAAACCAAGTGCTACCATTCACATACAGACTAAAACAGTGTAATATTTTACTGATAACAATTGATGGATCCATTCATGTTTTTGATCAATTTCCACCCATAAATTATACTGATCACTTTGAAAACTAATAACCAGAATTGTAGCCAAACTCGGATTCAAATTTGTAACCATTTATTGACTTTACCCATAACAACAACTTTGACAAAATGTCAGATAACATCAACAAAAAAAGAATGACAAAAGAATCAACAATGACAAGTTTAACAACAAAATCAACAACAAAGATCAACTCCTGATCTTTGTTGTCTGATGACAAGGTCACAGTAGCCGGGCTGCATTAAGATTTCCATTGATTATGACCAGGTCGGACCTCCAACCATACCGAATGGCACCCCAGACCATCACCGAGCCTCCTCCAAAGCAATCTGTCTCAGCAATGCAGGGGGCCGCGTATCTCTCAGCACATCGTCTGTAGACCCTCTGTCTTCCATCATGTCGGTACAGACAAAATCTGGACTCATCACTGAAGACAACAATCCTCCAGAATCAGTTGGGGACTTGTCGCTGACCATATTCTTCAGCCCAGCGAAGCCTGGTAGCCCTGCGCCGTGCATCAAGCTGCATTCCAACACATGCCCTGTGAGCTCTGATCCCTCACTCTGAAAGTTGACGACTCACTGTTCTTCTGCTGATCCTTGGTCTGTGGATTCCTGGGGTCTCCTGAGCCGGTCCTGGTGCAGGTTCGAAACCAATCTCTCAGGTGGACGAGGCGGATCTGATTGTCCTGGGCTGGGGTCGTGACCCTAGGCTGACCAGGTCGGGGTTGATCATTAGTGCTTCCAGTCTCCTGGTAACGAGCCACTAGGTAAGAGATTGTGGGTTGGCTTACCCCAAAGCACTGGGCGATGCGATTTTGGGATGTTCCAGCCATCCACAGCCCAATGGCTTGATCACGTTGGGGTCTGGAAAGGCGAGGCATGACGCCAGTGGTGTCTTTGAGCAAATGCTCTCGGGTTCTGGCCTGAATGACCTCAAGGATTGTTTTAAGGCATCTGACAGCATTGCAATTGTGATCAGTGAAGCCTGACAAGGTTACATCACTAATTCCTCAAATCCAGCTCCACAGACACAAACAAGGTCATGACCTCACGCACGGTTGTGTCTTGTTACTCAAAGACAACTGCATATCAATTATGTAATCATCTAATTAAAGTTCCCCTAATCCAACTAAACTATTTCTGTCTAGTCAGACTTATAATTTTTTAAAGTCCATCAGTATCTATGGAATCAAGCTATTTCCCTTTAAAAAAAAAAGGCATCTCTAATCCTGGCATTAAATGGCATCTAATCTTGAATGCCCAATTAGCGAACTACGTATGTCCACAAGCTTGCTTGTATGCGAACATGCAGACCCATGTTCCCATCTCGGGAGAGCCAGACAGCTCGCGGCTCTCCTTAGAAACACATGCCTGTCATCCACTGCTTCTTTTTACACTCATAGCTCAAAACTTTGTGAGCTCAGAACAAGGGTGGAGGATACCAGAGCGTGTGCAAGCTTTGAATTTTACTGATGAGCGCCCTGCTGGCCAACAAGAGGCGCTTGAGCAGAGAACAATGCTGTAATTGTATAATCGCAAACCGGCAGTCCCTCCCAATTTATTTCTCTGCAGCGCTAAGCCAATTGTGCGCTACTCTGAAAAGGCTACCGACCACTGCCGGCACTGGTGTGACCGGGAATCGAACCAGTGCGCCTTAACCGAGTCAGCTAAACCCGGTAGCCTGAGCAATTTCTATTTAATAAATATTCATAATTCCTTTGAGCTATTTTAGCCTGCTAGCTTCAGATAGCACTGTTGTGAGATAAGCACGCGCTGCCCTGACCTCAGCAAGCAGAATTCACCACTTCACTGATTTTCAATGGGAACACAGGAAAGGTAGGAGAACAGCAGACGAGGAGCTGGCGATACAGCAAAACAGTCAATGACCATGACGCACTTGTATGGCAGGATGTGCAAGCCTCCATTACCCCCTCTAATTGAGCAGAATGGCCTTCTTGGGCCAGCTACCTCCTGTAGCTGCCTTTCAGGATGGGACAAACTGGCTCAACTCCACAAGTCCCCATTAGTTCCAGACAAGTAAGGGTCCATGGGGTAAGGCTCCATATCAAACACCATTAGCGAGCCTGCTCTGCAATGTCCATAACAATGCTGGCAGCAGTGCAGTAGTGTATAGTAATGGGTTAGATACCAGTCTAGCAACATGCAAGACTGTGTATTTGAGTCCCAAATGGAGCATTTAACTAGAACTGCTTCAGGAAATACCACGGCAGTGCAAAAAGAAAGCAACAGAAGTTTCTCCGGATGAGAGCATCAGCCGAATACCCAATGCATAATTAAAGGACACAAAATGGCTGTGGCTTCCTTGCCAGATAAAATTTTCAGGGATGTTGTCCAACTGCGAGGCTTGAGGGTGCGAAGCGGCAGCAGACTTGGGTTTTCCGTTCCAACGTTTCACCCTTTGAGGTCTGGTACGAGCCCCCACACGTTTTGCGCAGATTCTTGTCCGTTGGCTCCAACTGCAGTGACAGGCGGTTGTCTGTCCGGCTGTCTGGAGTGAAATTAAACTCGCTGTTTGAGGGCATGGACCAGATAGGAGATCATTAAATCAGAACTGGCAGTAATGCTACAGCGTTGAGCCCAATTTACAGCTCAGGGAAATCGCTCTGTGGCGTTTGGTCCGGGGCGGGGGCGAGTGGTTCTCGGCGGAGACCGTCTGAGCAGCGACAGTCTTTTTTTAAACCTGTGACCTTGCCGTTAAACTTTCTCCTGTCTCAGTGTCTCGGCACAGATACGCGGCGTATCGGAAATAGATTCGACCGCGAGCGCCGAGCACAGACACGACTTGATGGCTGCGTAGGCGATATGGCTGGACTGGAAATTAGAAAGCACGTCGCAAACTCTGAGTCCTGAAAAGAGGAATTTAAGCAATTGATCCCAGAAAGTCTCGCTCATTCTTCGGCTCTAATGACGAGGGAAAAAGGCAAATAGGTTTAGATCTTAGAGGTCTCAACATAGCCTGAGGTAATGGCCGCACAACATCGATGCGTTATTTGTTTTCTTTTTTTTTAGTTTCACAGCAAGCTTTGGGTTATCAATTAGAAATCCTGAGCCAACAGAATTTGGCAGCGAGTAGAAAGCAGATGCTGGTAGGAAACGGGAGATCTGCACAATCGGGGAGAATCGAATACACCTCATTACTTTCCAAGCTCTTTAAACAAGTGGCAGTGTTCCCAATTAAACAGCCATACCAGTGTAGCGGCTTATTAAGAAATAAAAAAGTCTGATCAAAGGGATCGCAAACTGACCAGAAAATCTGATCTGCTTCCACACCAGCAGCCTGGCCTCCCCCTCAGCTCATGAGCCCATCTCGCCCCCTCCCTCCCTTTCTCTCTCCCTCCCTCTTTTCCACAAACTCCGTCTTTTTTCTGCCCGTCTTCAGGGCTTTTCACAGTGGGAATGAAAACTTGAATCCTACGCCAGTGTGTTCATCCAACTAGCCAGCCCCACGGTCTGTACACAAGACAAATGGAGCACATTCTGATTCAGGGCAAATTCCAGGCAACAACCAATTAGACAGCTTTGTGGAGGGAGAGAAAGAGAGCGAGCAAGAGAGAGAGAGGGAGGGAGGGAGCAGGAGAGGGAATGAGTGAAAGGGAGAGAGAGTGAGAGGGGAAAGGAGTCAGAAGGAGGGAGGGAGAGACAAAATAAATGAGTGTGAATGAGAGAGGGAGAGATAGGAGGGAGAGAGAGAGGAAGAGATAAACAATTGTTATCACAGAAGAAGAATTAGTTCTTTTTCTTTGGTTTACCGCAAATCCCTCCCATCAGAAAGAAAAAAATTTAATTTTTCTGCTTCAGATGACGGCAAGAACATTCAACACTCCCCCGTGTTTGTGCATCTGAAGCAGCTGTAATTCGCTCTTTGATGTGAATCGTGCTGCAGATATGCTAATGGGGATGTGCGGCGAGGCCCGGCCTGACGGGGAGGGGGAGAGAGTGGGCGGAGCTACTCTCCATCAGGTGGTCTTGGTCGTTGCTTCAGGACCACGTTCTGACCCACGAGTCTTCCTCTTCCTCTCTTGTCCCTGCCGTGCTCAGAATTTCACATTTCGGCATCACCTCTCAGATGAGAGAGTTGAATTGCCGGTGCCCTCGCAGAACACAGAGGCACAGAGCAATTTTAGTGCGGTTAAATCAAGATTCGCCCTTCCAGCGAGTAGAACTTTGTGTCCCTCGCTCTCTGTGCTAAGCTCTCCCACCTCCTTCTGACAACTCCCCTCCCCCCGTCACTGTAGCTCGGGCGATGCCTTGGAAACAAACTCTTTGATGGGTAAGACGTACCGCTTCATCATTCCTCGGCATTTAGCGCAAGTTCAGCACAACAGAGCCCCCTGTTCAACCACATGAACTGTCTTCTTACGTGGTCTGTCTTGCGGATCATTTTTTTGAGCCTTTGAACGCCCCGAGAAGCGTAGCGGCGAGGGAGGATGTGTTTTGTACGAAGCAGCCGAAGGCTCGAGCAGAATTGAGCCATTTCAGCTATCTGTCTTCTCTCAGGCTTTACTCTCAACCACCTGCTCTCAGGATTCAAAACCATCCTCTCAATATATTTCATACGAGCGGCATCCAACCTGGAGCACAGGCAAGCACATGCAGACGCACCCTTATGAACAATTACTATAGTTCCAAGCCATCATCATCCTATAGTGAATGGATGGTATTTTCGCCGTCATAGTGTAGTATTGCTATTGTGATACTACAGTTATTCAAACTACAGCAATACAGTTGTGTGGACTATAGTAATTTTGTGGTACGGTTCACTGCGGTAATACGATATTTATAAAATGATGGCTATAGTGCTACTCTTGTTATACTACGGAACCCATAAATACTATAGTATGACCAAGAAATAACTATAGGATATTTTCATAAGGGCACATACACACTCTCACACGTATGCACACACATGCATGCGCAAATGCATGCACTCACACATTCATGTTCGTGCACATACGCGCAGATGTACACGCTCCCTGCTGCCCCCACAGAGCTGACTTGTAGTCACCCATTTAACAGGATGGTTAATAAAGAAATGTGAAGCACCTCGTGTCTGTGTTTGAGGCTACCCTTTAAAATGTGCCTCTCCTCTTCTTAGAAAATTGATGGAGTTTTTAATGAGTAGGGGAAGTAGTGTGGGAGACCGAAGCCGTAAACTTAGAGCAAAGAGATTGAGATGTTCCCCTCGGGCATAAAAATCATCGTCTTCAGTAATGAGACGGCCGATGTTACACGCTCGACGAAAACTGCTGGTCGAAACTTCACTCCTCCAGAGTGAAGAGGCCTCGCGATGGCTTTGAAGAGGGAGATGGCTGTTATTTTGGCTGGGAGGCAGGGTCTTGCAGTACTTGTGCTCTTAATGCCAGCCCTTTGGAGAGCATAAATACACAGGGATCAGAGAGTAAGAAAAATCCTGCCTTTTTTAAACCAATCAACTCACCCGATGTATTACAGGAACCGGGTCTACCTCCTGGGTGAAGAATTGCGCCAATTAGCAGATCCAGGAGATTGGAACAAAATTCTGAAGTCTTCTACTTCCTGAACATGTATTATTCTCCTCTGCTCCGAGGGCACGCTCTCAGACTGTTAGCCACATAACACTTTTAAAGACAAAGGGGATTATTTCTAACTTTGGACTCGGCATTAAGTTGATTCACAGTCGGAGAGTGACTTACGGGTCATCCAAGTTTGACCTTTGGATCAAACAGCTCTACGGCAGTGGCTTAGAATGAAGGGACCATGGGGCTTAACCCTTTGAGTGCCGAATACATTTTCAAGGAATTAAAAATGTAATTATCCTGAGCTGTTGAAAACCTATCATGTGGCAACTTGGTTAAAAGAGCTCCCCTGCGGGAGCTCTTTTAACCAAGTTGCCACATGATAGGTTTTCAACAGCATCTGACTTTGACATCTTACATCATCGGGCAACTATAGTTGCCCACGGCGCTGAAAGGGTTAAGTACTGACTGTCTGCCTCAATCTGTATTGTTTACGTCCACATTGTCTGGACCGTGCAGGAATTTCGAAACTTTTTTAAACCGTTTCACTGCCTAGATACATACAGACCTCACTGCGCCAGAACATTTTGTTCGAGGGCCAACAAAACGTGTTGAGGACTGGTGTCTGAGCTGCTTCCTATCAGGGCTCCCATAAAGACCCAGCTTTTTATGCACTGATGTGAGGATACCGCTTTAAGTAGATGAGTTACCCCAGATGAACTGTTGACTGTCGACATGAGTGTGTACGCTGCACGTCACAAGGGGCAGAACGGTGAGGCAGTGGCTAGTGCAGTTGCCTCACAATGAAATTCCTGGTATGAGCTCCAGCCGGCCAGGGGTGCGTTTTCCAAAATCGCGGATGCTAACTTACGTAGTTGGGCCCATTGACTGTGAATGGACGAACTACGTGCTTATCTACGTACGAACTATGAATGGACGAACTTAGTTAGCAACCACGCTTTTGGGAAACGCGCCCCAGGACCCCTCTGTGTGGAGTGTGCATGTCCTCCCCATGTTCGTGTAGGACTTTGCCCAGGTATTCTGGTTTCCCCAACCAAGAAAAACATGCGCTACAAGAACACTCCTACCAGTGCCCCCGACCAACAAGCTTGCTAAAGAACTGGAGTTGGTCCCCCGGTGCCATACTGTGGCTGCCTGCTGCCCCTAAGTAACTAGGATAGGTCAAATGCAGAGGACGAATTACCCCATGGGGTTCAATCAAGTACATCTTAACTTCATACTTAAGCCGCGAGTATCTCATGAACTTTTGTTTCTCAGGGAGTTACATGAATCCCAGGCATGAACTCGTGTACCATGAGAGCAGTTCACAAAATACGCACCGCGTGCTTTTATTCTGACGGTTTCTGGAGCTCCAGGGCAACTGTCCGATTTGTCTCGGTTTGCACTCTGCCAAGTGTGCGAACTCCTCAGTGTGTTCAGTCTGTTTTTCACATAATAATCCTTTTTTAATACTATGTCTGCAGCAAACATCTGAGGGGAGACTGAGACCCTACAGGGCTTTACACTTCAAAGTATTTTGTTTTAAAATGTCAAAAAAGGGGGAAGACACAGCATTTGATCCAGTACCACAATCAATTTAGTTAGAAAATCAAGAATATTTAACAACATTACTGCTCAGTCATGCTGTCGGGCAGTTTTCAATTTTATCACTATGATGTGCAAAGTAGTTTTGTGTAAAAACAACCCAGAAAACTGAAGCATAAATGGAAGTAATTTAGAAATGTTTAAGAGTCTACATGTCAAAATATTCATAAATGGACATTTAGACGTGTAATATAAAAATTACTGTACGAAAATTACTTTAATGAGAGAAAGAACTAAAAATGCTATAAGATGGGCGTGTTTGACTCAGGTACATAGCTGTAAACAGTAACTGACTTGGGAAGTAATTATGCTGTATCTGTGAGACCCTTTGAATTGAATTGTCTGACCAATCAGAGCACTCAATCCGCAGTCTGAGATTAATTTCATCCAAACATGGCTCTGAATTCCATCCAATCAGAGCCCCGTCTCTGAAGTTTAAAATGGTTTGTAATCAATCATACCCATCTTGCAGCTGCTAAAGACAGACACCAGCCAATAAGAGCACTCTGCCTCTTCACAAAATGCCTGAGGCATCTCTTTCTCAAAAGCCGTAAACCTGGGCTGCGTCGGAATAGTCAAAAACTTGCCTCCTATCCACTAATTCCTGACCACTTTTCTTAAACCTTTGTGGAAAACATCATTAGATAAAAGAAAGGTGTAAAGGGAATTCCTAACAGCTTAGGAGGACAACCGCGCTGCAAAGAGAATCCGAATGCACTTACACTAGGCCATGTAATCATTGTCACCTGCCCATCATATATGTTTCTTTTCGTGACTGGCCGTTCAAATTGTCGTCGCTTTAAATATTGCTGCTGTGCAGAATTGTGGGATAGCGTTGGCTCCTTTCTTTTCGAAAAGGATGTTCTGTGTTCCCTACGCTAAAGGTGGTAAATTAGGAAGCACTGAGACACCTTAACATTTACAGAATTCGAATCCAATTATCGTGGCTGCCACATAATTATTTCCGGATCATAGTTTCGGAGTTAGGAACTGTCCTAGGTAAAAAAGACTATTTGGATGCAGCCTTGGACAGGGTGTGTGTATGAGTGCACACGTATGAGCGAGTGTGAAGACTGGCACATCAGTGTGAGTGTGGTATTGCTCCTGATGCCCTTGCCTGGTATCATGCGCTCAGGAGGTTACAGTGGGGGGGTTTGAAATCCCTCCATAGCACCCCCCCTGCCTAACCGCCTCTCACAGCTTCCACATCCCTCCCTATCCCACTGCCGGAGAGTGTTATAAATTATCAGCCGGAGACACCGGGGAATTCGAAACTGTGACCCAGGTGGGGCGCTGGTTGTACGAGCAGACATATGGAGCATTAGTGGATCGTGCCCGATCCATAACACAGAACGTGGATTGGAATGGTTGCGTCTCCAGAGAAGCTGGTGTCTTGTTATCCCGGGCTTTGGAAAGTAAGGGCCCCGAGGTCCCATCGATCGGGAATGCTTAAGAGAAGCCTCTCTCATTATGAGGAAAAATGAAACACATCTTCGCTTGAAAGTGGATCATTTTCAACTGGTCTATTTCATGGCCTGACCCCCGCTTCGGTCTGGGAAATAAAGATTGAACAGGGGCTCGTTAGGCCTTAGACGGCAAGCTGAAGAAAGAACACTGCTCAACACAAAAATAAAAAAAGGTTGCCATTTCGATTTAAATAAAATACTTCAGAGCCTATGATTGAATCATTATTGCAATGATTAATATGTTTCAACTGGGAACAATTCTTTTAACCCTGACTGAAGTAGTGTGTAGCTTCTCATTGCTTAAACAACCATATCAGAAGACGTATCCCATGGTTGCGGAAAAGGTGATAAAGTGTTTCGGGAGGGGCAAATCATTGGCCTGCAGTAAGCAAAGAAAACAACCAATGCCTATCATACACTGGACGGCTTTAAAACAACTTTCAAAAGACTATTTTTTGACACACTCTCTCATCTTAAGACTCTGCTTAATAAAGTCACAGAGCTTTTACTCACAATGAGATTTTTCAAAGAAATTAGCAGAGTGCATCTATGGGTTGTTGACAGTGTTCACATCATTGAACTTTACTATGTTCATGAACCATGACAAAAGACTTCCAATAATATTGAACATGATTGATTTTTTTCAGAATGTGAAGATGAGAAAAATAATGATTTTTTGTTTTACACTGAACAATCTAGATGTTGGAATGTGCCCTAACTCAAATTAAACTCTCGTGATTTTATTCCAACATTGGAAGTTTTCCAGCGATAGTAAAATCACTGCCAATGTAGTTTGGTGAAAGGCCAGCGTAAAAAGACCTCTGAAATCACTGCAACTGGGTTAAAACCGGTAGACTGGGTTAAAACCCAGTCTACCGGTACCACGTGCAAGCAGAGGGAAGCAGAATTTTATCTGGAGGTTTAACACGTGGCTACGAACCTGGTGTAGGAAAGAGGGGTATAGGTTTATGGGGCACTGGAACTACTTCTGGGACAGGGGTGACCTGTTCAAGCCGGATGGGCTACACCTGAACCGGAGGGGTACCTTTGCACTGGGTCAGCGTATGTTGAGGGTAGCAGAGAGTTATTTAAACTAGGGACTTGGGGGGCAGGGAGGTTAGAGAGTGTTACACAGAGGGAAATGCAGACTGCCCTGATGGAGGCTGACAGCGTTACATGCACTATTGATGATATAAAAAAAAAAAAAAGCATGGTGAGGGGCTTTGAGCAGCAGGCGCATGGGAAATCGAAGGGGAAGAGCGTTCATGATAACCTGAAATGTTTTTATCTAAATGCAAGAAGCATTAAAAATAAATTTCAAGAACTTGAGGCCGTTATGATTAGTGAAGGCTATGACATAGTTGGGATTACAGAGACATGGCTTAGTGAAGAGGATGGAGATGAATATAATGTAGAAGGTTATAAGCTCTTTAGGAAGGATAGATGTAATAGGCGAGGAGGGGTGTAGCACTCTATGTGAACGAAAACATAAATGTGCAGGAAATTCCTGAAATTGAATATTCCGTGCCTTGTGAAGATATCTGGGTCAGGCTCACTGGCAAAACACGAGACTGGTTTAAACATAGGTGTATGCTATCGACCACCAGCTTTGGACAGTACAGTCAATGAAATGCTCCTTAAGAGGATTACGCAAGCTTGTAGAGGAGGAGGGACTATTATTATGGGAGACTTAAATTATCCTGGTATTGATTGGGAAATGGTGAAAGGACAGGGTAGGGGGAGGAAGAATTTCTAGATGTCATAAATGATAATTTTTTGGTGCAGTATGTTAATAAACCTACAAGAGAGAAGGCAATTTTAGATTTGCTGCTCTGTAATGACCCAGATAGAATTAGCAATGTTGAGGTACTGGAGCCACTTGGGACAAGTGATCACTCTACTATTAATTTTGAGGTTTCATGGGAAGTTAAAAAGGTGTCTCCAAAAACAAAAAAATTTTTAATTTTAGGCGAGCAAACTTTGACAGGATGCGGTCATATCTAAGTGAAACAAAATGGGAGACACTCCTGGACTGTGAGTCTGTAAATGTGATGTGGGAAAGATTTAAGGGGTTTTACTTGATTCACAATGTAAATTCATTCCAAAGGTGTCCAAAAGTAAGCTGAAAAAGCAGAATCCTCAGTGGATGACAGCAGCTATTCGTAGGAGTTTGAGGGAAAAAAGGAATCTTTATAAGATGTACATAGAGGATAACAATGAGATTACTAAGGCGAATTCTGTAAAATGCGGGCTGTGGTCAAAAAGAGCTGAGGAATGCTAGAAGACTGTATGAAAGACAAATTGCAGAGGGGGCAAAAACTAACCCTAAGCGCTTCTTTCAGTACTGTAGCAGAAAAAGGAAAGTCAAAGAGCAGGTTAAGTGCATAAAGAATAAAAATGGATCGCTGCTATATGATAATAGGGATATTGCGGACACCTTAAACGGTTACTTTGTTGAGAATTTTACCTTAGAGCGGGTCTTTATTCGGCCAGAGGGCTTGTCCAATGCTCAAGATTATTTAGCGGAAATTGAGGTTAGGGATAACGTCGTATTAGACAAGTTGCATCAACTAAAGGCAGATAAGGCGGCGGGTCCTGATGGCTTATATCCTAGAGTGCTCAGGGAAGTTAGTGAGATCATCTTTAAGCCGCTATCTGCCATCTTTAGACGGTCTTTAGAAACTGGAGAAATACCAAATGATTGGAAACAGGGCAATATAATACCAATATATAAAAAAGGGGACCGTACTGAGCTAGGTTTTTGCATTGCGTGCAAAATATTGGAATCTATCATAAAAGATGAGCTGGACTTATTTCTTGAACGTAACAATATCTTGAGGGATAGCCAACATGGTTTTCGTAAAGGAAGGTCATGCCTGACAAACCTTCTGGAATTTTTTGAAGAGGCCACCAAGACTTATGACCAGAGCAGGGCTTATGACATCATATATTTGGATTTTCAGAAAGCATTTGACACAGTACCGCATAAGAGACTAATTTTTAAAATGAGCTCCATTGGAGTTACAGGTGGTATTCTGAAGTGGATTCATAACTGGTTGCAGGACAGAACACAAAGAGTGTTGGGACCCCTGCTGTTCCTCATCTACATTAATGACCTTGATAGGAATATTGAGAGCAGATTAGTGAAATTTGCAGATGATACTAAATTGGGGGCTTGGCAAATAGTTTAGAGTCCACTAAAGTGATTCAGGATGATTTGGATAGAATTCAGAATTGGGCAGAAATGTGGCAAATGAAATTTAATGTAGCGAAATGTAAAGTAGTACATGTAGGTAATAAAAACATTAGACAGGGATTACTTCATGGGAGGTTTTAAACTGGAGTGTGCTCCACAAGAGAAAGATCTGGGAGTGATTGTTGACCAAACCCTCACAGGCTCTAGCCATTGTGCCGTAGCTGTTAAAAAAGCCAATCAGATGCTGGGATACATTGCCAAAAGTATTGAGTTCAAATCCAAGGAGGTGATGCTTCTTTTGTACAACACATTCGTCAGACCACATCTAGAGTATTGTGTACAGTTCTGGGGACCATACTTTAAGAAAGACATAGAGGCTTTAGAGAAAGTTCAGAGAAGAGCCACGAAGCTAATTCCAGGTATTAAAGATGAAAGCTATGAGAAAAGGCTGAAGATCCTTAATCTCTTTAGTCTTAGGAAAAGGAGACTAAGGGGTGATTTGATTGAGGTCTTTAAATATGTAAAAGGGATTAACAAAGTGAATTAAGTAGGATTCCTTCGACCAAGTGTTGTTAGCAGAACTCGGGGTCACAAATGGAAGCTGACTAAAGGTAAATTTAGCACTGATATTCGGAAATATTTCTTCACCCAAAGAGTAATTTCGGTGTGGAACAGCTTGCCTGACCATGTTGTTGAGGCAGAGACCTTGGGAGTTTTCAAGAGCAGACTTGACTTAAAGCTAGATACCATTGAGTCATTGAGTATCTGAAGTGATATATTCACGATGGTACAAAAGAAACTGGCGAGCCTAGTTGGGCTGAACGGCCTGTTCTCGCCATTCATGTTATGTTATGTTATGTTAAAAACTGCCCAACGCATCATTAAAAGGATACCGGTGGGATACTGGTGAACTATCAACTTCGTAAAAAAAAAAAAATGGGGCAGAAAAAAATCAAGAATGATTGTGATCTGAGATCACTAAAATGCGTGGTGAAGTCTCCTCATAAATAGGTGACAGTAGAACTCAGGGTTTTGTTTCATCAGGCTTAAATTGTGAAAGTGTGATTCAGAGAAAATGAGGAATTATTTTCACTCATGAATTGGCCACCACAGAGTAACTAATTTAACAAACTAATTGAAAGTCTGTGGAATGTGCTGGAAAAGACTTTACGGAGTGGTTTGACTCTCCCATCATCAAGACAAGATCTTTGCCCAAAATTAATGCTACTCTGATTGGAAATAAATGTTATAAGACTGCATAATATTGTCAAAACAATGCTACAAAGAATGCGTGCCGAGATCAAAGCCAAAGGCACTCCAACAAAATATGAGAATATGCAACGCTTTTTCTTTGGCCAGACAGTGTAATGTACATGTGATGAAAAAAGTGTAAAATATTGATAAGAAAAAGTATGAAAGGTATGAAAGATGAGGTTGGAATTGACGTCAAATATTCACTTTTAAAAGCCATTCTAGTTGTAGATTTAAGGACAGTTTGATTTGGTTCTTTTAAATTCAATTAATCAATCACTAGAGGAAAAGATGAATAGACTCCTAAATACCCGCTCAAAATGAAAGGAGCTGTGTCACAATTGCTATGCATGCTCACAACTTTGAACAAAGTAAATCCGCTCAACTGCAAGTGAACATGGCGACGGCAATCAGCTAACATTCTTTGTATCCCTTAGCTAAAGCTTAAAATAGCGCTTTGAATCCCCAAATTTCCATAGAAAAGTCATGAATATAAAAAGCATAATGCCGGAGTAACTAAAATATAAAAATACAATGCAAAAGGAAGACTGACTGGCAAGGATGGAATCAGATTCCAGACTTGCAGTCAAGCAGATTCACTTTCTTGGGATGCAAGAGCTCACGTATTTATTGTGACACAGCTCCATTAAGCAGACTGGGGAGGACATATGCACGTACATGCACGCACACACACACATAGTACATACAAACACACACATGTACACACATGCAAAGACACACACACACACGCATGCACACACAGACACACACACAAACACGCACAGCCACGAACGCGTCAGTATTTGTCACTTTGTCTGTACAATTCTGCATGAAGACCAGACTATGAAAGACTGTTCTATGAAACCTTTGGGCGAATTTGTGACAGCAGTGGGAATAATACAGTATTCTAATGCTATTTTATTTCACTTGTCATACCCTGAGCTTCAAAAACCGCACAGTCACACATACAGACACACACACACACACACACACAAACACATGTATCCACACACATCACACACACACACACACACACACACAAACACACACACACACACACACACACACACATGCAAGAACATTGTCCAATTATTCACCACTGCAGGGCATCCTTGGAAGCACCTATTTATGAAGCAAACCAGCCTCTGAGTTTTCGTCTGGTAACCAGTGCTGAGGGACGCCCCTAGCAACAGAAATCTGCTGGCTCCTGTTTGGTAACCATTTGGCGAGGGTGAGAATGAGGCAGAGGGAGAGAAGAGGAAGAACCGGAGATGATAAAGCACTGAAGTAGAACAGTGAGTCTTGGATTTGTGCACTGTGTAGAAAATTTCACTGTCAAATGGACTTGCCGTTTGCAGGTGTCTTTGGCACCGAATACACAGTGATGCTAGCTCTTTTATATGGATCTGTACATACACAGTGATGCTAGCTCTTTTATATAGATCTGTACATACACAGTGATGCTAGCTCTTTCATATGGATCTGTACATACACAGTGATGCTAGCTCTTTTATATGGATCTGTACATACACAGTGATGCTAGCTCTTTTATATGGATCTGTACAAACACAGTGATGCTAGCTCTTTTATATGGATCTGTACACAAAATTATGAAATAGTATCACCTTAACATTTTGAAAATACAATATATGAATAATTCGTACTTCTGTGTCCAGAGTATCTCAGAGAATTCTCAATAATGTAATCATGATCATACATACGCCATGCACAGTCTGATGCAGAATTACTGACAGCCTAAATGAAAATAATAATTTAAAAAAGTTACATAAAAAACAGCACAAATAATAACCCTTCTGCTAAGTTCAAACATAGATAAACTATAGACTGTTGTCCCAATGAAAATGAAAGGTTGCATAAAAACAACACAACCAACAAGGGATACCTCGATGAGGTAATTTTCCCGCCAGTTAATAAACTTGTGGCTTCATTGGTGTTACCAATTACACCAGACATTTTACAAGAAAAAATATTCAACAATGACAATGTTCACACAGACAGTAATAACCTGACTACTGACCTTATTCTGAATAAGGCAATATTTCGATGAAGCTGTTTACAGGAGTTGCTTAAGAATATTTCATTCATATCCCCTTTTACATGTTACAGAGCGTAGTCTGATGAATGACTCACGACACGCACACCCACATATCGCCAACATCATTCGTCTGAATTTATTTCAGACTCCACAATTTGACTGAAACTTGAAACACCTGCCACCGTATAACCTTTTGAGTCTTTGCCTTCTCACTTTGCGAAAGCTACAAATTCACATCATTATTTTACTGATTTTGAAACGGCAAAATCCAACATTGACTGTTGGTTATGTTACTTAAAGGTCGATAAACAAGCACGTTGTTAATTTGATCAAACCATGGGAAAGTGGAAGGACTGCAGCCACTGATGTTGTTCTGCTTCTTTGTGGCATAGTTGTTGCTTTTTGCCATTTTCCATCAGTTGCAAGTGTGGCAGGCCGAAGGAGGGCCCGGGCAGGGAATTGAACGCCAGACTCCCAGGTAAGATTCAAACAACCTGCTCGCAGCGCCAGAGCCTGGCTCGTTGGCAAGGTAGCCAGGGCACTTACTTATTAGGAGACATTTCTAGTGACAGGACCCTTCAACTGTCACACGACCTGGATCAGACAAATCCAGGTAACCTTCATCAGGGATCGAAATAACTCAGCACCTTGGCAATATTAGCGCCTGGTCCCCAGTAAAAAGCCCCTGGCCCCTCTATTTCCAGCGCATGTCCTGCCCAATAAATAGCAGCAGGTCCCTTTCTGTTTTGAGACACTCATTTGACCCTTCGCTAAGGCCCTCCTTAAAACAGCTACTGACCAATCCAACATAATTAGCGCTGCAGGCCCGTTCACGCTTTCAGAACAAGTGAAAATACTGAATCGATGAGCCTGTGGAACCTGTGGCAAGCTAGTTAAGTTCAACAACAGTTATCTTCAAAGTGTGCAGGGGGTGTTGTATTGTTTCTGAAGCCAAAAATGCAGGAGGTCTGATGTCAATAAACAGGTGAGGTGGGAGACCTCACACATTTTTCAGAAAGTATATACATTGATGGACTTTCAAAACTTATAACCAGAATTGTAGTCAAACTCGGATTCAAATTTGTAACCATTTATTGACTTTACCCATAACAACAACTTTGAAAAATGTCAGATAAAATCAACAAAAAAAAGAACGACAAAAGAATCAACAATGACAAGTTTAACAACAAAGATCAACTCCAATCTCAGTACCGAGTGTGACCGCCACGTGCCTGCAACAAAGCCATCACTCGTCTCTGCATGGACAGCACCATTCTGTTGAGTTGTTGCTGGAGAATGGCCTGCCACTCCTGGAGCTCTGCCCACATTCTGGGCGCTGGAGTGCGTTGCCGAACCTGCTGATCCAACAGGTCCCACACATAGTCGATGCAGTTCATCTCAGGGCTGAAAGGTGGCCATTCCATGACTCGCACACCATTCTGGGCCAGGAGCTGCTGGGTCACATGTGCTGAGTGAGATCTTGCATTGTCTTGCATGAACGTGACCTCAGGATGGTCTGTGATGTAAG
The DNA here is from genome assembly GCA_029692085.1 of Gymnothorax javanicus. Classification (NCBI taxonomy): domain Eukaryota; kingdom Metazoa; phylum Chordata; class Actinopteri; order Anguilliformes; family Muraenidae; genus Gymnothorax; species Gymnothorax javanicus. The sequence goes on along the minus strand of CM056202.1, from coordinate 14,020,199 downwards.
GCACGACATGCGGTCTGATGACAAGGTCACAGTAGCGGGCTGCATTAAGACTTCCATTGATTATGACCAGGTCGGACCTCCAGCCATACCAAATAGCACCCCAGACCATCACCGAGCCCCTGCAAAGCGATCTGTCTCAGCAATGCAGGGGGCAGCGTATCTCTCACCACGTCGTCTGTAGACCCTCTGTCTTCCATCATATCGGTACAGACAAAATCTGGACTCATCATTGAAGACAACAATCCTCCAGAATCAGTTGTGGACTCGTCTCTGACTATATTCTTCAGCCCAGTGAAGCCTGGTAGCCCTGCGCCGTGCATCAAGCTGCATTCCAACACATGCCTTGTGGGCTCTGATCCCTCGCTCTGCAAGTCGCGACTCACTGTTTTTCTGCTGATCCTTAGTCTGTGGATTCCTGGGGTCTCCTGAGCCGTCCTGGTGCAGGTTCGAAACCAATCTCTCAGGTGGACGAGGCGGATCTGATTGTCCTGGGCTGGGGTCGTGACCCTAGGCTGACCAGGTCGGGGTCGATCATTGGTGCTTCCAGTCTCCTGATAACGAGCCACTAGGTTAGAGATTGTGGGTTGGCTTACCCCAAAACGCTGGGCGATGCGATTTTGGGATGTTTCAGCCATCCACAGCCCAATGGCTTGATCACGTTGGGGTCTGGAAAGGCGAGGCATGGGAAATGTGGTGTCTTTGAACACATGCTCTCGAGTTCTGGCCTGAATGACCTGAATGATTGTCTTAAGGCATTTGACAGCATTGCAATTGTGATCAGTGAAGCCTGACAAGGTTACATCACTAATTCCTCAAATCCAGCTCCACAGACACAAACAAGGTCATGACCTCACGCACGGTTGTGTCTTGTTGCTCAAAGACAACTGCATATCAATTATGTAATCATCTAATTAAAGTTCCCCTAACACAACTATACTATTTCTGTCTAGTCAGACTTATAAGTTTTTAAAGTCCGTCAGTATATACTCATTTGAAGACCTGTGTGCAAGAAATACCTAGTCACTAAAAAACACTTGATTCTAGGGTCAAAGTTTTCAAAACATGTTGCAGATATAAGTTGTATATATACATTGTATATATATATATATATATATATATACTACTCAAAATTTGATAGGGATCATAGGAATTTTTTGTGAAATGACATGCAAATTTGGTAACTGCCACTGATGAACAATATATTGGATAAATGACATGCAGTCAGAAACAAAACACATTTGCAAGTGCATTTAATGACATTAAATGGCGTTCAGCCTCACACAGACACAAACAACACTTCATGGTTTCACCTCTGACATGTAAAGTGAAAACAGACAGTGTTCGTTTGATGTTTCATTACCACAGTTAATGCCAATAACGGGTATGGCCTCCCAAATGACGGCTTGACAACGTCGGGTCATACTGTCAATCAGAACCCGGATGCTTGCAATTGGAATGTTGTTCCATTCTTCAACAAGGGCATTTCCGAGCTCTTCTAGAGTTGTGGGTTGTGCCCCTACACGAAAATGGCGACCTGCAGCATGTTCCACACATGCTCGATAGGGTTTAGGCCCGGCGAACGCACGGGCCAGTCCATGCGGACAATTGTCTCCTGCTCTCACGATGGGGACGGGCATTATCATCCATCAAGATGAAATCAGGGCCAACAGCACCAGCGTATGGTCTTACGTACACATTGAGGATCTCATCCCTGTGCCGTAACCCTGTCATCATCCCTCTCCCTATGACATGCAGGTCCGTTCTGCCATTCCTGCTTATTCCTCCCCAGATCATAATTGATCCGCCACCATAACGCTTCGTGTTCGTTGAAATCATTAAATCGCTCACGTTGTCTTTTTGCCTCCTGTCAGTAAAGTATCGGGACTCATCAGTAAAGAGAACTGGAGCCCAATCGTTGTGTGTCCATGTGACATGATCGTGAGCCCAATCCAAACGGTCACGCCTGACGCACGGTCAGTGGGATTCGAATACATGGCCTTCTTGAGTTGAGGCCGGCAGTATGAATGCGTATCGTCTGAGTGGATATATGAAGGTCATTTCGTAGGGTGGTGGCTGTCCAGAAAGGATGACGTCGTGCCTGAATGAGAAAGTGGTCTTGTATATATATACCATGACGGTGTATGCTGTACCAAACATTTGACGCCGGTTCCGTCCTCTGTTCACAACGCTTTGGCTGACATTAAGTGCATTAGCAACATGACGTTGTGAGAAGCCAGAGTCAAGCATTCCGATGCATCTTCCCAATTGCTCTGAAGTCAATCGACGTCTAAGACGTTGAGGAGACATTGTTATTTAAATGTAATGCAAAAAAATTTGGAAACTTCCAAATTTTCACCAACAAGCAACACACACGTCTGAGTTGAAATGGTGAAGTGTTAGTCAAAGCCAAAATGTGAGGCTGCACGCTCATTTAATGTCATGAAATACACGTGCAAATGTGTTTTGTGTCTGACTGCATGTCATTTATCCAATATATTGTTCATCAGTGGCAGTTACCTAATTTGCATGTCATTTCACAAAAAAAATTCCTATGATCCCTATCAAATTTTGAGTAATATATAAAATCGCAGAAGTGTTATTTAGTGACTTAGGTAATTCTTGCACACAGGTCTTCATTTGTATTCATTCATTTTTTTTTTTTTAGTTATATAAAAATGATAGGATATGAACATACGTCCCAGTAAGATGTGGGAATCTTTGGATTGCATTTCGGGCAACGGTGTTTTGAAGTACAGATAACCTCTATATGCTGTATGTTCTCTCACTCGTCCAAAACCATGTCAGATAGGTTGGCTATGTTCCTTACCCAACGCTTGCTCAGAAAGTGTCACTATATGACGTGTTGGGATGAGAATGGGATAAACTAGGGTCGTAGAAATGTGGTCCAAATAATCAGGTCCTGAAACTGCGGCCTCCTCGACTGCAGCTATACCCACTCGTATCCAGCATTCAGAACCACGTCATGTTGCACTGGAGTTCCACCATCTCAGTGTCAGGATACCCTCAACAATATATGAAATGGCGAGGACGGATAATTCGGATGTGTTTGTCTTAGCAATCCTCCTATGGGATACCAATTCAGTATTGCAGGAAACCTGCTAAGTTAGTAATCAGTCTCGTAAAATTGCTAGAGATGCCAACGGTGTGTGTGGCCAATAATGTTATAGTGTCATATGACTACAGCACTCTCTTCCATTCGTAGTCACAATGATGTTTCCATGCTTGGTTCGGTTTCTTCTGCTCAGTTAAGGCTCTCGTTGATTTTGTAAGCATGTTCTGATTTGCTGTTCTTGAAAAAATGAAGGAAACTTCATCTGTCCTTCTGTCCGAATGCATCTCTCTGCTCAATTGGTCGGCGAATCAATCTGATACTGGATGTGGGAATTGAGTATTGGCTTAGGTAGGGACTGATATCAGTCAATTTTTCCATTTTCCCAAATGTAAGTTATTTATGAAAAATTTAACCTGTTTGTGAAGATTTTTTGCAAGTCTGCGCTGAGTTGTGGTACGAGCATTCCCAGAAGTCTGCACTCCCTTGTGCCATGCGTGGTCCTGGGTGTGGACTGGTTTTAACTTCATACTTGAAGCACCTGGTGTAGTGGTGGGTGAATGCAATCCATGCCCCGCAAAGAGAACATTCAGAGAAAACACAGAAACAGCTCAGTTCAGATCCAAGCGTTGATTTAGACAAAATTCCCAGCGGTGATTTGGGCACTTGAATGGAATATGAGGTCTGAATATGAGTGGCTTGTATGACATCATTTGATTGAGGAAACATGCATGTGACCACCCAGGCTGAGGGAGGATGTTCATAACTGCTGAACACTGCTTCTCACATGGACTGTGTGCATCAACACTTTGTCTCCCTTTGGTCTGGAGTTCAATGAATAGCGCTAGTGAGTGTCTGTGCGGTCAGTAAGGGGAAGCATTCAGCAGCTTGCTTGCTTGCTTCAGGCATGCAGATGACAAGCGCATGATTTGTTATGTACATGCAGTTTACCCAATACATTACTTCATGCAAGAGCAACACTGAATATGCTACCGGTGTATTTATCATGAGGCTTTCACGCTCCTTTCAGGCTAACATGCATCTTCATTTCTTTGTGCATCATTTTAATGATTTTTTTTTTATTTTTCCTCTGAACAAAGTGTTTTCTCTCATCCTCTGTAATAGGTGCAGTTGAAAGACTCCTCAAAAGATTGCGAGCACAATCGAGGTAGACTCATGGCACGACTGCAATTATTTTTTCATAGTCCTAGCTTAGAAGCTAGCAGTGAGAAGGAAACAAGCATGAGACTCAAATGAAACAATATAGAGGCAGTTCCTGCTGGATTGAATCACACTCTGAACTGACAGTAATGTGGGATTTTTTTTTTTTTTTTTTCAGAAGGGGAAAGCCACATGCCCAGGTTTTTATGGGCAATTTTCATATCCAAATCTAACAGCTGTATGTGAATCTTTGTTTACTCTGTTCAGTATATTGTTCAGGCTGTACAATTTATTCTCCTGCCCTAGTACTGTAGCCACTTACATGACAAATATTCAGTCATCAGATAAATTTCTCTACATGGTCACCTTTTAAATGTTTGTTGGCCTTCTTGGAACAGACCTTAGCAAACTTATTCCCATATACAGGTTATATTTCTCAGTCATATCCCTGGGTGACATAATATTTTGCTCATTTTTGTAGATAATTCTAAGTAAAAGTAGCTGATGAGTTTTTTTTTTTGAACACTGAATACTAGGTCATGTACATTTGAATAATTGACTTGATACAGGTATCCTCAGTATGACTGTGTTACCTTTGTTTTTGCAATATTGGTGATTCTTTGGTATTCAGTTTTTGTTTTTGTTTTTTGCTGCTTTCTTGGCCAAGGTGTCCTTGACAAAAGATGCTTTCTGGTTTAAAAGATGCTTTCTGCTGCTCCTGTCAGCTACCAGATAATTATGGACAGGGCTGCCATTTCCATTGTAAACAAGCTCAAGCTGGGAGAGCATGTTTGAGATGGGTTTTCAATGCTCTCAGGGGGTCGACCAGTTGTTCTCCAGCTGATGAGCCTTCATAGTAGGCTACTTCCCCCGGCAACCACCCGCCACTTCAGCCAGCTTAACCGGGCTCGTTCATCCAAAGACCGAAGCTCTATGTTGACCAGCCGCAGGCCCTCATAACAGCTCAGCGTGTCAAAAACACTGCTTAAACAATTTAAAACCAGTTCAACCAGCTCATCTTTTGATGTTCAATTGATCAAACCTAAATTAAGACTTTAGCGTAGACTCCATTCAGGGCTGATGGGCAATCTGGGGAGGAAACCCATGATCAGGCAGTATCGCAGCCCCCAGATTGTCTTCCGCTGAATGTCGAATGGAGACTTTTGTTGGTAAGCGAACAAGCATATCGGCATTAGGCTTAACGCGGTAGTCGATGTTATGGGCGTTACATTGTGTTCTGGCATACACCAATTATGCACTGATTCCATTATTTTCTCACCGCTCCTTCTGTCATTTTACTTTTTTATAGAAATTAAACCTATTTAGTTTTTTTCACTTATGAGCACCTATGTTCATTAAATTAAAAAAGAAAACTCTAATTAGTAAAAACTAAGCATGTAATCAACAGCCTACTTTATCGGATGACAGAGGCCTTGCCACTGAGCCCAAGCCGTTGCCCAAAAGAGAAAAACTTAAGCGATGCTGTCAGGGGATGTTCAGGGAAGATAACGAGGGGCAGACAATACAGGAGGATAGTGCATGGAACAGGTCCTTTAATTTCACAATAATAGTATTATAAATAAATGTTCATACGCCAGGGAAGATACACAAGACTAGACAACTGTTGAAACAATTACACTGCAGGTTGTGACAATAATATGAAATGCGCAGTATATAACAGAAACACTCAGAAGATATAAGTAGATATAAACACATAAATAAAACAGGAACATTAAACAAACTCCCAAAGTAACAACACAAAGCATATATAAAGTTGCAAAGAAATGTCAACAACTCAAAAATGGAAAAAGCCAAAAATGCCAAAATACCGCAAGTGCGCAATGTAGCAACAGAATGCAAGATTACAATCTTCAGAATAAGGATCTTAAATGCATGAGAGTAAAGATCTAGACCGGGAACCGCAAGAGCCGGAGAACAAGGGTCTTCGTGAGATGACGCAGACGCGCAGTAATAAACTGAACAGAACACTGGCTTTAAATAAGGCACAACACAGGTGTACTTGGGGGAGTTGAAACGAGGAAGTGATGATTCAATTTGAGTGGTGGGCGTGGTCGCAGGGTGTGGCCCCTTTTTCAATTCATGTCTTTTATTTTTCTGATTCATTTATTTGATTTGGTTTGTGAATTTCACCTACTGGCTATTATTTAAAACTATGCAATTTATTTGTGTTATTTTATATTACAGCCTGGCCAAAGCCCAGCCATTATCCATCTTATGCATTTGGTGAATAAAAGTTCCGTGTTTAATATTAGCAAATTTGTTATTGCATCATTTTATTGTTGTTTTTCATTAAAAAATAATAGCCTAATGAACCAAAGCTCTAAGCATTCATTTTGTTAAAAGGCAAAGACACAAAGATCTTTGACGGGATATTTGTGAAGTTTTATATTACTGCACAAGCAGGCTATGCCATGCTAGGCCAAACTGTCATCTGTCTTACTCATTTCATGAATGAAATTCTATTTCTATGTTTAATATTGGCAAATGAATCATTGCATCATTTTTATTGCAGTAGTGTTTTTTTAATACTCAAAATAATGAAACAATCGCCTCAGCATCGATTTTTGTTCAAATTTAGGGGAAGATTTGAATCTTTAAAGGTCCTCTTTCATGCTCATTCTGGCTTTTTTGCATGTGATCCTATGTTGGCAATTCTATATTGAGGAATCCATATGACTTTGGTTTCCCCTGAAAATGGCTAATCAACAAAATAACTAGAATTAAACAATTTATTTGGGAACGCACCAAAAAATTTCACCGGAAACACTGGGCGATTGCACAATCATGGTGACATCATTGGAGGAAGCAATACTGGAGACTGTCAGTGAAGCCCGGGCATGAGAGTGGGGTTGGACAAAAAAGAGTGAAAATGGCCGGGGGGATGGAGGCTGCCGAGGCCCCTATTGGGTTTGAGGGGCAACGCCCTTATGGGGGTTCAAGAGGGTGAAGCCGCCGTGAAGCTTAAGGAAATTTGCATTTAATGTTATGTCTGGTGAAAGGAACCAACTGCAAGTAGTCCAAAATGCAAAAATCATGGTCTTTATTACTGTTCGAGTCCAAAGCCAGGTAATCACAGTGACGGTACTGAAGGGCAATCCAAAAAGTCCAAAGACAGACAAGGGTTCAAAAACCAAAAAGCACAGGCAGTACCAAATCATGAGGCAGTGGGAGAGTAGAGTGTCCGAAATCCAAATTCAAAAGCCAGGGCAGCAATCCACAGAAATTGTGGTTGGGCAGAAAATGGGCCGTAATACGAAGGCAAACAAATCCAGGTAGGAGCAGTCAGAAATCGGAATCGGGCAGAAGGGTGTCACAGAATCATGAACAAATCACTGACGTACAAGGAGCTCCGCACAGGAAAAGTTGATCAACAGTCTGACAAGAGCTAAGCAGAAGTGAGGGACTATATATACACAAGGGAGGTAACGAGCTAGGCGGGGTGTGAGGAATAATCTAAACATTAACTGAGAGGGGAAAACACAAGAGGTAATTAAACAATGCAAAATGGCAAACAGTGACCAAGACTAGTTTTCGCAGGACATCCTTAAACAACAGCAGCTCCATTCAAGGAGTGCCTAAGTGGGGAGAGATGGGAGAAACAGATCAGTATAAGAGATAGTTGCAAAGTCTCTGCAGAAACAAAGGAAAATCACTGGGAGAGCAAAGAGGGCAGAGTTTGTGTGGAAAGTGGAGAGAATCAATAAATAGAGTTGTAGATGTGTGCGAGTTGAAAGGTCAAAATGCCTCTTTTATTCTCTTCCTGTTTGAGTGATTGTCCAGAAAATGTTTTATTCATCATCTCCATGACATTAGCTTTACACAGAGGTATAATTTGCCCATTTTCTGATTCCTCAACACGTCTACTTTAATGGGACTATTTTTATAAGTGTTAATTGGGCGATTTTGTATACATTTGGGTGGATTTTGAATCAGTTTTGGGCTGGAAACCATATGGCTAATCTGGCAACCCTGGTTTGGAAGCATGCAACAAGAAAGGATGGATTCTCCAAAAATTTCATGACATATATGGTGAAATTAATCGAAGAAAAGTTGAATTACAAAAAAGACGGAATGCTGTCTTTAGACGGAAGAATCTCATGCCTGGACAACAGAAACAGTCTCCAAAAACTGCCAAAACAGACAGATTTTTTTTGGTTTAATCCAAATGTAATGGCATAGAGGGGACTAGTTTTACTAGTTGAAAGTGTGCATTTCTATAATGTTATAAAGCATGAGGTGGGGCTCTGTATGGAACATTTCCGCCTGTTGTGAAACATAGTGTAATTGACACTATGAAAAATTGTGTCCTTCAAAATACCAACATCATATTTGCTTTATTTGTCAATTAAATCAGGCTCTTTCCAATGTTGTAATTTGTTTTACCGCATACCCTGTTATACCTTGGGAATATACATTGTACAAATGAAAAATGGTTCAGAAGTGTTTTTTTATGGGCCTATGAATCAGAAAGTCCAAATTCCTAGGCACAAATACCAAGTTGTTTTGAAAGTACTATAACATTACTAATAATTTATCAAACTAGAAAGATTTAGTATGTTTCATTTCAGCGATATGGAGGGCCAAACCTGGCCCCACGCACGACACCAAACTTTTGTGAGTCATTTTGGGGAGGCTACTAATTAGCAAATATACTGTATGTTATGTGCTGATTGGTACTGCTTTGGTAATCTGAAATATTATACCAAAGAAACAATCCTGCTTAATTCAGAGATCGATCATTGATAGTTCAAAAGTTATGACTTATTGAAGTTGGCATATTGTATAATAACACTCATTTTTACACAAACTTGGGGACCACGCCCCTATTTGAAGTCTCAATATTTCAAAAACGAATGAAGATATGGGTCTAAAATTTTGCACATAAGATACTGGATACATTATGAAGGTTGAGGTTGTCAGTCAGGAGGCCTCTGGTGAATTCAGTTGGAATTTTGCAATAGCGGACTAAAACTGAATTGATGGCCTCAGATATTGAATTGTTTTTTGTATATCCATCTGTTGTATATTGAATTGTTGTACACAGGGAATGTAACAGCTCCTAAAAATTCACATCGATAATTGTAAAATGAAACATAAAGACAGCAAGCACCCTGATGACCAGACTAAGAATGCTCCCTTGCAGTGGTCAGCCACGATTAACCTGCCAAGAATCATTCTAGTTCAAGAACTTAGTGTCACATTTCCAGTGAAACCTGGAATTTCATGGATGCAAGTGTCCAACATCATGGAGGTGATTGAGACACCTTGCACGGATGCAAGGAACAGATATTTCTTTTTCGCGTTCGTTCTTGTCAATGAATCATGAGTATTCAGTAATCGTGCATTCATCGAGGTCTTAGTCATTGGTAAACTATATCTGTGTTTGAAGTTCTGGCACTACAAAAGGTCATTCCGAACATAATGTCATTCATCTCATAATTACCAGTCATCAGTATTGTATATATTTATCACTGTGATACATTATTCTAGGCATCAGCATGGGTCACATTATTCTGTAGATATTGGGACAGACCACTGTGCAGGTGCTCTTATTGATTATCAGTTGCATTATCAACAATCAATTATAATGCATGCGTTTATTGAGGTGCTGATCATTGGTGGCTTTTTATATTGTCTGTGTGTATGGAATCTCATTTTTACATTATTTTCTATCATTTATGCATTGCACAAGGTCATTTTAATCACATTTTCATTCTTCTCATGATCACCATTTTGTAATAAATAATTGTGTACTTATCGTTGGGATATGTTAAATTCAGTTTTAGGGATCATCATGGGTTACATCATTCTGTAGGTAATGACCTTTCTGTGGCAGCTTTGATTGATTATTTGCATTAATCAATAATATTGGATATTGATCACTCATCACAATAAATATGCATGTTTGATGATCACATGGTAGTTGTCAAGTCATTTTAACTGAGGATCACTGAGAGTGCCCCAGCTGTGATGCCTTTCCTGTGGCCAAATTGCAACATGACAATTCTGTCTTCTACACAACATTTTTATATGTCCCGTACACAATGCAGTTTAAATGAGAATACTCTCTTACTACGGCCCAGCCGAAAATCTTGTTTGGGCAAAATGTAGGGCAATTATCTGGCTAATATCTAAGTTTGATAGCTTCTTTTCCTGAACAGGATTCTTTAAATACCCTGAGGCTCCAGAAATGTCACAGGGCGTCCCATAAGCAACACTGATACTTTTAGCTGATTAGTCTAATTCAGCTATGGAATTCAGAAATGTTGTTACCTACTGGATGAGGTTTCATAGGCCTACTCAAGTGAGAGAAATTTTTGTTCTTTCATCTGTTGCTCTTTCTCAAAAACATTGAAAAGTTTAATTTCTCATACGCAAAGATCTGAATACCATGAACTGGCCCAAGTTTGTGTGAGTGACTGTGAGTGTGAGCGTATACATGTGTATGTATGCGTGTGTGTGTGTGTGTGTGTGCATGTGTTTGTGAGTGTGCGAGTGTTTGTGTGTCTTGGCCTTTTGCAAATGAATGTGAACCTACTTTAACAAAATCTTTCCATTTTTCCAGTTCACTGATCTGCCTTTTTACTTCAGTACTAAATCACAATACTTTGCTCTCTTTTGCCCAAGAAGCTCAGCCCGAGCCAGTGGATCTGCACTCTTCTTGGCCCCGAACTGTCTCCGCTGCCCTTTTTTAGACAGTGACATCTGGAAGGAGAGAACTCGCCTTGAAACATGAAAAAGTTATACATAAAAAAGCGGTTGTGTCATAGTGGTTAGCACTGTCGCCTCACAGCAAGAAGCTTGTGGGTTTGATTCCGGCCTGGGGCCTGTCTGTGTGGAGTTTTGCATCTCTCCGTGTTCATGTGGGTTTCCTCCGGGTGCTCCGGTTTCCCCCACCCACAAAAACATGCATCATAGGAACACTCCAACCAGTACCCCCTGACCAAGGAACTGGATTTAGAACTGGAGTTTGTCCCCGGGCTGCCCACTGCTCCTAACTATAGGATGGGTCAAATGTAGAGGACAAATTACCCCACAGGGTTCAATAAAGTGTATTTTATCTTATCTTACCTTAAAACATGATTGAAACCTTTAAGGAACACCACAGGCTAAAACATTTTTACATTGTCATAAAACATCTAACGTGGATGTACAGTTCATTCCAGGGTAGATTTTTCAATATGTGTTATGTTGTACTTTATCGTTATTTTCAATGTGTCATTAACATAAATGCTCTATTAGCGTTGTCCAAAAGGATTCATGATTTTGTGACATCATGACCAAAAAGTTCAAAATATCAACATTTTAACAGACTTATTGACCTTTCCATATGTTTTGAAGATCTTCAGAATCTTCTGTATGAGGCTATAGCTTGTCACATTACTACCCAAATGTATTATGGTATTAAAAAGCAACTATATGTCTATTACCCAGAAAAGACATCAGGGAAATCCGAATTTGAGGACAAACGTTTTTCTTGTGTTAAAATGTAAATAAGCTTAGTATTGTTATTATATTTGTAGGTATCATTGCAGACATCAACACAATTATGCCCAAGTAGATTATTAATGCTTTTATTTTAATTTAATTTGGCATATTTTTGTAACAACATTGTAAGCTTGGATGTTATCCAGGGAGGACAGTTTGATATATACTGAGCTCAATAGCTCTTTAAATGTTTATTTCATACAATGAACACTCATATGAGCCAGTAAAGAGGAGAGAGTTTAGTACCAATAGGCTATAGTTTAAAAAAAAAAGTCTATGTATTTTTAACAGTATAAATTTGCTTCAGACGCCAGAATTGACATGCTACGTCATTGAACTCTTAACTCATTGCTGTGTAAAATGATTTCACTCTGGCCATCCTTTTTTTTCAGGATCAAGCATCCAAGAAAATGAACAAGATGAAGAACTTCAAGCGCCGCTTCTCGCTGTCAGTGCCTCGTACAGAAACAATCGAAGAAACTGAGTTCACAGAGCAGATAAATCGGCTCAACATTCGCCACAATGAAGGTAGGTTACCTTCCAAAGAGAGCACTTTGGGTTCATTACCTCATGTCCTCATTAAACTGAGCCATGGGAACACCCCTAATCATTTCATTAAAACGCACCAAAAAAAAAAAAAAAAACATTGTAAAAACACATTGAACTCTGTCTGTGGGAGTTATTGCTCCTCTCAGTTGTGTCACTTGAACTAATGTCACTAAATCTAGTCAAGAACAACTCATGATTTGAATGCCAGGTTTATATGAATAAAAAAATAAGTATTAGACAACAATAACCAAAGTAAACACAAAATGCAGTTTTTAATGATGTTTAACTTATGTTTAGTTGGCAAAAAGCAGCACATGGAAAAAATTCAAGAACAAATGAAAAATTTGGTTGATGTCTATTAGATTGAAAGAGTTACAAAGCCGTTTCTAAGGCTCTGAGACTCCAGCAAACCATGATGAGAGCCATTATCTACTTTTGTACGATTAAAGAAAACTTGGAACAGTGGTGAACCTTCCCAGGAGTGGCCAACCAAGAGAAAACAATATTTTTTTGAGAAGAACTTGCACTCCAAATTTGCTGAAAAACAGCAGACATTTTAGGAGACAGACACATTGAGTTTGCTGTTAACTTGAGCTCAACACGTCATTGTGTCAGACATAGAGAAACCTACAGTTGTGCCCTCTAGTGGTGGGGCTTTGCCCCATGGGCTTCTAATGCAAAAACGCTACTGCTATTTAACTTCAACAAATGAAATGATTGTTTGAGAGCCACATTTTGTGTTTATTCACATTGTCTTAGTCTTGAATCACCATTAGTTGGATGATTGGGAAACATTTACAATACTGTACATATGGTTTAGGCACCCTATATTTTTCTAATATAAATTTGGTCTTAGTTGTTTATTTTTTGTTGCCCTCATTAAGCTTCTGTGGGTGAAAAGCACATTCAAGACACCAAACGTTAATTAAAAAACATCTTTCAAAAAATTATTGTTTTTCACTAAAACAATTGATACAGATGAAATAAGTTTGACGGACCCCTGATCTCAACATCAAAGCGGTCGGTCCTGTAAAACTATAAAACTGCAAGACAGTATTCCTAATTTTTAGGCAAAGGTTAGTCACTCCAAATATTTGTTTGATTTAATTTTTTAACAGTTCACAGGCCTTTATGGTACATTTTTCAAAATTCAGAAACCTTCCTATTCATGTTTTTAGGGGCATCTTCGCCTGAAGAATCGTTTTAAATGTGCCTAAAACTTACTCACAGTTCTGTAAATATAACAAATAAGCAAAAAGGAAGTGGGCAAATACACAGTGTTGTACTATTACTGTCACATTTGTCTTGTTCCAGGCTGTGTACTCTATTGGACTGAATAAAACAGAGACTGTTAGACTCTCAGATGAAAGCTATCTCTTTACTTCATGTGAACCTTGTTGGTATTTTTGCCCATTTAGCAAAAACAGCGTTGTGTACACAGCACAGTGTTGTGAAATTGTAATAGCAAATATGAAAACACACAAGAATAGCAGGGCTATCTCAGCTAATTTGGTATTAAACATGCTCAGGGCAGTGTGGGTGAAATAACACTGAGTCTCTGATGACACAATCCTCAACTTGATCTCGTTGCCTTGGGCTAGGGTCAGTTTCACCATTATAGGTCTGGTAACGTTAGGGAAACAAGTAAGATGCCACGATTCAAATCCCAACTTGGACTCTGTCAAATATTTAACTCATAACAGTGGAAAACAATGTGCAAAGGGATTGAACAGGTCCCACAAAAATGAATTAATTTTGCTGGTAGTTCCACTAATGTCACTTGCAGAGAAATAGCTTAGTACCAGACCAGCCCCAAAAATAGTTTGTAACATTTTACAATGTTTAAACAGGACTGAATATTTAAAGAGTCACTGCATCTATTAATAGTCTTTCTGCTTACACTGTGCCATTGTTTCAAGTTTATCAGCTCTTGTTTGAGACATACTTCCTGCTCTTGGCAGGGTTCTATCTTATTTAGCCCTTGATAAACGCATCAAAATTGTCTAAATCGGTCCTTTAATCTCCTCTGTTGCAGCAAAACTAATTGAGTAAAACCTGCTGGAGCACAGAGCTGTTGATTTAATTTTTTTTAGCTTAATGTAATCAGGGAAATAAGTGATAGACGAGACACCACCACCTCAGCCCGCAACACACAGTGTGTTAGAGCTGTAATCTAGAATATTCTCATCTAGAGTTTAAGACAGGCCTCTAAGGCATCAGTCACAGGCCTGAAGCCTCTAAACGACAGGCATGACTTTGCCAAAGTTCTGATGAACATCCAAGCTGCTGTTATGCTGCGAACTCTGACCTTTTCCGAAACCAGTCCCTTGCCTCTAGCTCTTCACTGCTGAATGTCACACCGTGCAAAGCCTCCTTTGCAGCTATGGAGGGCATTCCTCGTTCATGCAGCTGGCGTTATGGCTACAGATAAACCCTTGTGGTGTGTACAATACCAGTCATAAGTTTTTGCACACCCTAAGATCTTGTCAAGTCATTATCATACATGTATGTTTACAACAAAGAAATCACTGGAACCCAATACTTGTTAATTACAAGTACATTTACAAGAAAAATCCACAAGGAATCCAGCACAGGAGATTGAAATGATCAATTCGCCGTCAACCCCCTGAAGCTGCTTGATAATGAGTAGATCATCTGAATCACCTGTGCTGGAGCAGGGAGAGATCTAACACATGCAGGACAGGTGGTTCTCCAGGAGAGGTTTGAGAAGCACTGGATTAGACCCTCATTACTGATCTGTATTGACAAAATGACTGATTCTGGTGTTTCTTAATTTGTTTTGTTATAAACATGGCTTATACATTGGGCCTCAGTTTTCCTACCTCTCTGTTATACAACCAATATGAGACTATTACACAAGAACAAAATATTTAAAAAATGTAACAATTACAGAAAGTATTGGGATGTGCAAAAACTTTTGACTGGTAGTGTTTGTTGTCTCTTTGTCGTGCTGCTTCTGTTAAGGGAGTGTGAGATTGCAAAGTCAGCATCGTCTTTAGTTCATCTTAATGTAATCCAGGAAGTAAGCGAATGACAAGAGACCATCCATTCACTCTGTGACAGACATAATGCGGTTGAGCAGTAATATGAAGGGTTCTGAATGGCTGCTATGAATTTTGCAAAAGTTCAGATTCACTTCCAGCTCATTTTCATGCTGTTTTTTGGGCAATAGCTAACTTGCTCACTATTCCTTGCATTATTTGAATGGATGAGAAAGTTGCACACCATGTGCGCACTTTCCCAAATGACTTGCACATTTCTTTGCATGAGGCCATGCTTTAATCAACTGTTTGAACGGCGCACTGTTCGACCTTCCAGTACAATGGATGTGTCGTAAGGTGTCCACCCATGAAATATAACGCACCCACTTCATCATCAATCTGTCCGAGTGTGATTGAATATAATAAAATAGTACAACTATTAACCATATGTATATAATGTACAGTCAGGTGCAGAATTAAATGAATCCTTGATAAAAATGAAAAATGTAACATTAACCCATTAATGGCCACTGTCCCATTTGTGGGATGCGGCACATTTTAACCTCTGTAACCTAAGTGAATGCATTACTGTGACTAAGCTGCTGTAGGTTAATCGAGGGAAGTAACTCACATCCAGGAAAAGTGCTTATGAGAGTAGTGTCCCTTTACAGCAGTGGCGTGGGCCGCCATTTGCATGAATTTCTTGAATCTGCAACAGCACTATGCGATGCTCTTAAAGGTGAGTGTGCCATTTTTTTCTGAGACACATTTTTATACAACACTAAAAACAAAAATGGGAGATTATGGCATTATTGTAGCCCCCAGACGAAGTCGGGCGGCTACTATGGATTCATGCCTGTCGTCTCCGCCGCTGCCGCGTCCGTAGACACTTCCTTGTGGACGCTCTACCAGCTGTAATTTTTGACCGATTTCTTTCATACTTCGTACGGACATGTGTTATACTTCACTTATGACAACTATCAATTTTGGTTGCCATGGCGACAGTATTGGCCAAAAAATGCACATAGAAGGGGAGAAGCGGGCTTTTGGGGGCTACACCCATGCGGTCGCAGCCAACCGCACTGTCTAGTCTAAATATGTTTTTCCCAGAATTATGTTTTTTTACGCTTTTAACGATCTGTGTACATTTGTAATGAGACATACATATTTAGGGGCCTTGATGATTAAAATAATTATTTTTCACCAGAATTTAACCTTTACACGTTCATTGTACACTGTATCCGATAATGAAATGTAAGTTTTACTTTGAAAAGAAATTTGGGCATTAATGGGTTAAAAACAGCACAATTGATAAAACCCATGCTTAGGTTAACCCTTTGATGCACAGAGTACATACAAATGCCTCGGACCATTTGTTGGGATTTGGTGCAATATTTTGTGTGTGTGTGTGTGTGTGTGTGTGTGTGGGGGGGGTGCAAGCGGGTGGTCTGTCTGTCCATTATTTTGGACATTATGCCTGTGGGATGCACACTGCCGTCCAGTATTTTGGACATTATGCATGCGGAGTGACAGAAATAATGTGAAGTTGAAGAAACCTGGTCATTGATATGCATGATGATCTATCTGTATTCTGGACATTGCTTATTTAGCTATTTACTCGGCATGCATAATGTCCACTATTTTTGGTAGAGCATAGACTCAGATGTATTCCAACAAATAGACATGCATTACATAGGTTATGTGTTTTCAGTTTGTGCTATATAATGTATTTCCATTCCCCAACAGAAAAAAGTCTGATCAAAACTTGAACAATATAAGACTATTTCTGACTTTCGTCAACTTGCCTCTTACTTCTGGATGCAGCCATTGTGATTGTTTGTGGTAAATCATGTGACTAATCAGAGAGGCACCTATTGAAGAAATTATTATCTGGAAATGTCCAGTAAAATGTACATTTTGTGTTTTCAGGGTATCTATGAGCCTAGAGAAAATATAGCCCACTTAACTATGTCCAAAATATTGGACAACATGCAACAAAGGGTTAACATATGGGAAAACTATATGCTTCTATACACCAATGAAAAGGAAAGGTTGCATAAAAAAACAACACAACCTCACAAACATTTGAGAAAACTATCGGTATAGTGCTCCAACTGAACACCAATACGGATCCACCTCTTCATCTCTAAGAAATACATAGTTTGTACAAACATACATTGTCCAAGTAAATTACATGGTGATAAAATACTAAACAACATTTCCGTCCACAGCATTAGAAAATTTTGCATACTTAGCTGCATTTTCATCTGAAGTATTCGACTCGCTGTCTGTATTCAGGTGTGCTGTGAGTATTTGGCGCTGAGTTTGGTAGACAGTTCGTGTTTTGAGGGCGCAGCAGTTTGGAACCTGTCTGAAACGCAGCTTTGTTTTGTTTTGTTTTTTTTTTGTGCGTGTGGGTGGGTGGGGGGTTTGGAGGGGGGTTCAAAATGACTTTCAAAAACTTTACCAAAGTTATGATTCACTTCCAGGGTACCATGATGCTGTTAAATTGGTGTGTGGGTGTGATTGTGTGGGAGTGTGTGTTTATGTGTGTGTGTGTGGGGGGGATGGTCTTAGGAAGGGGGCTGCGACTCTGCAGCGAGCTGTTGGATGTAGGAAAGCTCTCCCCGCACACACTGTCTTAAAAAGAAACCTAAAAGCTCAGCAGCAGGAGTAAATAGCTGACCAAACACTTCTGCAGTAACTCCCCGCCAGTGGGGTCTCCGCTCGCTTCCAGAGATGATGAAAAGACAAATCCCGGCCACCGCCGATCAAACAGCATCAGTCCTCGCGGCGAACGCTCTGCGGCACTCCGAGATCGACCCCCCCTGGTGGCAGGGCAGGAGCACCGCTGCAGAGTTGCAGCGTGGGGGTGGGCCGCGTGCAGGGCAGGCGATAACGGGCTCAGGGCCTCGCACAACGGGAGCCGGCCGAGCGCGTGGCGTTTCAAAATCTGATTTTTTTTCACTTAATCGCTGAGCAGGAGGGGGAGGAAGGTGATGACGGGGGGGGGGGGGGTTACTTTAAAGGTGTGGTCAAGGATCAGTGCTGGGGGTTGAAAATCGACATGCTGCGAGGGTGGGAAACGAAAGTGTGTTTGGGGGGAAAGTCAGTGAGATGTTTCCTGGGTTAGAGGCTGGGTTTTTTAAACCAGATGAGCACACCAGCTCTGAAGACCTGCCCCTCCACAAACAGACACACACACACGCACACCCCATAACCCTGTGGAGAGCAATGCTGTCAGGCCGTATGGATAAAACCGCCACGTGAGAGTCAGTAAAGATGGAAACATCTGGAAGCAGGGGGTAAAGGTTGTTACCCTTCACCGGTATCTCCTCCCTGTTTCCCACGAGCTGATCATTAAGTAAGTTTTCTAAAACGCCGAAACTTCTGAGTAATCAAGCTGGCGGCGGAAAGGTGCGGAACTTCAGAGGGGCTTGGCCGCGCGCTTGCCCTTTTCGCGGCTCCCCGTCCCGTCTCGCCAACCCCTGTGTGCAAATTAGCTTCATTCAATTTCATTAGATCCCCCCCAGACCCGTCCATGCTGGCTCTGTGATGCGCCCAGACGCACGACCGCCTGCACTAATTAACTTCGTTAGATTGCCAATCTCTCCATCTTGGCTCTAGGAGGCGTGGGGGCATGAGGAGATGCGGAAACTTATGATTAAAAAAGCGCTGAGTCAGTGGGCCTCCTCTGGTCTCTCGGCTCACCATGTGTTGCTGGATGACATATCGGCAGGGAGGCACAGCCTCCTCTTGCAGCCGTGAGACTAATTACCAGCTGTTCCTCGGAAAGCCTGATGGCCCCAGGCCAGACTGGGGGTCTTGTGCGCCGAATTTCTACAGAGCAGCATTTGAGGAAACGGCAAACCGTCCTGAGAAACTCGATTACTCTTAATTACATTGCAGACACCTGCGGAAAGGTCCTCCCCACTTGATAGCCGTCAGAAGTGCTGAAGCGATTGGACAACCGCCCCCCAACTCCGTAACTGACCAAATCATCAGCTGGGTGTTTTGTTCTGTACTTTTGAGTCCAAGCTTTATTCCTAGTTCAAAGTTGTCTGCTAGCTTAAGAGCTCTACTCACTGCTCTCTTTGCCAATGATAAAATTTGCCCTTCCCCAGTTTATGGAGGGTGAGACCGTAACCCCACCCCCAGGTCCACAGCCATTTTATGGCCTCCCAAAAGTGATACAACTTGTTCTGTTAATGTGGAAAATACTGGACAAGTGTCTGGGAAACATCAGCCCAATGCCCAAACATATCAGGTAATGCCACAGACGGAGATTGAAGCCCAAGCATTGGGCAGAAGCCAGGGTTTGAAAATGTCCTTTCTTCTAAGAAGAGACTGCAGTTGCATAGAAATTCCTGCCACTGCAGGAAAATTGTGAATGTTTCCTTAAATCCTTTATTCCAACTAGAAGTGTAATTCTTCCATTATAAATCTGAAATTTGACAATGTTTCGTTGTTTCCCATGCTTTTGGTTGTTTTCTGCCATTTACAAATAAACTAGTGCAGTCTCCATTCAAAACATGCTCAGAATGGGCTGATGGCTTGGCCTCAGGCGTTGCTGCTTGGACTTGTCATATTTACAGTACTGTGAATAAGTGATCTATTTCTGCCCTATTAAAAAATTGGAGAACAGTCGTCATTTCAGTCAGGGTCAATGAATGCATTATATAAAACCCGACCCTGTGATGGTGTCATAACTTGCTGCAAGGCTCCCAAACCCTGTTCTATAGGATCAAACACACTGCATGTTTCCTCTCCAACCTGAGCAAAATTCATCTCAGCAGATAGAGGTTTTGTGGAGCAGCTAATTACGAAGAGTGAAAACACTCATGATAGTTGTTCTCTACAAACAAGGTTGAGCACTTGCTGTTCAGCATCTACCTGTGACTGTCCTTACCAACATTAATCATTTTCCACCGGTCAATATTTTCTTTCTATTCTTTCGGCAGTGAAATTCAGATTTATTGAGGTCTGAAAATCCACCCAAAACTCAGTTAAAATTGACTACATGACCCACAATGCATCTTAATGTACTTTCTGAGTGCTCGTTTGAAAGCATTCAGCTTTCAGAACCTCACTGAGTGCTCAAGGTAAGCTGTTCATTTCACCAATTTTCACAGCTATTTAGGTTGTGCATAATGTACATTTCCAAACATGTCAGACTAAAAACCATATCATTTTGAAAAGGCAGAAGGGAGCTGTAAAGCCAGTTTGTGCTCAGAGATTATGAAAAATGAAATTCCAGTGCATCAGACAGGTATTATCACTGTGATGAAAGTTTCATGCTTCTGAAAATATAAGTGAAAAATCTGAAGAAATTTGCATGCGTCTTCAGCGGGTGTTCAATATTCCATGTCCATGAAAAGAGCAAGAAGACCCATACTTATTCTGTTTGATTGGCAGTATAATAGCCCAATCACTATTGGGGCAATGTAGGTAAAGAAGTGATGCATTCATGGAGACCTGCGCCTGCATGTGGGTCCTCACTCCGAGATTGATCACTGTAATTGTTATGATCCAGACCAGGAACCAAATGTGGGGTCAGAGTGCAATCCAACAGTAGGGTTTGTTGATGGTAGTACGGTATTTACAGAGGGACGGAGCCCAGAGCAGGATGACACAGTTCAGTTCGGATGGCACAGGCTTGAGTGCAAGGGGTGTGTCCGTGCCTGGCCAGTGGCGATCCGGGACAGCTGCCAGATGGACTGCGCACTTTGCCTGAGCAGAACTGTCAGATGGTGGGACCAGGGAGTTTTGCAAGAATGCAGTCAAATTGGGAGGCTTGGGGGCTTGGGAGGTGTTCCTAATAAACTGGGCACAAGAACAGATTGAAGGATGATTAATAGGATCACAGTTCCAATACAGGAGACGGAGAGTAAGGCTTGGAAACTTATTCCTAGTAGTCGAACTAGGAAGAGAACATTTGCATTTTCTATCATTAAAGATCATGCATACTATCTGAAGATTATTAGCTTTTACTAGGAAGCTACTGACTGGTTGCTCAGAGGGCATATAGCAAGCGACAATCCAGCTACTTGCTCTCTCAAAGTACAGATTATATACACACCGACACACGTGAGGAAACGGGGAAACACGAATGCATAACAGCCAAAGGGGAAAGCAGGCAGGACATAAACCAATTAAAGGAGACAATATATCTAAAAGATACGTAAGCTGCTGAATGGGAAGTCACATGAAAGGGATTCACACAAGGGTTGTGACAGTATTATCTACCTTTGAGAGTTTGTGTTGATGGAGCTGTTTTTTTTTTTTTTTTTTTAGCTGTGTCTCTCCAGAAAAGATGACAGCTCGTTTTTATTTGGCATTCAGTGTGGATATGCTGTGGATCACTGTGTTACAATACCGCAGCGATATCTGTAGTTTTGTTTCTTCTTAAATATTGAGCAAACTCTGCATAAATTACCTTCATTAAAACAGGGGAAGTTTTGCGAGAGATGTTCTTCTCAACGATTCAAGGTGAGAAGAGGATAATCACCAAGAGAGAGCAGGAGGAGACTGCAGTGCTAATCATCAAAAAATGCTCAAAAAAACCCACAACCTAGGGTGTCTAATGGAGGATTCCTTCCTTCCTCCCTTGTTCTTTTTTTGCTCTCAGGCTGGCATCGTATCCCCCTACAGGCGCAGATTAGAGGAGGGTTAGTATAGAGCCCCCCCGGTTAGCTGTCTAAAAATAGGCTGGAGAGACAGCAAGTCTCAGCAGGAAGTTCAGCAAGCACTTTCTGCACAAGCAGGCGTGGAGAACATCGTTTTGCGGGAGTGAAAGGGATCACTCCCTGGAGGGATCACTTTAGCCTTAATGCAAAAGGGTCACTGGCCAGAAGTGGAGGGGGGGGGGGGATCTTCTCTGCTTTATCTGGTGGAAACTGGCTCTTAAGCACAGTAGTGGCACCACACGCATCCCCCCATCCCTTACGGTCCAGAAAGCGATGCCATACTTACACTTACCACCCACTGCTGCTTGTCTGGGGGGATGCTATTCCCTTTTGTGTTCCGCCAGGCAATGTTCTCGGAAATGTCACTTCCGCTGTCACCACTGTTATTAGAGGCGCACTCGATGCCCGAGCACGCTCTCTATAGACGCCGCCGACGGAGCGCTGCCTCCATTTCCCGGGCCCCCGCGGCCCCCACCAACCCACCGTCGCAAGCGGAGCATTCAACACAGACGAAGAAAAAACATCGACTTGGGCCGCCTCGCTTATTGGATTGTCTTTTCCGACAAAGCGTCCACGGTGGTTGGGACTGTCTGTTCCAGCGTTTTCTTTCAGAAACTGCTCCGCAGGATGGGGGTGGGTGGGTGGGTGTCGGGGGTTGGTGGGTGGTGGTGGGTGGGGGGGGGGGTGGATGCGGTTTACAAAAACACTGGATATTTCATAACCAGGTGGTGTGGTGGAGAGAAATCATTAAGGTAGGAGGGAAAATAAAATGACTTGCCTCCAATGACCCCAATTACTCACAAGGAAAATGAAAGCGTCCGCTCTAACTCTGATATTTAAATCAAGCACCCACATGCTGTAGTCCTCGGCTCGCATATCTGCTAATAAATGTGCCGCGGCCCTCCTCCTCACACCCATCATGTCTTTGTGCCGTGCAGACTGGACTGCTCTCGGCTTTCGCTCGCCTGTCTGTGAATATTATAAAAGAAGGGTTCAGGAGCAGCGGTTCTCTCTTGAGGCTAGTTGTGGGTATGTGGGAGAGTAGGCTGCTGTGTTTTAGTCAAGGCAATTAGCTATTCCAAGTAGCTTAACTACATGTCCATGTCGAAGTCACAAAACAACAAGTCCAAGTAGCTTAACTACATGCCCATGTCAAAGTCACTAAACAACAAGTTGAAGTAAATTTATTACATTTCCATGTTCAAGTATGACTATATGTCCAAGTAACTTAACTCTAAGTCCATGTCAAATCAGTTAACTACAACCCCCTTTCCAAAAAAGTTGGAATGCAGTGTATAATGCAAAGAAAAACAGAATGCAATGATTAGCACATCTTTTAAACTCCATATTAATTGAAAATAATACGAAAACAACGTATCAGATGTTGAAACTGAGAAATTTCCTTATTTTAAAAAAAATCTGCTTATTTTGAATTCGATGCCATCAACACATCTCAAAAAAGTTGGAATGGGGGCATCTCTAACAATGTATTTCATCACCTTCTTTTTTAACAATATACTGTATGTGTTTGGAAATTGAGGAGACCAGTTGCTGTAGCTATGAAAGCAAATCATTTTCCCATTCTTTCTTGACATGGGATTTCAGCTGATCAACACTTTGTGGCCGCCTTCGTCATATTTTTTGTTTCACAATGCAGCATATATTTTCAGTGGGTGACAGGTTTGGACTGCAGGCAGGCCATTTTGGCACCCAGACTCTTTTACTTTGGAGTCACATTGTTGTAATATGTGCAGAGCCTGGTGTTTGGAATTGTCTTTCTGAAATAAGCAAGGCATTCCCTGAAAAATATTTTTGGACAGCAGTATATGTTGCTCCAAAACCTGTATATATTGTTCAGCATCTTCACAGATTTGCAAGTTACCCATGCCATGTGCAGTGATGAGGGCGAGGGAGCGAGAGATGCTAGGATGGCATGCCAACTGAGAGGCATGGGCTTAAGAAAGGACATTTGGGAGCAAAGAGACGATTGGGTGGAGTGTCCAATGGACAGGGACAGCACCGTAATGCCTCTGCAAACTCACTCCCTACTTTACGCTTTGTGGCCACACGAATACATCTATCAGGGAGGATGGTGACCGGAGGAACTTTGGACTTCAAAGGGTACAAACGAGACATGGATTCAAGTGAGGTGTTCTTAAGACCAGGACAGTAAGTCAAGATGAATTCAAACCTTTTGAAGAAGAGAGATCAATGGACCTGCCTGATGATTCAGCCTCTGAGCAGTTGAGAGGTACTCCAGGTTGCGACGATCCGTCCAAACGGGACAGGGGAGACTGGACCCCTCCAGCCAGTGCCTCTACTCTTCAAAGGCAAGCTTCACTGCAAAAAGCTCCCAATCACTGATGCAGTAGTTAGTCTCAGCAGCTGACAGCCGATGGAAGAAATAGGAACAAGGATGTACCTTGCCATCATTTACTCCCTGAGAGAGGACAGCCCCAGCACCGACATTGGAGGTGTCAGCTTCAATGATGAACTATCACGGAGGGTCAGGTAGCATGAGAATGGGAGCAGTGGTAATTAATTCTTTGAGATTGTTTAGTGCAGAGGCCACCTCAGGGATACAAGGAAAAGGAGTCTTGATGGACGTGAGCGCTGTCATGGGGCTGCTACTGTGGAGTACCATAGAATGAACTGCCGATAGAAATTGGCAAGCCTGAGGAACCTCTGCAGCTCTTTATCGTCTTTGGTGTCCCGCTTATCCAACACAGCCTGTACTTTCTGGCGATCCATCTTTAAGGCACCCTGCGTTACAGCGAAACCCAAGAAGGACAAGGTGGTACAATAGAATTCACGCTTCTCTGATTCAAATAGAGTTGATTCTCCAAGTCTTCGAATAACCAGGCGGACATAGCAGATATAATCTTCCAGAGTTGGAGAGAACACCAGGATATTGTTTAAGTATAAACATATAGATGAACTGGGACCATTTCTGGGAGGACGTCATTAATAAGATTTTGGAACACAGCAAGGGCATTGGCGAGCCTGAATGGCATCAGTAGGAATTCAGAGTAGCCAGAGGTGGTGTTAAATGCTGTCTTCCATTCATCTCCTTCTAGCATGGGCACAAGCTGATAAGCGTTGTGCTGGTCCAGCTTAGTGAAATAATGACAGCCCTGGAGGTTGGAGAATACAGAGTCTGTTAGAGGAAGAGGGTAACGATTCTTGATAGTTATTCAGTTAAGGCCCCAATAATCATTGTAGTGATGTAGAGACCCATCTTTTTTAGCCAAGAATAGTAAACCAGCTCCAGCTGGTGACGAAGAAGCTTGAATAATTCTGTGAGCCACGGATTGCTTTATCTACTCTTCAATAGCTTGAGATTCTTGTGTGTTTAGAGAGTACACCTGACCCAGCGCGGCAATGTTCCGGTGAACAAAACGTTGAAGCCAGAATTATAGTGCCTGTGTGGAGGAAGTGACATTGCTTGGGCATTGCTGAATGCCAGACGGACATCATGGTTAATCATGGGAACTCCCTTTTAGTCTGGCGGCTCCTTCTGATGGTCAGAGGAAGGAGGTGCAGTTAGACTGGAAGCTGAGCAAAGGCAGGGCTGAGAGCATCTCCACTCTAAGATGCATCTTAAGAGCCAGTCCACACAAAGGTTGGGTTGCTCAAGCCAGGGCTTTGCCAACACCACCAGGGAATGCAGAGTTCAGCATGGGCACTGGAAGGGCAATCCTCGTGAGACCTTGGGATTGGAGGGGTGCTGGCAGTGATTCAGTCGGGACCCTCAGGAAGTGATCAAGACCAGGATGGATAAAGTTGCTGTATGCCCCTGAGTCAATGAAGGCCTGGGTGGTGATGGGGCCACCCTGCTAGGTCAGGAAAATGTAAAGAAGTGGACGAGAAGATGATACCGCAGCACCGGGCAGCACCTCTCACTCAGATGTTACTCGTCCAGTGATCAGGGTACTCTGCAATGGGGTGGTAAGCACTTACACAGTACAACTATGGATTCTGTTGGGATGGGATGAGGCTTGGGTTTGGGTGTCTTGGGATGCGGGCAGGGCAGGTACCTGTAACCTCACCCGCCAATCTAGTCACCTCTCTTGCAGCCGGAAATCTATCCTGAGCACTAAGTCAATGAGGCTGTCCAGGTCTGGGGGAAGGGCACAGGTGGTTAGTTTGTCCTGAACTCCCTCTGCCAAGCCAAATAAATAGGTGTCATAAAGTGCCCAGGATTCCCAGCGCGTAGAGACTGCCAGTGTTCTGAGGTTGATAGAGTATTCTGATTCTAACAAGCTGCCTTAGTGCAGTTGAAGCAACTTCTGGGCAGCGGCATGGTTGGAGCGGGACTGGTCAAACATCTTCCTCATCTCCTCAGCAAAAGCAGCATAGGTTTGCACTACAGGATCTTCTGTTTGCCAACAGGCGACAGCCCGATCTGTGGCATGCACACAGAAGCAAGTGATGGCAAAAACCACTCTGGAGCATTCGATGGGGAATGAAGACAGTTATAATTCGAAGACTATCGAACACTGGGCTAAGAAACTGTGGCATGTGGAGGAGTTGCTGTCATAGGGGTCCCACACTGCTACGTTTGGTTCCTGATGGACAAGTGCCTGAGGGAGGGTCTGCTTCAGAATAAAGCTGGTTGCTTGAATGATGGTGACGGAGTTCCAGGGACTATCTTTGACAGCCGCAATTTGATTGGGGAGGGCTCCAATGGACTGGGGAAGCTGGTGGAGTCCTTCCTCCTGCTGACCAATCTGCACACCCTGCTATCTCAGGATGTCAGCTCAGCTAGGCATCTCCGCTGGTTCCATTCCTTTGGCTGGTCTGGAGTGTTATGATCCAGACAAGGAACCAGATGCAGAGACAGAGTATAATCCAATGGTAGGGTTTGTTTATAGTAATACGGTACAGACTTTGAGGGAGGAAGCTCCCAGCAGAATGGTACAGTTTAGTTCAGATGGAGTGTGCTTGAGTGTGGAGGCATGTCCGTACCTGGCCTAGCATCCTGAGGCAGTAGCCAGATAGAGAACACTCGCGCCGGAGCGGAACAGTCAGATTGCAGAACCTGGGAGTTTCACTGGAACACAGTCCCAATCCTGATGACCGCAGAAGGCTTGGGAGGTGTTCCTCTTGGCAGAGGATTAAACCGAAGAATGTTTAACAGGAATGTGGTCCCAATCCTGAAGATGGACAAAAGAGCTTGGGAGCTTGTTCCTATTAAGTAAGACTAGGAAGACTATGTTCATATTTAATTATCATTGAAGATGACAAATAATTTCTGAAGACGATAAACTTTTACTTGGAAGACACTGACTGGTTGCTAAAGGGCATGTAGCAAGTGACAATCCAGCACCATGTACACTGAAAGTAAGGGGTATTTTATGCCACCCAGACATAAGGGAATGGGAAACATGAATGCATAACGCTGTTGGAAGAGTGACGCAGGATGTCAAACCAATCAAAGGAGATAATACATCTAATAAACACGCAAGCTGCTGGATGGGAGGAGACACAAAGGGATTCACCCGCAGCTTGAAAGTAAATATCCAACCAACAATTTTACTGACAGACAATGCACAGTCTCCGTTTCATAATAGGTCATAATTATCTCTGCCATGGAAGTCATGTGATTGGTTGTGTTTGTTGGTTTGTTTGTTTGTGGTTTAATTAGGAGGATGATGCAAAATCTATTGACAGATATCCATGAGCTCCTTTCCAAGAGGTGGATCTTGGGGCAATTTAGAGGTGATTGGATTTTGGGAATGATTGGGATCTGGATCCTGGATTTTTTTTTTTCCCCCTGAAGGATTCTTCATCTGTTGGGAGATGGGGCAAATTTGAATATTTTGCATCATATCTTCGCAAATACATTACGATTTCAAATGAGAAAAATTGAGGGCATTATGATCTCCAGGATGTCAGGAAAATATCACAGACTGATCTGGATCTAGGGACTGAACTTAAACAAAATTGGGGTGCATACATATATGATATGTTGATATTGTAAAGCAACTAATAGAGATAGAGACCTCCAATCACCACTAAATTATTGATGAGATTACGTAGCATCAGCAGAGTGTTAACAGATCATGGCTTCTACTACATAAAAGAGCAAAAAATATGGAGAATCTTCTGCAGGGGTGTTGTCTGATGAGGGATTATTGAGACTTGGCTGAGCTTTACAATCTTGGATTGCTCGTGTTAATTTTTGATTGCAATGCACAGAATAGTAAAACAGCATATACACTGCAGTACAACGCTCTATCATAGTAAATAAAAAGTTGTCCAACCCAAATTTCTGATTCCTCCCAATCAGACCAGTTGAGAATTGGACTTGACTTATGATTATTTTGACCCAAGTCCTGAACTTTAATATTTTACACTGGTGACATGAGAGCCAGCATCCAACTATGTTACGTTCACGGAAGGACACCAGTAGCCAGTCAATCCAAAGAATGATTTTTATTGAGCATAAAATTCCAAACAAATAAGGCACGTGGGCCAACAGTAACTTCACAAATGAACAGGAATAATGCAGGGGAAAAGGAGGACACAAGGCCAACAAAAAACTGCGCTTAAAAAGCTGAAAAGTCAAAACTGAAAAACCTGCAGGATTAAGGAGGGCACAAAGCCAACAAAAAACTACACTCAATGAGCTGAAACAAATAGGGTGGTATAAACTTGATGATATGATCAAGAGCATGAAACACGTGGCATAAGAACAGGCATAGAACCAACATGGAAACAACGGGCCAGCTGGAATGCCTCCGCAGAATAAGAAGGTACAGGGCTGATGAGAGAACAAGGAACACCTGAGCAGAACAGGGAGGGAACAATGCATGAGCATGAGACATTGGACAAAGGCTTAATGACATGACAAGCCCATTAGGAAAACCTAAATTAGTAATGTTAGTAAAGTGTCTGTCTAAGAAAAACATCTACCTAAATTAGTAATATCAGTGTTAAGTGAATGATAGATTAGTAATTAAAAACAGTTAATTGACACTAAGCTTAGAAAGGCCCGACGCCAGAACAGCACTGAAGGAAAGAGGAAATACAGCCAGCCAATAGCGAAGAAGCAGTGCATGCACAAGGGAAAACAAGACATGGACTGGAACGCAGACAAGAGGAGGATTCCATTTGGCAGTGTGGGACAGGATCTAGAAACAGACACAAGGCAAAACTAAGGCAAAACTAAAGGGACACAAGGCAGACAGTACAAGAACATAACAAACTACTGCTCAATGCTCAAATATGTTTGTTCTGGACTTACTGTTCTCGAACAGGTTCTGTAGAAAAACTCAGGCATCAAAAACTAAATTCTCCTATAAAACTACTGAACAACACAACAGTGTACGCAAAGGATGATCCCAAAAATCATTGATTTAATTTTGTTTTAAACAGTTCATGGCTCTTCAAGGTACATTTTTGAGTATTTAGTAACCTTCATTCCTTGACTTGTTGGAGGGATCTTCACTTTCAGGAATGGTCAGAAAGACTACACAGAATTTTCTGTGAGGTATGGTTGCTGCTCCAGTCCTTAGCTTTAAATAAAAAAGGTTAACAAAAAATCACGCATTCGGGCTGCATATAATTTACGTAATGGGATACAACAATAATTACGGGGAGTTTCACCTGGATTTGTACCACAGAATTGATTTCCCAGTAGAATAATACTGATATATCATTGGCAAAGGTACTTCACTATTTACAAACTAATACCTAACTTTGCAAAT
Organism: Gymnothorax javanicus; assembly: GCA_029692085.1. Classification (NCBI taxonomy): domain Eukaryota; kingdom Metazoa; phylum Chordata; class Actinopteri; order Anguilliformes; family Muraenidae; genus Gymnothorax; species Gymnothorax javanicus. The sequence continues at coordinate 13,990,510 of CM056202.1, read as the reverse complement.
GGGCACTAGGAAAGAAAATGCTCAAGTAATTCAAGTTGCTCTGGATAAAAATTCCTGGAAAGATGTCTTCATTGTCTCTTTGACAGGTAGGAAACCTTAAATGGACTCAGTGCTCCAGCACACATCTCTGCTGTGTTCCAAGGTATAAATGTTCTGTGGCATAATTTAATGCGGACAAGGTATGAGGACTATGAGTCAGTGGAGTACAAAGGGTTCTCTGGACATTCTTTGAATTCCTCTGACGTCTCTCGGCAGAAAAGGTAGGCAATTCCTCCCTGGTTTTTGAATGTGTGGGTAATGCTCCAGATTTGTTTTGATGGAGTAATTTAGCCTGTAAAAAACTGTTTCAGGAATTCCCACTGAGTGTTTGGGAGCTCTGTGGCTTTCAATCACCAGTGGTGATCAGGATTAGAAAGCTTAGTCAGGAACAGTCTTAACAATAACACTAAGTAATGTTCAGTCATGATAATGGCATATTTGTCATCTTACACCTTGGTGGATAGACAAGCAGTAAAGGTTGACCCAACAGTATCATGACAGAGGCAAGGTACCTGGCAATTTATCCAAAATGGCTCGGCATCATGCCAAACCAGTCACCTTCATTTAGAGACCGTCCTTGTTATTCATGCTACAAACACTCCTTGTTGAACAAATTGCTGCCCCCTGCTGTTTTGATTACACTGCTCTGTTTTTATTGGTCGTGGAAAGAATTGCCCTTGTGTCCTGCTGTGTGTGGATGTCTGCTTTTGAATAAACCTGTGAAAATGTCTTACAAGAGGAGGATTGTAAATGACTGTTTGCTTATACATACTGCTTGTGTGCGTCTATGATTTCACCGAGCGGGATTACACACACAATTAGATAAAGTGTATATTGTCACATTGTTCAGACAATTAACCACAGCTTTGAAATTTCAAACAACTCCCTTGAAATCAAGTCTATACATCGAAGAATGGCTGAATCTTTCAAGAAAATTATTTGTGCTTTATTTGCAGCGTGCTTGAGTGTTTTATATCTATTTGTAATACATGGCTGGCTTTTGGAAACAGCTTGCCCTGGGTCAGACATCTATTACAGCACAGATGGAGGTGCTTCATAAAAATGATTAATGGATTACCGTCCGTTTCAGACATTGTAATTAATATAAGTGTCTGTTTTTGTCCGAAAATGCACTAGGCCATGATAGAGTTTGGTACAAAGTGGTAGTAGTCAAAAAGCTATTACTTGGAGTCAACTTTTTTACAAATACTGGTATACATACTGTTCTTCTATCTTGTAGGGTGAAGTGTGTTTAGGCAGTGGTATCATTTTTACTTTTTAGGTCTCTAGGCTAGGGCATATTGGATTTGAAAACAATGAGGTTAAAGAAGGGCCTTCCATTTTTAATGTGCAGTTATTCACGTCCTTATTGCATAAGGTATGTAGGAACGTTTTGTACAGCGTCATTTTCCAAATACTTCAAGACCACAGTTTACATTCACAAACTGTTGGTACTTTTGTATGATATTTTTGGCTTGAAATGTGACAGGGTCTGCATGAAAGCCCTTGAGCAGATTTAGACGCCTGCAGGCATGGAGCTGCTCTATTTATGCATGCAGCTACACTATACTATCAATAGGTCTTACACCCAAAATGGTTATTGCATATTCACGAGGAAGCGGTGCCTGTAAACGATTTAAAATATGGACGAGTTACGTCCCATTGCTGTTTCCCTGGAATTGTATGAATTAAACTCCTCAGCCGAGCCTGATGTGCAACCTGCTTAATATACTTGCCCGTAGTATCTATCCAACAGTTAATAAAAATGATCTCTTGGAACAGAAAAAAAAATTGTTGTTCTTTGTTGCAACCATTTCAGCTATAATAGGCAAAGGGTATCCCAATTAAGTAGTGAAAAAAATCCGTTTCTGAAGCAAAAATTCAACAAGGCATTGATACAATGTCATTCTACTATCAGTTTTAGTCATCAGATATTGAAAATGTGTGATTCCCTGGCATTGATTTATGCGTAAAATCGACCTGAAAAGAATTCTGTGGCCACTTATATCCTCATACAAACTCTCACTGATTCAGTCACTTTAATGCTTGCTCAGGCTTATCTATGTAAAGCACAGTTATAGTTCACGCCCATGTGAAGCTTTCCCGGTAATTATCTATTGATTGAAACGTATATATTAGACAGTATAAACTTTCCTCTGTAACTGAAAGACTTTGATTGGATCCTCAGAAAAGTATTTAAACCCTTGCATAATGGCAAGTTAGGTCGTATTCTCTCAACTGTGTGCAGCTGAATGACATGAGTACATAGAAAAAAGACTTCCAAAACCATCCCAGAAGTGCTTAGGTTACATTTACGAGATGGAAATGTGATACCGACATGGACAATGGGAGTTATTCCGAATGGAACAGTACTAGAGGATTCCTTATACCGGATTGCTCTGTTGCTTGGTTTCTCTGGAGAAGGAATGAAGGGGAGTTTTTCTTTATAATACATAAGCACAATGGATTATATATTACAAATGACTAGCAAGCTAGCTGGTTAGCTGTCTTTTTTTTATTTTCGGTTTACTATAGCCACGATGATCACAGAGCTTGTTTGCCACATTGGTTAATAAGAGCAACCGTTGGCCTTTGCTAATAGTACTGCATGTGGTGGCATTTTGCTCAATGTGGTGATTTGTTTTAGACTATATAACGCATTCAATTAAATAGAATGCCTAATGTTTGTTTTTCACTCATTTAAAATGTGAACAGCTCAAAGACTTTGGCAAATCCCCTGCTAATTTCATTGCTCTGATTCTTTTCAATCTGGAGTAGTTTTTTGCCTGTTTTATCCTGATAGTGGAATGTCTGTTTTGTTAAAATTAGGCATATTTCAGAAATTACTGTGTTATTGAGTAATACTTGCTCCTTCTAGAGAGAGAAAAGCATTTATACAAGCTTGCATTTTGCTTGGATAATCGGAATTGTAAACAGCAAGCTTTCCATTGTAGGGTGACTGTTCTGACCTTAAAATAAGCAGTTCCTTTTAATGAAAATAAGCAGTTCCTTTAATGAGTATGTGTGCTGGTTGATGCAGTTCTGTAGAAAAATGGGCAAAAGTCTTCACTTTATCATGGAGAAAAGGCATGTTTTTGGTTCAGAGAGGTTACTGGTGACCATTGATGTCCATCCACACCTATATTGATAAACTCATGCCAAATTCTGGGAGAAAATCATTAATTCATATTGAACTTCATGAGTCAAAAGTTGATTTGTGTTAAATATATGATTATTATATGATTTGACAGTGCATAATTTTGAGGGCTCTGACAGCGTGGGTAGCCACTTGGAGAGCTATCTTATTTGGCTCAGAAACAGTAGATAGTTTTGAGAGTCACTGTCAGATGATGTAGACCAGTGGTCAAGGAGTTTATGACCCCAGAATGTATTGCTTTAATACCAGTCATTTTTCAATTCTCAGTATTTTTTAAAATGATTTCATTGCTGAAATTTCATGAAGATTTTTTGTGTTTGTGACCCTTACTCTGAACTAAAATCATGAAAAGAAACTGAAATACAATGGAATTCTGAATATAAGTGTCTTGTTTTATTTAAGCCAAATTCCTCCTCTCTCTGAAGCTCAAATCTTGAATTATAGAGTCTTAAATAGGGTAACGTGTAAATAGCCAGATTTGGCTTCTGCGCAAAGGGGTTAAGGAATAGCTGAAAGCTTTCCAGGAGCTCTGCGTTCTTCAAACGCCGCCATGTCGATAGCATTGATATTCTCAACAGCTCACACTTCAATGTCAGACACTGTTCCTCCAGAGTCAGAACATGAATGAAGAGAAAAATAGCTTAATTTTGATCTCAGCATCCATTTATCCATCAATTATCTACCCTGCTTATTTCTGCCCAGGTTTATGCGGGGACTGGAGCGCATACAGAATGCACAGGGTATTAGGCACTAAGACACCATGTTAGGGTCACCTAATTGATATCAGTGTGTGTGTGTGTGTGTGTGTGCATGCCTAAGTGTGAGTGTGTGCGCATGCATGTGTGTGTGTGTGTGTGTGTGTGTACGTGTGTTTTGGAGAAAGCAAAATAGGTGACTGTTAGATTGTTTGCCTTTCTGTTTCTGGCATCAGCAATACCAGGCTGCATCTTTATCCTTATTGCTCAGAGCTGATCCAAGATCAGTTCTTCTCTGTTGCTTTGACAGGCTCTCTTCCTGCTGTACTTACAAATTGTCAAAGCTGTCAAGGCTCCACATTTACGCTTAAAATGAAAACAGAATTGTAAATGGCACATTCTCTTTTATTTATGGGAATCCCTTAGTCCTATTTTGATTTTGCCATTAGGCAAATTCTTTGGGCAAATCTGCTCAGACGCTTCATGATTGTTGACCACACGAGACTATGAAGAAATGGACGCCAGCCCTGACCGCGTATGAGAATGGACATTTATTGCGTGGTCATTGACATCAAGTTTCCCCAGCACGCCCAAACAAATACTTTACCTGGGTTTCATTTTCAAATATTACTTGAATAAAAAAATAAATTCTGGTCAAATTATTCATTAAATGTGTCAGTGCCCTCTTTTCAAGAAAGGTTACTGTCAGCCCACTGGCTTTTCAGTGAAAAAGACATAATCTCTGGGGTGAATTTAAAAACATCCAGCAATAAAGGCTTATTGTGTCAACAGCAAACAGTTTGCTCACTCACCCCCAGTTATCCGCATTAGTCACAACATGAACTCTCATCCAGGAGATGCTCAGTGCTCTGTAATTTGTATATTTTTTCCCACCTTTGTTCATTGAAGCCCTTCTGATAACAAAAGATTATGTGGGTGGGAGGTGCATTGGCAGTATCGCATTGAAAATGAGAAAAGGTGAGAGACACAGAGAGAGAGAGAGAGAGAGAGAGAGAGAGAGAGAAGAAGGAGCGTTTGATCTGCTGGATAGATGGGCCATAACTCTGTTGTAGTCATTTCCATAAAAGCATGTATTTGATCCCATTGATCTCTCTTTCAAATAAAAAACGAACCAACACTTTAAACGAAGGCTGAGGGGCTGGAGAGAACTCTTGTGATCTCGTTTTTATCTTTTCTCGGAATCCTGTCGCTGTACGCAGCCGATTTGCCGGCTGGCTCGTGGCGGAGGCCTGGTGAGGGAGACATGTTATTGAAAAGGCTGCGATGGTGACATTTCCTGCAGCAGCGCCGCCGTCCCTGAAGCCCTCAATGGGCTCTTCCAGAGGAGCGTCGTCACGGCGATGACAGCGTTTGGAGGAAATGAGCTTCCTCTCACGCCGTGCCACACGGGGGTGGGTGTGTGAAAAACGCTATCCCCCCCCGACAGTGACACATGCCGGAAAGCACGCTCTGTTCGGGCGCGCCCAATCTGGGTACAGGCTGGTAATGCTCCGTGACATCCATGGCCTTTAAAACGCGCGTAGGTCACTTTGCACAGGAGAGGTTGTCAGAACTGTGGCGGTAGTTCTTCTTCTAATGACAAGGCAACAGTTTCTACTACACGAGGCCACTTGTTGAAAGTTTCCTCCACAGTTGCTGCTTTATTTGGTCCTTGCCTTCCCAGTGGCATGTAAGTTTTGAACTGATCAGATCTCTGATAATGACCTTGTATTGCTCCAGAAGTTTCATTTTCTTCGATCTTTGTTCTTACCTGGGAGCATATGATGGATAGTTTTAGCCAATCCGGTCTTGGATACTATTTTACATAGCACTTGTTAATACATGTACATTGTGCCTCATAAGCAGAGGTTGAAAGCTCTGGTTCTGAAAGTAGAACTCCACTCCAGCGTGCTGCTCCAGCCCCCTGGACTTGCTCATTAGAACCACCACACCATTAGGAGGTTGAACTACTGAGCGTAATCAGCTGGCTGAGCTCACAGGAAGAGATAAAACATGGCAGGAGTTTTACTCTGTGACTTCTGGTGTGTGTAACTTTGCTCAGAATACTTCAATGGATATGATAGATACCAGCCCTGCTCTTTCATATCCAGTATCACATTATCAATGGGGGCAGTATCATCTTAACTGCTATGGCAACAAAGTTGGACTAATCCTGGCATTTCAGGTACAGTAACTACTTCAAATTTCCTCAAGAGATCTACTCATTTTAAATGGAAGAATTTTAAATATATATTTCTTCTGTGAGCGTTCCGGTTACTCAGAAGATCAGTAGGATCAGGAGATTATAGCTACCAAGCAAATAAACTCCTATATTGGAAAAACAAATTAAACTCGGATATTTAAGGCTCGGTGGGTTATACTGAGGCATCCATTTCGATTAAATTTACCGCTAAGCCTGTTTGAGGAGTGTCGCAAATCAGGCCCGAGCAGGAGGCATTACCTTGTAATATCAGCAAATTAATTACATCACTTCTAGTGAATAACAAACAGGCTGTAGCAGCATTACTTCTGTGGAGGTTTTCAAAATCAACATGGTGTTGACTCCTTACCAGCCAGCACGTCCCCCCATCTTCATTCACACTCCATCTCAACAGTGCGCAACTCTGAACAGGGTGAGTCAGGGTATGTGAAGGTTCATGTTTCCTCCAATTACCCCGGCTAAATGAATTAATTTCCCCCGTTCACAGACAGTGGATCGCTCTGGAATAATGCTGCGTTCGATTTGCACAGGGAAGTCGGGATTTCCGAGCTCCCAGTCGGAAATTTCAATTTGAACGCTCCCCGAAGTCGGATTTCCAACTTGGAAAGTCGGAGATTCCTCACCTTCCCCAAAGTTCCGAGTTCAAGACGGCTGCACCGTAAATCAACAGTAAGCGAAAGCTGTAATTACAAACTGTATATTTGCAATTCTGTGTTAATCGCATTTCATTAAATCAGTCGTACACACAGTACTGAATAGAGTTAATTGGTGGACTTGTTGCTACCGTGTTTGCATGCAAAAAAATACCGAGTAATGTGTTGTTACCAACTAATATTGCTAACAATAATAAAGGCTATCCTGGCCAGAGGACACACCACTGACCCCAAGTCAGTTTTCCGACTTAATAGAACGCAGTCAGCTCGGGTATTACCGTATTCCCAGCCCCGACTTCCAATTCCCGAACCAAATTGAACGCAGCATAAAAGCCCTTATTTCGTGAGGCAAGATTACTTAATTAGCTGAATAGCTGGACCAGGCGAAACCAGCGCCACCCCCGCCCCCATCCCCCCGACGTCGTTTCTAAGTTTTACTTTGCGCGCTGATAATACCTTACTTTGTGATTCCAACACTATGTTACCGTGAAAATTGCGAGAACATTCTTCAGCGCCCATTAATGTGAATAATCCACACAAGTAATGAAATTGCAGACAGTGAAAACGCTAGGCTAAGTGATCCACTGAGGCCAGAGGCACGCATCAAACCCTGGGGCAGATACAGCCCTCGTTGTTTACTTCCATTTCAATCCAAATTCATTGTGTTCTCCAGGTCGCAGCTGCTAGCATTTTTTGTTGTTCTCGTCATCTGACGCGGGACCCATAGATGCCGGTTCCTAAAGGCCGTACCTCCGCTGGACACTTTGTGTTAGCAATGGCTCCTGTTTTGTAGGGATAAGCTGGCATTTCATCATCGCCTTGTACTCAGGAGGAACTCTGCTGTGGAGGCGAGAGGAGGGGAGGAAGGGTCAGGTTTTGTGTTTCCTCTAACTTCAGAAGGAAAAAAAACCTTTTTGACCCCTGTGTGCAACAGCCCCTGCTCCAGATTAGATCAAACACCTAGGCCCATCTGTTCATGATTTCACATACTCGGAGCCCGCCGGTGTACGATCACTCGAGGCCTGCGGAGATGAAGGAGCTCTGGCTGTAGGTGATGATACAGAAGATCTGAAATGCCGTGAGCTCTCCTCGTGTGAGTGCCTGCCTTCAACACTGGCAAATGAATTCAGGCACAACATTATAAATGCAGGGATATATGTGTAGGCATCTTCCTACACGCACAAACATGCATACTGTGTGAATTAGTCTGAAAATTCATGTGAAAGTTCTTTCTCGAAATGGTTTACATTTAAGTTAGGGTTTAGGTTCACTCATTTAAATAGCATGATACTATCAAGTCCACTACAAGTACCATCAAAATTTAGTCTAGTCTAGTCTGGTCTTGCTATCCATGTCCTGCCTTTATTGCATAAACATTTGCATTTGAAAATACTGTATATGAAAGACCCAAAGTACAATCAGTCACTCATACAGGGAGCTAAACTTGTAGAGGCGCACAAATTTTAGCAGTCATTCTCCTCGCTATAGCCTCCTGCTTATCCCTCAAGCCCCCTTCCAGACAGCTGAAGCGGAAAAGAGATTGATCTTTTTCTTACATTCCAGAATAAGGATTGTAAAATTAACCGATAATGACCAGCAGCTGCCAGGCTTTGTTTTTTAATGAAGCCAGCTTTTCTTTACCAGGGTCAGCTATTATTAACGGTTCAAACTGCAGACATGGTTTCAGAGCATACAGGGTTAATGTTCGCCGAGAATTTGCAGTCTGAGTACTGAGATATGTCCACCAGAGCAGTAAAAATAAATGGCCGCTCTCACAGTCCTATTAAACGTTACAGACACCGTGGTAATTGAGTAATGAATGCCATAATTGTCATTCGTCAGAACAATCACAGAAGGTAATTATATTATCAACACACAAGACCGAAAGTAATTCTAGGGGCGGCTATAAAAAGTTTTTATGACCTCGATTCAAAACAAATCTTAATCTTATCTCATATTTAATCTTAATCTTTGTGTGTGATCCATACAGAAAGTTTCAAACCAGAAGTGGGAAGTGGTCGAACTAATGCAGTCTCAGGAGTGAACAGGTTTAGATGTTAGCTCTACATACAGTATGAGCGCTGAGAACAGGCCATTCATACGTCCTCTGAAATTAGCTTTAGGCACATACTATGTCAAATGAAATTGCCCTCACATATGCACTCTGGAATTTGCTTTATACTTGTGAATTTAGCTTTACACTTGTATACTGAAATTTTCATTTACACAGAAATTAACTTTACTCACTAACACTGACTTTACACATGTATGATGAAATTAGCTTCACATATTTATACTGAAATTTTACTTTACACATTTACACTTACAGTGAGTTTATTCACGTGGTTCTTGTGACTAAATTTGAACACGTGTGTGCTACACGACAGCCGCTAGTCAGAAATATGAGAGGAGTGATCCATCTTGAGAGGTTAGGTCAACTTCAAGAAGGTGCTAGAATTTTTTTTCTGAACATGAAAAAAGCATTTTATGATTGTTTATATTAAAGTCGTTTGTTGTATTCGTGGTGTTGAAAAGGACAAGGCAAGCAGGTTGCTCAACCAAGTGAACAACAGCACATTTGAAATTGCACAACTGTTTACTACATACTGCATATATATGCAGTATAGTCAGGAAATATTCAGACCCCTTCACTTTTTTCAGATTTGTTATGTTCCAGCATCATGCTTAAAATCATTAAAATTAATTATGCACCAAATGTTCTCAATCGGTGAAAGATCAGGACTGCAGGCAGGCCAGTTCAGCACACAGACTCTTTTACTACGAAGCCATGCTGTTGTAATAGCTGCAGTATGTGGTTTTGCATTGTCCTGCTGAAATACACAAGGCCTTTCCTGGATAGATGTCGTCTGGAGGGGAGCATATGTTGCTCTAAAACCTTCATGTATATATATTCAGCATTCATGGTGCTTTTTAAAACATGCAAGTGTCCCACAATATATGCACTAATGCATCCTCATACCATCAGAGATGCTGGCTTTTGAACTGAACGCTGATAACAGGAGGGGTGGTCTTTCTCCTCTTTCACCCGGCGGACACAACGCCCATGATTTCCAACAAGAATGTCAAATTTGGACTCATCTGACCACAGGACATTTTGCCTCTTTGCTACAGTCCATTTTAAATGAGCCTTGGCCCACAGAACACGGCGGCGCTTCTGGATCATGCTCACCAATGGCTTCCTTTTTTGCATGATAGAGTTTTTAGGTGGCATCTGTGGATGGCACGGCGGACTGTGTTTACAGACAGTGGTTTCTTGAAGTATTCCTGGGCCCATTTAGTAATGTCAATGACAGAATCATGCCAGTGAGTGATGCAGTGGCGTCTGAGGGCCTGAAGATCATGGGCATCCAGTAAAGGTCTTCGGCTTTGTCCCTTAAGATTTTTCCTGTTTCTCTGAATCTTTTGATGATGTTATGCACTGTCGATGATGAGACCTTCAAAGCCTTTGCAATTTGACGTTGAGGAACATTGTTTTTAAAGTATTACACTAATTTTTTACGTAAGCCTTCACAGGTTGAAGAGCCTCTGGCCATCTTTACTTCTGAAAGACTCAGCCTCTCTAAGACATCCCTTTTATAGCCAATCATGTTACACACCTGATGCCAGTTAACTTAATTACTTGCTAAATATTCTTTCAGCTGATTCTCTTATATATCAATTGCTTTTTCAGCCCTTTATTGCCTGTGTCCCAACTTTTTTGAGACTTGTTGCAGCCAGAAAATTTGAAATAATCTCATTTTGTGGATAAAAATGTAAAATGTCTCAGTTTCAACATTTGAAATGTTGTCTATGTTCTACTGTAAATAACATTGGCTCATGTGATCTGAAAGTCATTTCATTTTGATTTTATTCACAATTTAGACTTCATCCCAACTATTTCAGGATTAGGGTTGTATTTGCATGTCACAAATCATCAAATTTCATATCATGCTTGTCAGATGGAAGCGGATTCTAAAAAACAGACCAGATGCGGAAAAATAACAGAGCGACAGAAACTGCTGTATGGGCCTTGGGGGGCTTCTGTATGGAACCGAGCCGCAGTTTCAGCCAGTGGACTTTGCATTTAAAATCAGTCACCCTTCAATTCACAAAAGTTTTCAAAGAGTTCAAACATGGCCGCTCCTATGTTTTGGGCTGCTTGTCATCACCTTCTACAACTCCTGTTTAGTCTTACTATGCATCTGGCTCTGGGTGTACAAATGGTTTGATGCAGAATTGTATATGACCGATAAATGCAACTGAACATTTGAGGCTCTCTTGTGGATTTATGTGCACCAGATCATGGGGAATTGACCTTCCATTTCTCTGTATTTCCCCAGCACTTTGCATTTACAAGTTACCTGCCCTGCAGGGGCCATCATCGATGAACACATGTAAGGACAACGAGCAATGAGCCTGTAAGGACAGGGGCAACGAGCTCACCCCTTTTCAGGCTTAAGATATTTCCCCACTCCCTTCCCACTCACCTGGCATCGATTTACTGTCGCTAGCTCCCAGCTGTCTGGCTAGGGTGGTCTTGCCCCATTCCTCTGTGCTTCCTGGAAAATAAGTGCGTCTTGATACAAATCCATGCATTGAAACGCGTTCCTGTGAACTCCCCGCCATGTTTTTAGTTCAACACGGTGGTGTCAACTACTGAAACCTCCACTTTCTGCTAGTGACATCATCACTGGCAATTGGATACGCTGCTCCAGGCAACTGGCCCTTATTAACATGTGATCGCTGATAATAAGACTTTTATTCTCCGTGATTTTTTCATCTCATGCTGACACGATTTCCAGCTGTTGTCTGAAACCGAACTGAAAAAACGGTGAGCTCGGTCCACTAGTTGGATTGTGTCTCCCAGACTGCGAATTTGTTAACACACCTAGACGCTCTAGGCGCAGCTTTGGTCTAGGTATTTGGTCTAGGTTCTTACAAAGTGTCACAATTGCCATTGTTTAAACTCAGACTCTTTCTCCAGTTTCAAGGCGCAATTCATTAAAGGGAGAACGGTTGATCCTTTATTTGTTGTTCTTGTGTTTTGGCCGCCAAAATCACATAAAACTTCATCTCACAATTCGCTAACTTCTCATCACACATCATACCTAGCTTTGATAGTCTTGATTCTTGGCAATTTCAATGTTCATGTCTGCTGTCCCTCCCAACCATTTGTATGTGATTTTCTGCACTTGAATCTTTTAACCTCACTCAACATATCGCTGTTACAACTCATACACAAAGTCTTACACTTAACTTGGTTTTGTCATATGGCCTTCCCATTAACAACTTGGAATCAATTGACCCATGTCTTTTTGATCATTATACCATTATGTTTGATGTTTTTCCACCTATTTCTCCTTCAAAATCTCTTCTCCTTGTTTGTTGTTCCTGCCGCTTTAACTCTGCTACTGCTAGCATGCTCTCTGCTGCCCTCATAGCTGCCCCTGAGATCTGCACTATTGAGGCCTCTCCACCCTAACTCAGGGCAGATAAACTTATTTCCCCGTTCAATTTCACATGCTCCTCCATTCTCAACAGCGTTGCTTCCCTCGAAGGGAAAAAGTTTAAGCCAAACTCTCAACCTTGGTTAAATTACGTAACGAGAAACCAAGAAAGGGAGCGTGAAAAAGTTGAGTGAAAGTGGAACTGGGACAAACTCCAAATCTCCTTCGAAATTTTGACAGACCATCTTTTCAATTACCAGGAAGCAATTAAAGTAGTGAGAACAAAACACTTCTCTGATCTCATTTCTAAAAACTGCAATAACCCTAAGGTCCTTTTCAGTTTCATAACCTCTCTCACCTGCCCTCCACCGAGAACCAGTCAAAATGTGTCCTCTTCTAATTGTGAATTTCTACAGTTATTCATAAACAAAGTTGAATGCATTAAATCCAATACTTTAGCTCCCACCTTAGACCTTGCTGCCTCAAGACCTTGCTTCGTGGTCTGGGCTGTCCAGAAGAATTGTTTCCAGCCCATCTCATTATCTGGACTTCAAGAAACTGTTCCAGAATGAAATCTAACACCTGCTCCCTAGACAATGTCCCCACTCATCTCCAACAGGCATTTGATATCATTGGGCTCTTCATCCTCTCCATTATGGACAGATTCTGGCCACTGGTACTGTTCTATCATGTTTCAAGTATGCAGTAATTTAGCCCCTTTAAAAAACACAATTTAAACCCCTTGATTCTCAGCAATTACACACCTATTTCAAAATTCCCCTCCCAACCCAAGGTTCTAAAGAGCTTTTTATCCAAACTTTTGGCTGGAAATACTTCCTGGATATATTTCAGTCATGGTTCAGGGTGGCTCACAACACTGAGTTTGCATTGCTGAATGTCTACAATGACCTGCTCCTCACTGTCGATTCCAGGAACTGAGCAATTTTTATTTCTCCTAGACCTCAGTGCCACCTTTGATGCAGTACGTTTTAGATCACACCGTCTTAATCAACCGCCTTGGGTTGGTTTGGGAGCACTGCCTTGAGTGGTTCTTGTGCTGTCTCAGGAACACAACATTTTTAGTCAGTTTAAGTAACTTTCCCCCCTTCTACCGATCTGACCCATGGGATCCCACAAGGTTCCATTCTAGAGCCCCTTCATTTTTCTATGTGCATGTTGCCACAAGGTAAAATTACTCAGAAACATAATATTACTTACCATTGCAACAATGACAACTCCCAGCCCTATTTCCCCCGAAACCACACAATCTATTGAGTCTTGTCCCACCTCAAAGATTGCCTTGAGGACATTAAATGGGTCAAAATGTCTTACTACTAAATGAGTGTAAATCAGACATTATTCTTTTTGGTCCCCTAAATTCCATTAACCTGTTCTTCAACAGTCTAGGTCAACTATGATAGTTGACCTAAACTGTTGGACAACAGTCAAAGATCACTCCAAGGTTTCTAGCACATGACTTAAGGTACGCTGTATACTAAGAATCTTCGAGTGATCTTTGGCCCTGTTTTCAAATGTGAAAAATGGGCAAATTTAGCAAGAAAATCAAGTCTATTTCAGCTCTAGACCATTGCAAAAATAAAACTCTTCCTCTCCTTTGTTGATCTGGAAAAAGTCATCCATGTGAATGTCACCTCTCAGCTTGATTATTGTAATTCCCTGCACACTGGGATCAGCTAATCATCTCTGTCCCACCTGCAGCTGGTTCAAAATGCCGCAGACAGGTTTCTGACTGAGACCAGAGAATGGGACCATATTACCCCTATTCTAGTCTCTCTTCACTGGCTTCCAGCTCACTTTTGGATAGATTTTAAAGTCTTGCAGTTTCTGTTTAAAGCCCTAAATGGCCCCCTTGTATCACAGACCTCTTACAATACCTCCAGGTCCCTTAGGTCATCTGACGTGAACCTTTAGACTGCCCCTCGCTCAAGGCTTAAACTCAAAGGTGATCGCGCTTTCTCTGTCATGGCTCCTGCACCTTTCAATCAGATCAGTCCAGTCTAACGAGCGTGCAGACTTAGAGATGAAACAGGCCCCTGATGGGCAGCTTATATACGTATAGCATTTTAGCACTGATTATCTTAGTACTGATTGGTGATGTGTGTTTATTTATTGACTTCGTGCAGCGCTATGGTCAACGGCAGTTGTGTTTAAATGCACTTTATAAATAAATTTGATTTGATTCAGTTTAGACCGGGTTCTCGCAAGTCATACACGGACGGCCGTATGTTTCAGGAAAATACCAAATACTGCCTTGCACAGCCTTATTTAAATGACACTCCCACTGATGTCATTGAATATACATGGCATCCCCCCCAAAAAAAAAAAAAAAAAAAAAAAAAAAAAAAATAGAACTTTGGCCTCACTGCCCACTGCCCAGTAGCATGTAGTACTGGTAGGTAAGTACGATTCTGTCCCCTCAACAAATGCAGCATATGTTAAAAAAAAAAAAAAAAAAAAAAAAAATCGGGTCCTTAAACCAAATTTTTTTATTTAACCCTTATTTAACCAGGGAAGTCCCGTTCAGATTGAAATCTCTTTTTCAAGGGAGCCCTGGGGGTTGAGGTGGGGAGGGTGTGGGCAATGAACTTTATAAATTTACAGTGAAATTTACTCCTACACATTTACTGTGAGATTAGCTTTACAAATGTACGCTGCATTTCATTTGACGCAGTTGCACTTAGCTTCACGAATTTGGACTGAGTTGATGGGCTCTGGCCAGACACCTATCCTAATATGAGTGACTGTAGTGTGACTGCCTGACCCAAGTGGGTGGATGTTTGTTCTGGTTCTCCCTCAGGCTTTGTGCCGGACAGACTGGGCCTGCACAGCACTCTCCCTGGGGATTGCAGGGCTCACTCGCCCACTCACCTACATTACCACCAGGGGCACCAGCACCGTCGTTTCTCCATGGAGGTGAGACGCCGCCATATCCACCAGCACCCATGACGTTGTTACTGTTTGTTTATACGACAAAGGTTCTTCCCATCAAGCTCTTCTGCCTCCACCACTGTTTATCTTTTTTCTCTCCTTTTTTCAGCTACAACTTCGTCCTCCCCTCATTTATTTTCAGTTTCACCCTTTATCCTCTTCCTTCTCCATACTCCTCTTTCTCCATCCCCCTCTCCTTCCACCAGGGCTCAGGATGTGCGCTAACTCATTAGCCGAATTGCTGCACTGCCTTACTAATTTATATTCATAAATTATTTCGGGACACTTTCTGTATATTCCATTTCTCTGAGGGCAGATTTCATTTGATAAGGTCACTTCGGATGTCAACGCAGACGATGACTTCCTGAATGATATATATCATTTAAATTTCATCAGAGAGAGAGAGAAACAGATTGAACTCCATTAAGAGTCGAAGTGTCCTTACCCTTTAGTTTTTGAATTTTATGCCTTAGCTCCATACAGGTGGCTGTGCGGCACCAAATCACACCATTTACACATAATGGCTCGCACCTTCTGTTATTTTTAACTTCCATCATTCTGAATTAAACTGCAGAATGCAGAAAGGTGACTTTCATGCATTGGGGAAGAAAAAGACAAAATGTCCACTCAGAGGTAACAGCAGAGATTAATCACACTTACAGCACCCAGTGACAGTCATCATCACTAACATCGCGCTCTATTCAATTGCGGCCTGGTCGCGTGTGAAAGAAAGGAATAGCGCTTCTATTATAAGGCTCTCGACTGCCAACTTCTTCACCTTGCATTACGGGAGCAAAGAATGATAAATCTATTCTCTAACGGAGTCGATGGGCTCCCTTTGAATTCCTCTAATGATACAGAGCAGGGTCCTCGGATTCATACGCTGCTGCCCTCGACGTCTGGTCTGTGTCAACTGCGAATTCATCAGCCGCTGTCTCTCGGGGCGGCATTCGGTGTGAATCCCTTTTGTTTCTAAAGTTCACTGGGCCCTTTGCTGCGGCTTCACTGCCTCTTTTCTTTTTTTTTAACCGACAGTACTACATTCAAAGTAATATTTTTTTATATAGACGCCACTTTGGCCGGACTTCGTCCGCAATGCCACATATTCTAGGTTGCTTCACTTTCAGAATACGTATATTTGCACGTGAGAACTGCCTTAACGTTCAAGCTAGGCTCCAATTATTCGACTGTCTATTTGGGGTCCTGAGGTAAGAACTTGATTATTAAGTGTCCATGTCCTGGGATAAAATAAAGACCTGCACCCAACCTTTTCCAAGTAAAATTGCACTGCCCTGGGCTTAAGTTCTGAATGCTGAATAGAAGGGATAAACCAATGCTGCTGAGCAGTTGATATATAGCCAAGCCAAGGGAGTACAGTTTTTTTTTTTTTTTTTTTTTTAAACTCTTGAAAGTGTTGATACTTTCAAAATTTTATGAATCTTTTGGCTAATGAACATAATTTAACCCTCCTATTATGTTCTGGCTCAATTTGACCCAACTCAATGTTCAATGTCTCTAAAAACATGGTTAACATAGCCTACTTTTAGATTTTTCTCCGAACTTGATGGGTAAAAACATGAATTGAACTAATTATATATATATATATATATATATATATATATATATTATATTCATGTTCATACATGATGATGTAAACATCGGTGTTGTTCAGGTCATTTTGACCTCAGGATCAATTACTACACAAAACATTCATTTTGATCTTGTTTCTGTAATGTTGCCTAACACTGAGGCATGTTCAAATTAATGTCTCATTCATTTCATATTTGGTCTCATTCATTTTGTTATAATCATGTAAAATCGATGCTTGATGTATAAGAGGAGGATGGTTTTATGGATTCGTGTTTTATTTACTTGGCTATTAAAATGGTCTGTAGAAAGGCATAAATGAGCTGAGAGGAGATTAGGTACACTTTTAGTTACAAAGATCTAATGTAGTTTTTCACTGCAGAGATCAAGCTGACCTCAAACCAAAAATGGTTTATTAATTTGAACATAATTGGAGGGTTAAGTAATTAAAGGCCTAAAAATGGCGTGAGGGCCAGGAGCGAATACAACCCACTTTTCCAACCTCTGTGCTCCAGTATCCCAAGTGACTCGCCCTCTTTAGCGGCAGGAAAACTGCAGTAGCCTGATCTCGCCACTCTGTCGTGTTACGTTACGATGCACTGTCAATGACGGTTGGGTGGAGCGCCGCTCGTGTGACGTTCTGTCTCGTGTCCCCGCATCTGTCCCCCCCAGGACATCAGCAAGCGCATGTCCCTCCCCATGGACATCCGGCTGCCCCCAGAGTTCCTGCGCAAGCTGCAGCTGGAGAGCCCCCCCATCGCCAAGCCCCTGAGCCGCATGTCCCGCCGCGCCTCCCTGGTGAGTTTCTGCCCTCGGCGGGGGTGCGGGGTCAGGGTTAGGGAACTGGGAGTAACTCCTGCCCTGAAGGGGTAGATGTTTAAATCATGGTTAATGAGTTCAAGTTAAGTGCCTACCGTCATGTGGGTCGGTCATAACAAGGGTACCGGTCCCATGTTATTTGAGCAATAGTGGAGGCAGGCAGATCTCATTTTTTAGGCATCATGAAATGTCACAGAGGTTTTCATTTCTGGATGATGCAGTTGTTTCTTTTTTTTTTTGTTAGGGTGTTATTTGCTTGGTAATAGTTGCACTGTAGCTGCAATACAACAGCCCGTCAGCTGCCAGTTTGAACCACATGTTGATTGCTGCCGTTGAGACAACCAGGCAGGTTTGTCAATGAAATTACGATGCTTTTTCATGCGTGGGTAGATAGAGAAACCAGGCAAATGTTCTCAAAATATTTTAAAGTGGCAGATTTTCTGAAAAACCAAGACCAGCCTCTTGGTCTAGAGCTCTAGGACTCACTCTCTAGCGCCAGTACACACCTTGCTCCACTTAAGAAGTCTTTCAGCAACTTACTCACTGCAAGTCAAAGGTACCAATACAGTTATAATACAAAGTCAATAATTTTTCTCCACAATATTTTGTAGTCACAGTTGGGGGGTTTTAGCTCTGCCATTTTCTTTTTTTTTCTTTGGATGACACAATTCAACGGCGTGTTTCCAGGTGATATTTTCCAAAAGCTTTAAAGTATGCAGGAGGAATCTGTGAACAACACCATTTATTGCCGCCTTTAGCTTTTTATGAGCGTGACTCATAGTGTGAAACGAATGAAGGATAAATGGATTACAAATGCGAAAACAGCTTATGAAACGGTCTAAACTTCATTATTTGACTGAGTGTTTGTCTGCCATTCGGCTGAGTTGCTGAAAATGGCTTTTCGATTGTAAATGCATTTTCACAGTCGCTAAAATATCCTTTGTCCATTTAATAAAGATATTCAAAATAACGAACTATGGAGGTTTTCTCTAGTCAGAGGGAAATTATTGTAATGTTCATTCTAGTTCTGCTCCAGCAATCTTCTAAAATGACCCCTTTCATTCTGTGGAGTTCATTTTTGTTATACAGTACTGTACTGATCATTTCAGACGTAAAATCTGCATTATCAGGGTCGAGAATAATACACTGTGTGCAATTCAACAGTCATTAAGTGGAGAGAATAGCTGTTGAACCACTTCAGACAGGCTTTCTAGTTTTTAAAAGGTTGTACAATCTTCAACATATGAGTCGCAGATTTGTCTAAAAGGGCCCACGAGTCGAAGACTGTTCTGCCTTTTGATGAAGAGGAAAGCCTTTCTGAAGTGCTTCAACATCTATTCTTCAAACTTAATGATTGTTAAATTGCGCAGCATAATACATTGTTCCCAGCCAGATAATGTAGATTTTACATCTGAAATTATCAACACGATGATTCATTCTCTACCCATAGTGCTCTGGTGCATGTTGATTTTTTTTTCCGTTTCTTTCTTTTTCACAGTCTGACATTGGCTTTGGAAAACTGGAGACGTACGTGAAATTAGGCAAACTGGGGGAGGTGAGAACAGATAATCCTGAAATCTGATGAGGACTGACCCCATACACTATACTGTGTAGCTTATTTTCGGTTCTGACTTTAATGAAGGAAATACACTGAAGGACTTTAAAAATCCCATTTTTTAAAAATTGGAAATAATATACAGCCAATTGGCCATTATGAGCATTTATTCCACATTCATAGTCTTGTGCTGGTTCCGATTTCTGTTACAGTGCTGTCGTGCCCATACTCTTTTGTGTGCTCCGACATGCAGGGGGCAGCTGAATGGCAACCAAAGCCCGATATCGTCGAATACCTTGTTCTTTCAGACGGCGGCACACTGTTCTGGCATTAATCCGGGGTTGGGCTCTTCCTGGGGTTTGTACGGCTGTGTTGACGGTTGTTCGAAGGGGATTACACAGGTGGACGTTGCAAATGTACTGATCCTGGGCAGGAGTAGCTTCCAGTGGTCTGAAATCTTCTCCACAAGCGATTTACGGTGGAAGGAGCCACATCTGAAGAGTCTGGCAACTTGGTTTTGCCTTCTTCCAGACCGCAGCATACCAATGGTCTGATCTTGTGCAGCTTGCATCAGTCGTGGAATTTTAATCAGTGGTACGATTGCATCAAAAAGCGTCGGGCTTTTATAGGCCAAGTGAACAATACCCAAAAATACAGAGAACCAAGCCCCCTGCAAATCCATTGTACTCAGGAGCTGAAGACGAGTGATAATAAAGGATTAAGGCTTGTTGTGTCATGCTATTCTATACTTGGGCAAAAATCATTCAAGTGTGTCATTTTTGTTGAGAAAAGCTCAACACAAAGTGGCTTTTTGAACTTTGAAATTTTTCTGGTCAAAAAAATACTCATAAAAAATTGCGTTTTTAAAGTCCTTCAGTATAATTTGATCGGTCTAGCATTTAAAAGAGACGCCAGGAAACCAGACTATTCATGTGTCTAAAACCACGCTATGTGGTTTGTTTTTGTTTTATAGTTTTTGTCATACTCAATAGTTGACTATATAGTTGGTTATATAGCCTACTCTAACAATGTCTGAGGTTACCGGTTGTCATAACTACAGGTAGGATGCATGCACACACACACACACACACACACACACAGGCAGACACGCACGCACGCACGCCTGTTCTTGTTTGCATGATAGCACACATCTCCAATGAGAAAATGGTCTGTCACTAAATTGTTCACTTTAACAGGCACTGTAACTGTACAGTATAAGTGTGATCTTCTGATGGATTCTAGTGGGCAGATGGAGTAAAATCTGATTATAAGCCCTGAAAACAGTTACAGATTCTGTGGATGGGGGGCAATGTGACGGCAATTGACTGATAATGTGAAATAGCCATTTGTCATGCTCTGAGCACCCCCACCTCAGCACCTACAAACATCCAGTTCCTTAATTGATACACAATGAAGATTAATATTCAGGAGCAGTGATGACCAAAAGGTGGAAAATGATCTAATTCTAATATTTTTGACTGGTTAAAGTGCTCAAAACTGGATCACAGTGGGAGGGCAATCACAGCCAAGCACCATGCTTGTTTGAGACATGCGGATATTAAGTGCAAATTAAAGATAAAAGTCAGTTCTTGGAAGTCTTCTTCCATTAATATACCCATTTTTAAATTGCTTTTTAATGCTTATGTTCTCCGTAGCCCATAAGTTTTGCGCTATTTTACTAAAACGGTCATTTTCACGTCTTCTGTATCTCTCCTTCCACATTAGGGAACCTATGCCACCGTCTTCAAAGGTCGCAGCAAACTGACGGAGAATCTGGTGGCGCTGAAGGAGATTCGCCTGGAGCACGAGGAAGGGGCGCCTTGCACGGCCATTCGGGAAGGTACTGCCTCTGTCCCGAGTGGCCCAGACGTGCTGACAAGTCCTGAGCAATGTCATATGGCGACGTGCAGTCATGCTGCCACCTAGTGGGAGACATTGCAAGCTGCATGAGTGGTTTGGTCCGTAGAAAAAAAGGACGGTTCATTTTACTGTGCTCAATAAAAACAGCCGTATTCTTCCATCTTACTCCAGGGCTTAACCAGTAACTTCGAAGTTTTACTCTTTCCCTCCCCCTCTCTCTCTCTCTCTCTCTCTCTCTCTCTTGCTCTCTGTAGTGTCGCTGCTGAAGAACCTGAAGCACGCCAACATTGTTACCCTACATGACATCATCCACACCGATCGCTCGCTCACCCTCGTCTTTGAATATTTGGTAAGGAAGCTCCTTGCTTTAATTTGAATTCAGATTTTCTAAAGGCCAAAGGGAAGCCGCAGCTCCGGGGAGCTCAACCGGAGGGATGATCCCGGATCAGTCTAAAGCTGTGTATCTGCATACATTAGGCAGATTTTACCGGATGTAGCCGGTAATAAGAAACCTTCCCAGCACCAGCTATGTTAACCCTTTAATGTGTGAGATCATTAGTCTGCCATTAGAATGCCCTGACCGGAATATTCTTCCAGTGATACAACCCCTGGTAAATGAAAACAATACAGTTCTATAAAAACACCATAAAATTTAGTGTTGAATATCAAAAATAAATAAATAAATAAAACTTTTCTTCATAGTGATTAGAAATGAAACAACAGCTTGGCGTGTGGAACAGCTTTCTTAATGAGGTTTAGAATAGTCTCGGTTTAATTTCTTGTTGTCCTCACTTCTGTGAGACTGCATTGTGAGGCAGCTGAGAGAGTATTGATATTTTTACTCAGTTATGAGGACAGCGAATTATTCCCAAACCCTGAATCAAACATGGAGGTCGAAGACAATCCCAGCATGCTAATTAGGCTTGATAATCATGGTTCTTCCCTCTCTCTTCCTTGATAACAGACTTGCTTGCGGTCATACAGCGCTGTTTATTTCCTCTCTCAATAACAGGACAGTGACTTGAAGCAGTACC
This sequence comes from Gymnothorax javanicus, assembly GCA_029692085.1. Taxonomy (NCBI): domain Eukaryota; kingdom Metazoa; phylum Chordata; class Actinopteri; order Anguilliformes; family Muraenidae; genus Gymnothorax; species Gymnothorax javanicus. The sequence goes on along the minus strand of CM056202.1, from coordinate 13,968,494 downwards.
TGGACAGCTGTGGAAGTCTGATGAGTATGCACAATGTCAAGGTCAGTGAGACTCCTGTAACCAATCAGGGAAAGCTTTACTGCAATCCAATCAGGGACCAGAATAAGGTATTGCTGTCCTATCAGGGAAGCGAACTGATCAAGTTAGGAAAACCCTCATTGCTATCCAGTCATTAAACATATTGGGGAAGTAAACTTCACTGGATATCAAAAAAAAAAAAAAAAACTGAACAGGTGAAACACTGATTCCTTCAGTGCTATCCAGTTAACACGGCAGGATATATCAGTCATCACCAACTAATCCAAGTGGCCTGGACACATGATCCTAACCATCCAATCAAACAGGGCGGGACATAGAAATCTTAACTACTGTCCAATCAAGAAGGACAAGAGATCCTCACAGAAGGTTGTGTGTTCCACTCTTCATCAGGGAAGCCCACTGTCCCAAAAGCCTTTAGGGCACAAATCTCAAATTTGAGTCCTTTAGGGCAGCAGTGTCTATGGGTTTTTGGGATTTCCATCCAATCAGCAGCTAACCCACGCCCATAAACAAGCAGTGTAGACTCCATAGACCAGGGGTATTTCACTTGATCCAGAAAGGACCAGTGTGGTTGCAGGCTTTCCTGTCACACGCCTGATTCTACTGATTAAAGTCTTTTGGAGAAACTCCAGGGATTGATAAGTAGAATTAGACATGCTACTGGTCGGTGAAATGAGAGCCTGCGACCCATGCCAGCCCTGTCTGGATAAAGTTGAGAATCTCTGCTTCATCCACTCAGTGGCTGCATTCCAGGAGTCAAAAAATTACATCCTTTTGTCTAATTCCAAACTACTTTTCCTAAACCTCAGAGGAAAACGTAGTTAGGTTAAGAAAAAATATAAACAATAACTGATAAGGCCTTGGTGCTAAGAGAATCTGACTACACTTACACTTGGTGATGTCGTCATATGGCCGTTGCCCGTCATGTTCCTTTGTTTTCGCGAATGGCCAGATAGACAGCGCATTGCTTTAAATATTGCTGCCATAAGGAATTTCAGGAAGGTGTTATCTTTTTTTCTTCCTTATGGTTCATTTTGCTAAAGGAGATAATGGAGGCCTTAGAGTTTAGACAGCACTTGTCATGGCTGCCATGCAAATAATTTTAAAATAGGAGTTAGGGCTGCCTATTCATATGCAGCATATGATTTCAGGCCCAGGAACAAATCAAAAAAGCAAATGTGCCAGGATTACCCCTCTTTTAGAGACACCTGTAGAATACTTGACTGACAGCTTAATTTGTGCTTTCCAGCACAAGCTCAAACTAAACAATCAGAAGTTAATTTGGAATACAGATTGGATCTCTATCACCTGCCATCTGGTTAAAAGATAAATGTCGGTTTTCACCTTGTAAATATTATGAATTAACCAATCCTCACCATATCTATAATTTACTGACAGGCTCTGTCTTTGCCAACTACAAACCTGCATTTTTATTTTTAGCGTTTACGGATGTTTCATGGCACAGAACATGGAACCTCAGGTCATTAAGCAGATGCTGCAGTAATAGAACAAAAAATTCTAAAAACAATGAAACTGATTTTAAATATACAACGAAGTAAGTGGGAGGGATTAAAGACAACACTTGTGTGATTGTAAACAGAGAAAAAAAAATCTGCATGTCACACCATTAAAAGCCCTGAGCCTCTGGCTTGAAAATGACATGCCCAAAATGAAATGACTATACCTCTACAACGAATTGGTCAATTTGAATAATCTTGCTATAATAATAAAGGTAACACCTTGGGGATTTTTGTCATGGTGCAAAAATCAGTGTTATATCACTGAGTCAGAGGAAATGAAGATGGAACACCCTGATCTTTTTTGCACCAAACAAAGTTTTACTTTTATCCTGTAAAATTATTCAGTTGCAGTCTGAAACCCCAAAAAAACAGCAGAGAATCTATCATCTGTGCAAAGTTTATTCTAATCAAGTAAATCAAGCAAAATTAAACAATCAGGTGGTCTCTCTAAGTTAATTTGGAATATTCAGTAGTTGTAAAATCATTTAATTTCTATGTCACCTGCCATCTGGTACAACCACATTTAAATTTTTTGAATTTTAAAATTTTTTTTTAAATTTCTGCCAGTCCTGTAGCCTATACAATTTCCCATTCAAAGATAATACATAGAAAGAAAATGAAGTTTGACTCCACTGGAGCAGATATATTTAAAAAAATCAAATAAATAAAATTATAAATACAAAGGTAATGTAAAAAAAATGGTTAAAAAAGTAAAAAGAACAAAAATCTCAGCAATTCTTTATACACATAAAACACTAGTAAGGCCTAAGAGAATACATAACCATACTGGGCTTTGAACCCTGATCACCTGGGTTATAGCACTCCACTCTAACCACAAGGCTACATCCGTTCACATGAGAGTGAAGCAAATTGTCAATATGAAGGATGAGTCAAGAAAACACGTCACTCACCCCGCTTGTACTGCTGTGTTCGCAGTACTCACGCCGAATGGCACAAAGATTCTGTCAGAAAACAACTTTGAAAACGACTGTTGAATATTTAACGGATAATTATACCGAAAATATCACAAACAAACCAGTTAAGCGTTTATATTGTCGCACTATTTAAGTATGTGCAAATGGCCCAAGGACTCTGTTTGACGCACTGGGAACACAAGGCTGTTGCTCAGGCTAGGTTTGTGCGATTAAGCTGGTTTAGAGCTCGTTGGAAACATCAGAAGCCATAGAATCAAATGGCAACCTGCAAAGTCTTACTGACAGCATCATAAGCCGATCACAGAGAGTAAAATACATTGCAAGCAAGCTGAATGCTGAGGAGCTGAGATCTTTAAAGCAATGCCCCAGAAAAAAACATGCATGGAGACAGGAAGATCTAGTTTTGTTATAACAGGGACACATTGGGCTAACAATAGCAAGTACAGATTTACCCTTGAACAGTTTTTTATTAGAAAATATCAAAGGTAAGAATTTTTTTTTTGCTCATCTCTGTAGACTGTAAAGTGTATGCCTGCTGTTCTTTGAGTGTGGTGTTGGTTTAAAATGACAAGGCTTATATCGTCAGATTCTGTGGACTTTCCTCTTTCATTTGAGTTATCGTTTGTACGCATAGCACAAATTCAGTAGAAATGCTAGTGACTCAGTGCTGATATGATTTTATCCTATGTTTGGCTCCATGCTTATTTACTTGCTTGGTGCTTGAATTGTGTTCGGTTGAGGTAAAAATGGTCAACATGAGCTTTCTGCCGAGTTTCTTCATGTAAAGTGGATAAGCCGCATGACGATGCTGCAATTAGGAAACATGCTGTATTCATAATGCGTAAAGACCGCCCGCGGTACCAGGGGCGTTCGGGTTTAAGGGGTTAAGGGCCAGTCCGCTTGGTGAGTACTAGACCTCATTTAAAACTACGGGTTTAAAAGAAAATCTGATTTAAAGAACCACACAAATAAATCCAGGCCTTACGCAGACTCCGCACAGCCCTTGCATCCTCAGGTTGTTTCCTGTCACATCAGTTTGATTTACTCAGAATATAGTTGGATTTTTCAAGAACAGATAACAATGGCAGCTATAACCATTGCACATAATGTTCAAAGTGTCGCACAAATTACCTTAATTATACTCACGGAGACTAAGAAAATTTGAAGCCCTGTGAAATCAAACGTGCCATTCTGCAGCAGAGCATTTTGCCTCTTTTTTTCCTCACATTTCACTTGGCTCTCGTAAGCGTTATTTCACACGTACCTTAGATCAATATCATGAAGTCCGAAAGAGAGGTGAATCCACTGGGACTGAGCGGCGGATTATGTCAGGGTTTGACAAACTGCTTTGTCACTCTCCTGTCAGCCTTTAAACCCGCGGTTTCCATGGTTACGAGCGGAAACCCGATTTCCCCAGCGCCGTGACTTCATTGCAGAAATGCAGTCGGAGGGTCACAGACATCTCTTGCGAGAGACTCAGACGCTCTTGGCGAAATAATTACATCTTCCCTGTAGCGAAAGCACTTCAAACATTTTTGGCAGTATTTTTGTCCATGAAAAGAGACACAATGAAGATACTGCAATTTTCTATGGAGCTGTAGTTCCTAGCCCTCAAATACAATGTTTCAGGCATCTTTGAAAGATAAGCTTCATTTTCCTGCAATAGTCTAACAACATTCTGGCCTGAGAATTTTTCAAACGAATGCAGGGAGAAGTCCAAAAATATACACTAAACATAGTAAGCAGAGCACTCATAAAGAGCCCAGTCTTATCCCAGCGCCTCACATATTGACGCTACCTGATAGGCATCGATATATGAAGCAAGAGTAGGCTTTTGGCATCCTCATTTAACGCCAGTTTAAAACGAACCCTGCCCCCTAACCACTAACCCTTAACCCGAACCCTAACCCTAAGCGTCAAATAAAGACATCAAAAGCGTCCTTTTGCATCTTATACCAACGCTTGGTCAGGTAGCGTCACTACACGATGTGTTGCGATGAGACTGTGTTGTCCTGAACAGTCATAAATGTGTGACTGCAGGGTTGCTTTATTTGACTATTTTAAGGGAAAAAAAACATAACACAGAAATGTTAATTGGTCTCTTTCTTCCTTCTTGGAGTGCAGATATTTATGTTCCAACTTCTACGGGGGCTGTCCTACTGCCACAAGAGGAAAATCCTCCACAGGGACCTGAAGCCACAGAACCTGCTCATTAACGATAAAGGCGAACTGAAGCTGGCAGACTTCGGTGAGAATTAACAAGATATTTGAGCCAGCCACTTATTTTTCCCTACATAGCTTTTCAGATTTATTGCACAAATACTGCCATTTTGCATTTCTTTATACTGTAGTCTTAGAAAAGCCAGGTTCACTAACTGCCCACTGATGGAGCTCACTTCCAGCGTCAGGTAGGGGTACCCAGCAGCCTAATTTGATTTCATAATAGCGAATCGAACTAGTAGATACCTCGGTAGCATTATAAGGTCACAAAATACCAAGGGCAGCCCTTATGAAAATATTCTATAGTTATTTCTTAGTAATACTATAGTATTTATGGCATAAGTGTAGAATTAATATAGTTTGCATAGTATAACTACAGTAGTAATATAGCCATCACATTATAACTATAGTATTACCACATTCAACAGTGCCATTACATTACTATAGTCCACATGACTGCATTGCTGTAGTTTGAATAACTATAGTATCACTATAGTAACACTACATTATAGTGGAAAAAATACCATGCATTTACTATAGGATAACTATAGCTCGGAACCAGTCATTTTTCATAAGGGAGGTGTTTTAAACCATCCAAGAAAGGGCCATTGCGAGCGCAGGTTTCAGATAAAGCCAATGGCCTGAGTCTTGATCGGTATTATCAGGTGTAAGACTGCTTGGTTGGACTGAAACTAGGTGCCACATCGGCCCTTTCTGGGTAAGGTTGCAAAACTTAGGTATAAGGCGGTGTTTCCCTGCCCTGTCCTCAGGGCGCACCAGCAAGACCCAGGTATTTGTTTTGATCCACCTTAAGCACACCTGATGCAATTAATCAAAACCCGTGAGCACACCACGCATCAGGTGCGCTGCAGGTGGAGCACAACAAATACCTGGGTCTGCCTGGTGTGGCCTCAGGAGAGGGGAGGGAAGCACCGGTCTAGGAGTCGGCTCCTGCCTGACGGGGTGCATAGAATCCTATGGGAGCTGTGCAGTGTTGCTAGAAGCCGATTTAAGGAGGCTGTTTCAATTCCTGTTAGACACTGGTTTGGCTGTCTGGCACTGCAGTATACGCACCAAGTGCCCTTACAGGGAGATATGAACTGCAATATAAATTGAATTAGAACGGTTAGTTCTTTAATTGCAAAACTAATCAAACTAATCTCTCAGATGAATTTACGCAAATCTGTGATGTTTCCTGAGCTATTTGAGTTCAGAATCTTCAAAATAAATACCAGCGTTTTACGTTGCCATATATTTGCCAAGGAAAATGCCTCACAGCTTAGCTATGCAATGTACAATAATGCTATCAAATATAAGCTGAACAGTGATTCCACCAATTAGTCTTGGCCTGATGCTAATCTGGCAAAGTAAACTGAAACAGGTTTAGGTAATTAAGCATTGAAAGGTGAGGTTTCTGAAGGCTTTGGATACCACCAGGCTTCTAGTAAAATTGAGCCTACGTTAGTAATTTGCTGCATTAGATGCTTCCATGGAAAGCCATAGAGGGTCACAGACTGGGGCGATTACTGGGGCAAAACTGGAGGAGGCACAAAAAATCTCCTAACTGATGATTAGCCTTCATCCGATTTCAATTATTCTCTGAGTTAACTTCCAAAACACTTGACATTCTCCGGTGTAGCCAGCTCTAGTTTTGGTGAGATGAGAAATAGAACTCTTTATTTGCATGTGAAATCAGGCACGATGTACTACAACAAATTTTGTTCAATTTTGGATACATGCAGTAAACAAGAGCACTTAGAGAGCGCAGCACCTCCGCCCAGGGCCCTAACCCTAACCCTTACCCTAACCTCTAACCCGGATCACTCCCAAAATCTAATCAATTGGTCTTTGTGTCATTTCTGACGTTCTCTGAGCTGGACTCACGAGAGCCCATACCTCCGCCAGCATGGCTGGATTTGTACTTTGGCCTATATCTCAGCTGTACTTTGGCCTAGATATGCCTAAATTTAATCACTTGTTCCTCTTGTGCTACTTAAGCATCCTGCAACGTTTGGTTAAAATCTACACAGCCGTTTTTGAGATATGTTGCTAACAGACAGACAGACAAACAAACAAAGAAACCAACCAACCAACGCCGGCAAAAACATACATCTCCTTGGCGGAGGTGAATAATTATTTTAATTTAAACAATCGAGCGCAGGATAGGTAGATTACATTGAAGGATATTTCAGGAGCTAACCCAGCTGTTTATCTTTTTTTGTAAAGCAGACTTAGTGAATAAAATAAATACTTTTCTGAATTGCATTCATTTTTTTAACAGCCCTTGCATTGCATTCAGAAAGAAACTGTGTTTACCTGCCGATGGATGATTCTAATCTCTGAAAAACATGTTAATAAAGGAAAAGGATTTGAAATGGCTCAAGACTTGTCATCAGTTTAAAGGGTTTTACCTCTGTTTTCACCTCAGCTGCCACCACTGGGCGTCGCTTACGTAACTGCTTCCTCAGCGGCTGTTTAAGTGCTCTTGGGTGAGCACGGTCCGCACTTCGCCCAAGAGTGGCGAGCTTGTGCAGTCTTACTGACATTCAGTTCTATTAATGTACAAGATGGTGATGAGTGCAATGTTGCCCTGCAGGTCCACAAGGTGCAGAATCTTCCGTGATGAGGACGTAGCGTGCGTCTACTGCCATTTGTCTCTCTCTGCCATTATGATTTTCACAGGCAGCTCCCCATTTCAAATTAAAAGCCGATTAACTTCTCAATCAGCTGGCCCGCTACAGCCTTCAAACTAGTATGTGAAGATTTCCCCAGCCTGTCTTCTGACACAATACAGCATGATGCCCGTCTCGGCTTAAAAAATCAAAACACTCAAAGAAGAATAGGAAGTACCCTTGGATGTGGCACTCTGAGTTGAACAAAAGTCAAGGATAGCCTGTAAAATCAGTTAAAACATGAGACTAGACGTGAATTTTAGCAAATCACCTTTCATCTATCCACCTCATAAACAAAATGGACTGGTATACCCTTAAAAACACTTTTTTCTCTCTTTAGGCTTGGCCAGGGCGAAGTCCGTTCCAACTAAAACCTACTCACATGAAGTGGTGACGCTATGGTACCGACCTCCAGACGTACTCCTGGGGTCTACAGAGTACTCGACACCCATAGACATGTGGTGAGTAACTCCAGCATTACTCAAAGGATTCCAGTGGTCCTATGAATCTGCAGACATCTTGAGAATTACTTAGAGGACACAAGTATCTTTAAACCCACAGCAGAGCCCACATTATTGAAAAACCCTTTGCCACATGGGGAAACAATGTCCACATTACTGAAAGGATTTAAATAATACTTTAAACCTACACACATAAAAACTGCCAGCAATTACTCAAGGCCACACAGAGTAATCAGGAAAACAAACAGTACCATCTAATGTATCTTTGCTCTACACAGTCCTGCACTGCAGTGGCCTGTATTCCTCATCCGAAAGAGCTGCAGGGTCGGCTTGTTTTGTTTTCATCTTGATATTAACAATCAATTTGGACCCAAGTAACCAGGAGAAGAACTCAACAAAAACTCAACAACTCAATAAAAACTAGCTGACACTGCGGCTCTTCAGGACCAGGAATTAAGATTCCTGTTCTGCACCCATTGGCCTCAACACGAGAGAAAATCTGTTTGATTTCTTGCCAATGTTGTCATCCTTTGTGTTCTTTTTTGGGCCAACTATTACACTGCACATTCAAATAAGTCAATATACAAACAAGCATTTAGATGTGGGTTTGCTTTTGTGGGAACCTGAACAGTGTGTCCTTTACAGTCCGCTACACAAAGGCTTTCAGCTTCTTTTCATTTTCCAAGAAGCAGGTCACTGCACAGTCAGTGTAGGCTCAAGTTATTGCTCATCTGTTGAAACAATATCCTGTGGACACACCAGAATTTTACTGGATGCACCAATCAAGCTGAATAACATGGATAGGTCCCGTACGGCAATCCAGTTAAAAAAGCCCCTCCCCCCTCTCACCCACATGGTACAACGTTGGGTCATAACACAGGTGAAACGGGTCATTTCCTGAAACTGAACCGTTCCTGCGGGTACAGCCATCTTATGGACAGGGAGACTTATGATAAGTCTGAAACATCAATTAGTTGAACATGTGATATAAAAAAATGCACATATATGCCCACACACACACACGCACGCACACACACGCGCGGACACACGCACAGACAGATACACACATACAAGCAGATCACACACGCATGAGCAGTACACATACACACATAAGCAGTTGGCTTCTGTAGCTTCTTGCAAAAAAAAAAAAAAGTCATCCAGGCTCTGTCCTGGTCAAAGGTCAATGGTCCCACTCGACCTCTATTCCATCGCTATGGGCTCCTAAGACTTGGCGAGTTTAATATTTACCACAATGCATGTTTAATGTATCAAGCTGTCAACAGGCTGAACTTCAGGTTGTGTAACCTTGTTCCTACCTCTCACCCCCAGCACTCTCATAACACTAGGAACAAACACCTCATATCAGGGAAACATCGACTGCTTACTTGTACCAGAATGAGTGTTGTGTGCAGAGCATCACAGATCTGGAACAGGCTTGATGATGGCCTTAAGATGCTATATTCCATCTCCAACTTTAAAAGAAACTTAAAGAATCAATTATTATTAACTTATCATTAAGGCTGCATGGGACAAGTTGGCAATTTGGCAACCCCTCTGGTCATGACAAAACAATAATGGGCCAGTTTCACAGACATGGCTTAAGTGTAGTCCTGGACTAAGCAGAGTTTTGTATAGAGATTTTCTATTGAAAATTGAATTTAGTCTAGGATTAAGCTTAATCTGTGTCTGTGAAACCGGCCCAAAGTGTTTTAAGAACCTCATTTCCAACAATTCCCTGCGGTCTCACTGTGACACTGCTCTGTGGATCTCGCGGGGGGAGTGTTTTTGTCATCGTATGCTTAAAAAGTCACTTCGGCAAAATTTCTCATGGTGCCTAACCTACACACCAATATCTAAAATACAACCCCATTTCCGAAATAGTTGGGACGAAGTGTAAATTATGAATAAAATCAAAATGCAATGACTTTCAGATCACATGAGCCAATATGTTATTTACAATAGAACACAGATAACATTTCAAGTGTTGAAAATGAGACATTTTACAATTTTATCCACAAAATAAGCTTATTTCAAATTTTCTGACTGCAACAGGTCTCAAAAAAGTTTGGACACAGGCAAAAAAAGGGCTGAAAAAGCTATTAATATATAAGAGAATCAGCTGAAAGAACATTTTGTAAGTAATTAAGTTAACTGGCATCAGGTGTGTAACATGATTGGCTATAAAAGGGATGTCTTAGAGAGGCTGTGTCGCTCAGAAGTAAAGATGGCCAGAGGCTCTCCAACCTGTGAAGGCTTGTGTAAAAAATTGTGGAATACTTTAAAAACAATGTTCCTCAACGTCAAATTGCAAAGGCTTTGAAGGTCTCATCATCGACAGTGCAGAACATCATTAAAAGATTCAGAGAAACTGGAAAAATCTCTGTGCGTAAGGGACAAGGCCGAAGACCTTTACTGGATGCCCGTGATCTTCGGGCCCTCAGACGCCACTGCATCACTCACCGGCATGATTCTGTCATTGACATTACTAAATGGGCGCAGGAATACTTAAAGAAACCACTGTCTGTAAACACAGTCCGCTGTGCCATCCACAGATGCCACCTAAAACTCTGTCATGCAAAAAGGAAGCCATTGTTGAGCATGATCCAGAAGCGCCGCCGTGTTCTGTGGGCCAAGGCTCATTTAAAATGGACTGTAGCAAAGTGGCAAAGTGTCCTGTGGTCAGACGAGTCCAAATTTGACATTCTTGTCGGAAATCATGGGCGTTGTGTCCTCCGGGCTAAAGAGGAGAAAGACCACCGCTCCTGTTATCAGCGTTCAGTTCAAAAGCCAGAATCTCTGATGGTATGGGGATGCATTAGTGCACATGGTGTGGGACACTTGCATGTTTTAAAAAGCACCATGAATGCTGAAAGGTATATAAAGGTTTTAGAGTAACGTATGCTCCCCTCTAGAGGACATCTATTCCAGGGAAGGCCTTGTGTATTTCAGCAGGACAATGCAAAACCACATACTGCAGCTATTACAACAGCATGGCTTCATAGTAGAAGAGTGCATGTGCTAAACTGGCCTGCCTGCAGTCCTGATCTTTCACCGATTGAGACCATTTGGTGCATAATTAAATGAAAAGTCCATCAAAGGAGACCCAAAACTCTCCAGCAGCTGAAAGCCTGTATTAAATAAGAGTGGGATCAAATTCCAGTGGCTAAACTCAAGAAACATGTCTCCTCAATGCCCAGACGCCTCCACTCTGTGTTAAAAAGAAGAGGGGATGCTACACCATGGTAAACCGGCCCCTGTCCCAACTTTTTTGAGACATCTAGCAGCCATCAAATTTGAAATTAGCTCATTTTGTGGATAAAGTTGTAAAATTTCTCAGTTTCAACATTTGCTATGTTATCTCTGTTCTATTGTGGATAAAATACTGGCTGGTGTGATTTGAAAGTCATTGTGTTTTGATTTTATTCACAATTTACACTTTGTCCCAACTATTTCGGCATTGGGGTTGTGTGAAATTCACAGGGTCTCATGCAGTCTCATGTCATGAAAATGATTTTGGGGTCTTGCTGAGGCCAACCCATTCTCTTATGGCAAAGACAAGTGAATACTTGGATATATAAATGTTGCCACATGTGGGATGATTGTGATAGTGTATGGCTGTATCTATATTCTGTATGTTAAATGTCTAGTTGGTACCACTGTACACTGTTTGTATACCATTGTCTCACCACTATCTTTCTTTTTTCTTTTTTTACCTTAGATCCTTGGGCCCCATCCCAAAAGCTTTGTGTAGCTTATTTGGGGGACCCATTCACATGCTGTAAAACTGTTTCTAGCAACTCAACCATGAATTGCTGTTGTTGGTATTGTGAATAAACACACACTCAATGCTTTGATTGACATCTCTTCAGTTGATTCAGGCAATATCTGTTCAGATATCAGTATTATTCACCATCATTCATAGCACAGCTATATGTGTTACATGAATTAGAAATATGAATAACCAGTATTACACTGGAAGAGTGTTATTATCTTTTGGTTTCAGTTTTCAAGGCAAGTTGGCAGTGTTTTAGTTTGCCTGCCTCTGGGAAAACCTGTGACCCAACTAAAAGTCATCCGAAACAATGAAGTAGCCTTGAAGTTGTTATTTTGCAAAGGATGCCAACTAATGATAAAAGAGAAAAACAAGTAACATGCAGACACCACATGATTGTACCATTGAAAAACAAGTAAGAAGCAGACATTACGTTATTGAACCATTGTAGCGTGAGAGGGCGGAAAACCCATATTTGGAAGATATTTCCTGTGATGAAGGTATAAAAACTGGGTGTGAAAAGCAGAATGTCAGTTCTTCTTGCGCAGAAAGAACTTGGCTTTATATTCATCAATATGCCTCAATAAAGCCTAATTTTCTGAAGAATCTGTCTCTCTCCAATTGCTTGAGGATGGGGGAACCTCATAATATGAAAATATTTCTGAATGAAAACCACAACAGTCTCCTTCTCCATTGCTTCAGATAGGAAATGGAGAGGAGTGTAGGAGAGGAGGGCACTTTTCTTCCCATTTAGAAATGGGACACACCTCGTGAGTTAACGTAACCGCTGTAATGGTGCTCAGGTGTCTGCATTTGCGAGAAAAAGAACATTGCTGGTGAAACAGATTTCATGGATTAAGGCTTTTTAATATTTGCCCGAATCATTGTGCTAAGTCCCCGTTTAATCTTTAAATAATCTTCAAACAGATGTGAAATAAATATTTCTCCTGATCCGTGTTTAGTTGATTACCTCTGCCAATGAAGTTTGATGGAAGTTAAGTTTTTTCCCCTCGTTTGTTCGTTAATCTGTCCGTCCATTTGCAAGCAGAATTACAGAAAAATCTCTGGACCGATTTGGGTGAAACTTTTTGTGGAGGTATCTATGACAAAAGTAAGAAATGATTGGATTTTCACAGCTTCAGGTTAACATTGGAGAAAAGTTGAAATATGATGGTGCAGGCAGAGGTATGCTCTCTACCGAGTGCTCTTATAGTTTTTTAACGTCAAAATTTAATATCAACATTTTTTATTTGTTTTGAAACAATGGAGACATCCTTCTGATTTCACTAAAATGGCTTTTTTTCTTGAACATAAACCACCCAGACCTCCTTGGCACTTTGCATAGGTGTGTGTGTGTGTTTGTGTGCGTGTGTGGGTGTGTGCGCGCGCCCCTGTGTGTGCGTGCCTGTTCTATATCAAAGTAAAGTATTATACTCTGAGGGTTCAGAGTTATCATAACTCATACCCCAGTCTCTTAGACAGATATTCCAGCAGAAATGGTTCAGTTTCAGGAAATGACCCATTTGGCCAGGACTAAAATAAGACTTCACTCCAGCACGTACTTTCAAGCGAGCGACACATTCGTCACGTAGAGTATCCCATTAATACCAGCCAGTTCCTTTCTGTCAAAGCCGAACTCTCATCACTGCCACCATTACTCTTCAGTCTCACAGAAAAAACACTCAATCACGGCGCTCACAGATTCACCACAAGTCTAATTAAACCGCTTCGTGAGGAAATGACCATTTTTTTGATGACCATGTTACCACTGAGCCATCATCTCAACAAAAGCACCTTCCCATGATTCCCAGTCGCCAGTCTTTTATCACTAACTCTGCCAGTGTGAGGAAGCGCTTGTCATTAAACAGACGAGCTGAACCTTAAGATCCATGAATTGTGGACCATCCCTCTTCAGTAACTGACAGCCTCTCTCTCGGCCCGGGCTGCAGGGGGGTGGGCTGCATCCTGTTTGAGATGGCGACGGGGCGGCCATTGTTCCCGGGATCCACGGTGAAAGAGGAGCTTCATCTAATCTTTCGACTGATGGGTAAGAGCCTGTCTGAGCTCGTCAATCACTGACAGTGCTGGGCAGCAGCCGGGCTGGCCGTTCACAACAAAACAAAAGCTGACAGTTGGTAGGAAGAGTTGACAATTATGATACTGGTCAAGAATGTGAAACCTTTCCGAATGCTCATGAATTTCTGACTTTAACCATGTCCCTATTAGAGGGAGGTAATGAATAATTAATTATGAAATGTCCTTATGAGGTTGTAATGGCTTTCTGAGGATAGGGCACCATAAAAAAAAGATACGAGTTTATCATTACCGCCTGCTTCGGAATTCGTGGCCGCATCAGGTTTTTTTTTTTTTTTTTAGTACTGATAAAGGGTCATCGGCGTAATGCTCTTAGCCAGTATTGCAAATGTACCCATAGGCAGACACTTCAGCTGTTTACTTGAAAAAGTTAAGTTCCTATGTTGTCCCCAGTTGAGTACCAGAAAATAAACAGGTCTAGAAACGAAGCAAAACATGTCACGAACGCATAAGTGAACTCAATATAAAACTACATTAACAAAAATTTTTTTTCATAAAAATCGACCCGCCCACATCACATTTTTCATATTAAAAGCACGATACACTAATTTTTTTTTTTTAAGGGGCCTAAGGTTAGGGGATAGCATAGAACAATATTTTCCAAAAAGAAAACAAATATTCAGATTTTGTTGTTTTAAAAAGAGCACTTATGAAGTGGTGACTGCACTACTCGGGCTTTTAGGAAGGGTATCCCACAATCCCCGGGAGAGCGGCAGTATTGACATAAATGGGGCACAGCAGTGTGTGTTTACATCTGGATCATTCCGCGCTGCCATTTCCATTTACACTTTTATGCTGATGTTTTAGGCACTCAGCAGATGCTTTTATTGAGAGAGGCACACTCCGATTACGCTCCTGTGCGCACAATCCGTTTATGCGGCAGGATGTTTTGTCAGGCAGTGCTGGTTCGGCAACTGGCTACAGCTTACAGCTGCAGTCACCCCACCTGACCCAGTTACCTGGGAATCCAACCCAAACGCCTCGAAATTTGCACGTTCCAGGACCCTAATCAGTAAGCTACTTTGCTCCCCCGCACACCCGGGTTACCTCCAACTGTCCGTAATGCAATGACTTGCTTACTGGGCATGTGCAGCCTGTGTGTTACTTCCCTGTTGGGTTTAGCGCTAACTGAGCACAGCCCTTTGAGTGATTACACAGTCAGGAAAAACAAACAAATTTGCATAAAATGCAGCCCTGCTTGGCCCGTGTGCCTCTCCGACTGACGGATTGGGGATGGGAATATTCTTGAATTGTAGAATGTTTACTCAAACCTTCTGCAGAAAGGGAATATTTAACATTCAGCTAACTTACACTGTCTTACGAGAGGCAAAAAAGTGCACTGCGGTCTAATTATAAAGCAGCGCCCTGTCAGTGGAAGGGGAAATATGAAAGGCGCTGATGGTTAATTAATCACCGCGCTTTATCCAAACAATCTTCCAGACTCTCTGCGCTGGCCGTCATATCTCTGAGACCCCGGTGCCTTCTGGGTAACCTCCAGCACAGCTTCACTGCAGTCAGGGATCTGAATCGTTTATAAACAGGGCCGAGGGCTGCCTGGAGACTTCTCGGCTGTAATTCTGTGTGGCACGTCCAGCTGTTTCCTGGCCTTAGCTGGGCGCGGGGAATTTCGACCCAGAAGCGGCGCTTGAGTGCCCTTTGGGTATCAGAACATGAAGGAATGAATAAAAATGGGGGAAAGTTATATCTACTCTGTGGCTCCCGCGAGGGTAATTATTTCAGAGAGAAAAAAATGAGAATGTAAAAGTGCTGTCCAAAATAATATACGGTCTCAAAGAATTTAGCTCTCTGACTGAAGAGGCATAATGGGCTGCATCACTGCGCTAATCAGTGGTGTCTGTGAGCGTCTGTCCTGGGTCTCTTGAGTTCTGCACGCGCTCACTGAGCCTGCAGCTCACCCCCACGTTAGCGAACGTCTCTGCTCTCGCGGGGTCACCCTCGCTGCTCTGGGTACAGCCTGCCGATGTAGCCAAGCCGTGTTTACACTCTGCGCGGCATGGATTTTCCATTTCTCGCCGCTCTCCCCGAAATCAATCCCCGGAATCAGCACATTCTCGCCCCAATTATTTTTACACTCACCCCTTGCGAAGGAGAGGTCAATGCGCACGTGTTTGCACAGCGTGTGCGTTTGAATGCGCTCAGCCCGTTATCGCTGCTGCCTATAATTGGAGTGTAGAAGCTAACCTGATGAAAGACCCATTGTGGTTGCATGATTTATTTTAGAGCCCAGCACTTACCCCCAATTGCATTTGTCAATATCGGAAATTGAAGGGTATGAGTTAGTTACATACCGTATGTGAGCTAATATGTGAGCTAATTATCGAAATCAGGGGGCAGGGTACAGGGCTTAATAAAAACCTGAACCCACGCCAGCCATAGTATGATAGTACTGCACACCGTTGGAATCTAGCCCATAGCCTCATATTCTCATCTATATTCTGAGCTAAACCTCCATAAAACCACTCTGAGCCTCGGTTCTTCTCAGGAATACCGACAGAGGAGACCTGGCCTGGGATCACAGCGAGTGCAGAGTTCAGGTCCTACCAGTTCCCCCTGTACAGAGCCCAGCCGCTCATTAACCACGTGCCCAGGTAAGGCAGCTGGAGCCACTGCTAACGCAGTTGTTTCTGTTTGCTTATAGCGATGTAATAGCCATTTTATAGCGTGCTATACAACCATTTCATGTTTTTATAATTTAATAGATATTTTATTGCCTGCTAAACAATTGTTTCATATTTTTATTATTTTACAATTATTTTATTGTGTGCTATACAATTGTTTCATATTTCTATTATTTTACAATTATTTGATATTGTGCAATACAATTGCTTGATATTTCTTTTATTTTACAATAATTTGATAGTGTGCAATACAATTGTTTCATATTTATATTATTTTACAATTATTTTATTGCGTGCTATACAATTGTTTTATATTTAAATTATTTTACAATTATTTGATATTGTGCAATACAATTGTTTGATATTTCGGTTTTTTTTTTACAATTATTTTATAGCATGTAATACAACCCCAATGCCAAAATAGCTGGGACAAAGTTTAAATTGTGAATAAAATCAAAACGCAAAATTACTGTCAAATCACACCAGCCAGTATTTTATTCACAGTAGAACAGAGATAACATAGCAAATGTTGAAACTAAGATATTTACAATTTTATCCACAAAATAAGCTCATTTCAAATTTGATGTCCGCTACAGGTCTCAAAAAAGTTGGGACAGGGGCCTGTTTACCATGGTGTAGCATCCCCTCTTCTTTTTAACAGAGTGGAGGCGTCTGGGCATTGAGGAGACAAGTTTCTTGAGTTTAGCCATTGGAATTTGATCCCAGTCTGGTTTAATACAGGCTTCCAGCTGCTGGAGAGTTTTGGGCCTCCTTTGACGGACTTTCAGTTTAATTATACGCCAATATTCTCAATCGGTGAAAGATCAGGACTGCAGGCAGGCCAGTTCAGCACAGGGACTCTTCTACTATGAAGCCATGCTGTTGTAATAGCTGCAGCATGTGGTTTTGCATTGTCCTGCTGAAATACACAAGGCTTTCCCTGGAATAGATGTTGTCTGGAGGGGAGCATATGTTGCTCTAAAACCTTTATATACCTTTCAGCATTCATGGTGCTTTTTAAAACATGCAAGTGTCCCACACCATATGCACTAATGCATCCCCATACCATCAGAGATGCTGGGTTTTGAACTGAACGTTGATAACAGGAGGGGTGGTCTTTCTCCTCTTAAGCCCAGAGGACACAACGCCCACGATTTCCAACAAGAATGTCAAATTTGGACTCGTCTGACCACAGGACACTTTGCCACTTTGCTACAGTCCATTTTAAATGAGCCTTGGCCCACAGAACACGGTGGCGCTTCTGGATCATGCTCAACAATGGCTTCCTTTTTGCATGATAGAGTTTTATCTATGGATGGCACGCGGACTGTGTTTACAGACAGTGGTTTCTTTAAGTATTCCTGGGCCCATTTAGTAATGTCAATGAGAGAATCATGCCAGTGAGTGATGTAGTGGCGTCTGAGGGCCCGAAGATCATGGGCATGGAGAGCCTCTGGCCATCTTTACCTCTGAGAGACTCAGCCTCTCTAAGACATCCCTTTTAAAGCCAATCATGTTACAGACCTGATGCCAGTTAACTTATTTACTTGCTAAATGTTCTTTCAGCTGATTCTCTTATATATTAATTGCTTTTTCAGCCCCTTTTTGCCTGTGTCCCAGCTTTTTTGAGACCTGGTGCAGCCAAAAAATTTGAAATAAGCTCATTCTGTGGATAAAAATGTAAAATCTCTCAGTTTCAACATTTGAAATGTTATCAATGGTCTATTGTGAATAACATATTGGCTCATGATCTGAAAGTCATTGCATTTTGATTTTATTCACAATTTACTCTTCGTCCCAACTATTTCGGAATTGGGGTTGCACAATTGTTTCATATTTATATTATTTTACAGTTATCTTATTGCGTGCTATACAATTGTTTCATATTTATATAATTTTACCATTATATCGCGTGCTATACAATTCCTGTTTAAAACTCTGAATGTACCGCGTTATCTGCACTGGCTGGCTTTCCATTTAATGGGCCATGGATTTGCCATCTATTCCAGCTGCATCTTGAATATGCACAGTGTTTTCCATTTTAACTGGACTTGTGCAAACTGGTCAGTGAACAGGAATGGCAGACTAAAGCTGATGGCCAGACGTCCGGGGGGGGGGGGGTGAAAAACCCATAAAAATTATTAAACTCATAAAATTATATTAAAAATAATATCTGAGCCATGGGCTGCCTGTAATTCTCTACCCTCTGAAGAGAATGTCTGTTTGGAGTGGGCGTCCCCTCTCTGACAGTGAGCTCTGCTCTGATTGGCCGATGAGCAGGGCTATTGACCTCTCACGCGGTGTGTGTAGGGATAGCAGCTAATACCTGAGTGGTGTGCTGAATGTGCTGTAAAAGTGACAATGGTTCTCGCTCACAGCATCGCAACACACTCACGTGTACACTTGACACACAGCATGTAATGCCTAATATTTGACAATCAACATATACTGAGAAATGCTTTCTGTTTTTTTTTAATGAGCATATTTTGGGTTTAAGATCGCTGAAAACAAACCATAATTCCATACATAGACACTAGGACCATGGCGATAAACACTGTGCTACATGCTGTGCGAGCTGTTTGGTTCATTCGGTGTGAATCAGTTGCTATAGCTGCGGTAGGTTGACCTCAGAGTGACGTCACGACTTTGGCAGGGAATAGAGGGAGGTGAGGAGCTAACGAGATGATGGGTCCGCATGCATTACTCTATGGCAGTGATTCTCATCAATGGTCCTGGTCCTATGTATTCTGGTTTTAGTGCCAACCGCAATCACACTTACATGATTTTAACAAGCTGTTAATTTGTCATCATTTGGTGCATCTCATGTTTATCTGAGTTATTTTACCCTTTAAAGCCATATATTGCCAGGAACATTAATTCCAGTAAGAACACCAACTCCATATGTACATTGTAATATATTGGAAACTGTATACAAAGAAGGAAAAAAAATGTTATGATTAATCAGGGAGTTTCCTAATTGGTGGATACATTACTTGCAATATAGAAAAATATACACAGTGTGTTCAAAGGTCTTTTATTCTTCATGGAATGTATTGATTTTTTTTTCACAATGTGGCTCAGGAGGATACATAACTTCCCCAAACATGAAACGCTCCTAATTAAGGCAAATGGTGCCTTAATTAATTACAGCTGTGATTGGAACCAACACTGGGATTCAAAGGGGACCTCAGGACCGATGTTGAGATGAGAACCATTGCTCTGAGGTTAGAAAGACAACAGGAACTCAACGTAATGAGAGTCAATTGAGTATTATCAGAACAGTTGAATAACTGGGGCATTTCTAAAAAGACAAAATGAAAATAATTATTTTTTCTCCCTGATTTAACAGGCATAAGTTGTCAGTGAAATTGAGTACAACCCCAAATGGTTTTAAAAATGCAATGAAAATCAGCTTTTATTCTTACTAGTAGTACAGGCAACTCAAGATTTGGTGGTATGTCGCCTTAGTTATGAAGGCGGTTATAACGAAATAGCTGAAAACCATAAGTTATCGTTGTCAAGCACTTTCACGGCCACTATTGTTTGAAAGTTCTTGGGCAGTCACTGCCATGGTCATGTAAATTTTTTATTATGAAAAATCTTTACCCCATAAAGATGTGCCTGTGAGGATTACGCCAGGAACCACAAGCGAGAACCAGTGAATACAAAAAAGGAGGCTTTATTTCTGGAGGGGGGGAACCCCAACAGAGCAAACAACAGTACAAAGTCCACAATCCAATAATCAGAATCCAAAGGGCAAAATCCAGAATCGTAACCAGGGCACCAATCACAAAAATTTCGGACAAAAAAAGGATTTAACGATGGATGTGGCAAAAAGTACAGGGAATAGGCAAAAATCGAAAGTCAAGGACGGTCCAGTCAGAAAGGTAATCACTATGAATACAAGGCGAGAGAAGCGTGGCACAAGGAGAAACATTCTGACGGGGAACTGCTGTGAGAAACTGTTTTACACACAAGGAAGTCACATGCTATGATTAGGGTCAGGTGAAGAGGATCAGACTAATTAAGCAAAACATGGGGAAAACCTAACCGCATGAAATTGGCCCCGTGGACAAGGATCACGAGACAGCCTATGACAAAACATACAGCTCCGGTTAGGGAGTTCTAACGTGCACAGATAATGAGAGGCAGGACAGAGTAGAGCAGGTGCGGAGGATCCGCTGAATTGCAGCAAAGACTAAGTGAAGGCAAAGGCGGAGACTAGAACAGTGCTGAGAGTTTGTTAATCAATTAGTAAGTGCAGCTATACAATCCCTAGTGCTCGTTAGTAAGTTAGTATTATATACAATGTTAGTCTGGGTTAGTAACTTAACAAAACAACAAACTGTTAGTATTCAGTAATATAGAAAAGAGAGGCGAAGGAAGCAAACAAGATTGGAAGGAATGTTTGAAACCCAGAAACCATGTAAGCATGTGACACGCGGGACTGGGGAGAAGCTGTAACTTAACAAGAGACCAGACAGGGGGACAAAGTGCAATGAAGGGCATGGCAAAACATGGACCAGACTATAACAGGAAAGTGGATGGGAATGGCAAAAGACGAAAAACATGGCAAAGTAAAAACTGAACAGAACATGGCAAAACCTAACAGACATAATCATAAACATAACAGGGACTAGGGAAAACATAACAAGCATGGCAAAAATCACAATAAACATGGCAGAAACAAGACAGACATGGCAGAATCATAACAGTGCCAATAAAACCTTCAGTTGTGGGTCCACACAAAAACATCTATCAATTCAGATTAGCAGATTTGACGAGTAGTAGCAAATTTTGTGGCGCTGTTCTCAAATTTCCTCCGTACACGGAAAGTGCATGATCTGCAGGCATAGAACAACTGTACAGTTAAGGGAACAGAACCTGACAGCTTCACTAGTAATTTAAATATTGCCCATACTGGAGGCTCGAAATGTGTTTTTTGTTCCAGCCACAACAACGATCCCAGAATTTGGTAATTTTGACATTTATTTTTCTTAATTAGTTGAAATTTTGTGTCGGGAGGGATTGTTTACTATCTTAAACTACCTTCAGACAAACATCACTGTGTATAACATGAAGAATGAAAGCCAGTTGTTCACAGATTATTTAGCTGTATTCCAAGTAATTGGATCAGCAGAAACATTTTTTATGACAGTAGTGAATCAATGAGCTACTAATTAGGGACAGGAGTTTAAGTTCTTCCAAAATATTTTTCCCAGAAATTAGCTCAAAAATGACACAAAGTGGGATTCAGCAATCATAATTTGCTGTGGCCCTAAATCCTTGATTGTCTAATAAATAGCTAGATGTAGTGACTGAGTGTCTTCAAAATTGCCAACTAATTATTTAATTTCATTCCAATTAGTGCTAGGAACAACACTTGGGAGCCACTGGTGTGGGCCAAATTTAAACTTCACACATTGTTAAAGTTTATCTCTTCATAACTTAACAATTTCTCACATCATTGTACTGCCGAAAACATTTCTACATGTGCTGATGAGGCGCTCTTCACAGTAATGAGATTTTAGGGCAGCAGGTCAGCAAATCTGCTGATCTGAATTGATGGATGGCTTTGCAAGTATCCACAATTTAAGACTGGCACATCTGTCTGAGGTAAGGAATTTTCATGGTAAGAATAGTCACTGGCCATCACAGAACAATTTTCTCGTGCCTGCTGAATTGATGATGTGCGCACATAACAACCAATAGAGGAAAAGAGCCAGCCTGATCTATCCTATTAAGAATGAGTATGGAAAAGTGATGTGTAGGGAATAAGCAATTTTGAAGATGGCACTTGAATATACAATGAAGTGCGAGATGCGGTCACCATATACAAGTTTGACTACTTTTGGAATTCAAATACTAGCACACACAAACCGGAAACACAAACGGATAACAGGCTCCCAGTTTCTTCAGGAACACTTGCTATGGAGCTCTATACTTCAGTTGTGGCTTTTCAGCCAGTCCAGTGCTGCACTGGCCCTTATTCAAAAAGCAGTCCAATGTCAACTGACAAGCACGCACAAAGAGATGCGGATAGATGTTGTTGCTGAAAATGAAATCAAACCAGATTGCCTAGGTGTTTTCAGCAATGCAGTTGTAATAAAAAAAAACCTTGAGCGAGTAGTGAGAGGGGGCTGCGTCATGTAAAAGGAAGTGCTACAAAGGAGAGAGAGGTGAGAAGGTTAAGCCTCTCAGTGGGAGAGAACAGGGCACACAGGACTGGTGGGTGTGAAATATGCAGAGCAGTTCTTTGCGTGATGTCAAAAACAGGAGGATTTTCAAACAGCGTGTTTCAAACACTGCAGTAGAAAAGAGGGTATAGCGGCTAAACTGGGGGGGTCCTCACAGTTGAACCTCTCTGAAATGTTAGGTACAATGGAGACCACTGTACAGGTGGACTAAACTGGGGGAAAAAATTTCCACGATATGAGACCTTTAATAAAAATAACGGTCTCATAATTATTCCTTCTAGAGCAGTTTCACTGAAATGTGTCAGAGTTTAACTGGTAGTGCACAGCAGGGATTCTCAAGTCTATTCCCTGAAGTCAGTTGGACTGCTGGCACTACTTTTGCTTCAAAGTCCAAAGTAGTCCAGTACTTGGTGGGCTGGCTGAATTTTTTATATAACAGGCCCATCTGGCTTGTAAGGTAAAAATCAGACTTTGATTAGTGGAGAGGAATGACAGCCAGTGGTACCACTGGCCTGAGGGCGAGATTTCAACTCCCCTGGTTGTGGGAGGATGGCTGATGATTGACAGGAGATGTCTTCTGGCTGAAATCTAATAGCATAAATTTCATTGTCTGCAGACATTCCAAAGACATGCTGACCGCCTCCTAAATTTCATTCGCATTACGGCAGCCATGGGTGGAATACAGAGAGTACAGCTTGATACACTCCGTTGGGAGTGCAGTGCTGTCCACAAGGGTTTGAACAGGAAGGCAATTCAGCTTTTATTATTCATTTATTTATTTTTTCAAACAATGCATGTTTAGCAGATGAATGTAAAATGGAGACCTTTTTATACACTGTGACTGCTGAAGTGTTTACAGATGCCCCTCCCGGAGTTATTTTCGCTCACCTGCTCTCTAGTGGGCAAACAATAGTGCACAGGACAACACCCTTTCTGTTCCACTGCAAATTGTTTCCCTCTGTTGAAACATGAAATGATAACATCTCTTGTTTGTGATTTTCAGGTTAGATGCAGAGGGAATGGACCTTCTCTCAAGTTTGCTTTTGGCAAGTGCTTGATATCTTTTTCTATGTTCATTTTCATCTTCTTCAAACTTCAAGGCTATGATAGATCAGCATGTTTCACAATTAAAAATCAGATTATTTTCAGTATAAAGCATATTTTGCTTCACAAAAATAAGTACTCAACTCATGTAATTGGCCATGCCAGCAGTAGGGAAGACTTTCCATGTACTGTCTGGGATAATGTTGAAATATTCAAACGTGTGAATGAGAGCCAGCTCGTATGATCTAAACCAGCCCTGGGTTTAAACAGATAAGCAACATCTGCCAGCTTACATCTTATCAGTGCATATCAGATTGCCGAACAGAAGGCAAATGGGGAGTCTTTTCATGAAAATTTGTAACCCAGTTTGTCAAAGCATATGCTTTTACATGGTCTGGCATCAGAAGCTACAAGCTAGCCACAAAAACACACACATGCACGCCGACACACACACACACACGGAGACTCTGTTGACTTAGTCAAATGCACTTGCGGATGAGATGAACACAGAACACACACACGCACTCAGGGGCACAGTAGTAGCCCCACGTCCGCTGGGTCTTGTTTCCGTAGCTCTGTAAGCTGGCGGGACAGCGCTAGCAGTGGATAATGCTCTTTACAGCAGACCCTTGCTCTCCCTAAATAGCACCTGCCCACAGCCGCGGCACCAATTTACTTCATGACCAACAAGCAGGAGCGGGTCTGTAGCACACCACGCTCTAGCAGCACTGTGGGCGTACCGCTCGCTAATGCTAACCCTCGCCAAACACTGGCCTAAAATAAAGTCATGGTTCGTAGAGCTAAAATTCATCCAGCATTTTCTTCTAATTACCTGGATTTGCTAACTTGCTCAATTCTTCCGCACCATTATAAACTGACTGAATTTAACAGCTAAAATACCCAGGAAAAATGTGTTAATTTAACTGTAAGTGGAGTCCTGCGCGCATTTAACAGTGGTGTACAGGTAACGTGCACGGAACTCTGTTGTAAACTTATTGTTAAATTACAGTTAAAATAACTGGCAAAAAAAAAATGTGCAAGTTTATAACAGTGCACCAGGACGTGGGGCTAATTAGTTAAATCGGCTGGTGGAGCTCCGGGGCACAAGAAACACAGGCTTGGAGTTTACAGAGCTGATACAGGCTCATCCTTACGCCCCCAACCCCTGCCCCTCGGCTCAAACACTCAAGATGTCTTATCACAGGAAAATTATCCATGTACATCTAACACGGAACTGTAAGATCTAGCGATAAATCAATTTTACAAAACAATGTGTTATATTACCCAGACAAACACCCTTGTCTGACAAAGTCTCATTCTTAAATTACACACCAATAAAAGGAGACGGCGAGAGCTCCCTTAGGCCAATATTTGAAAACACGACATGAAAAGAAATTGTTTGACGCGTTTTAAATTATGTGCGGCTCCAGACAAATATGACAGCCTGAAGACAGGGCTGTGTATGAAGACTTGGCGCGCTCTGGTGTGTGTGTGTGTGTGTGTGTGTGTGTGCGCGTTTGGCGGCGATCTGTCACGATGATGAAGAGGCTGGCGGGCAGGATGGGAGTGTGAGGCGACTGCTGATATGGGATGGCGGAGCCCTCAATGAGGCAGGGATAAGACATCTTGAGACGATTTGCGTTTAATCAGGCCCGCTAATCTTGTTTTCGCCCGCCCTCGCCCCTGATAATGAGCCAAAAGGCTGATTGTAGCCCCGGAAAGCCGCTGAAATGCCAGTGGTGTGAAATTGAAGAGATTTTGAAAGGGGGATAGTTTGGGACAGATCCGGAGAACAATGACAGCTTCAGATCCGCTATTCTCTAAATCCTGGTCCTCAAAGGTACAGAGGGAAGCGAGATTATTCCGTTTCGATAGCTATCCGCACCCAGCAGTCTCTCAGTGACTTATATCTTTGTCTTCAGGAAGGAGAAAAACAGATATATGCAGATGTGTGAGGATCTACGAAACTGCACAAGGGTGCTTGTATTTGTTTTCTCATTTTTTTTGTCAAAGTACACCGTACTTGGGGCGACAAACCCTGTTTATAGAGGTGTAATGTCCCATAGGTTCCCACTAAACCACAAAAAATTGCACATCATTCAACAGCGAAAGATCCACACTGGGGCTCCAGATAGTAGAGTTGAGTTGAATTAAAAACCTAGAAGATAATCTCCAGGAAAAGGGTTGGTTAACACTTTTGTGCAATATACACTAACAACAAAGCTGGGGGAGACTGATTTTCTTAACTACTGAAAAATCACCCAATGATTAATGTTAATTCCAGTACTAGAAGTGCAAACAGGTACACATGCTCTTTCACTGACACGCACCGACACATGCGCGCGAAGGCACACACACATGCACGCATGCGCACACACACCTACACATGTGCGAACACACACACACACACACTCACACACGAACACACGCACATACACACACGTACGCGTGCACGGACATGCGCGCACACACACACACACACAAACAGACACACGCACATACACACACGTACGCGCGCACGGACATGCGCGCACTCACACACACACACACACACACACACACGGACGTGCACACAAAAACGCACACACACACATACACACGCGCACGCACTCACACACACACTCACGCATGTGGACACACGCACACACACACACACGCACTCCTGAACATAAAGATTAAAATGTGGGATTTCTCCCCCTCCTCTCCCTCTCTCTCACTCTGCAGTATGACACCAGGGAAAGGATCTCTGCAGAGGCCGCTTTGAGGCTGCCGTATTTCAGGACCCTGGGAGAGCGTGTCCACAGCCTGCCTGACAGTGAGTGTGTGATTTACCTACGCAGCAACACTACAGCTGTGGTTTGCTCTAACTCCTTGTCCCTGGGGCGTGTTTTTGCGACCAGTACCATAAACTTGTTTCTGCTTTGGTTGTTCGTTATACGGTTTGGCAACTTTGGTTCTGTGCGAATGACGTCATTGTTTCAACCAAACAAAAATCAAAGGTTGATGTGGTTTCAACACCAATTCAAGAATGCTGAAAGGAAATGCGCACATATTCTGACGCCTAACATGGTTTGGCACCATGGAGGGCAGCATTAGGTAACGTTGGGTGAAGTATACAGTCGTCACTCAATTCCATCTGCCAAACTGACATGACATCATCTGATCTCCCTTAAACAGCTTTGGTTTAAGCGGATCGTCACTTGTTTCTGTAACCTTAAGTCTAACCCTTAACCCTCACCCTAGCCCTAAATGGCTCAAGGAATTTTCGCCCCCGTACTTTTCGTCCCCATGAACTTTTCGTCCCCGGACTCTTCGTCCCTGGATTGTTTGTCCCCAACAATGCTTTGCCCTCTTCTTGCATTATAACCCTAACCCTATTCCTATCCGTAACCCTTATATCATGGTGATCTGTCCATCATCCGTTTGTCCATCCATCTGTTAACAACGGTGGCACATTTTCTTATCATTAGGGGACGAAAAATCCGAGGACAAAAAGTCCAGGGATGAAAAGTCCTCGGGGACGAAGAGTCCTGTAACCGCCCTAAACCCAGCCCCAAACTTAACCTTAACCCTAACCATTAATGTCAGTTTGGCAGATGATAATAAGTGACGACTGCAGTAGACGTCCACAAACCATTTTTGGTCCAGCTTTTTTGCACGCATGTAAAAACGTGTTTCTGGTCATCCATTTGATGTCACAAACATGTTCCTGGTTCTGGTCATGAAAACACAGCCCTGATGTGATCTAAAATGCCAACAGTCAACTCTTTTCTTACTACCAAAGATATTAAATTAACATTCTGAGCACTTTTATTTTCAGAAGAAAGCAATGAAGTTTGAGTATTTCATAAAATTAAAAGTATTTATGAAGAAAGCTTCAGGACTCTGGCTAAAATGTATTACTCTGTATGGCGTATGAATTTGGACTAGCATATCAGGACATCTTGAATGCTCAATAGAAGCTTTCTTTGTGATTTCTATGAAAACAGTTTCATAGCCAACTAACTTTAAAAATGGTTTATAACAATAAGGACCTCAACCAGAGTGAAATGGACACACATTATCGCATTCATTATCTTCATAGCTTTGATTGGCATGCGATGGACGATGGATTGATGATCATACTGATATTGATGGAGATGATTATATTGATATCAGGTTGCACGTTGAATCTGTATCTGAGTTAGATTATAAAGGAAAGAATGATGATGATGATGATTTCCTGCAGCGGCCTCGGTGTTCACTCTACGAGAGTTTCAGTTGCAAAAGGACCCTGGACATCGAAGTTCAGTGTTTCAACATGCAGGTAGGTACCCTTGACTGTTTCTGCTATTTCCTACCGCCCTGCACTGAGGCCTGTCTGACACACCATGACCTCTGTAACAAATGCCTTCGGAATGAACCTCATCGTTAGCGCCTCTATTAGGAGAAATTTCCATACCGTTTTCTTTAATGCAAAAGGACCTATTCAGTCCTGGCTTTCAACTCACTCCTGTCCACACTCACATGTACCAGCCTCAGGGAGCCATTCGTACACATAGTTCTTTATGTCAATGACACTGTGTCCTAGTTACATACTACACAATGAATATTCAGTGGAAAAAAATCGTGCCATCTACCTTTATCCACCTGCAATGTGCGGCAGTGTATTCACGCCCATAGCTAAGGAGCTCCACCTGAACAGTTTATACAATGTCTAAAGCACTATGTCGTTAAAGAGAACATGTTGAGTGTAAACTCTTGGTACACTCTTGAGATAATTGGTTTTCACCATAAACTGTTTCATAGCCATGTAATTTAATTTTGGAATTCTTATAAACGGCTGCAACTTCAAATAGGATGCGCAGTCGGCCTTATTCACGCAGTAAAAAGTCTCAGCTGTTGCACACTTGCTACTGCGGAGAAACTCAAACATTAAGCAGTACAAACATTGGTTCTCCCTCTCCTTTGATGCAGCTCGAGGCAAGAATCGCCGACAGAGCATATTCTAAGAGCCGACTCGAAGCAGCCGGTGGCACAGGGCATGAATGCTCTATTCCAGAAGAACGAGTGGGGTCGCAGAAGGAATCACCTTCAGAAAACTCCCTTAATTGGACCCCTTTGGCTATTTGAAGAAGAAATACAGCCCCAGTTGCTCAGCTGAGTTTTGAGAACTGAATTTGCACTGACATCCTGTAGGCATGGGATACTGCCCTTTTTAATTCTAAAGTAGGACACCACATAGTTTGAAACTGACTTATTCGAAAGGTCAAACACTGGATTTAAGAAAACGAAAAACTGAAGGAGAATCCTCTCCTACCTGGGTACACTTCAGAGACCTCTCCAATCGGAAGTCAGTGTACTGGTCATTATCTTCTGTCCTCCAATGATCTGAAGAAACCTTGTGGCTAAAAACATAAGCCCCCTGTGTTTACAAGCTGCATTTTAACTCCATAGTTCTTTTCTGTGCATTTCTGGTGCTGTTGTAAACGTAGCTCATTGTACTGTCCCTGCAGACTATAGTGATTGTGGTTTGAGGAGAGCATGAGGCCGTTCGAGTGCCCATACTTAAAATGTCCGCAATTATCTCTTGAGTGTGAGAAGAAATTCCCCTTTACTTTTAAGTCCGATATACTCTGTGTGATGGGTCAAAGTCATTCATAATGATGTATATTTATAGATAATATAATCCCACTTTCAAATAAGTTGGGACAATATGGTGAACCCAAGTAAAAATAGAAAGCAGTGATTTGTACATCATCTTTCACTGGTTTTAAATTGAAAAAGTACTTGACAATATTTTGTGTTTTTCCTCATGAGCTATTGCTCTAACTTCTTTTCAATGTGTTGAACTGGTGACCCTATAATTTGTGAATATACAGTAAAAGGAAAAAAACTAAAGGCCCAGTTGTTTACAAGCAACAAGTGGCGGAGGTTGGCCACTTTGCGAAAGACTGCCTTAGTGAATAATCCAACAGTTTAAAAGTAACGTATTTCGATGGGCTGTTGAGACCATTTTCGGGGCTTGACCCTCTGAAGTGCATAATGCTTTTAAACTGTTCTGAGAATCAGGAGAAATCTTTGCGTAAAGTATGGGGTTGAAAATCAATACTAAGTGCCCCTGATCTCCGATGCTTCAGATGGGATCGGGCTTTGAAAACTGTCATGCCTTTGTGATCGATAAAACTACGTGGGTTGGGACTACTCGGAAAACCTTTGCCACTAAACACTATCCATTACTGTATCCACAAATGCAAGTGGAGACTGAACCCTGCACTGAGGAAGCGATATGTTGCAATCTTGAAATGCTGCCGTCTTCTCTGAGCTTGAGCTCATCCAGAACGGACTGATGCTCAATGGAAACGTGCTGTCGCTGGACCAGTCAGCTTGTCCATTTGTTTATAGAAATAATCAACACTGTGTTTTACCGGCCACTGAAGAAGAGGGCCAACCCGTTTGTAATCAACATGAGGTTCGAAAGCCAGCGTCTGTCATGGCATGGGGGCGTGCCCAGTCCCCCACTGAAACAGACGTGCTTTATATGGTGCTTTAAGAGGCTAAAAATGTGATGATGAAGACCACGGACATCCAAGCAGCTGATCGGAATATATGAGGAGTCCACTTGCGAAGCCTTCTAAGTCAAGTTGGTCCATTTTTTACAAAAATCTGATTTTTTGATAGGCATAGATACTATCTTCCATAGATACCAATTTTCACTGTACTGAAACTATTAGCCTTGCAGACATAATCCATGAGGCAATTCATTATTTTTTTAATAAATGACTTTGATTTTGCAACACAAAGTTTTGACTTTGCAGGTTTTGAAAGTGGAGTGGACATTTAGCAGGTTTTGACAGTGTTTAAAACAGCCCCCGTTGCTCAATAGGTGAAGGTATTTGACTCAGGACCCACTCTACATGCAAGAAACGCATCTTAAGACATGCAAGGATATCATTCAAACTCATAACAGTGTTCCTTACCTTTCAAGGTTGAGAAGCTTCCTTTTTGAACGCTTGTGAGGAGACTTGTTTGCATTTTCGGCGATCAAAACGAAACTTCAGTCTGCATCCCCCACCTTGAGCTGAACAGGCTATAAAAGCTTGACTGTGATTGGTTCCTTCTTGCGAACAAAAACGGAATCACGTTTCCACACTGGCTGATGACTTAGCAGAATTTGACAGTTTTCCTCCTTGACTTGGCGGGTTTTGACAGAGTTCCGCTTTTTCTGTTGCAATTTATAACATGATTTAGTAGGTTTTGAAAGTGGAGCTATCAGTGGGATATGCGCAGGTGCCTGAAAGAGAGGCAAAGGGAGACAACTCATTTATTTTCAAAACTTGACTTAGCAGGTTTTGCAAGTGGACTCCTCATATCAAGGAAGAAAGTGAAAGAATCCTTCAGAACTGGGACAAATAGTGTCCTGAGCACCCCAAATGATTTCTTTTAGTGCTGTTAAAAGGAAAGGTACTGAAAGATAGAGGCAAACAAATGCCTGTCCCAACTTTTCTGGGGATATGCATCAGGCTTACATTTTGGATTGAGCTTTTACTTCTGAAAAAGAACAAAATAGGGAAGAAAAAACATAATTATCTTGTCTTTGCACTGTTCAATACAGGTCAGGGATGATTTACTAATCACTGTTTTCTTTGTTTATTTGCATTTTCCATATCACCCCAACTTTTTTAGAAACGGGGCTGCACATAAAGTACATATGAATACATGTATATACCAAAATTCATTGAACTGTGGCACATTTTTTCATTCTGGCACTGAGCACCTTGACTTTGAAAGGATACAATGACATGGAGGTTGTACTGCAGACTGTCAGCTTTAATTGGAGGGTGTTATCATCCATGCTGGATAAACTAATCAGAGATGAGATCACCTTTAGAATAAAGCCCCCCAACCCCCCCTCCTTTAAATCGCATCAAAAAATATTGGGTCACCTATCCTTTCCATGCAAAAGCTGTTGTCTCTGACGAGTATACAGCACCAGGGGCACTGGAGCAGAGTATCCTCTGTAGCGATGCTCAGGCAGGCCCCCACTGCAGCAGTGTTCAGTTTCTGCTCGTTTCAGGGATTTTCTCCCTCCAATCTCCTCCTCCGCATGTAAAATGCATATTAAATTGGATTCAGATCCAGTGATGACAAAAAATGTGCAACTGTCCAATGAATTATGGTACTCACACACATACACATGTATGCATCCGTTTGTCTGTGTGTGTGTGTGTGTGTGTGTGTGTGTAAATCTTAATGCCAAAAGAATTTGGACGATGTGTAAAATTAAATTAAAAACAGAATTGAGTGATTTGATCATGATCTTTAGCCCATTATTCAAAAATATTTGGCACAAAGAAAAAATATTTACATTTTCAGCTCATCAGCAGTATTGATCTGTGTAAAAATATTCACAAATTCCAAATTTGATGCCTGCAGCACGTTCCAAAATAATTTTGACAGAGGAATGGGTACACTAGAAAAGTCATTGAATCTTCATAAAAACACCCGTCTAAAATATTCCACAGGAAGAAGGGTAAATAGGTAACAGAAGATTTAATTTTGATTGGGTATAAAATAAGCAGTCACAAAAGGCACGATCATTAACCAGGACTATGGTTCGAAGATCGCCACTTTGCCAAAGAAAATAGTGAAACAGAAAGGCAAATTAGGAGTTTACTACACAAAGAAGAAGTCTCGCATCAACCCCATTTAGAAGCACCCCCGACTTCTCTGGGCCCGAGCTCATCTGAAACTGACTGATGGGGAAGAGGACAAGAGCCATCAGGAGATGGCAAATCCCCCTGGCCCTGCGTCATCAACTTTGGTTTAGCAAAAGGCACCACGTCAGTGCATGATTAATGTGCACACCAAGTTTTGTGAGAAAATATTGAAAGGTTTTTCTCTGGAAACAAAGTGTTCACGGACGGATGGACGGACAACCGCACCCATGACTATATCCCCTCGCATTATATGCCGGAGGGATAATAATAGTGCTGTGGTGTCACAAGTCCATCTTTCAGATTGTTTTTGGAAATAATGGATGTTGTGTTCTCAGGTGCAAAGTGGAGAAGGACTATCCACACTGTTATCAGTGCCATGTTCGAAAGCCAGTGTCTGTCCTGGTGCGGGGCTGCGTGACGTCAGTGCTCTTGGCATGGGCAACTTAAGTATCTATGAAGATCTCTACATCCACAATATCTATGAAGGCAAGATTAACACAGACGGGTCCACGCACATTTGGAACAACATATGTGCTATCCAGACATCGTCTTTTTCAGGGATTTTATCCTTGTTCCAACAGGATAATGCCAAGCTGCAGTAAACAAGTTTTACAACAGCTAACCTCAGTTCCACAGTGTAGGTACAGCCTGCAGCTTGGACCCGTCTCCCATTGAACAAGCGGGGGGTTCATGAAGTGCTAAACGCAACAAAGGACGTACCGCACTGTTGACCAACTGAAGTCCTATAGTAGGCATAAATAGGGACAAGTTATGCTTTCAAAACTCCAAAAATTTGTCTCCTCAGTTCCGAAACAACGATGGAGTGTTATTAAAAGGAGAGGTGATGTAAAACAGTAGTAAATGTGCACTTGTCCCAACTTCATTGGAACGTGTTGCAGACATCACCCTCTAAACTAGCAATTATTTTGACAAAACAAAGTTTATGAGTTAAAACATTACTTATGTTGTCTTTGTACTTTTTTGAATTGAATACAGGTAAAAAAGGATGAGCAAATAATTGGCACAATCTGATGTAACTGTGTAAGTGCTGTTCCGGGATCAGTAAAATACTGGTTCTTCAGGAGCACCATTGTAGTCCTCCAATGAACAGAAGCTCTGCCGCGATTATGTCATGAAACCAGGAAGGCTTTACCACTATGCATTGCACATAGCTACCAAGGACGTCAGCCAGTCGTTCAAACCTGCGAAATACCCAAAAGTGGGCAATTTAAGAGTCAAAGTTATGAAAATATTATATAATATTTACAAGGCAAAACTATCAGGGGTTTTCTTAATAACATGAATTTCTGAAGGTTTCTGCTAATTTGCATGAAAAGCTTGCGAACATTAGCTAGCTAACTTTAGACAACTGAAATGCGTGCCGTTTTGAAACCGCAGCATCAGAGCTGCTATTCATTGCTGGACAATAATGTTATTCCTGGATAAGTATAATTTGATTTACAAACAGTCCCCATGTGTATTAACACACGCGCGCGCACGCATGGACGCACACGCACACGCACGCACGCACGCACACACACACACACACACACACACACAAACGACAGCAATTACAACAAGAACCATAGCA
Source organism: Gymnothorax javanicus (assembly GCA_029692085.1). Taxonomy (NCBI): domain Eukaryota; kingdom Metazoa; phylum Chordata; class Actinopteri; order Anguilliformes; family Muraenidae; genus Gymnothorax; species Gymnothorax javanicus. The sequence goes on along the minus strand of CM056202.1, from coordinate 13,934,611 downwards.
ACATATTTCATGATCATCCTAATCACAAAATTCTTTCCCAGGTGAGGTTATTGTTATTTACATGAAGTCAGTGTTTTTCAGTGAATTTTGGCCTTTCTACAAAGATTTTGCAACAAGGAAAGCTGTATAAGGTGCATGGATTCACGTGGATTCATCTAGCAGTCAGTATGAAAGTAGAGTCTATTAAAGTTTTAAGAATTTATATTTAAAAAAGAGATGTATATCTTCTAAGAATTCTTTAGAAGCCTGGTATGAAAATGTTTAAAAGTATTTTCTCTGTACGTGTAAATCGTTTTAAAATATACTGTGTATTCTGTTTGTAATGGACTAGATTTGCTCCATTTGCTTTAGTTGTTATAAAGAAAAGATTGCACACTGTGCTACTTAAAGAGTAGCATCAGGCAGAGTAATATTTGCACAAAATAAAGCAGCCAGTTTATAGCTTGCACAAACCGTCTCAGTCCTGCAGAACTCATCCTAGCAGCTAAGAATGTTCTTTCATGACTTATGAATAACAAAAAAAAAAGTGAAAAAGGAAGTTGATGCAACATCGTGGCAAGCCTAAGCAGACAATGATACAGGAAACATTAATTCACGCTATCTTTTACGCAAAGCTAGTATTTTGACTGGCAGTAAAGGAGCTATATACTCAATCATGTTAAAAATGTACACCCACATGAAATGAGAGATGTCAAATAGAATTTAAGGCACTGACTTTATATTTCCTACATGCTGCCAAAAAAGTGAAAAGAAAATGTAAATGCTGCGAATGTGCACATCAGTAATATTCTGGTTTATTTAATGAATAAAATACTATTTAACAATTATGCCACACATGGTTATTCCGCTGCATGTTTAGCTGGATACAGCAACATCATTATGGGGTGGATCATATGTCTGCCGCAATATTCGGACACCATCAGTTCACTTTATGGGGTGGACCAAATATATTCATGAAACGGTGTCATTTTAATGGTAAAGAATTGTACCCATCTTGCACCAACCGAGAAAAATACATTTCAGTTCAAGGCACATTCAGAAGATGCGTTTCCTCTCCATTTACTTGCACACTACAATGCGTTACAAATTTGCAGCACAAATCAATATATCACCGTGAGAATGTATTGCAACTTGTAATATGTTAAACGGATAGAGAATTAAGCAGTAAATGGGAGGAAATAGCGGAAAGCTACAAAAATGGGGGCTTGCTGAGGGGGGAGGGTCGATCCATTAGACTTCATTGCCTGGGTGCCATATACTTGCCTAAATGGATTTCTAGTTGAATGATTCAGCAACAGTTTTGAAAGCACTGTACTGTTTTTGATGGAGCTGAGGAATGTGTTCATGTGGACCGATCGTGATAGCAATCATGAGTCATTTCATTAGCCACCATTTTAATTTTAGCATCATTGATGCTAGGTTCATCTGTTTGTTGTGATTTATACAAAAACACTTTAAACACTATAATGTCAGTGAAAGGATTGATGTAAATTTTAATGCCATGGTTTTCACTATTTTGTGAATTTTATGACAGACAAAACAAGATGACTGTATGCTATAAATGATTGTTAATATGTAAATGTTTTTATTAAAAGTAGTATACATTTCTTTTTGTATGAAATGTTACATTGAATATTTTGAGTAAATTCTGTCCTATTGAGTTGTACTGAATTAAATTGTATTGTGACTGCTACAATGCCAAAACATGAGAACCAGTAAGTATAAAATAAATTATAAATCTATGTAATACATTGACTGTGGTTTACTGAAATATTTTATTGGGTCCACTACTGCTTATCACGCAAACTATAATGTATAAAACACCATTTCTTTATCATTGCCCTGTAATGCTGGATGTTTTGCAGCCAAATACTAATTAATTTAATCTGGGCCGGGCTTCCACCTCTCTTTCTGTCTTGGTTTGACCCAGCTTGCCTTCTTCTTTCAAGACAGCAGTACACATCAACTAATGAAATTTTTTGTCCATATTATGTAAAAAATTGCCTCCATATCTCGAGGATCTTTCATGAGTGGGCGTGTCATATGAAAGTAATGGATTTGCACGAATTTTACCAGAAGTGGATCCAGGCCCAACTTTGAGGTTGTGATATTTTGGGAATGATTTGGATGTGGAGCCACATTTTTTTTTTTTTTTTTTAAATGATTTTTTAGTCTTGCAAAATATAACTTGGTGGGTAACATCTTCAAATACATAACAATTTGAAATGAAAAAAATTAGGGGGCATTACCTCAATGACGTCAAGAAAATACCACAAACTGATCTGGATTTGTATATCCTTCTGGATCTGGGTACTCAGCTAGGGCAAATCAGCGTGTGTACACACATGTGGCAACCGGAAACCAGTGGCGCTGTGCCTATACATTTAGGGCGGGCACGTGCCCGCCCAGAATCGTGGAGGTTCCCCCCCCTTTCCCCATGTCGCAAAATCAGCTTTAGCTATGATGAATCAGCTATTTTTTATTTATGTAGCCTATAACAGAAAACTGTGAGGGAAAAGATTTGTTGAATTGTAAACTACAAAGTTTAATTAAAAACTAGAGTGCCAAGGGCCCTGAAGGTTACCGGCAGTTACAGCTCCAACAGGAGAAAAGTAACTAGCATCAGTCCACGGATTCAACAGCAAGCCAACACGAATTCCTGTGAAAGCAACACGTTGTCCACACGATATTTGCGTTAAAAAGCTCCAGCTCGAACATCTGCTAAAAAATTAAACCTGTTTAATTTTTCCGCAAATTTCGGCAGTGATGGCGAACGGTCCCGTACCACTGCGAATCAATTCACGGTGTATACGCGCTTCTCTGCTTGAACTGTTTCATCCGCACACTTCCGCGGGCCAACGCAGCTCAGTGAGAAAGGGGTTTTAGTTACTATTATCAGGCAATTCAACAGAGCAGTCACACTTTTTCATGAGTGACAGACAGCAACATTTTTTTGTCACTTTTCTGCCATTTAGCAAAAATATAATCTTTAAGAAGTCTACATCATGAAATCCGATTAGAGTTTTTTTTCTAACCTGGACTTTCACTGTCATCTGCTGTCAATTTGTGAAGTGCGCCATGTTCCCAATTCACTTCTGGTTCTTGCTCTGCTTTCAGACAATGATTTTTTTTACACAACATTGCCACCGAGTGGGTCTAATTAGTATTATTCTTTCTATTGCATGATGCTAATAGGAACAAACATCCAAAAATGGATTTTGACCAGTTTTTATTGCCGCAATTGATCGCGAAAAAAGGTCGACCATTCAGTTACAATGCCCGTTAAAATTTTAATTATATATGGGTTAGTGCCTAATACATATTAATGTCTAAAGACTTTATTAAACGAGGAAATAAATATTGATTTTGTCACATGATCTTGACCTTAAAGACCAAAGTCAAATCCAATATAGTGTGTTTGATCAGCATTCATGATTTGTCATTAGTATCCAATACATACCGAAGATCTAAAGCCAACATTAAAGGACTTTTAGACCATTTTTGTCATAATCTGGACCTTGTTGCCCAAGGTCAAATCCAATATGTTGAAAACAACCAGCATACATGATTTGCTATTAGTGCCCAATACATACCTAAGCTCTAAAAACAATATTAAACAAATATGGGCCATTTTTGTCATTTAACCTTGACCTTAAGGCCCAATGTCAAATTTGACTGACTGCCTAAGAATTTTCAGCTTACATGGTGTTTCCTATAGGTGCCCCAAACATACCTGAGCTCTAATTGCCATATTCAGCAAGTTATAGCACATTTTTGCCATTTGACCTTGACCTTTTGGCTCAAGGTCAAATTCAACCAACCTACTACGCTCGGCAAGCATCATATGCTATACATGCTCAATTCATACCCATACTATAAATGCAATAATAAGCAAGTTATGGCACATTTTGTGCCAAAACACCCCGAAAAATAACGAAGTCCAGACACGTTGCCTAGGTGGCGCTATGAAGGAGTGATTCAATCAAAACGCCGTTTACACCGTTGAAGCAGGTCATGATACTGATTTCACTGCTGCGATAACAAAAAATTCATCAGACAGTTTTTGAGAAAATTGCACCTAAGTGCCAAAAATGTCCATTTTCGACATAAAAATGGCCGCCAAGTCTACACCAACGATTCAATGAAAAAATTTTTTGCTCGGGCATTAACTTGATGACCTATTTGATCACATTCCCAAATTTAAAAAAAAAATTCATCAGACCGTTTTTGAGATACGGCTTTAAACGGACGATGCCGACGACGCCGCCGGACGCAAAGTGACGACAATAGGTTACTGGCCTATGGCCGGCAACCTAAAAAAAGCTTATTTGCATGGGTATTATTTATGTAAAGGAGACATATTAAAATTGTACAGTATAGCTAAGCTGTGCCCACCCAAAAATTTGGCTTGCACAGCGCTCCTGCCGGAAACTGATAGAGGTAGAGACTTCCATCCATGTGTATATTATTGCTGAAATGATGTAGATTCCTACTACATATAAATAACAAAAATACAGAGAATCTTTTAACAAATGGAGGATTGTTCAACCTTGGCTGAAGTTTGCAATCCTGGAGTGCTTGTTATTAATGTTTCCGACCAGGGGCGCGTTTCCCAAAAGCATAGTTGTTAACGAAGTTAGAAAATTACATAGTTCGTCCATTCACAGTCAATGGTTCCAACAGTGTAAATTAGCATCAGTGCGTTCAGGAAATGTACCCCAGTACATGTAAAGCAGTGGTTCTCAGTGTTGGTCCTGTAAACCCCTAAGTGTATGCTGCTATTACTTGTAGTTCCAAGCACAACTGCGATCCCAGAATTTTAACAAGGTGTACATTTCTTTCTTGCACTTTACCTGCTTATAAGGATTATGCCCTAAAGAGCTCCATATTTATGTTAATCCATATTGCTAATGTCATTATTGCATTAAGAGGGAAATTTGTTACTGATGAGATTAAGAATGAATTGGCTATAAGACATGGCAAATTGAAACAAGTCAAAAATACATTGTGGCCCAACTGATTCACCATTGTCTTTAATTTAGTCAATTAAAAATGAGTACAGTTTTTATACTACTTGGCATTCAGCTAGAATTATTTTGGATTATGTGGCTAAAGAGGGGAAATAATCCTGTTGAACAAGAAATGGACCCATTAAAGAAAAATTAACAGCTCTTTCAAATTATGATTGCAGATGCGGTTCAACTGAAAATCAGCATGCATAGAAGGTCCCCAGGACTGATGCTGAGAACCACTTTTGAGCAACAAAGCACCTGAATGTCCCCATATCTTATGCTATTCAAGTTGCTTGGCTGATTTGTTTTGTTGCCACCTTTGAAGATAGGCTAACTTACTGGCAAACAAAAAGCCAAAAAAGTGGACGTTGGAGACGGAATTCTTTCTACGCAAGGGTTTGCGTCTTTGTGTCGGGGCGAAAAGCCACTGCCTTGTTATCTGGTGTTACGAATGCCTGTGCTGGGTGGCATGAAGGAATCATGTTCAAAGCAAAATAGCTACTGGTTTATAGCTACATCTGGTTTTGCGTGCAGAAGTCTACGGGGGGAAAAATACTATGTTAACGTATGCATCAATGATGCTGTCGGTGTAATTCTGTCTTCTCAGAAAAACATATGCATCGATTGTTAGTAACTAACTAGTGAAGGGGAAATGGCAAAAAATTTCACTTGCTTATCTTTGAGAGTGTGAACCTTGCTACACTGAGTTGCATGTGAGGCTAACTGATGCGAGATCAGTGAGACACCAGATGCGAGATGCAGGGGAACAGGAAGTTTATTTAAACAAGAAAACAGGCACGAGGGCCAACAGAAAACTTGGCCCAAAGGGTTGCAAAATCCAACTAAGGTAAGCTTCACAGAGCTGACAACTAAAAAGGTCCAAACGAAAAAAAACAACCCCACTGGAACCTCCAGGGAAAAAAAAAAAAAAAACCAAACAGAAAAGAATAATCAGGCTATAATGCAAACAAGACTTGGCTTGGCTAAAAGACGTAACACTGCACTGATACACTAAACACAAGGGCATGAAACTCGAGACTCTGTCTGCCAGCCAACTTCCACCAACTCCAGATAAAGGGAGGAAAATCAGCACACATGAGGGGCAACACCTGGAGAAGAAACAAGGGGCAAGGCAAGATCATGAGACAAGGACAATGATAGGCTGACATGACTTGCTCATTAAGAAAATGAGCGTGCTCAGCTTAAGTACCAATGAAGCATGCAGATTGGAAGGAAGCATGAATGTTAAAACAGAAAAGCACAGCAAGATCTTGAAATAGCAAAGCAGGAATCATGACAATAAACTCCCTATCTAAATTAGTAGTATTAGTAATGTGCCTGTCTAAGAATTACACCTCCCCGTGACTGTTAGTAAATGTTAGTACTTTAAAAACAGTTAATTGCCAATTGCTTAGGCAGCCCTGAATCCAGCACAGCACAGAAGGAAGGGGGAAATACCAAAAGCCAACCAGAGCTCAGAAGTGCTAAAAACGAAGACATTGGGCGGAACGCAGACAAGCGGTGGAGTGGCTGGGCAGACCTGGCAAAAAGCAAAACATGGAAAACAAAACAAGAACAATAAATGTGAACTATGAAAAGTGAATTCCTGAGACAAGAAACTGTTAAAACAAAATACTGTCCTGGCCAAAGGCCCAGGACCCTGGAACACAACACTTTCCACATGCCTTAATCCATCGCAAACACTTTTCCAACTGTGTTTTGTCTTTATTTTGTTGTTTTTAGCAGTCATCTCTTGGTGGTTAGAATTGTTCACAAATTCTATTATTTTGCATCTTGTGGGCCTACATTCCAAGTGCTCTGATTCCCTAAATAGTGCGAGGAGACTCAGGTATAATACTGGCTTCATCACTGTTGTGGAATAAATGTATAATTTGATTTTGAAACATTGGTTGTTGTTTTTAAGTCGTTCAGATGCTTTTAAATGGTTGAATCAGTTAATTTAAGCAATCCTACGACCAGAACGATTACAGGTGGTGACCGTATAATATGTCCCAATATTTTTATTTCATGTTATTGTCATGAGGGGCTAGCACATGGAAAAGGTGGGGAATTGTTCGCATAGTCAAAGCGCCACTATATCGCCACCTGCAGGCAGCATGGAAACACACAGAAAACTGTGAATTTTTTTCCCATAAAAACAGTGCCAAAATTAGTTGCTATTAGAAAATAATAAATAGTGGCCTAATAACCAGTGTATTCGGTTGTACCGGTGTTTTTTTTTTTTTTGGTTTTGGTGGTCGGAGTTTTTTTTTTGCCACCTCAACAGCCTAGTCCCTGCCTTTTGCCCATAGTCAGCTGGGATAGGCTCCAGTTCCCCCGCGACCCTAGAGATGAAGAAACAGTATAGAGAATAGATAGATGGATGGAAGTTGAGCTGAGTTAAGACAGCCATTCAATTAGCCACACCAAGAGTAGGAATTGTGTTGTTAACTCCAAAATATACATTTGTTGCTGGAAGCTAAATGTTATGCTTTTCCTATGCTTACACCATCAATTATTAGTGTGGCAGTTAGGCAGATAATTTGTATCATTATTGATTTTTGTATTAGATATTAGGATTATTGCTTCGGGGAAATTTTTTTGTATATATCCAATCGTATATATTGTATACATATGGGCCTGGTCAAGGGGAAGCGAACATTTGTCCGTCCGTTACCAAGTTTATTTTGGACATTATGTATATCGTACACTATAGCAGATTAGGGAAATTATTAAGCAAGGCCAACTTACTGAATTGAAACAAAAAGATTCATCATGCTGCATACCATAAATGAAGTACATTGTTAAGTAACAGTGTCCATCCGTTACTTCCCCCTGACCAGCCCCATATACGTACATTGCCTGGCCAAAAAAATAAGTAAATAAGTTGCACACTATAATATTTTGTTGGGCCACCATTAGCTTTGATCAAGACGCAAATTTGTCGTGGTATTGTTTCAACAATCTCATACAATGTTATAATATTTATTTCCGACGAGATTTGCGTTCATTTTAGGCTAAGATATTGTACTGAGGATGGGTGAGTCAAAACACTCCATTCAGCCTTCTACAGCACATCCCAAAGACTTTCAACTGGTTAAGGTCTGGACTGAGCTGACCAATTTATGTGTGAAAATGATTCCTCATGCTCAATGAACCAAGGTCATGAAAAAGAAAAAAGGCCATGTGGTCTGGTGAGTCCAGATTTGCCCTATTACAGAGCAATGACTGTGTTTGGATAAGAAAGGAAGCCCATAGAGTGATGCACTCGTCATGCATAGTGCCTACTGCACAAGCCTCTGGAGGCAGTATTATGACCTCGGGTTATGCCAAATTGGTCAGGTTTAGGTTCAGCAACGTTAAGCAGCAATGATTTGAGGTCAGCAATCTGCCTGAATGTACCAAAGGACAACATTGTCCCACCAATGGAGTTCTTTACTCCTTGATGGCGCAGGCATATTCGAGGATGACAAGGCCAAGGAAGTTTCCAAAACTACCATCAGATGCCACCTAAGTCACCACAAGTTGTTTGGAAGGGTTGCCAGAAAAAAATGCCTCTGCACAATCAACAACAAACTGATGTGCCAACAGTTTGCTAAACATTACTGAGACTTTCAGTGGAACCGGGTTGTACGGTCAGATGAAGACAAAACAGAGCTTTTGGCAGCAGACATCAAAAGTTGGTTTGGCCTGGACAGAAAGACAGCCATACAGAAAAACACCCTAAAGTGGGGTGCAAAAATTTGGGCACCCCTGGTTTAAATGTCTGTTACAATTAATCTCCAAGTGATTGAAAGCAAACCTGAGCAATAAATGCTACGAAGTTAAACATGACACCTTTATGCAAATTTGAAAGCAAGGTTTATTTTTATTTTAATTTTTTTTAAATGATAAGAAAGGAAAAAGGGCCCTGTGCAAAAGTTTGGGAACCCTTTGGGATTATTCTTTGTTACCTTTTAAGAAGATGATTACTAAGGCCCAGACCCAGGTGATTTACTCATTAGGGCTTCAATAAGTCAGGTGAATATAATTCCAGGGTTTAACTATATAATCTGAAGTAACTCCATGCCTTCTGAAGTATCTGACTGTTGTTAAAAATCATGTGTTCCTCTAAACAGTTGTATAAGGATGTTAAAATCAAGATAATTCACTTCATCAACAAGGAGAGGGCTACAAAAAACTCTCGCAACGTTTCAAACTACCCATTTCTACTGTCAGAAACATCATAAGAAAATGGAAAATAAATGGAACAATTGAAGTCAAGGCAAGATCTGCTCAGTCCAGATATTGAAGTTGAAGAGACGTTGGGTATTCCAGCAAGACAATGACCCGAAGCATACCTCAAAATCCACCATGAAGTACCGCCAGGAAATACGGATGAAGGTTTTGGAATGGCCATCACAGTCCCCAGACTTGAATATTAGTGAAAATCTGTGGAGAGACCTCAAACATGCCGTGCATTCAAGAAGGCCGAAGAATGTTTCTGAGCTAGAGGTTTTCTGTCAGGAAGAAAGGGGAAAAATTCCAAAGACAAGAAATGAAAGACTTAGCTGGCTACAGGAAGCGTTTGCAAGCTGCCCGAGGAGGAGTTACAAAGTACTAGCTGACAGGGTTCCCAAACTTTTGCACAAGGCCTTTTTCCTTGTTTTATTATTTTGAAACCGTAAAAAGATTAAATAAAAATTATTCTTGCTTTAAAATGTGATGAAATGTGTCATGTTTAACTTTGTAGTGTTTAACATTTAGTGTTCAGGTTTGCTTTAAATCACTTGGAGGTTAATTGTGACAGACATTTAAACCAGGGGTGCCCAAATTTTTGCACCCCACTGTATACCCACTGTAAAGTATGGATATGGTATCGTGGACTCCCTCAAATACCACCAGATATTAAATGAAAACCTAACACCCTCAGCCAGAAAACTTAAAATGGGCCAAGGTTGGCTCTTCCAGGAGAAAAAGCACATCTCCAAATCTACACAAATATGGTACACTGACTGCAATATCAAGGTATTGACATGGCCATTACAGTCCCCCAACTTTAAACTCCATAGAAAATCTTTGGGATCAGCTGAAGCAGAGACCCGAAGCATCTCCCTCTGAATCTGGAGGACACTGAGAGGTTCTGTATAAAGTAATAATCTCAGATCCTGTGCCATGTGTTCACCAACCTCATTTTGCATTTTGGGAAGTGACACAGGGCTGTTATCATTGCAAAAGGTACCTGAACAAAATATGAAATGAAGGGCTAACATATTTTTGAGAAATATATTTGTTATATGTTACAAATCTAATGTTTCTTTCAATTGTTTCTTCAATTGAAGGCTAGATTTTATTTTGTATTTTGAATGAAACAGCAGGACTGTAAATAATAAATACTTTTTTCCCTGCATTTTTACAAAAAGGTGCTGATAATTCTGGAAGGCACTGTTGTATACCATAGCAAACTACCATAGCTACTTCATGGTAAACCCATTATTAAGTAAGGTAACCATGACTAATTTATCGTTGTAAAACCATGGATGACTCATTGATATTGTCGTAAAACAGCAGTAAAACCATGGTTTCATAAAAGGGGGAGGGCAAGGAAAAAAGTTCCCATAGTTAAGGACAGACTGCTTATCCCGATTAATTTTCTTGCGAGAAGTCGTTACATTATCCAAATCTCAGCTTTATTTTGGATCAATGCAACGCTACCAGGATGAGTAAAACCATCACTTTCTTAGTTTAAAGACTTGACTGGGCCTTAGTGCACAAGAGTAGCACAACACTATTGCACATGTCCACAATTTATTATTTTTTTTTTCCCCAGTAAAAATCGCATTTCGTGAATGCAATTAAAACATGGAGTTCTGCGGATGAAAGCCATTGCACGAAGTCTCGCAGTGGTCCGTAACATCTAATTTAAATCGTTAATTGGCTAAATAATCTGCAAGCCTTATTTGACGGCTGTTTGAAAGCCAAGCGAAACTTGCAGACACCGCGGGAGGGGCAACAGTTCATGCGACCGCACTTGCTATGCAACGCCTCTCAGTCGCCTTGTAGGCTAGCCTGCTGCATCGGCTGCCGGGCGTTTCGTTTTCATTTCATGCCCTAAACCGCCTCAACTCATGATGATATTGAACGAGGCGGCTTGGACTATTTTTAAACAAAACTGGCAGCATACATTGACCTACTGGAGTGTTTTCTTCAGTGCAGGACTATCCCTTAGCTTCCTCGGTCCCACAATCCTTGACCTGCGGTGTCAGACGCAGTCCACATTGCAGGAGATTACCTGTGTGTTTTTTGCACAGCAGTTCTGTATCCTTGTCGGAAGTTCTGTCGGCGGACTCTTCAAGACAACGTGAGTGTTCTTACACCTAGTGTCAGGCTCGTCTCAGACTTAATCACTATCGTATAAAATAAACTTATTCATAAGTATAAGGGCTTCTCCATCAGTAAATTTAATCCGCTCGTTTCTTAAACTATACATTGCAGTCTCTTAACATACTCTTTGCTGTTTTTTGCTGACCTCTATTGGCTGTGACCCCGATGACAGCATCAACATTGTTCGTTTCCTAAACCATTTATGCAGTATCCTTCACTTCTGAGTCGCTCCACTTTGAAAATGTCGGTCATTCTACCACTGCTAAAAATTTTCTGAAATTACAGCAGAGATGAAGGTTGCGTAATTACCTGTTGCGACTAATGTAAACGAAACGGCTTAAGGGGTGAAAAATAGCAAGGCTTATTCACTGAAGCTGAGCTTGTATTTTATGGAGGAAAAATATGCAAATGGCTGGGATGATTTGACTTTTTGCTCACTGGATATCTAAATTAACTGATCCTGTGTGAGGAGGAAGATACTTTGGGTTTGCTATAATAAAAGTTCTGTTTACAAAATCATGAAAGGCATTCAAATACTTGCTTGCAACAGGAGCATACAGAATATGAGCTGATTTTACTAGGAATTATTAGCCAAATGTGCATTAGGGTTGGTACTCTGTGCTGCGCAAAAAAAAAAAAAAAAAAATATTCAACTGAACTCAAACTTTATTTATAAAGCTCATTTAAAACAACCAAGGTTGACCAAAGCGCTGTACTGGGCAGTAAGGAAGGGAAAAAATACATTACATACAAATACTACTCAATAAAATCCTGTACAGACATACAGCGCAATACAAGAATTACAGTTAAAACATCATCGGGATACCAGCTCAACCTGAATTAATAGCTTGGGGGAAAAAAGGTGAGTCTTCAAAGAAGACTTGAAAATCTCCAGGGGTCTCGATAGATCTAATGTGCCAGGGGAGGCTGTTCCAGAGCCGGGGGGCAGCTACCCCAAAGGCTCTGTCACCTGGAGACTTTAGCCTGAACGCAGGGACATCCAGCAACAACTGGTCTGCTGACCTCAGTGCTCTGGCTGGGGTGTAAAGATGCAGGAGTTCAGCTAGATACTGGGGTGCCAGACCATTAAGAGCTTTAAGAGTGCCTTTTTCTAAGATCAGCCCAAGGATTCCAACTCACCATCTCCAAATCTCTTCATACTTCATAATTATTGAGTTTGGAGCTGGGAATGAAGAAATCAGTCATGACCTTCCTTGGTAATTAACCCCCTCCCTGCTGAGCTTTTCTGTGCTGTATTGAGCGGTAACAAATTTGACTGCTCCAAATTTTAACCTACAAGGAGGTCCCAAGTTTTTATCAATTATTCTTGAAACTAGAGTTGGTGGACTGCAACTTGAAGTGAAAAAATCCACTGATGAAATACTCAAATATGACAAATAAAAGTGTTAATATCTGCATGGAATGAAAAGGTCCCAAGCTTTTTATTGGCAAAATTGTAAGTTTATATGTGGATGTAGCAGATGCTGTTGATGGTCCACCTGGGGGGCCATGTAGGTTTTAGTGGGTGTGGCTGGAAGTTGGGTGACCATCTACCTCACTTTTGGTCCCTTATTCTCCCTCCTACACAAAGGTCTCAAAACTTTTATTGCTAATTATGGATGTTTGGCATGCGAAGATTGAAAACCAGTTGTAGTTTGTTTTGGACCTTTATGTAGGTTGGAACTAGGACCCAATTTCCATATGTCGGAAATGGAATCGCTTATGACTTCGGGTGGCGCTAGCGTCGACCTACATGGAAGTCCAAGGATTTTTTTCATTTTGAGTTGCAGTCCACCAGCTCTTGTTTCTAGGATAATTAATAAAAACTTGGGACCTCCATGCAGGTTGAAATATGGAGCAGTCAAATTTGTTACTGCTCAATACGGCACAGAAAAGTGGGAGTGGCCTGCTCAGCAGGGGAGGGGTTAATTACCAAGGTCATGACTGAGTTCCCTATTCCCAGCCCCAAACTCAGTAATTATGAAGTATGAAGAGATTTGGAGATGGTGAGTTTGCCACTTTTGCCAGTATTGGTCTGATCTTAGAAAAAGGCACTCTTAAAAACAACAAAATTTTAAAATCAACTCTGTAGCACACTGGAAGCCAGTGAAGTGAGGCCAAGACTGGAGTAATGTGGTCTTGCATTCGCTTACCAGTAAGGAGCCTAGCTGCTGCGTTCTGCACAAGCTGCAGGCGATGCATCAATGAGTGACTGATACCAATATATAGGGAATTACAGTAATCCAGCCGTGTGGTGATAAAAGCATGGATTACCCTCTCTGGATCTTTGAAGGAGAGGTAGCCTTTATCATTGGTAAAAGCCTAAGTTGGAAGATACTGGTTTTCATGAGGGTGCTGACCTGCTCATCAGATTTAAAAGTGCTGTCAGAAATCACACCAAGGTTTTTGACAGAGGTGCGGATGTTTGACGCTAAGGGGCCCAAGGTGGGATACTCTGTGGGGTCACACCCACACATAATGATCTTGGTCTTATTATCATTAAGATGAAGAAAGTTCATGTTCACCCAGGATTTAACATCTTTTAAGCAATCTAGGAGGGGCTGTATGGAGTCGTATTTTTTAGATTTTAAGGGCAGATAAATCTGCACATCATCAGCAAAACGATGGAAAGAAATGTCATGCTTTTTAAAAATCGACCCCAACAGCAGCATATAAAGCAGGAAGAGTATAGGGCCCAAAATGGAGCCCTGGGGGACCCCGGAGGCGAACGGAGCTGTGGTTGAGGAGAATTACCCTAGATGGACCGAGAAGCTCCGATCTGTAAGGTAGGACTGAAACCATAACAGAGTAGTACCTGTGATGCAGGTACCAGAATGATTTACCGTATTGGAGGACCTGTAATTTTTGCAGTACAAACAGGTCACCCCGAATAATCATTCAGTACAGTATGAGATTTGTTCTAATATAAGGATACCATATATGAGCTGATATTTGCGCAGACAGTGGTAATGGAGCTGAGGTGCAGTAAGCCGAGAGACAAGGGTACTGTAGCAGCAGCCATACCACTATTCGATCTGCTCCAGCCCCGTGGCTGAAGCTAAACAGATGTGGGCTTGGTCAGTACTTGGATGGGAGACCACCTGGGAAAACCAAGTTGCTGCTGAAAGAGGTGTTGGTGGGCCAGTAGGTTGCGATCTTCCCTCTGGTGGATTAATCCCCAATGCCCCAGTGCAGTGACGGGGACACTGTACTGAAGAAGACGCCGTCTTTCGGATGAGATGTTAAACCGAGGTCCTGACTCACTGTGGTCATTAAAGATCCTATGACACTCTTCGATAAGAGTAGGGGGTTACCCGGTGTCATGGCAAAAGTCCCAACCTGGCTCTTTCGACCTGCTACCTAATCATCCCCTGATCTAATTGGCTGTGCCAATTGCCCTCTCCCTCCCCACCTCAACCCCCAGGGCTCCCTTGAAAAAGAGATTTCAAATCTCAACGGGACTTCCCTGGTTAAATAAGGGTTAAATTAAAAAAAAAAAAAGTAGTCCAGATCAGGCTCCCCAAATCATGGTCATCAAGAGCTGAGAACTGCTGGATTCCACCCTCCCTCTACCTGGAAGTCAGGTGTGAAGACAGTATGGCCCATCAGTGGCAATAATTATTCACTTAATTGCCTGGAAGGACAGAAAACCAGGGCTGGATTTGGATTTGAGGGCTAGATTTGGGGATCCCTGGGCTAGATTATGATGCAGACTTTTCCATATTATGCTGATCCTGCCAAGCACTGAATTACAGTTCCATCGAGGAGTGCCCACACAAGGGCTGTTGGTGGACAACTTCAAGTGTGAACAAAGAAGTCAGTGGTTGCCTAAAACCTACTGCCATTCATGGCTGGTCCTCTCTTGCTAAAATTTTACCGCACCATCTGAGGAGAAACGCTGCACCCAGATAACCTGTACTGAAAGCTGCTGAGCAGAAACTCACTCGCCCCTCCCCACCTAACAAGATCCACACACAGCTGCCACCTCAGTGCCTGAGGATCAGGAACCCCATTAAGAGAACCATACGTCCTTACATCAGGCCAAGCTGATTGCCTTGGGTACCCCAAGAGTAAGAGAATGCTCAACCAAACGGCAGACTCCAAATTATGCTTCCCATATCAGTATCTCCTATGGGATGTAATCCACAGAGAGTGTGGTGACATCTGAAACGCCCTCACGCTAGCTGCTTTGATTACGGTACGTGCACCCAAAATTCGACTAACTCCAGCAGGTGTGAGTACGATCGATTGTAAATCGCAAGCCACCTTGTCACAGACAGCCCACACAGACTAGAATTAGGCTAGGAGTCTCACAGGAACTTTGGAATGCGGACCAATTTCTCGGTCAAAATGGCCACCTTCACCTTTTGCCACTGCTCAGGCTGATGACCACACACAGGAAGGTGAAGAAGATTCTGGAACCGTGATGATTTGAAAGTAACTTGGATTTTCCAGTTAAAGGTTCTCCAATGTAGTCCCCTGTGAAATTTTTCCATTCACTCTGCTCAAGGTACCAAATGAGATGAAAATTTTTCTGAATAATTCCACTGTAAAATCAGTTCATATCTTAATGTTTTTACAGTAAAATACATCTACTATAGCAAGCAAGTTTTAAGTCTCAAGTATCCAATCACAAAGATGACAGGTTCTCGAAAGTTCATTCATTTTTCAAAACAGATCAACTCAAGGAACCAACTTTTATGCCCAATTATTTAAAGGTATGCTGAGTCATATTTTTTTTGATTGCGGTTCAACATTGACTCAACGATATGAAAAGCGTTTTCCCTGCAGTGCAGCGCTGTGTCTTGCCCTCACACCCAGGCCAGGCGCACTGTTATTGGCTGGGCCGCTTGGGGCTACCTCCCACTGTCCAAAGACTGACGCACAGAAACATACCAAATGAAGAAAACTAACAAAGTACAGGCAAACAGCAGGATCTGTGCTGACAGCACCACAATTCTAGTGGGTCATAAGCGATGATTGAGAAGTATAAGGTTTGAATGAGTCTATGCATTTGTTTCTTTCTCAGGAAAATCCTTTTCAGTATACTTATAACTGTTCCTTCCTAAGATTCAGGCAGATTTAGAGTAGAGTGATTTTTTTTTTAACCATACAATTTTATTTCTAGGGCCTCCAGCAGGGTCAGTTTCTTGAGGGCCTCAAATTTAGTTCATAAAAATTGGCCTCAGAAATAAAAAATCTCAGTGTTAATTACTGCCTTGCTTCATTTTAATTGATGTCAATCTGCAATGGTAGGAGTTCGAGAAAATTGCTCAATTTCGGTGGGCGGACTACTGCACTATAGGGCGTGCTGCAAGACGCTTCTTTTCTTTCTGAAGTGACACTCAATAATTAAGTAAAATTAATACAGTTTAGCTTTCCCACAATTCTATAAAATAGGGTATTTTTCACCGACTGCCGTGTTTCTGTGCATATGTAATATTTTAGTTTAAAATGTATGAACAAATTCTTGACCAAGGCCCTGGACTGTGCCCTCAACATTCCAAGCTTATCCTGACATTTTTACCCAAATCAGTCTCTTCAAGCATAAACCAGACCAACCCAGCCAAAGACAGCGACAAGTACTTACCAATCAGGGGCAGTGCAGGGTGGGTTATGCTTTCATCATTCCTGGAAAAGGCAAAATTTCAAACAGTGATGTAAGTATGTCCTCACGTGGCAGGTGGAGGCTGCACAGCCATTGGGCTCTGTCGGAGACAGGTTCCACTAATACTGAGAGTTTGCAAAACATCCTGTCCACGCCGAATAATTGGACAAAACAATTAATCTGTCAAATTATATCTCTCAGCTCCGTTTCCTTGAATGCAGCGGGGATGACCAATGATCAGGGATTATTTTTGTGAAATTTACAATCAATGAATACAACAATGGCTGATGTGCCAGTACGCAGTGATATCTATTGTTGAATTGCATCACTATGCAAAAAGATGACTGTGCACAGTGTCATAAATTTGTGAAATAATGTTCAGAAAAGGGTTAATACAGCTGAACCCTGCTTTAATCTTTATATTAAAGTTAGTAGACATACAGAGTTGCCTGATTTCAATCAAATCTGATGAGAGCACACTGGGGTATGTGACTCTAAAAAGCACCAAATTTTAGATTTTGACAGACTGAGCACCACCTGTACTCTCACACCTTCCATATCCCATCTTAATTTCAAGTGCTACAATGCTGGGCTTGCTAATGAAATCATATCCTGCATAAACTAGCTTGAGATGTTGAGGGTGCAGTCTTGAAAGGCCTGAAAAAGGTGTCGCTTCAGCAAAAAGTAGTATTTTGCAGCGCCCCCTACAGGCAGTGCCCACAACTGCCCACCAAAATTTTGCAATTTTGAGGAACTCCTTCTATTGCAGATTGACATCAGATAAAATACAGCTGGGCAGTCATTGGCACATTGAGATATGTCAAATTCAACAGCTTATTTTTGAAGAAGTTCAACTGACCCTTCTTGAGGCCCTGTGCAAAACATAAATAATAATAATAAAAAAATAAAAAAATTTGGTTAAGGGACTTTGAAATTTACAGTTGTTCTATCTACCCAAAGACCTTCCACCAAAAATAAGTAAATAAATAAACAAATATCAGGCAAATCTGAGACAATCATATATCACCACTGTCTGAATAATGAAATAGTGCCTGTTAATTATCCCCACAGAGAAATCCCACACTGCCTGGGAAAAAATAAGTCACGTACTATTATTCCATTGGACCAACTTTAGCTTTGATTCGGGTGCACATTTTTTATTGCATTTTTTCAACGACCTTATGAAATGTCAGCATTATGTCCAATTTTTGGCCAAGATCTTGCATTGACGACGGGACAGTGGAACAACTCCTTAAAGTTTTTTTCTAGCATCCAGTTTATTCCAAAGACTTTCAATGGTTTTGATAATTTCTTGGACCGTTCTTAACCCAGTTCCAGTGATTCTGCAACGTCCTTCGTATTTTTATAATACAAGATACAAGCCAATGATTTGCATTTTCTGAAACACTGTAACATCTTTTCTATGGAATGCACCCCCCAACATGGTTATTTAGGAAAAGAGAAGCCACATATAGCATCATTTAAGCTTAAAAGAATTGTTCCCAGCTGAAGCAAATTAATTAGTGATAATGGATCCAATCATTCGCTCCTATGCATTTGCTAATTTGAATTCAAACAGAAATTTTTTTTTTTTTTGGACTGGCTGTGTATGCATAGCTCTCTAAAAAAAATGTCTAGAACGGTTTGGAAGTGCTGTTTCAGACAATAAAGAAATAATACTAATAAAAACACTGATTTTTCAGAATAATACTCTCCAATATGGGGGCTTAATAAATTTCCCCATAAATTCCACTAAAGGAACTGAATGTGGTGCCTGTTTATTTGAATAACCCTACTGTAAAATCAGATCATTGATCACACTTACTGGAGAGAACGTCTAACATGGTATGCAAGTGCTACAGTGGAGAAACTTTTTGAAATGCAAGAACCAATGGCCCCCGAACATGGTCCACGACACAGTTTTCTCCACTCGCGCAGCACAATGTTTGAATGTTTGTTCTGCAGAAAAATTCTCATATTCAATACCCTTAAATTGAAACAAATTCGATATATAGTATGCAAGTATTGCATTTGACAAACTTTTTGAATTGCAGCAATTACAGGCTTTGATTACCATCTATTGAATGATTCCACAATTTGCATATGCAGTATCCTCGTAGGATAACGCTTCTAATATGACGCAAATTTGTTGCTATGGACAAACCTTCTGAATTTAATGAATGACGAGATCTCCAATATCTTTCCTCCATTTAATTACTTCTATTGGAGCAGCACTCTCAAACAACTTTATTGGTCATTTATTCAATGTGATCACGGTAAAATTAGCTCTTATTCAGTATTATTCACTCCTTGAATTGCATGAATTACTGGCTCTCCCAGTTTTCTCCATCTTTAATGGCCCATTCAGTTTTTTTCCAGCTTTATTGGAGATTTATTTAGTAATCCACAGAATCATATGGTAATATGCAGCATCCCAACAGAAGAACACCTGCACTATAAAAAGCAAGTGTTTGTACGGACAAGCGTTGCAATTCGACGTAACAACTTATAGCCAATATAACACCAAAAGCATTTTCCTCTTCACTCTGTGTAAACGAACAACCTAGATTTTCAGTTATTCAACCCTGTCAAATCATGAAAGTGCTTTGCATTTTTTCAACGAAGCAAAAGCTTACAGTAGGGTGCTGAAATTTGGGCATCCCTGGTATAAATGTCTGTTGCAATTCATCTCCAAGTGATTGAAAGCAAACCTGAGCACTAAATGCTACAAGGTTAAACATGACACCTTTCTGCAAATTTAAAAGCAAGGTTTATTTTTATTTTAATTTTTCTGAGTTTTTAAATGATAAGAAAGGAAAAAAGGCCCTGTGCAAAAGTTTGGGAACCCTTTTGGATTATTCTTTGTTACCTTTTAAGAAGATGATTACTAAGGCCCAAACCCAGGTGATTTACTCGTTGGGGCTTCAGTATTACTTCAGTATAACTATTTTTTTTTTCCTCTTTGTTCAATTGTCTGTACATGTTGTGGGATGATTGCCGCACAATAGGTGCCTTGTCACCTGTGCGATCATTTCCTGACTAATGTCAAAGCTTAATAAATAAATAAATAATGAGTCAGGTGAATATAATTCCAGGGTTGAACTATATATTCTGAAGTAACTCCATGCCTTCTAAAGTATCCGACTGTGATGGCTCTTATGTCTGGTGTTTAAAACCATGTGTTCCTCTAAACAGCTGTCCAAGGATGTCAAAATCAAGATAATTCACTTCCACCAACAAGGAGAGGGCTACAAAAAACTCTCGCAACGTTTCAAACTACCCATTTCTACTGTCAGAAACATCGTAAGAAAATGGAAAATAAATGGAACAATTGAAGTCAAGGCAAGATCCGGAAGACCAAGAAAAATTTCAGATAGAATGGCCCGAGCTCTGCAGAGAAATGCTCAGAAGAACCTACACATCACTGCAAAAGAGCTGCAAAAAAGAGTGGCAGACACAGGTCTAGTTGTTCACAGGACAACAATACAGCGTACCTTAAACAACAAAGACCTGCGTGGCAGAGTTGCAAGAAAGAAGCTCTTCCTACGACCTCAACACAAAATTAAGCGTCTGAAGTATGCAAAAGAGAACCTTGAGAAACCTCAAGCCTATTGGAACAGTGTGCTTTGGACTGATGAAACCAGATTTGAACTTTTTGGCCACAACCAAAGAAGGTATGTTTGGAGAAAAAAGGATGATGCATTTGTAGAGAAGAACATGTTGCCAACTGTTAAGCATGGAGGTGGATCCATGATGCTTTGGGGTTGTGTAGCAGCTGGGGGCACAGGCAATATTGTGCGGGTGGAAGGAAGAATGGATTCCACCAAATATCAAGACATTCGAGAGGCTAATGTTCAAAGCTCAGTCCAGAAATTGAAGTTGAAGAGACGTTTGGTATGAATGGCCATCACAGTACCCAGACTTGAATATTATTGAAAATCTGTGGAGAGACCTCAAACGTGCCGTGCTTGCAAGAAGGCCAAAGAATATTTCTGAGCTAGAGTTGTTCTGTCAGGAAGAATGGGGACAAATTCCAAACACAAGAATTGAAAGACTCTCAGCTGGCTACAGGAAGCGTTTGCAAGCTGTTATAGCTGCCCGAAGAGGAGTTACAAAGTACTAGCTGACAGGGTTCCCAAACTTTTGCCCAAGGACTTTTTCCTTGTTTTACTATTTTGAAACTGTAAAAGGTTAAAAATAAAAATTGTTCTTGCTTTAAAATGTGATGAAATGTGTCATGTTTAACTTTGTAGCATTTAGTGTTCAGGTTTGCTTTCAGTCACCTGGAGATTAATTGTAACAGACATTTATATAGTCTCCACCATAGTAGTAGTATAGTCTGTATAGTCTCCACCAATGGTTACGCAGCTTCTGCACTGCTACAGGATATGATTTTATTTCAAATTTTAATTCATTTTGGCGTAAGTTGCGTCTGTATAGAGCTGATGGTGTGCACCTTAATAGAAGGGGTACCAAATTGCTTACTAATAATTTTATTCGATATATAGCTTTTAGTATGAAGCAATGATGTGCATTCCAGCAAGACCTGATTCAGACATACGTGTCTTCTATCATTGTACCTAGCTCTTATGGTGTGGGTCCTGCTGAGGATGTCGGCCCTATTTCTATACCCTTTTCTTACGCCCTCTGCCGTCCTTCTGGGTTAATAAACCTCTCTTCAACGGCCTCTACTGCAAATGTAAATATGATTCAGACTGTAATATCAGAAAGAACCAAAAGATTTTATTGTAATAATCGGGGTGTCAACAGCGATGTCCTTGTGCCTTTAAAATCATATGTTAGCCAACGATGTGGGTTACAGCAGATGTGCTCACCTGCAGTCCTTAAATCTCAGGCTGATTTTGTACTTCAAAAAGGTTTGGGCTTTATTCACATCAATGTGCGTAGTCTGACTCAAAATTAAAATTAAAATTTGGGCTTTACAAACAAAAGCGGATATTTTTGTATTATCTGAAACGTGGCTCTCAGACCAAATGAGTGATAATGACATTGCTCTTGATGGATATAATGTTTTTAGGTCTGATAGATGTAAGCCTATTAGAGGTGGAGGTGTAGCCATTTATATTAAGGAAAGTTTTCCTGTCACTGTTGTTAGTTCTGTATCCATTCCAAAGTGTTTTCAATTCTTGGCCCTAAGCGTTTCCTTGGGTATCAGTGCTAACTGTGGAAAATTGCTTGTTATAGGAGTATATCGTCCTCCATCTGCACCGTCTGCTGCCATTTCTGATCTAGCACAGATGATATCTTCTCATGTATCCTCGGAAATAATTTTATTGGGTGGTTTGAATCTTGATTGGCTTACTAATGCATCTAATGGGCTAAAAGATTTGTGTATTGATTTAAATCTCACAGTTGATCTCTGCTCCAACAAGACCAGATTCAGCTAACCTTGAGAAGGCCACCTTATTGGACCTTATTTTATCAAACAGGCCACATAATTTTAAATCTAGTGGGGTTCTTCCACTTGATTTTAGTGATCATTGCCCAATTGCCTGTGTCAGGGATGTTAGGCAGAAAAAAATCTAAGTCCCGTTTTATAGTAAAGAGAAATTTTAAACCGTTTGTGGTGCACGACTTTTTATATGACCTATCCCTCAGTGATATCTTCTCTGCAACTGTTATCCCTGACCCTAGCATAGCATTAAATTATTTCATTCGAGTTTTTAATTCTGTCGCTGATAAACATGCCCCTTTTCAGAAGCTGAGAATAAAGAACAGAAGTAACCCCTGGTTTTGTCCTGATATTGCAAATATGCTGCATACAAGGGATGTTGCTTGGAATAAGGCTCGTGCTTCTGGATTGAGCAATGATTGGCTGAATTTTCGTTATCTCGGAAATAATTGCCTTGCTGCTATTCGTAAAGCTAAATCTTCTTACTATGTATCATCCTTATCTGACTGCTGTGGAAATCCAGCTAAATTCTGGAGAACAATTAAGACCATCTCACATAGCCCCTCCTCATCCGTATCCAATCAGATCATCCAGGATTCTGTCACTATTTCCAATATGAATGACAAATGTAATATTTTTAATAAACACTTTATTGCTTCAGGTCATATTTTTCGGAATTCAGGCCTGAAGGTCTCAGTCAGTACTAATTTACCTACCATGTCAAATCCTAGACCGCATAGTTTTTTTCTTTAGGCCCTTTACTAGAGTCAAAGTGCAAAATGCTCTCTGTAATATTGATCCTAGGAAGTCCACAGGGGCTGACAATTTGAATCCACGACTTCTAGCATTAGCTGCTCCTTTTATTGTTGATGTATTGTTGTACATTTTTAATCTGACTCTTTCGACAAAGATTATTCCGTCTGTATGGAAAACAGCTTTTGTAACTCTGCATAAAGGTGGTCCTAAAAATTAAATGAATAATTTTCGGCCAATTTCAAAATTTCCCTGTTTAGCAAAAGTCTTAGAACGGCTGATTGGTAATCAAATTAAATCATTCTTAACAGATTATAACATTTTAAATATTTCTCAATCTGGTTTTAGACCTGGGCATAGTACGATTTCAGCTGCCACTAAGGTTGTGAATGATATTGCTTTTGCCCTGGATAATAAATTAGATTGTGCTGCCCTGTTTATTGACCTCTCTAAGGCCTTTGATACTGTTGACCACGCTATACTCTTGGGGCGTCTCTACCACATTGGGTTTGATAGTAACTCCTGTAAATGGGTTGAGAATTATTTAGCTGGCAGAACTCAAGCTGTGGTGACTGATGGTTACCAGTCCGAATTTTTAAATGTCTAAAGGGGTACTGCAGGGTTCTGTTCTGGGACCTCTTTTATTTTCTATATTTATTAATGATTTTAATGCTGGTGTCACAAACAGCTTAATCCATCTGTATGTGGACGATGCAGTCATCTATTCTATTGCCTCTTCTGTTGATCTTGCTCTTCGGAATCTGCAGTCAGATTTTTGTATAATCCAAAGATATCTTTTTAATCTTAAATTGGTTTTAAATCCAGGTAAAACAAAGTATATGCTTTTTACAAAAAAAACCCTCTGCTGTTTTGACTGACAGAACTATCACCACTATTGACGGGACCCTTATTGATAGAGTTTCTTGTTATAAGTACTTAGTTATTTGGGTTGACGACAAGCTGTCTTTTAAATCACACATAGCAGAACTTTTAAAGAAACTGAAACCAATACTGGCATTCTTGTATAGAAATAAATCTTGCCTGACACAATGCTGTAGGAAGCAGATTGTACAAGCAACATTTTTATCAGTGTTAGATTATGGAGATGTCATTTATATGCATGCTTCTTCCTCTACACTAAAGCCACTTGATAAAGTTTATCATTCTGCACTTAGATTTATCACAGGTGACAGGTTCAGTACCCACCATTGCCAGCTTTACCATAATGTAGGATGGACCTCCTTAGATCTGAGTGGAGAGCTACATTGGATTCTGTTTATTTACCGAGCCTTGCTTAACAAATTACTTGTTTATTTAACGAGTTTACTGACTTACAAGTTGTTTAACTATGGCACTCGTGCTCAAATCCCTTGGCTCTTAATATTCCACGTTAGGACATAGGTTGGAAAAATTGCTTTTAGTTACTATGCTCCGTATAAATGGAATAATCTGCTGACAGAGCTTAAACTGAATGCCTTGATTCCTTTTAATCATTTTAAGCATATCATTAATGATTTTATGCATTCTGAATGTGTATGTAGTCTATAAGTTACACCTTTTGTATTTATTATGTTACATTATTGTTATGTATATTAATTTTATGTTATTATTGATTGCATTGCACTGACTGTTGTAATCAGGGCTTCATTGAAACATAGAGCTTGCTCTCAATTGGCCTTCCCTGAATAAATAAAGGTGAAAGAAAAAATTTAAACCAGGGGTGCCCAAATTTTTGCACCCCACTGTAGCTTTGTTGAAGCCCCACTGTCAATCAAGCAGTTCTGTTTACATTTATGGAAAAACTAACTTTGCTATCGTTATCTCTGCTGTATTTGTGCAGAAAAACTTTTTAGCGGCAATGGCTTGGCCGTGATTTTAAGAGGTGGTGACAGCTTGACCGTGGTTATTGCCATAAACTTGGCCCACGTATTCCCCACGTTGTGTCTGCAGTGCGCGCCTGCCAGCCTGTTTGGGCCGTTAACCCTTTAGAGTGCTGAAATAAATTAAAAAATTAAAAATTGAATTATCTTGTGCTTGTGAAAATCTATCATGTGGCAACTTGTTCAAAGGAGCTCCCCTGCGTCAGCTCTTTTAAACAAGTTGCTACATGATAGGTTTTCAACAGCTTTGATATTGATATCTGACTGTACATCACTGAGTAACCGTAGTTGCATTTAGCACTCTAAGGGTTAAAGTGCCCACAATAACTACCACGAATCTGCCGTGCATTGTTCCTCATTGTAAATGAGTTCAAAAGTTAGATCAAATGCTACACGCAACTGTATACTGTTTTATAAACTTTATTGACAAAAACACTGTCAATGGAAGCAACAAGTTTGCCGACTCTGTTACATTATTTTGATTTGGTACCACATTATACAAAATGATTAAACTTTAATGTTATGCTGTTTTGTGTATTTCAAACTGGTTTAGAGCTGCTGAGGGATATGGAAACTTGGCATCATCTCCTATAAAGGAGAAAATGCAATAACTTATTGCCTCTGGGCATTTATGATCGAACCAGGACATAAGTTTTTCATGTTAATCTGCATCCTTGTGGAGCAGGACGCAGCCTGTGTTCACATGACTTCTGAAGTTCATAACTGTTTGCTCTTTGCTTCCCAAGAGGGCGTATGTGTGTGTGTACGTGCGCGCGCGCGTGTGTTGAGACTAGCCGGGATCATATCCAGTGTTGTAACTGAATTGTGAAACTGATTTTAAAAAAAAAAAAGCGTTGATGCGGTTTGTACTTGGCACTTGGAGGTTTTTTTTTTTTTTTTTTTTTTGAAATGTTTAATCGAGGGTGCGCTCTGTATTATGGATAAGTATTTTGTTGGATACTTCAAGATACTTCAGGTATGTGGGCTGTAGAAAGAATATAAATTATGAGGAAAGGATCAGCAGTGAAGCCATTCAATGTACAAGATGCAGTGAAGAAACACATAAGCTAAGTACAATTTCAGAATGTACAGTTGGATCCATCACTAGTCGGACAGTTAAAGAATTTTAATCATTTTGGCTCCATACATCACCTCAGTGAATTTGAAATAAATTAATCAAGATGCACTTGAAGGGTAGACTCAGGTTTAATTTAAGGGTTTTCCCCAAAAATATTGTTTGTACCATGCAGAAATTACAACCATTTTTTTAAAAACAAAGTACCCCAGTTTTGGAGGCTCAAAGGTATTTGGACTTACATAATCGTGAATTGTTATTTTAAATACTTTGGAGCAAATCCTTTGCAATCAATAACTGTCTGTGGTCTGGAATCCACAGACATCGCTAGATGCTGAGTTTCTTCCCTGCAGATGCTCTGCCTGTCCTTCACTGTGTTGGTCTTCAGTTCCTGCTTGTTCTTGGTGCTTGTTTCCTTCAGCATTGCCTTGAGAATCATTCCATGTCACTCACCTGGTGGTCCCCAGGTGACCATGTCAGAGTCAGTTTATAAAACTCGAATATCTTTATCTCTATGACAGTAATAAACATGCAACATTATAGCTTTCAATTCTGATTAGGCAGATATGGGGCCTCAGACTCCCCTCTAGCACGAATCAGTAATAGAGCAGTCCAGGAGCTTGAATCAGGATTAATTTCAACCCACATTTTCAGATTCAGAGTCGCGCGGTAAGTGCTGCTTTTTTTTTTTTTTTTTTTTTTTTTTTCTAGTAGCTTCCTAAAATTGCTTTTTGGGTAAAATCTTAAAAAAAAAAAAAAAAATTCAGAATAGTCCTGCATAAGTTTTGTTTTCAGGCAGCTAAAAATATTTTATCTAACGCATTTGGCTTCAAACAGAAATAATCTTTTGAACGGCATGGGTATTTTCACTTGTGTGAGACTATTTACCCAAATAGGCTAGATTGAATCTGTTTCAAAATATTGAGAGCAATCACAACACAAAAACACACCAAGCTAGGACTTAACACGTTAGGGTCATTATGTACCAACTGGACCAAGGTCTGCACCGCTCCGTCTCAGGAAAAAAAAAAAAAAAAAAAAATCATGGGTGTTTGCCATCATTTCAAATGGACACATCCCAAATCTTATGTTCCTACACCAATTTTTTATGGAGTAATTGCCAATTTAAGAAGGGGATGTCTAGCCACTTGTGAATTTGGCAATCACTTATAAGAATTTATAAATACACTTTCGATTGCTCCTAAAGTAATGTCTATGGGTGCATGTAGGTAAAATTGCCTGAAACGTATGAATTTGCCATCAGATTTGGCATATTTCATTTGATTTTCCTGTAATAGGCTGTTGAAAATGACCATTTTTACGGAACCAAAATTTTTATTAGATTTTTAGTTGGTCCCCTTGACTGAAGTATGCATAATCAGGGGTTCATATTTCAGCCAGTTCATATTTGCCAGCAGCCATACCACTATTCGATCTGCTCCAGCCGCGTGGCTGAAGCTAAGCAGGTGTGGGCTTGGTTAGTGCTTGGATGGGAGACCACCTGGGAAAACCAAGTTGCTGCTGGAAGAGGTGTTGGTGGCCAGTAGGTTGCGATCTTCCCTCTGGTGGAAGAATCCCCAATGCCCCAGTTCAGTGACGGGGACACTGTACTGAAGGAGACGCCGTGATAGGATAGGTGGTTATGTCTGTTGCTCAAAGCCATCAGAACATGTTGCCTCTGTCTTTCTTCGTGAAAATAAAAAAAAATCTCTTTGTGAAAAAAATCATTTTTCTCATTATTTCTTTCAACAATGTTAATATACCAGTGTCCATCATACACACATGCACTGTATTTTCATCAGCTTTCGTGTGGAAGGGGACTATGGAAGGAGGCTGGATTTTCTCAATTTCAGGTCCTGTGTGTACTGCCTTTGACAGTGCATCAGAAGAAATCCTTCCATTTTCCATCTGTGTAGAAGAAACTGGTGTAAACTATCGTGATACTGAGCTACAGGATTGATTCCTAATCAAAATGAAAGTCCTTCATTTGGAAAATAATACATAATACATAAATACATTTCATTTTAATAGTATATATATTTTTATGGATGGCTCTGAGCAAGTAAGCATGCGGGTAAAAATCTATTAAATTTCATCGTGAAGCTATTTGCATTAAATAAAATAACTTTTTCATTATAGAGAGATATTATATAGAACCATACCCGTAAAAAGTTTAAAGTTTCTTCTCTGCAGCCCATATGATCAAATCAAACCTACCACACAGTCACTTTGTGGATCCCTTACATGGCAATGCCTGGAAAGAACTTGCTTAAAAAATCCAGTCTTTATCCATGCAATAATGAGTTTTTGAATAGACAGATGTATTCGTCAACTTTTTCTTTAATGACTTCCTAAGTTGAACCAGGCAGATTTGGATCACGCCTGTTCCTCTCATTGCCCTGACCAAGTTTTGTTATTTTTCGGCTTGATTTGGAATTCAACCTGACCGCCCTGGCGCATTTTCAACTTCTCCAGTTCCAGTGGTCAGATTTGGATCAGACATGATGCATTTATTTTTCTCATGGCCCGGACCATGTTTTGTTATTTTTCAGCTTGTTTTGAAATCCAATAGGGCCACGCTGGTCTCTGATTGGCTGACGCATTTTTGACTTCTTCTCCAGTTCTGCTGGTCAGAGTTGGATTACACTTTGCAAATGTCTGTCATATGGCCCTGACAAAGTGTTGTTATTTTCACGATTGATGCAGGATTTAATATGGCCGCCCCAGGCTCTGATTGGCTGATGCATTTTTGACTTCATGCCTCTTGGGACAACTAGAAAAGTTCATCTCTAAGACCAATTGTTGTTATATATTGGGTCGATTTACAATCGAGTATGGTTGTCCTGGTATCTGATTGGCTGACACATTTTCAGCTTCTTCTCTAGTTGCACGGGGTAGATTGGACCAAACTTGCTAGAAGTTCAAAACAGATGAAGTGTAAATGCTGACATTTTTTGACTGCGTATATTGAAAATCCATTTTGTATGGAACACTTAAGACCGACTCGCTAACCCACTTTAACTTACATTATTCACACCAGTTAATAGCGCTTTTACTCTCCCGTTTTAACATCACTTCAGTTCTTGCTGGAGATGATAACATCACTATGTCGGCATGCTGTACAGTAAAGTGATGTTTACTGTGAAATATTGCATAATTGAAAAGAATCATGATGTCAAACAAGGTTTTTTTTATTTTTTTTTTGGGGGGGGGGTTTAGCCAGGAAGCCACATTTGGGAGGCCATAAACAGAAAAAAATAATAAAAACATATGCACTTCTTGTTGAATATGATGCCAGAATCTGAAAATTTTTGTATAAATTATTTCACTTTGACAGATTGAAGCTTCTTTGCAGCTCTATTACTGCCTCACAGGCTCCAAAATTAGGCAAAAATGCAAATTTGCACTCGCAATTGCTAGAGGGGGGCCCTAGGCAGAATTTTTGCTGTTCCGTATCTGCTAAACTAATAGGAATTGAAAGCTAAATTTTTGCATGTTTACTATTCCCATAGAGATAAACATAAAAACATTTTCAGCTGATTCTGAGGGGCTCATGTGAGGAAGTTCTGAAAATCTTGGTGATTTAACATGGATTTACACCTTCAACATGAAAGACATGCACCTTTGGATTCAGTAATGACCTTGACTATTACAGAGCAGTTCTCTTCTTTGCCTCAAAAAAAATTGTTGTGTTGGTTTTTGCTGTGTGCCACGAGTCATATGCCATCTGCACTGTGAAGCACCACGGAATTTTGGTTTCGGTTTTAAGTATTTCAGCTCCATGGTTTCCATCCCTGTTCCTGGAGAACTACCATCCTGCCATTTTTTCACTCTAACCAAAGCATAGCACAACCCATTTCCCAGTTAGAGATCTTGATGAGCTGCCAATTAGCGGAATCAGGTGTGCTGATTTCGGATTGGAGTGACGACCTACAGCATAGTAGCCCTCCAGGAACATGGTTGGACACAAATTAATCTGAGTGGATAATATTGCCATATACAGCTTTATCAAGATTGGGTTTGCAACTTATGGCTCATTCTGGGGGAAAAAAGAAACCTGTGTTTTGAGAAATACTATGAGTTACTAATGTATAAATACCTATGACATAATGGGGTGACATATTGCTGCACAAAGTGCCCTAAAAGTCTGTGAAAATGCTCGTGTGTATAATGCCTGTACTGTCCAAAAATGGGAGGGTACAGATGCAACAAGCTTCAGTTTTTTGTATATTGATCATTCATCTTTCTCAGATACCATAGAATGTCTCATTTATATTGCTTACTATAAGTGCCATACCATGATATCAAAGACCATTCTACATTGCATTGGTTTTGGTTTGTAAATTTATTACTGATGTGGACCAAATCCGATGAAAATAATGGTACAGTAGATATTCAATACATAAACAATACTTTTTGTTGCATTCCTAAATATCATGTGAAGAGGTCATACTTCCAAATCATACATAATCTTGATGTACATATTGTGACGAGAATAAATGCACATTAGTGATGACTAATCACGTAATAGTATAGTGTATAGAATTTACTTCAGTCGCTAAAGGTGCAGATACTAGAACGGGAGTGCACATGGAACATTTTATAATATTTTCGTGCCCTCTTGTTAAGCCCTTACATGCGAAAGAGAGCAGAATTTGTCTCCTTGTTTCTACATCAGACCAAACTTTAGAAAAATGAAACTCTTATTTCCAGCAACAAATGAAGGTTGATGAAATTAGGTAAATATTTACAAATTGGCATGAAACTCACTCTGGGCAGCACAGTGAGTGTTCTGTGTTGTTTTCTACTCGTTGTAATGAAAAAACTGATTTACCATAGAAGGAAGTTGTCTACCCTCCTATCAGCAGATTTGTACAGTGCATTTTGCAAATATTAATGGTGTTTGTGATTGACCGTCTACCCCAATCATCCAAAGAAATGACTGTAGTTCTTTGGCTTTTGTAAGACTGGGGTGGGGGGTGGGGGGGATTAGATGAAACGACATTTTCTTGGGATATTGAACCCAAATTTTGCTGACATAATTATGTGAATGTGAAGTGATACACCAGTATATCCATTACACAGCTATTAGATTAGCTTTCAGAATGATCAGTTTCATGGTCTGTTGCGTTATTCAGATTACATAGAATATTTTGCCTTAGAATTCTAATATTAAAAAACTTTACGAGAAAAACCGAGGGGCATTAGAACTCTCAGGCAGCTTTGGACTGAAGAAAACTCTTGATCTTCCCTTTCATTTCAGCATAAAACAAAAAGTACATGCATTATTACAAATAGTGTTACTCAGAAATAATCAAATGCCTTTCATATTTTAAAAAATCCCATTTGAAGAATAATACTTAATGTGAGCGATCCTTTGTAAAAGATATCTGACAACTTCTGATAACTATATTTTTACGAAAAACCCACAAATTAGACTTGTTTTAAAAATTTTGTGTGCTAGTTTATTTGTAAATGTCCACCGGCATTTGACAAGAAAGACCAAAAATTATTTCAATTAATCCTGTAACACACCTAAAAAAAAAATTGTCCATCCAATTGTCATTTAGCGGCGTATAATTCAGAGTATTGTGCTGCTTTTGTCAACAGTCACGTCATCAATAGAACCAGCCCCACTGGCAGCCACACATGCCCACACATGACCATGCTTTGTAGATGTGGTGTATGCATTTAATCATGAGCAATCCCTTCTATTTCCTCCTTAACTTCTATTCTCATCATTCTGGGTTGAACTTTGTTTGATCTACCTATAGGGTGTTGTTCCAGACCTATCTAGACATGGCTTTTGGCAAACATCCTGAATTTGACACATCAGGGTACATTTTGAAATAAACCCTCTGTATTTAACAAAGTAAATATTATCAACTCTTCTCTTGATTGTTGATATTGGCACATATATGCTCACCTCCTGGAGTGTGTTCTTGATCTGGCACACAGCTGTGAAGGGATTTTTCTTCACAAAGATAATTCTTGTCATCAAGCAGTTATTATAAGTGGTTTTTCGAACCTTTTCCTGAGCTCACTGGAGAATTATTCTTCTTTAAAAATTAACCAAGTAATGGATTTGGCCACACCAGATATATATAATTTTTTCTTTTTTTTTTTGTTTCTCTGAAGGTTGCGTTTTGATTTTTCAGCCTAATGATGGCTTGCTTCATTGACAGTGGCAGCTCATTGGCATGTATGGAGTTAACAGCTGTGGATTCCAACTGCCAATGCTCAACAATTCTGTACATTTTAAGTGCTGACTTGTAAATGATATAATGAGCAAGTACCACACAATTGGCAAGAAAGCTGCACAGCCACATGTCCAATCACTTTTAGTCCCTTATAAAGGGTTGGAAGCACAAATAAAGAACGCTGTAATTCCTGTGCAGCTCACCCATTATTGCGGTAAATGCCACTCTGATCTCATATTCATTATTTATTTACATCTCCAATATGGTGCAGCAGACAACTAAAATAATGATATTTATGGACCTGACCATAAGTCCCGCTCGGTATTTTGTTTCAGACGCAGATTTTTTTTTCAATTTTCTCAATTATTCAGGGAGAAGACGGAATTAATGAGTGAAAAGTGTGAATGTGGCAACTTTGCAAAGAAAATGGGGTTTTGTCAAGTAAATCCAATTGAATTAAATTATTTTCCTCAAGAGTTTTGAAGATGGAAAAACAAGCACTCGAAAGCTACTGAAATGTGACTTAGCGTGAACTGAATTTGCCTCTTGTCGCATCTAATTAGATTCTTATGTCTAAAATCGGTTGAAAAACATTTGTTTTTTATATAATTTTAGTAGTTTGATTAAGTTAGGGGAAACATCGGATTTGTGTGGAAATAGTTGAAAAAGTGGCAATTTTAACTCTGATCTTATATGTTTGTGCATTTTAGTTTTCTAACAATGCTGTACACTGATCAGCCGCAACATTATAACCACCTGCCCAATGTTGTGTAGGAACCCCGGGTGTCACCAAAGCAGTTCTGTTCGATTGACGTCCTCTTTTTCCCAGACCCAGGGTTTCCCAGCAGAACATTTCCGAGAGCCTAGCACTCCCTCTACCTGCTTGTCTTCCTCCCACAGTGCATCCTGGTGGCATCTCCTCCCAGGTAAATGGTGCACACGTATCTGGCTGATACACATGATGCAAAAGAAAATGGGACTCACTGGACCAGGCGACTTTCTTCAGTTGCTCAAAGGTCCAGCTCTGACCCTCACCTGCCCATTTCTAGGCCCTTTTAAGCGGTGGACCAGGGCTAGAATGGGCTCTCTGACCGGTATACACCAACAAAACGCTATTCTAAACAGGGTGCAATGCACTGTTAGTTGTGACACATTCCACAAGTCATTACAATTCTCTGCGACTGGTGCTGCAGTAGCCTCTCTGTTGGTTCGGATCAGATTGGATAGCCTTAGTTGGCTGTGTGCATCAGTAAGTTGGTTCATGGTTCCAAGCTTTTTGGGTACTCTCCACTGTTGACTGGGGGTATCCCAGAATCCCTTGCTGCTTTGGAGATGCTCTGACTTACGCATCTGGCCATGAAGATTTTGCCCTTGTCAGGTCTGTCTCTGTATTTGACAAATCCAACTCATCAACTTCAAGAACTGACTGCACACTTACCATCTAAGGTCTGTCTGCAGACCTTAACATGCACCATTGTTACAAGAAAATCAGTGTTATTTGCTCCATCTGTGAGTAAGTTTTTGGCTTATTGGTGTTCATTTGCCAGAAACTTGAGCCAGTGACTCATACTGGCTTATGTAAGGGATTTATTTGATAAATGACTCTGCACTGCCTTCGAGATGCATCACTTCCAGAAGTTGTAATGCACTGGCCTCTGCGTTATTGATATTCAACGGTATAATTACAATTTTCTCTAAGTCACCCTGGTTAAGGGCATCTGTCTCATGAATAAATTACCATCCTATCAGCCTGTCTCTGCGCTGCACGTCTGCTGTGTCGGCTGAGGAGACAGTTTTGCAAGTGGATATTTTTTTTTCTGAATATATGACCTGTTAGATGGTTATATTTTCGGTCAGTGTCCTCAACTTGGAATTCAGAAGTAATCATCCGTTATCTTTACCGCTTATTCCTCACTAGGGTCACAGGGGAGCTGGAGCCTATCCTAGCTGATTATGGGCGAAAGGCAGGGACACACCCTAGACAGCTCACCAATTCATCGCAGGGCGCACACGCCATTCACACACCATTCATACTCAGACCTAGGGGCAATTTAGGTTTTCAAATTAACCTGACACCCACGTGAATAAGGGAGAACATGCAAACTCCATACACAAAGGCCCCAGGCTGGCTTCGAACCCGTGACCTTCTTGCTGTGAAGTGGCAGTGCTACCCACTGCGCCACCATGCCACCCCGCAAGTAATCAGTATTACTTCAGTGCGCTTTAATTCACTAAGACATAAGCTTGTATGCAACTGCAGGATGACCGTGTTCACTGGATAACTGCATTGAGTTATCCTATAACAGCCACCTTATCAGATCAGGAATATGGTGCAGTTCTAGGTTTTACTCTGTGTGGACATCCAGCTAAGTCCATCTTAATGACTGGTATTTTATATCGCAAGATTACTGAGTTGCTGAATAACGGCACTGAATAAGACCCAGAAGGGTTCTGTTTACTTTACTCTGTGTTTCAGTTGTAGAAATGTTCTGGCTATGACTTGGTGCCCTGTGAGCTCTCTGACTGAAAACTAGAAACCTCCAGAAACTGGAATATAGGGCAGAGGGAAGCAATTCTTGGTTTTTCTCTGCACAGTAATCCTCTTTGCCCTCTGGCTTGGAGCCTGTTGGTGATGAGATGCAAATCTCTAACCCAGGAGTTCCCAATCATATCTAAAAAAAGGCTGGAGTGCAAGCTTTTGTTCTGCCTCAGCAGTGAGACCCCAAACTCAAATAACCTTCTCAGCAACAGAGTTATACGACTTTCAGCACATCTTTGGTTCATGGCACCTGTTCACATTGTCCCTTTTGAGTTGCCTTGAAGTACAGTGATATGTTCTTTCAAATCATTCTTGTTTTCTGGATCTGTAATAGATGTGCTGAAGTTTTCAGCTCTTCATAGAATTTCCAAATGCATAATTCTCAACAGAGGGTTTTTCTACAATGTATTATTAGCAAGGTGAGTTGTCCTGGGATGACCAATTGCCATTTCAAACTTAATTTTACGCTTGATTTTGAGGAAATTTTTTGCTGACTTTTGAGATACGTAGGTATATTTTCACAGTATTTTGTAAAAGAAACTTGGTTTCTGTGATACATTGTGCGGGACGACTGGCTATTGAACCACATGGAAGGAGAGAAGTTTGCCCAGTGTCAAAAGGTATAGTATTTGCAGTATGTCTCCTCTCCCCGAAGGGAGGGGGGACAAATTGTTTTTGTCTGGTTTCCCGTGAGCGTGCGCGTCTGAGTCGGTGGTCCCACCATATTTGGACCATAACTAAGAAACCGTTTGATATATTTCCATGAAAATTTGCAAACCTTTGCATTGGGCCCTGCAGATGTGCCTTTTGCTATTTTTAAATTATTAATTTTTCTAGTTGTAGTTTCTTCCTAAATGTCTGTGAACATCAATGAGGGGCAGCTGCATTGGGGTGGGGGGAGAAATTTGTTTTTTTGCCTTAAAAACAATCTCTAGTTATAGTTTGTTTGTAAACAGTAGGAGAGGAGAGATGAAAATCAGACAAACTGTTAAAGAAAATGTTCAGTGGTCGTCTTATACAATTGAAAATGGGGCTGCACCATGACTTTTCAAACGGTCAGATCAGTCAGTTCAAATAATCCATGTATGACACTGTTCACTCTGAGCATAAACATTAAAAACAATCTAATTTTAAAAGGAACACTTCTGTTGTGCTTGGGCTCCGCATATTAACGCCCACCTCCCCCTCCTTTTGTGTCCCTCAGCCAAAAATGCGCCCTCTCAGCTCTGTTCACCTCCACATTGCTCATCTCCATAGTGTTTGCCCTCGTACCCCTGTGCGACAGACTGCTTCTGCTGGCTGTCGCCCTGGCAATGAGCGGGCTAGCAATGGGAGTCATCGACACCATCGCCAACATTCAGCTGGTGAAGATCTACCAGAAGGACTCCGCTGTGTTCCTGCAGGTCAGAGGGTCCCTTGAGCTCCATTTGCCTGAGCATTGATGGTAGCGACCTTTGAGGTCCATTGACCTACGGATTGATGGTAGAGACCTTTATGTGTGTCCAAGAGAACCAGGCAGGGTTGATACATGCCATCTCTCAGATTTCCCCAAACTCAGCCCGGTGAAAGGGCTCGCCCAAAAACTCCAGAGGCCAGAGCAGTTTGATCTTTAGGTTTTTCTGTGCAACTCTCATGACAAGGTTTTTTTCGACAACCCCCATGTTTTTATGAGAAAATCCCCAAAATTCTACCAATACATGAGGCTCAAGTTTAATGCTCTCCTACTCTTGGAACTCAGTAAATTCAGTTCCGCTTTGGTATGGACATATGAACACAGTCAAAGCACTGTGATATATGGATAATTCCTTGTCAATTTTTGTCAATTAATCATTAACCAAGTGCTGACATTATCTTAGAAAGGCCAAAATTGAAGATTTTCATGGTCAAATACCTCCAGTGGCCAGCCACTGAAATCAGGCATCTCAATCAAAATGGCCTGATAAATGAAGCAGAAAGCCAACGATAATCTCCTATTTGTTCCCAGTGTTATACCACTGTTTCAGATCAAATTATTTTGTTTGACTATCTTGGCCGCACAAAATTTGGATTGAGCTACCTGATTTCAGTGAGTTTCCAAGCATTGCTGTGCGATAACTGGGCACATTTTTGACTTTCCTCTCAATATTTTCAATTTTCATTTCATTGCTTTTCATTTCATAGGAATTCTAAATGCATTATATATATTTATATAACCAAGCCACTAATACAGAAATTTTTTGGCATGCATCAGTATGATGATCACGAGTGAAACTTTGTTACACAAGCTCCAAACTTTGAATGAGGCCAGTGCTCATAGTTTATGAGACCCCAAAATTTTTTTTTGACAATTTAGTTGTCGCATTTGTAGGTATAAACAGAGATTACGGCCTTCATTCTACACGTGGTTGGCCATTGGGGATATTTGGCCATGAAATCGCTGAATATTGGCCTGTCTGAGATTGTGTCAACATTTGGTTAATGATTTATTGACCATTGCTCGTCACAGGTGTGGATTAGACACAATACTTTGGCTGTGAGCTCACACAGGGTGTGCAAGTGCCAATGCCAAAGGGGATCTGAATTTACAGAGTTCGAAAAGTAGCAAAGACATTAAACTTGAGCCTCATATTTAGGTAGAAAATATTTTCTGCCAAAAACCACGGGGGGTTGTCTAACTCTGCAAAAAGAAACCTGAAGATCAAACTGCTCTGGCTTCTGGAGTTTTTGGGTGAGCCCTTTCACCAGGCTAAGCTTGAGGGAAATCGGTGAGGTGGTATGTGGTCCTCTCGTGGACATGCTCTTATGGATTGACAGCTTAGATGTCCATAGGCTCAGGGATTGTTGCTGGAGACCTCCAAGGTCCACTGACAGAAGGACTGAGGTTAGAAACCTTGGAGTTCCATTTACATACACTACCAGTCAAAAGTTTTTGCACACCCAAATATTTCCGGTAATTGTTACAATTTTTTATATTTTTTTTTGTGTAATAGACTCATATTGGTTGTATAACAGAAAGGAAGGAAAACTGAAGCCCAATGTATAAACCACGTACATAACAAAACAAATTAAGAAAAACCAGGATCAGTCATTTTGTCAATATTTAAGCAGATCAGTATTGATGGTCTAATCCAGTGCTTCTCAATCCTCTCCTGGAGGACCACCTGTCCTGCATGTGTTAGATCTCCCTCTGCTCCAGCACAGGTGATTCAGATGATCTACTCATTATCAAGCAGCTTCAGGGGGTTGACAGCGAGCCAATCATTTCAATCACCTGTGCTGGATTCCTTGTGGATTTTTCTTGTAAATTTATTATTTGTGATAAACAAGTAATGGGTTCCAGTGATTTCTTTGTTGTAAACATACAAGAAAAAGACTTGACAAGATCTTAGGGTGCGCAAAAACTTTTGATTGGTTGTGTAGGGATTGATGGTACAGGCCTTGGAGGTGCATAGGCCTGAGGACTGATGTTTAACAGCCCTCGTTACTTCCAAACATCTTCAGCAGATTAACATTTAAAACACACTGCCTGAGACCTGGGAAAGAGAGGGCAAATGCAGCAAGGCAAGTGACCTATTGAAGTGCAAATATAATCACCAAATAAGACTAATAAAACACCCAGCTGATATTTGCGGACACCAGAGGTGAGAAGCTAATGCTTTTAACACATAAGAACACCCTGGCTAGTATATAAACAGTACATTTTTAAGTATAAATGCTCCTTGAATGGGTGCCTACGACTGTTTTATTAAGATGAATCATAGTTTAGTTCTCAGTTAATTATTAACATGAATGATATGCTTAATTTTAACCTGTAGTTTGTTTTCTGATTATATTTAAAAATAAGACTTGTGAAGGTCACTTGCCCGGGAAAGGGTTCTGGTTGGCATAACTGGCACACTCAGACTGATGATAATGCCTGGCAATTTCAGTTCTTGGCACAACTGAATATTGGCCTTGTGTACATAAATTTCCAAGTGGAAAATGTGAGACTCCAGTTCCAGAAGTGTCAATGTAATTATTTGTAAAATATTCATTGTAAAAAGATGTTCAAAAACTTTAACTGTTGAAACTCATGAGGAAAATGAGTTTTATCGTTGTACTTTCCCTGAGCACACACTGGTTTTCAAACTGAATTTTTATTAAAATATTTTAAGGAAAACGTCTCACTCAAAAATTTTGCTCACCATGCAGCTGTCAGCTGTTTTGCTGTGGTACCTGATGGAGAGGTTGGCTGGCCAGTCAACTGAGAGGATAAAGTGGGCGGAAGGAGAGATTATATTTAGCCATTTACTTCAGGAAAGGGATTTACTACATGGTTGTATTTTAAGGATGGCATTAAAGCGTCATAGAATAATTTATGGGACTGTTAATCAGGCCTCTTCATGATGATGTACCGTCCTGTTTTCACTCCTACGCAAACAAAGAGCTCGCTACTCATTCACCTGCAAAAGATCTGCAGTGGACTGCTAACTAGGGCTCAGGTGTGCCAAACTAGGGTTGAAAAAAAAAAACTTATATGCTAGCTGACCTTTTGGAACAGGGCAGGCTTGTTGGTCTTTAGGGTCACATGGCTAACCTCAATGTTCCTACACACTTTTATTAGAACATGTCTATCTTTCTCTCTTCACCTGACCCCTGGCAGGTTCTGCACTTTTTCACTGGCCTTGGGGCCCTGGTTAGCCCTCTCATTGTGGACCCCTTCCTGTCGGAGAGTAACTGCGTGCTGGGAGCGGAGAATTCCACCAGCAAGCTTCGGCATCTGAGGAACTCTCTTGGCCGGACCTCCGTCCACAACTGGTCCCGCTACCACCTGCTGACGGAGGGCGTCGTGGTGACACAGATATCCTACGCCTTCTGGATCATGGCCATCATAAACGTAAGAGCCTTCAGCGTGAACATGTCCACTGCCCAAATGTTCTAATGGGAAAGAAAGTGATTAAATCATCACCGTTCTAGTTCTCGTTGGAAGATGATTGCTGATGTCATTGAGCAGCCGAGTTTCAGGTTAGCGTGTGTCATTTAGGCTCCATAAAAATAATTTTAGTCAGCAGTCAGCGTAATGCTCTTAGTAAGTGTAGCGCGAATGTACCCATGAAAGAACACTTACAGTGGGTTCAAAAATTACTGGCACCTCTGACTGGCAATGTACAAGCAATACAAAAACATATGAACAATATAATTATAGAGAAACTGAACATACCAACATATGTGAAATACTTTTCTTTATTAATGTTTTGATGGAAACAACCAAAGTCATAATAATCATTTAATCCAAAAAAAAATTTCAACATAATCAAGGTTTCATAATTATTGGCACCCTTCATTTAGCACTTAGTGCAGCCATCTCTGGCAAGGATAACCGCATGAAGTCTTTCATTTTTTGACAACGTTAAGGCACACATTTGGGAGAATTTTGGACCATTCCTCGAAGCAGATCCTTTCAAGATCCTTCACATTCTTCGGTTTGCATTTATCAACTGCCCTCTTCAACTCAGCCCACAGGTTTTCAATTGGATTGAGGTCTGGTGACTGAGATGGCCATTGCAGAATATTGACTTTGTCGTCACAGAACCATTTCTGTGTGGATCAATGTCTTGTTGGAAAGTCCACCACCAGCCAAGTTCCAGCCTTCTGGCGGAGGCAACCAGATTGTCAGCCAAAATATCCTGATACTTGGTGGAATTCATTATGCCAATTATCTTAACCAGTGCCCATGGACCTCTTGAATTATAACAGCGCAAAACATACATGACTGACCCACTATCAGTATTTGACCATGGATATGAGGCGCTTCTCCTCGTATGCATCTCTGTTTCGACACCAAACATTCCGATGTTGTATCCAACCAAAACATGCAATTTTGATTTCATGTGACCAAAGCACCTCGCTCCAGACATAATTTAACCCCTTAACTGTCACCTGCATTTTCTCACATTTGGCCCGGCCCCAATTAGGGCACAGTGACAGTTAAGGGGTCAAATGACGTTTGATAAATTCTGAGCGCTTGCTTCTGTGTCTTCCAGTCAGAAAAGCCTTTCTACTGGCAACCCTTCTAAAGAGCCTGTGGTTCTGACCCCAAGATGCCATTAAGACCTGAAATTCCTTCACAGTGATTCTTTGGGATTTTGTTGCTGCTCTCAGCATCCTCCGCAGTATCCTGGGGGGCAAAATGCAGTTGCATCCTCTACCCTTGAGATTTTCAACAGTTCCATTCCTTTGGAATGTATTTAATAATTTCCCTGACAGTACTCAGTGGCAAAATCAATCCTTTGTGAATCTTCTTGTCGCCATTACCAGATTTATGAAGGTCAATAATCATCTGCCTCTTTTGAACTGACAGTTGTTTTGTTTTCTTCATGGTGTTGGATGACAAAGGGATATTGCATGTGTGTTACCTCATTTTTATTACCTAGTGAAACAGGAAGTGATGTAATGGCTCAATATAGTTCATTAACACAAAGATAAAACTTAAATAAGTGGAATTTAATACCTGGTTTAATTTTGGTAGATGTTATTTAGAATAACCTATAAGGGTGCCATTAATTATGAAATCTTGAGTTTTAATTAAATCAGTACATGATTTTGTTTGGTTCCATTGGAACATTAATATTGTACAGTATTTTCACCTGTTGGTATTTAGAGTTTCTCTAAGAATATATTTTTTACAATTTTTTAAAGTATTGTTTGTGCATTGCTGGTCAAGGGTGGCAGTAATTTTGGAGCGCACTGTAAGCTGTTTCTTGGAAAAAGTTATGTTCCTGTGTCATTCTCAGTCAAGTACTGGAAAATAAACGGATCTAGAAACCTCGAAAAACATGCCACAAATGCATAAGTAAACTATATAAAAATTTATTTACAAAAAATAAGTAAATAAATAAATAAATAAATAATCCACCTGCCGGCATCATGTTTTACAGATTAAAAGGATGATAAAATAATATTTTTTATGGGGCCTTATTTCAATTTTTTTTGTTGCATTTATTTTTACAGTGTGGACTGCTGTAATGTTTTTTAGAAATATACAGTATTTCTTGCGCTATCTTAAATCTTGGCTTTATTGTATAGTGCCATATGTCTCATTGTGTCTCTCATTCACTCTTATTTAAAATGGTTTTCCACTGAATACAGAAAGAAAAAAACCATGCAAATTTTTATCACTGTGCTGGCTGAACCTGAGATTACTGGTTTAGAAAGTGTAGAATTCTTGGGTCAGCTTCAGAACAGCTCTTTGTCTGATTCTCTCTGTTGCCTGTCCTCAGTCGGCCTACAGGATCGGAATTGCGAAACAATCGGATGCTTACGCCCGGAGCGACCACTTAGAAGTCTCTGCCAGAGATTAGGGAAGGGTGGCTTCCGTGGTGCTAATTAGTCTTGCGGGAGGGCGGAGTGGGACGCGAGGCTCCTGGAAGGGGATTCTCTAAAATCAGATGAGTCACAGGGTAGAGTACGGCAGACAGGACGTGACAGGAATGTGAAAACTACTGGCTGTTCAGCATGGAATACGATTGATTGCTCATGCTCATTGAAGCTAGGCATTATTTTTTTTTTTTAATACATTGAAAATACAGAGCTAAACCTATAGGAATGGTGCATCATGTGTTGCTATTTGCCCTACACTGTACACTTCCCTTGAGGGCTTAGAACTTTAGTCAGGTATGCAGATAGTCAAAGCAATTATTAGCTCAATTTTTAGTTAATCACAGCGGCAAAGGAAACTAGGGGTGGGTTTTGACTTGAGGTCCAGATTTAATGATCACTGCTCGAGCAAAAAGTTTTTTTTTTTTTTTTTTTTCTGCGTGTGTTGTGAGGGGTATTCAGATGAAGCCTCGAGGGATTGTTTGTTCATCTTCGAAGAACATGGTGATTTGAGGGACACGGGTAACTAGTATACCTGCCTTATCAGTGTTGGGTCCTCTGGAATTCCCATTTTTGAGAACATTTGCATGGCTGCAGGGTATATGAACCACAATCCCTTTTTTCTCATTTGAATATGGTCCACACAGTGTTTTTTTTTTTTTCAGACACTGGAACTCTCAATCAACAATGAATTGGCCATTAAAAATGTTATGTCACTTGGCTGGAGTGATTTAGGTGGAAAGCTTGCTCGTGTTCGTTGATTTTAACTCAAGGCAAGGAGGTGTGAAATTGGGCTTGTCTCATTACGTGGCGGACAGACTGAGTTTAGGCAAATTCAGCCAGAAATTAGATCAGGGCCCTCAGCAGTACTGCCTGATATAGTGAAGTCCCCCATTACTCCAGTCAGTTTAGGTCAGCATGATGAAGCACAGTCTGAAGTTCCCATAGCCAAATCTACTGGAAATAAACACGCACCGGCCGCAGCACGAACAATAAGAGACACAGTTTCTCAAACTCGGTGTGAGCAGGGCTGTTCCTGGCAAGAAACGACTGGCATGTTTTACGGTGTGCGTTCCTACCCAGAATGCATTGCATACCAAGAGAGAACTTCTGAAACTTCTGTTTCATAAACAGCGGAGGAACTGGAAATACTGCTGTGGATGAGCCGGAGGAAATGAAGCACCGTGGATGACGAATGGAATATTACCTGAAAATAATCTTTACCTTGAGGATATCTGATTTGCACACGTTCTACGAGGCCCTCTGGGTAAAAAGCATTCTCTACAGAGGCAACATACCCAAATCGCTCCCCACAAGGTGGACAGAGCCTTGCGTTGCTGCCTTTCACTACTTTGGAGTGTTATTGGGTAAATGCACAACATTATTTGTAAAGTGGTTTCTGTAGCCATAGTTACTGAAACCAGCACTATATAAAATAAACCGAGTCCTTTTTCGCTCGCTTGGTGCTTTGATCTTCTTCTGCCAAACCACTGAAGGGATCAGTGTGAAATATGACGGGGAGCTACATATGTATGTACACATTAAAGTTTGTTCAAGGTGTCAACTCAACATCAAACATGGCCGCCAGTCAGCCATATCTCAAACTGAAATATATCCTGCTGGAGAGCGTTTGAAAGCAGCTAGAATGCTGAAACTTTGTACTCACATACTTTTGAGGACATAAAAGTAAAAAGTTTAGCTCCTAATTTGCTACAATACCACTGTCTTGAGCAATACACTAAAGCCCAATAGCCAACTGGTTAACTCTTCGGTATATAATGCTGGGTGCAATGATCTGGTGCCTGGGGCTGGATATTTCATGAAACATCAAACCATGATGCTGAATTTTTCTCACTTTGTGTTTTTTTTTTCATCACAAATTACAAAAGGTGTCTTCATTTCCCCAGTGTTGGACCCAAGCATAAAACATACTGCCACTTGTGAGCTTAAATAACACTAAAGCCTGAAATAAACCACGTGAGCTGCATTGCCCGCCAAGGCACTATTTTTATCCTTTATTTAAGTATAAGGGAGTTTGATTGAGAGCATCCATCTCTTTTTCAAGGACAACCTGGGAGAGATGCCTGGTGTAACAATTGACCAGCGAATGAGTGGGGGGGGAGGGCGAAGCCCCATGTGTGGTTT
This sequence comes from Gymnothorax javanicus, assembly GCA_029692085.1. Lineage (NCBI taxonomy): Eukaryota > Metazoa > Chordata > Actinopteri > Anguilliformes > Muraenidae > Gymnothorax > Gymnothorax javanicus. The sequence continues at coordinate 13,890,288 of CM056202.1, read as the reverse complement.
TGGGGTTAAGGGCTGTTGAGGGCCCAATGACTGAGGTTTCCATCCCAAACCCCACTGAGGGCTCTGACCAGCAACTCTACAGCTGCCCTTCATGCCGCCAACAACCAGGCTACCTTGCCCCCATTTATAGGGTGTCCACTGTCATGACTCTATTAAAGGAAAATGCCCAAGTCTAAAAAGAAGGGCGAAAATGAAAACAGGAAGAACTCCATTTCAAAAGCGATAAATATACGCCGTCGGAGGGCCAGTGCCACTGTTAGCCAATAAAAATGCAGACTTCACTCATAGTAGCTAAGACGCAGTCAAGATAAATGTGCTCTAGAGAGCCAGTTAACGAGGGCTCACTATTTTTCTAAAGAGGACAAATTGGCGTCAGTCCAGATGTTGCGCCGGATACTAGACATAAAACTGAAAAGAAGCACTGTCCATCCAAAAGTCAAATGTGTGGCCACCCTATCCATTTACTGTTCACCTCTGTTTCAGCTGCCTGTGCCTATATTGGTGTTTGCGCTCATGCAGCGGGAAAAGGCCCTGCCCTGCTGCTGCGGTCGGTCCAAAGGCCCCCGGCTGCTGGATAAAGACGAGATGGCCATGAAGCCCTGTTCCGAGAGCAAGGGGGAGCCCGAAAATATACCCACTGAGGGTAAGAGTTAGCTCCTGTCACTAGACCACAGTCTATTTATGGTATGGCTTTACCACTATAAGAGTAAGCTCCTGTCACTAGACCACGGTCTATGTAAAGTATGGTTGTACCACTATGAAAGTTAGCTCCTGTCACTAGAATGTGCTCTGCGTAGGGTGTGCCTTTATCACTATAAGAGTTAACCCCAGCCAGTGGACTACACTGTACGTAAAGTTTAGCTCTACCACTATAAAAGTTAGCTCCTCTCACTAGACCACGGTCTAAGCAGATTATAGCCGTACCACTATAAGAGTTAGCTCCAGTTACTGGACCATGCTCTATGTCAGGTATGGCTGTGCCTAGGCCTGTAACAATTATGAAAGAATTGTCAAATTGTCAATTATGTAAAATAATTGCGGTTTCATGGTTTAACCGCAGATTTTCAAAATGAGACCATTATGTGGCGGACCGCCACAGAATCAACTCGGACCGGCACAAATTGATTCCTGTTAATTCTGAGGAAATGCACAATCGCCGCCTGTTGATATTGTATACGCACGTTGAAGGAAAAAAAAAGGGGGGAAATGAGAATGTGCAGGAAGACGCAGAATTTGTGCAATAACAGTGCCATGTCTCCCCCCCGACTCAACAAAATGAAAAAATGCATACCACCCCCCTCATCAAAATGAAAAGCATATCACCCCCCCAGCTAAACAAAATGCACATCATCTTCCCCGCGGGCTGCCACCACACATTGTTTCCTGGTCTGTGGGAAACACTGAAACTAGTTTGAAAAGTAAAATCTTTTTGACCGAAAGACACGATAAAATTGTTAATTGTCAATTATTTCTCAGACAATTAATTGTACAGAAAAATTTGGAATTGTTACAGCCCTAGCTGTACCACTATAAAAGTTAGCTCCGGTCACTAAACCACGCTCTATGTAGCGTATTGCTGTTCCACTATAGAAGTTAGCTCCAGTCACTAAGCTATTGTCTAAGTAGGGTTTGGCTTCACCACTATAAGAGTTGGCTCCAGACACTTGACCACACTCTACATAAGGTATGGCTGTACCACTACAAGAGTTGGCAACAGTCAGAAGACCACACTCTATAGAGGGTATAGGTTTACTACTATAATACCTTATTTTAAGCTGCTTCTTGTTAGTCCCTTGCCACCCAATAGGTAGGTCTAAAGACCATGATTTAGGCCGTGTTTCTACACCCGTGGCGCGCGCATCCAGTCCTTGGCAGGGGCTTTCATGGTCTCTGACCAGCTTTGTTTGACTTGCTCTCTCATTGAGTTAAATGGCACATGGTACCCTTTCCATTATGTATCTGATAAACCCGATTACAGTTATCTAATATGAACAGTATAGCTAACTGGAGCTAAAATCTCATCCGAGCCCAAAATGTCATGGGATGTACCAAATGCATGATTTGAAAGTCTGATGCAAATGTACATATTGAAGTCATCCAAAAAACATTACTAGAGTGCAATTTCATCAGCAAACCCTGGAATTTAATTGTTCTCTGCCTGAGCAGCAAGTAAGGATCAAGCTCTTGTAACAGTGCTTGAGAACTCAAACCAGATTAAGATCCTGGAAGCGACACTAATGGACCACATCAAGGTTGATCAAAGAAGTGCTCCTAGATGTCCACTACTGTGAATGTTTCAACCCTGGTTTTGCAATGATTCTACTAATTAGCAGCTCAAACAGATTCCCAGCCATTGAGTTAATTGTGTTTGTTAGAGATGGATTAAAAACCCTCAAGATGGTCAAAGTCCAGGAGCCGAATTGGGCAGAATGATGAAATGCTGCGGGATTGCAGTTTGTGGGTGACTGTCGTCCTTCACGTGGTCTTTTCAGGCCATGGAAGTCCTTTCAGTTGCTGCAGTGAGACTTTCTCCACACCCTCCCCATCCGCTGTGGGAATCTATATCCTGGCTGGGCTGATCGTCTTCATGACCGATGGCCTTATCGTGAGTTACGAATTTACCGATCCCTTGGGGGTCACGCTGCCTGTAATTGTGATGATGGACTATATATTTTGGGGAAGGCACTGCTCAGATGTCCAAAATGAGAAAAGGAAACAGAATTTGAAAAATAATAATCGTGTCTGATTGATCATTGCAGTTGAGCTCTTCTGTAGCAGTTAGAGTTAGAGTTCAGGTCCTGTTCAGTTTTTATTCTTGGGATAATTGCAGTTGCAATGGTAATTACTATTGTTTCCTTTAGGGGGCATATTCAGTGTATGTATACAGCTACGCAGTGGATCCTCCGATGTCTTTAAAACACAAGACGGCCGGGTACTTGCCCAGTATCTTCTGGGCCGCCATCACTGTCGGGCGACTGATGTCCGTCCCCTTGTCGTGCAGAGCCCGGCCAGCGCACATGCTCATCGCCAACCTGGTAACGTCCACTGTAACGCCTGCATACTCTGGCTGCCACTAGTCAAAAATGAGTTCAAAGACTAGGGCCCTGTTTTACTGGGTAGGATTACTAAGTTAGCTCAAACACCTTAACCCTATTCAGGACTTTTGGGGTCCAATGAAGCCCAAGCACTTTCATTTATTATTATCTTTTTCATTTTAAATGACACGTATCCGAGATTTCATGTAATCCTCCATGGTTTAGTCACACAAAATACAGAAAAGAATGGCGTTGCTAGGGCATGCACTTTTTGAGTAAATTGACAAAAGATATCACATTCTTCTAAGCAAAGCAGAAGGTACTGTGCCATTTTTGTCCCCTTGAAAAGTTCTGGATACTTCCTGGCTAGAATATTGTTGCAGCAGCAGAATCATTTCTTGAGATTGGGAGGACTTTATCTCAAGTAAGTTGCATAATTATCACAGACATAAAAATTATTTATTTCTTGTCCACAGCCATGTTTAACCATGTAGCCCATGTTTTAACAGTATATAGCCCCCTTTTGATAGCTTACAACTTCTAATTACACGTGTTACATACAAAGTTATATGGTCAGAGCGGTGCTGAATTAGAACAGTATAGCACAGGGACCACTGTCCCTTCGCAAGTATACCAGGGCTGCTTTGATCACTCTTGGATACTTTGATCTAAGAGAAAGAGCACAAAACATGCAGCCAGCTGCAACGAGAAGATGCTTTCTGTGCCCACGTGAATGAGACCGGAAGACAAGAGCCTGTTGCATTGATTGCGGAAACCATGTGTGTTAGGAGCATTGCACAGATAGTGTTTGTGTGATCAGTGCCTCGGAACTGTCGAGAGCGTGAGAGTAAACTCTAAAGTAATTTCTGAGATTAAGTTTTAGTGCTGGGACACTTTGGCAGAAGCTGTTGTAACGTAGAACTTGCGAGATCCAGTGGACCCCAGAGATATATCATATTTGCTGCTGAGAAATGAAGACATTATGGAAGGCAGTACTAGACTGACATTTATTAGCATGCTATGCAGTAGTTCTTAGTAGTTGAGCCGCAAATTTTCAAAGAAATTGTAATTTCTGTCTATAATGCCATTTTGTTGAATTTTTAGTTTGCCACTATATGGGGCATTAGAAATCTGATAGTAGATTTTAGCTAATGTACAGTTAAACTCTGTATTTTATGCAGTAATAAACTCTCCTCTGAAAATAAACAGGTACTTTAAGCCGTATGAAGTGTTTATTTTAAGCTAAAGTAATGAAAGTTACCTTTGGGTCCATTGGATCCCAAAAGACCGTTAATGTAGGTTTTTTCAAAGGTCCTGAATAGGGTTAAACAACCTCAAAACCCCTAACTCTTAATCCTCATTTTTTGTAGTTGCAAACAAGTGAGCAGAATACTTATGCATAAAATTTTGCCCATCCTCCCTGTTGCCACTGGTGCCAATTTTTTTTTTTTTTTTTTTTGTTTACCTATTGAAATAGGTTTTGGAGGCAAAGGGTTAAGGTGTGTAATCATGGTTCCGTGAGTCCAATGATCTGAATCGAATGTTCTAAGTCATTAGCCTTGTCTTTGCTGGGTGAGTTGAGCCTGTCAATATTTGTTTCCAAAGTTTTATTTCATGCTAGCTCTTCAAGACAGAGTACACTATGGCTCACTTTGTTGCCTTAAACACAAACAAACACCAAGTGCGTTTGACAGTGGAGTGTTCTTGCCTGACATTTCCAGCCTAATGCGCAAATGTATGTTCATTTTTTACTTCTAAGAGGTGTTATCAACAGGTGTAGCATAAAATGCCTATAATCCCACAAATAATACCTCCCTGCATGATGAAAAAAAATCTGCTGATTTCCAAAAAATGGCCTTATATTACCTAATAAGAGGATGCAGAGTTAAAAATGCAAAAAAAAAAGTTTCTATCACATCCAGTTTTTTCACAAAATAATAATGAATATTTTCCTTATTATATCATATATAGCTTTTTTCACTCAGTTCGGAATTTTCTGTCACTGTTTGGGTGTAGTGAAACACCCACAGATGTACCAGAAAACATCTGGATCATGTTTGTGTTTTCTTCCGTCACAGGCCATATTATTAAGCCTGAAATCAGGATTAGGCGTAAAATACTGTCTTTAGAATCATTCATACGGGTGAATTCAGCCGAGAATTGAACAAATAGTTCTCCCCTGGCGCGGAGGAAGATGCAAATCATGTATTTGTGGCAGTTTTTCTGGTGATTCAGGGATGATACAAGACTTCTTAACCTTACAAGTGGTTGTCGAAAGTGACAATGCTATGAAATGCACATCATCCATTGTGAGAAAATTTGATGTGCAGGAGTAAGACGGACACTATTTTTGGAATCAGTGCCCCCAAGAAAAAGTATTGGACTTTATTCTGAAAAAAATGAAGCAGGCTGGTGTAATCAGAACAGTGAAACGCAATGTTTTGCGGAGCGAAGGAAAGTTGTAAACAGACTGCAGCGTGCAGAGATGAGCTGTAAATGATGAAGCGCTAATATGTCTGTGAATGAGGATCGCAGTTTTTGCCAGAAGAATTTGATAACACAATATGGTATTATTATCCGCACTAAAGTATTTGGGGGAAAGAAAGCTGTAATGGCTGAAACCCTTTGCGATAGAGTAGTTGATCTAGTATTGACTTCGACAAAAAGTCGCGAAATACATGCATGAACCTATCTCAAGTGTACCTACCTTCTGGATTCACCAGTTTGTGGAAGAGGAGAAGAGGAAGACAAATAAGCCGACAGGAATAAAGAAGCTTGTTAGCTTCCTCTGAGACATAATTTAGAGAAGGCAGTTAGCAACTACCAACGTTAGCACAAAGAGCGGTGTGAAAAGTCGCATGTTGCGTTGTTTGCATTGGTGTAGTGATATTGTCCACTCAACAATAAGCCCAAAAGCAAGCTAGCTTCTGTAACTACTGGAAGGCTAGATGGCTAGATTGCAAGTTCCAACATCCAATTCATATTGCGTCTATTTCAACATCATACACAGACATTTGATATGATTTAGTAACCGACACTTACCATTGACTAGGAACGTCAAATTGTCCATTTCATGAAAGAAAGGGCGCAGTTAGCTCCTTAGTTGCCTCCTTTCAGCAAGGAAACACAGAACCAACCTCAGGCAAAAAAAGAAAGATCAAATATGGACCACAATCCTTTGCAGCTGTAGTAATTGGAAACGTTGTTCGGTCCCAGAGTTTTCTGATAAATTGCGAAGGCTGTCTTTGCCATCGGCTGCATGACATACTGAAGGACAGGACATCCGATTTCTCTCAAACATGCACAGGGTACCTTCAAAATCTGCCAGAAACTTTTCCGCCACCTATGTGATGTTTTCTTGCGAGGTCAAGTGGAGAGTACAGGAATGTCTTGCCACTGACTATTCAGCAGCCAGGACTCTGGGGCTTGCGAATAAAAGTCGGCAATGTCCGCTGCGGATTTCTGCCTCAATATCGACTCAGAGCTGCGAGGCTGTGATTCCCACTCTAAGTCCCTTCCCTGATCTGCTCCTCCATGAGAGCAACTAACAGAGAAACCGCAATGGTCGCTGGGTTTCCACAGTGGCCCATCTTTCTGGTGACCAGCAGGGCCAGTTGGTAAATGAAACTAATGTGAAATCATGTTGGAAGTTTGGCAAACATATCTTTCATATTAAAAAAAAGTTTCAAGTGCTGTTGTTTGCTCCTCTTTAAGAGAAAATATACCATCCAGTTCATTTAATATTGTCACGATATTTAGTGGATTCAGCTGACCTCCCAAAGCCCTCTAAAGCCCTCCCTTGTACAGTCATCATATCAAACCCGCCTCATATTAGATAGACGGTTGCGATTGGCCCAGCCAGAACTTGGTCGTTTGGAAATCTGTTTGAAAGGAAGGGGGACTAGATGCATCTGCCAAAGCAAATGAAACATGAGCTCTCAGATTTGTCTTGTTCCCAGGCTAAGAGTGTTGCGTAGAGTGTGAAAATCCTTATTGTAACATGTATCTGTATTACTTCTCAGGCTGGCATGGTCAGCACCGCCCTGCTGTTGCTCCTCCTCTACTCTGACAGGGTCTTCCTGTTTGTGGGAACATTTTTCCTGGGCTTGTTCCTCAGCAGTGTTCTGCCCAGCATGCTGGCCTACACCGAGGACATGCTGGACTACCAAGGTCTGTCCTCATCAACATCCCTCCAGCGGGGTGGTATCACAGTGGATGTAGCCTAATGCGTTACCACGGTGACTATTAGCCACACCTGATTGGTTATCGGGGTCTTGTCTCCGCTCAGGCTGCCTGACCACAGTTTTGGTGACGAGTGCTGGAGCTGGGGAGATGGCCCTGCAGATAGTTGTGGGCTCGGTAAGGTCCGACGTCGCTGAAGGCCAGGGTGATGCTCCTGTCGCTGATCTGCTACGTAGCTCACGGTCATGCTTTCTCTTGGGTCTTTCACAGTCGGCTGCTAATGTCATCCCCTCCTGTTTTGTTTTTTTCCTCCTGAACTGTTTAATATAAAAGATGGATGAGTGCAAGATGATGTCTTTTGACATTTGGGGCTAAATTTCATGGGTTATATTCCTGACTTGACTTGCAAGGACTAATGTGCAAATTTTGCTATGGCAGGCTACAGCCGTGTTGAATATAGCGGATACATTCCTGGGAATTCAGGATAGCATCTGTGAAGTTAGCCTCTAACTGTTCCTCTCTGTCTCACAGGTTATGCATAAAACTGGTCCCAACAGCTTCCTCCTCAGCGGCATGGTCATTAGTAGCATCGGATTAGTCCTCTTCGTTGCTCTAGTGTTGTTTGGCTACACGCATAGGTACATACAAACAGTCTGATTTGATGCTTGCATTTAGAAAATGGAATTGTACTGTTTTGGTGGCATGAAATACCATCCAGAGGCCACCGTTCTCACGCATCTGTGAAATGTTTCAGGATATTGTATTCCACTGGTGCTTTTTAAAAAAAATTCCTTAAGTGCAATTTAGGATAATCAGCTCACTTTTTGTTGAAAGTAATCCATAGTAATATTTAAAAACTCTTTGCACAATTTAATGCAGAATTCAGCATCCAAGCACAAACTTAACTTTTTATATTTTGGATTTTTTCATAGGTAGCTTTTGAAAGGCTGCCGTGGTGGAGATAAGAACAATGATGGCATGAAGAAGGAGAATGGGATGTAGGAAACATGGAAGCAGTTTTGCACAGATTCTTTGAGCACAGGAAGTGTCGCCTGTGTGCACGATTCAGCGTGGTTCCACAGTGCCCCCTACTGTCAAAAGGAGAAACGAACACGTCCCTCAGAAAGTTCATACTGAATATTTCAGTTTCTCTGAAAATTTCACCATGTAACTATTATATTTTCACAAAATCTTTTTTTTTTTTTGAAGATTAATAGCTTGTACGTACTCCACTTGCCTATAGAGAACAGCATTTTACCCCTTTTGGAATTGATATGTGCTGTGATGTACAGAAATGGTATGGTCACAATCAGCCCCTCTAACAAGGAACCCATGATCACAAATGCCTTTAACCCACGCTGAAACCCAAAGTTTCTCTTGTTTGTGTTTAGCAAATTTCTCCAGCCAGTTTTTTGTTTGTTTGTTTGTTTGTTTGTTTTGGAGGGAAAACTTGACTTATAGTGAATGGAGTAGACTCCTCTAAGACGCAACACAGTATTTCCACAGATGCTATAATTTTGCAAGGCTAATGAAGAGTGACACAGCCATTCCCTTTTCAAACTCCCGGTTTGTCTTCCCCCATTGGACTGCCACTCGTAACTGTCAGCATATCCTGCAGCTTCACTGACCTTATTAAGGTTGAATTCTGGAGGCGGTTCGACAGCTGTTAGTGAGGACGCATATGAAACGACTCCCTCGCTTTCGTAAGGCCATTGTGAAAATGCTTTTCTGATTGGGAAATGGCCTCATCTGTCATTAAGAATTATCAGTGCCCAATGCAAGCATCAGGGTAACTAGCAGTGGCATATTTATGCATATGTTGTGAATCACATTAATAAATGTAGCTCCCCACTTTGTCACCGGCAGGGCAAGCCAGAGTCCTTAAACTGGAACCTGTTTAAATGTGCTAATATGGAACATTTCTAGCAGGGTCCATTGTACAGAAGGAAAATGGTTGTTTTATTGTATCTCCCAATGGGCAGTATGTCAAGCACTTAAGCAATAAATGAATATGCGGTGAATGTTAAAAGTCCATTTGATACATGAAAGATTGTGTTCAGTGCTTTACAGATTATTTTCATGTCAACAAATTATCTCAACACCCATACACCACTTGAACAATGTTAACCCTCTATTAACCACCGTAGCATATCTGCTACATAAAGTGAAAGGGTTAACAGCCTGGACACCCTGCTGGTTTTGTTTCTTATTGCCAAATAAACATTTGAGAATAACTTGAATGGTCCGTCACTTTAATTTTTCCATTCGCATTATTACCCAATGTAGCAGATCTGCTACATTTTGGAAAGGTGGGCCAAAGGGTTGAATTTTTTTTTTTTTTTTTTACTATTTTTCCAAATATTTGCCTATAATCAACATATTTGCCTAGGGAAATGATTTTTACACAGTTGGAAAGGTACTTGGTTAACAGAGGGTTAATACGGTAATTACAATATTTTGAGAAAATATTTACTCACCCAACACCAAAATAGCTATATTTTGGCAATTGCAGTTTTTGCACATTTTTATATTCTTTTCCTGCATAAAAAGCCAAATTAAATATCTGTGAACATGTGACACAAGTGGACAGAGTACAGCAGCTGAACACAAAAATAAATAAAGAGGAACATGGGGACACAGTCAGATCACACAGTAAAATGTGGGTTTTATAAATCACTTTAAATGAATGGCTGGGAGGGGCTTTTGCATTTACTCGGTTATGCGATATCTAAAATACTCCCAAATGAACCAGAATATACACAGATTTCAAAATATATTCACCTCGTTTATTCAATGGGAACTTTCATACACAAAACTTTCAATGGGTAAAATATCTAGAAGAGCGAGCTCAACATGGAAGGAATAATTTATGAAAACTGCTTAAAATGCATATAATTTCCTCAGTCAAGTATCGAATTGTATAAATCTAACCCTAGCAAGAAAATGTTTTTGTTTGTTTATATTTTTACGGGCAAAATGCCTCTTTAAAATGTTTAATTTGTCTGCATTCTGAAAGTTATTTTAGATTCAAATATAAAAATCATGACTTAATCGATGAACCTTGAAGTACAAAGTTAATTTGTGCATAGATGTCTTTCACTGTTCCTGTGGAGGGGAAAATTACAATTCTGTTTATCTGAATCACAGAGGACACGTCGAACTTCGGTTTCAAAAATACATTTCAAAAGGTTCTGAACTCTATATTTATACAAGGAACCCCAATAGTCCAAGGGCAAACATTAAACACCAGTATCAAAAGTGAAAATGCAAAGCCAGGGCCATGTGCAACTTCAACAAAGCTACAATGTCAAAACAGTAACTTTAAAGCAAGATGGAAACCCGTGTCAAACCAACAAAATGCTTAAATCAACATACAAACTACACTTTCCTTGCCAAAAATAAAAACAACTTCGAGCAGATATACAGGGTCATACAACACTGAGAATAAGTGGTAGTCCTTGACAAACATTGGTTTGGATGCATATAGAAATTAAACTAAAATAAATGAAAACGTGAAGATAGGGATTAAAAATTTTGGGGTATTCTGAACATTCCACTCACTTTAGCTGTCACAAGATGGCAACGAATCAAGTCAGTTTACGTCTGACATCCTTTTCATCACGATTTGTCACGGCAGTAACATGTCATTACATTTAAGGTATACAGAGTAGGATTTGTCAGTTGCAGTTTGTAAACACAACATTCCAAGTTGGCCCCTCCTCCTTGGCAGAATGAGAACCAGACATGCGACACTGCAATGCAATTCTATGTCCCGCCCTCACACCTGGGCACTGTTACTGGCTGGGGGCTATACACCCACTACCTAAAGACTGACACCCTGCATAAAAAAACAAGAAAACAGTGGCAGGCTCCCTATAGATGCAGACGCTGCCTTACACTTCTGGAGGGTCAAAAGCGACGATTGAGAGGGATTATTTTTGCATAAATCTATACACTGTTTTTTTTTTAAGGAAAATCCTACTGACTATACCTTTTACTGATAAAATATCAAAGTATTGTCATCCCACAAACAGCGATTAGATTTATGATGCCATCCAAAAGTAACTGCAAGGTTGTGTTTTACCGGCCTTTCGTCAGGGGGTTAGAGGCAAAGTGTTGCCCTTTATTGTACGGTGTCTAATCCTTCTTGGTCATATGCCACCCTTTCCTTCCAGCTGCTAAGCACGCAGAAATGAAAAACACCATTCTGTTTGATGCATCAGTAAACTGCGCCTCTCCTGCAGAGGCTCAGGCACATTATAATGAAGGAGATGGCAAGCACTGCACACACTCAGACACAAAATGGAGCCCTGGCTGCCACTGAAATACTCCTGAAAGAGGGTTACACCAGGGAGGCATTTGTTCCTGTGCATAGCTTTCAGAGATAAGTTGGCAGCTGCTGTTTTGCTTCCCCCCGCCTGACGCATTACAGGAGCCCACAAAACGCAACACCGCACTCCAGCAAAGACACAACCACCAGATGCGAGTTAATTTCAGAAATACAAGTCTGTTTTTTTAAAAACACAGAGTAGCTAGCTGTCTGGAACAATACGAAAGAGGAATTATGCATCGAGATGTGACTAGTACTGAGTTTAAGGTGCATTCATGCATAGTACCATTTCACTGGCTTCACACAAGCTGGGTATCGACGTATTCCTGCACTTGAGCTCTTAATGTCAGGCACTGATTGGCTGAAGACACCGCAAATCTCGTTTCTGATGTATAACTGCTGCTGACTGAAAGAAAGACCACGGAAACCAGTAGCTAAAAGACTGGAGTTCGAGATCCTAAATTTAAAGGAATAAAAACCACCAAGTGCACACATTCATCCACTTTTGACCTTTCCTGGTCCAAATCCCAAGCAGCAAAACACTTGTAGCAGAAAATTATGGAACTAGTCAATACCCATGTTGTACCGTCATAGCTCGAATAGTGCTCCCAGAGCGCAAGAAAAAGAATGGCGCTTTGTTTTGTTTCATTAGCCTGTCATGTCTAGTTTATGGCCGCAGACTTAAGGCATCGTGTAATTATGACTGTCTCATTCGCAATGCTGCCGTGATCAGAACGATCCGTTACATGCCCCACAGGAAACGTAATATCGATCCATACTTCCAACGCAATCATGAGCCTATATTAAATTTGTTATTATTTGGCGGCAGAAATGACTATAAAAGACCATAGCCCCACCGGCATTTGGATTTTACCTGAGATACAGTACATAAATATATAAAGTACTTCTCCTTGTAATTTTCTTCCATAATACATAAATCTCAACTTTAATATGATCACTGCTCAGCCTCGGCAATAAAAAGTGACTTCAAAACGAACATAAATAGGAAGCATGAAGCAGGGTCCCAGTTGGCTGTTGGAAAAACATAGATTTCTGCATGAAGTAACCCCAGGGGACCAGACCTCAAACAAGTTTTCAAATTTGCCCAAGAAAAATCGTGACTGTTGGTTTCAAAATTCCAACTGGTCATGAACCATGACTGATCCAATAATAATAAAAAAAATTAATAATTTTTTTGCACGTGGCGACCGACAGATCATTAAATCACCAGTGATTTCGCATTCCAGTTTCGACTGAACACGAGACTACTCCAGTTCGAGTAAATAAGGAAATAACTTATGAGGTAATAATCATCAGTGATATCACCGATTTCAAACGCAACCAGGAAAACCTCAACCACAACTCCTCTTCCCAAAAATATTAAGCAAACGTTAGTGTAAAGAATATTATTTCAGCATTGTTTCAGGCCCTTGTTCAAAAGGGAGAAGTACTCTTGAGTTTTCTCTGTCAACAAACAATCTGGCAGACAATATTTCAATCTCAAATTTAACACGGTTACATCCATGTCAATGTCACTAATAAGAGCTCAGCTGGAAAAAAAGCCCCACCAGACCGCGACTAAACTTCATTTGGGTAGAAAACCACGGAGGAAACGTACAACAATTCAACACCAAGTTAAGGAGCCAGAAACAAACTTCTACTGAGCAATGCTGAGTGGAGCGAGTGTACTGAAGCAAACCCATACCAACCTGACCTTTCATACTTTTCCTAACTTTTAATTACTCATATCACAATAGCCTAAGGAGAAAAGGTTTTTTTTCCACTTTACTGCATACACTCTGTGAAAGTACAACGCAACGACAAAATCATCAGTTACAGTAACACATACAAAGTGATCACAACAAGCCAAACTTTGCTACAGAACATCAACACGGCATCTAAGCAGTGAACGAGAAAACCAGCGGGTATTTACCTCACATTAAGACAATTAGAAGGGGATCAAGGTGGCTGGTTAATTGCGCAAAAAGACTATGCTGCATATCTGATAAAAAACAAAATGCCCCTATGTATATATCTATAACAGTAAATATAACACCTTGACCGTGACCGGCTCCTTTTCCCATGTAAGAATATGAGCGTATCAAAACTTTGCTTGTAAATGCTAGCAGTCAACTTCCTTCTCACTGGCAGGCAGTGGATATGTCAACCACCTGTGATTGTATGATCACCATCACATTCAATCACAATCCCAACTGTGAAAAATTTGGCACATTATGGAAAATGGAGATGAATTCAATTGTAATTTGGAAAGTCCACTCCCCCTCTACTACACTGAAAAACACTACATCACATTATTTGACACTTTCACTTATGAATTCAATTGTTCATTGAAAACATGCACTTATTAAAAACTGATCACTGCCACAGTCTCCAAAAAGTTGGCAAAGGGGTATGTTAGAACTAATAATGACTTGCCAACTAACAATAAAGTGACGTGAAACTGGTGATGCTTTAGAGGCAAGCTAATTGTGTTACAGGAAGTTTATATATTCACAGCGTTGAGAAAACGGTTCGCCAAAGATAAATCGGTGGGATTTTGGGAATTTCACCCTGAGCAGAGAGTAACGTAATTAAAGGATGGAAGGAATCTGGTAAAATCTCAAAGTGTAAAGAATAAGGCCTACAACCACTTCTGAATGCATGCAATCTCTGATCTTTCAGAAGCCATGCATCAACACTGACTGTACAAAAACACCGCCTACTTCTCTGGGCTTAGTGTCATCTGAGAAGGACAATAGCATGATGGAAGCATTTTATGGTCTGACGAGTCAAAATATGAAGTGCGTTTTTGGAAAAAAACAGACGCTGTGCTCTCCTGACCAGAGGTCACGAGCACAACCCAAGCTGCTATCAGCGTCAGGTCCACAAACCAGCATTTATCATGGTATGGGGGTGTGTTAGTGTCCATGGCATGGGTGACCTGCGCATTTGAGCAGGCACAATAAATGTAGAAAGATATGCATCTACTTTCAAGCAACAAATGCTGGAATCTAAACGTCTGTTCCTGGGACAGCCCGAGATTTTCCAGCAAGACAACACCAAATCACATTCTGCACAGATTAGAGGTGCATGGCTGCGAAAGCAGAGATTGCAGGTGCTAGACTGACCTGCCTGCAGTCCTGATCGGTCTCTAACTGAGAACGTATGGTGCTTTATGAAGCAAACTGTATGGCAACAAAGGCCCCGTACATTTACACAACAAAAGACCCATATAATGTCAGAATGGGGAAAAATTCTGCCAGCTAGACATGAGCAAACGGTGTCTTCAGTGCCCAAACACTAGTGATGGCGGGATGAAGCTTCTTGAAGTCTTGAAGCTTTCCAGCTGAATGATTCACAAAAGGGTTCATTTCTCAAGGCTTCATGCGCACACAAACCCCCTGCTGGTAAAAGACTGTAAAACAAGCAAACGCATTTGTTGTCATTTGAACTGTATGTGATACCCTCAAACCTGTGTTGCCACAGTTTGGGCATGGGAATAATAACTGCCAGGGACAAGAAATAAATTTAATTTAACCATGCATTTTTCTATTGCGAACACAAGTTAATAACCCATTCAAACCACGTGTTTTTGTCTCCCTTTATTAACGAGCTTGTGCTTGTTTTTAAATAGTGCGCAAAAGAGTTTCTTGGCTGACATTTAAATTGATGTTCCGTGGTAGTAGTGCACATACCAAAGTGAATCTCCCCTTTTATATAAATACTTGAAAAAGTCATGATAATGACAGAGGAACAATTGTGTTTTTAAACTGTGGCAGTGTTAACAAGGAAGAGGAAAGTGACGGTGCTTGTATGTAAACAGAAGGGCAGTGAAGTTCTTTGAAGGCTCCATTTAAATAAGCAGCAAATACGTCGCTTACAAACTAACCAAACTCCAACACTAACCCAGGAAGTGTGAGCGGATCCATTACGGTGTATTTATGTTCATAAATCACGCCAACTACTTGAACCACTTCCTGAACCAGCGAGGCTCCCAACGCCATCAGTTACGTCACTCGCCCTTAAAGACACAAGCCTCGATACGCGCTTCACTAAACAATTCCTGGATTTCTTGACACGCTCCGAAGCATCGGCACAGTACGTCCCATCACCACCAAACACTTAATGAGCATGACTAAATCACTGTGACTGTGCTGACTTACGGACTCTTTTGCAGTCAGCGCATTGTACATTTTCAATAAGCAATTAAATTCACATCAAATAATCTGTTGTACTGTTTTCAACATAGGAGAGCGCAAATTGACTTTTCAAATCAGACCTTTTTGATTTTATCAGCATTTTCCATGACGTGCTAACTTTTTCGATATTGGGATTGTAACTGAACAGCCTTTCTGTTTCCCTTGTCAAGATTCGGCCAAACCTCCGAGGAGTGACATTAAGGCACAATATATTGGAATCCTTTCAATTTGCAGAGACTCTCCCAAACCCCACCCACCCTGCGTTTCGCACCATCAACAGAAAGCTAGAGCAGTTCTCTGCACTGACATGGCTGAGGCAGGATAGTGCTGGGGGCTGCTCCTGGGATCCCCTCTCCTGCACTACGTCTTCTGTGGGTCCGGAGAGAGGGGTCTGGGCGTAGTTGAGCCATCCAGGCTAATCACTGGACACTGGAACTGAGTATTGAGGCCAGAGGGAAACTGAGAGAAGAGAAGTGCATTACTCTGTTAGTACTGACAACTTTCACCCCACCTCCCTCCATCACTCAGGGCCCCACCACCCCAGGTCTGCCTATTCCCACACAACTACTGCACATATTATGAAGGAAACTGTCAATCACTGTATGCACCCCCAACTCCAACCCAACTCTCCTCCCTTGCTAAGGTGAGTGAGCAGTAGATCTCAGTAACGCACTCCCTTAAGGGTGAAAGTGTAGCGACCTGGGCTTGTAACCCATAAGTTACATTGCTTCAGTTAAATATTCACACCTCTGGAGCACCATGTTACGAAACAACAGAGCCAAGTGGTGCGAAAACAGCATGTCAGTTAAGGTGCTGGGCCAGTAGTCACAGCTAAAAGCTTAACAGTGCACTGGAGCACAGTGACGACCCTGTTCTGAGCCATTTCTGAAATATCCAGCTACAGAGGTTATGCAGTGTCTCACCTTGAGACAGCTGACTTTTTAAGCTAATCAATAGTACAGAGTTTGTGAAAGCCTGGCTGCAGAGGTGAGGCTCACCTGGAACAGGATGTGTCTGTGCCCTGAGCTCACCTGGAACAGGGTGTGTGTTCCCTGAATCTGGGCAGAGCTCACCTGGAACAGGGTGTGTGTTCCCTGAATCTGGGCAGAGCTCACCTGGAACAGGGCGTGTGTTCCCTGAATCTGGGCAGAGCTCACCTGGAACAGGGTGTATGTGCCCTGTGTCTGGGCAGAGCTCGCCTGGAACAGGGTGTGTGTTCCCTGTATCTGGGCAGAGCTCACCCGGAACAGGGTGTGTGTTCCCTGTATCTGGGCAGAGCTCACCTGGAACAGGGTATGTGTTCCCTGTCTCTGGGCAGAGCTCACCTGGAACAGGCTGTGTGTGCCCTGAGCTCACCTGGAACAGGGTGTGTGTGCCCTGAGCTCACCTGGAACAGGGCGTGTGTGCCCTGAGCTCACCTGGAACAGGGCGTGTGTGCCCTGAGCTCACCTGGAACAGGGCGTGTGTCTCCTGAGCTCACCTGGAACAGGGCGTGTGTCTCCTGAGCTCACCTGGAACAGGGTGTGTGTGCCCTCAGCTCACCTGGAACAGGGTGTGTGTGCCCTGAGCTCACCTGGAACAGGGCGTGTGTGCCCTGAGCTCACCTGGAACAGGGCGTGTGTGCCCTAAGCTCACCTGGAACAGGGCGTGTGTGCCCTAAGCTCACCTGGAACAGGGCGTGTGTGCCCTGAGCTCACCTGGAACAGGGCGTGTGTGTCCTGAGCTCACCTGGAACAGGGCGTGTGTGCCCTGAGCTCACCTGGAACAGGGCGTGTGTGCCCTGAGCTCACCTGGAATAGGGTGTGTGTGTCCTAAGCTCACCTGGAACAGGGCGTGTGTGCCCAGAGCTCACCTGAAACAGGGCGTGTGTCTCCTGAGCTCACCTGGAACAGGGCGTGTGAGCCCTGAGCTCACCTGGAACAGGGCGTGTGTGCCCTGAGCTTACCTGGAACAGGGCGTGTGTGCCCTGAGCTCACCTAGAACAGGGTGTGTGTGCCCTGAGCTCACCTGGAACAGGGTGTGCGTGCCCTGAGCTCACCTGGAACAGGATGTGTGTGCCCTGAGCTCACCTGGAACAGGGTGTGTGTGCCCTGAGCTCACCTGGAAGAGGGTGTGTGTGCCCTGAGCTCACCTGGCACAGGGCGTGTGTACCCTGAGCTCATGTGGAACAGGATGTGTGCGCCCTGAGCTCACCTGGAACAGGGCGTGTGTGCCCTGAGCTTACCTGGAACAGGGTGTGTGGGCCCTGTCTTCGAGCTGGGCTCAGCGGGGCCACAGGACTGAGCGTGCTCCAGAAGTGGATGTTGGATAACAGTGGGCTGGGGGTCAGGAGCAGGGTGGGTGTCTGTAAGCACACAGAGATAAACAGTGGATGTTGGATAACAGTGGGCTGGGGGTCAGGAGCAGGGTGGGTGTCTGTAAGCACACAGAGATAAACACACGAACTGCCAAATGCCGGCAAACACACATAGACACAAACAAAGTAGAAAAACACTTGGAACATGGTGTAAGACTGTTCAGAACTCTGACAAAAACTTGGCTCTGCATTAATCTACACTACCTGGCCAAAAAAATGTTGCCAATGAATTTAAATAATTGAGTATTATTGCATTTTTTAATATGCTCCAGCTGGTAAGACTTCTTGAAATTCTTTTACCCATAACTGATGCAGAGTATCGCGTCTTATTTCTTCAATAACCGTGTAGGAAGACATATCTGGTGGTTGTGAAAAAGATGTTACTGCGTTTCAAAAGGGACAAGCTATTTACCTGCATCACGCACAGGAAACAACAAAGGAGATTCATGAAATCACGCTAATTAGGTTAAAAATGTCCAGCGCATTATTAGCCCCATTAAGAGTCTTTGCCACGTGCTGGAGACACATACTACTCTCCCTTCATTAATACAAGGTCCAGGAAAAAAGTAAAGCAACTTGTGACGGAAATAAATGTTGTGAAGTTGCATAAGGCGTTCAAAACATATGGTTGTAAAAACTGTTTTATACGGACACATTATGCGGCACTGCAAGGTGTTAGGTAGGCCTTTCCGTAATGTAAAATTATGATCGTGTGTTTGTACTTTAATTTCTTCTAAATCAGCAGACCCAATCGGGCCACCAAGCATTCCCTCTTAATTCTAAATAGACGATGTCATTTATGATAATGAAATCAGTAACTTATAATTAAAATGTCATATTCCTTTAGTATATGCACTCATTTGCACACTGTCAGTCAGGCTACAGGTTGTGAAGTAGCTGCGATGACAGCTGTAATTGGTCTCATTTTGCCGAGGCTGTTTTAATTGGTATATCTGGGGAATACTGTCACATCTGGGACAAATCCAAGGAATGGGCTGGAAATATTAGTTTAATTTTACCATAAGATCGGTAATCTTTCATTTAAATAAAGTGCTATTTGGATTCTGTTTGAGGAAGGTACTGAACACGAATTGACTGAGAAAATATCCACCAGCTCAAACAGGTCGCAGGAAAGGAATGTAATCTGTATGCAGCTGGATGCAACTCACTCTAGTTAAAAGCTTCAATTAAAATCCAAAGATAAATGGAAAGGGAGATTCTTAAAGCAGCTCCTGACATTTTCTCAACCGAAGAGTTTTGTCATAAGAGTAGTTGCAATTAATTTGACGTACATACTGGTCTTAGGAACAAAACCCTTACTTAAGAGACTTGACTGCATGCATTTTCATCATTATTTCTTGTCACTGCAGTTTGTGTTGTGTTTACTTTTTCAACAGGATTCCTTCTGTGCATTCCAGTACCAGAGGAAATGTACCCTCTTTTCCCCCTCCTGTCTCATTCTGCCATTTAGGACCGCATGACCGAAGGAGTCAAGCGGCGGAGAGGAGGGTACATTTTTCAAGTGTTGGGAAGCACCTCATGAAGCTCACTGAGGCCCCCTGGTGAAACAGCAGGGTAAAAGAATGGTGAAAGAAAGGTTTAAGCACATCCTGTTAAACTAATGATTTGTCTTGGCCAGTTTTGAACCATTTCCCTTTATTGACAAGTTTTCCAATATTTAGAACAAAGCTTTTAGTAGGCATACACTCAGGCTACCTCATGCATACCCTCGTAATCATGGCATGCAGAGCCCTGATGACTTAATACCTAAAGGCTTCAGGGTAATTTCAAATTCTCAACGTAGCTGATAGATAGATAGATAGATAGATGAAATGGCAGACCTAGACTCAGGCCCCCTACAGGTAGCCCGAGTAATAATCCATCGGAAGTTAAAGATACAGCCTCCTCGGAGCTGCCGGATAGCTCACTCAGTTAAAGCATCGCACTGTGAAGCAGAAGTGACTATCACGACGCGGGTTCGAGCCCCGGTCGTACCAACTGGCAGTGGTCGGCAGCTTTTTCAGCGTAGCGCACAATTGACCATTGCGCTACAGGGATGCAAATTGAGGGTATCGCCAATACGCAAAAAATGCCCGGATGTTGCATTTGTGCCCCGTTTCAAATGCATTATGGGATAGTTCGGTAACCCAGTCGATTCCGGTCTCCTTCGCGGCTGCGGGAAAAAATCGAACGCTGTCTAGGCGTGGGCGGTTCCGCCGACCGCATCGGGTACTTGCTTGTATACTCGCCCGTATGCTCGTGAAACTAGCTGCGCTTGGTGAATGTTTACATTTTCCCTGGCTTGATTTATTATGTATGCGTCGTGCACGGCTGAGCTGCAGTTAGTTGATGCTAAGCGATAGCCGTGATCTCAGTAACGCACCGGAAGTAAGCGGGTTCTGGAAGTAGCAAGATATTTTGCCGAAAGCACTTCATCCGGGCATTTTTTGAGTATTGGCCATACCCTCAACTGGGAAGGGTCTGCCGGGAAGGGTAATATAACATAGTTCCGTTGTTCGTTGCTTCGGCACCTCCTGTTGGCCAAGACGGGCGCTCGTCAGGAAGATTCTAAGCTTGTTCATGTTTGGGTATCCTCCGCCCTCGTTCTGAACTTGCGATGATTCAACCAATGAGTGTATAAGAAGCGGTGGCTGACGGGCGCGTGCTTCGGAGGAGAGCCGTGAACTGTCTACACTCTCCTGAATTGGCAAAAAGAGGTCGCATACGAGCAAGTGTTGTACATAGTTCCCCAATTGGGCATTCCAGATTCGGGTGGGATTGGAGATGCCAATTAAAAAAAAAAAAAAAAAGATACAGCCTCATTATTGCAATTTTAAAGCAATTTAATAGTAAATTTGCTTCAGAGAAATGAATTGTTTGATAAGTAAGCTCAATAATGGCAAACTACTATGTAAACTTCCTAAACCTGCTCTTTGTGATTGTTTGAATTGCAACAAAGCAAACAAAGACAAGCAACAATATCCATAATTTTGAATGGTGTTGACCAAAATACTATTTTGTAACCAAATGGAGCGTTTTATTTCTTGTCTTGCCTTTACGAGGGGAACGGGCTACACCTGATAGTGCTGACTGTTTTCGCAGTCATGTAATGTTAATTACAAAAAAAAGTCTGAAAACAGGGGGTCACAACTGATCATTAGTTTAACCTCTTTGTGCAGAAGCCAAATCTGGCTATTTATGTGTTACCTTATTTAAAGCTTTATAATTCAAGATTGCAGCTTTGCAGAGAGGAAGGGAATGGCTCCACTGAGTCAAGACACTTGAAGCGTTCAAAATTACATCGTATTTCAGTTTATTTTCATGATTTTGGTAGAGAAAAAGGGCAGCAAACATAAAAAAATCTTCATGAAAATTCAGCATTGCAGTTGTAAATAAAATAATACTGAGAATTGAAAAATGGCTGGTGGTTAAAACAATACATTTCTGGGATTATAAACTCCTTGACTACAAGTAGAATTCCTCTGAACATTAAATTCTGAATTACCTACTCTCTAGGGGCCAAATAAGACACCTCTCCAGGTGGCTCCCCAAACTCTAAGATCCCTGAAAATGGCGCACTGTCAAATCATAAAATAATCATATATTTAACACAAATCAACTTTTGACGCATGAAATTCAATATGAATTAATGATTTTCTGGTTGAATTTCGCATGAGTTTATCAATATGAGTGCAGTTGGATACCAATGGTCACCAGTAACTGCTCCAAATACAAAACATGCCTTTTCTCCATAATAATGCATGATGGGAGCGGCGCATCAAATTTGGTGCTGTAGAGCCTCAAAGAAGCAGGGGTAGCCCAGGTTCATGGTAATGAATCCGGCAAACGCAAAGCGAATATCCAATCAAGGGATAGCAGACGGTGTGTTGTCTTCAAGGCCACATGGCCTCTGAAATAATAGTTCCGCTTCTCGCAAGTTCCCCGTAAAGATATAAAAGGGTAACTGTATTGTTTCGTCTTTTCCGATTTTATGAGAGGGTTCCCTGCCAAATTGTGGGGACAATGACAAAAGAAACAGCAGGAAGAGGAAGGTGGCAGAGATTGCTGGTGTCTCCGGTAAGTTTATCGTTTTAGCTTAAAATGGAATAAATCCTGTAATACACAGCTCAATGCTGCCAGGGGAGAGCCGCATAATTGCGTTTATATTCAGTGAGACATGCGCTGCGTTGGAAGACGTAATATCGTTCGGAAGCATTACAACTCATCATTCTACTAGTATTTGCTTTTAGACACAATTGCAGTCCCTGCCAAAATCAAAATCCAGGTGGGAAAAAGTAATAGTTGGTTGAATTAATATCGTTAGTGGTGTTCATTTACGTTCGCCAATATTGCATTGGACAGGGCAGCATCTGACGGACAGCGACGTCACTGGGAATGCAGAACCGCCCACAAGCGGCCAAACCAAGGCAAACGAAGCGTCTGCAGGCGTTGACGCGCCCAACCAGTGTAAATCCACCGTCACTCTTACTTACCACAGAGACAAACAAGCTCTGTGATCATCATGGCTTTGGTAAACTGAGAATAAAAAAGAGCTTGCCAGCTAGCCAGCTACAGTTTAAAAAATATGTAAAATTGCACTTACCCAAGGTGAACAAAAACCTTTCTTCATCGAATCTCTCCTCAAGAGACACAACTGCAGGGTTCTGCCGATGCTGGTCGGCGCTGGTTGGCCCCGACCAGCACTCGGAATGCACCGACCACCACTCAGCTTTTCCCGACCGGCACTATTTTTTCAAGATAAGTTAGAATGAGCGCATCCAGCGTCCAATAAAACCGCTAGAAACAATCCATAAATGACCCCAAATATGCTCCCCCCTTCTATTATTTTCAGAATAGCGAAATTTCGTTTTCGACCCGCGCCCTGGCATCCTGGCAGCGTCCTGGCTAGTTCTCAATCATTTTCCTTTATTGACGCGTTTTAAAAATTTTCGTAATAATCCATTGGGAATTGAAGACACGGCTTCACTCCATGTGCGATCTAACAGCAATAAAATAATGGGCTCAATTCAGAACAGAAACATAATTTACTTAGTAATAGGCCTATGCTTTACGAAAGACAAACTGCTCTGAAACTTCCATGCTGCCTTTTCCGCACATCTGGCGATTTCACTTGCGCTTCAAGATCGTTTAAGTTCTTCGTTTAAAAACTGAAAAAACTTCAGTGCATAGAGATTTCAATCCCACGTGAGAATCTCTAAAATACGCATGACTGAATAATAACTGACCCGCGTTCCAATTAAATATCGCCTCTCACTCTCGGTACAGCGAGGGTTGATATATCGGCAATCAAATACAAAAAGCATGAGACTCAAGCCATATGCGTGCAAGTTGACAGGTACGCAATTTTGAATAACGCTGATTTAAATGCAACAAATAAGCGTCCAGATAAATGATTGTCGTCTTACCTAAACGGGGAGAACTAGCAGCACCTGACAGTGTGGAGTACTCTCGGAGTGAATTTTTTGTTAATGATGAAAATGACTGAGAACAGGTCAGGACGAATAATTGTTTTAAACGGATGTTCTGTCCCTGCCCCGATTCCCAGTTTTGGCTCAGCCACTGCCAAATAATGATTGTAATAGTCGTTAATGATATCATGTAATTAACTTACAATTAACTTACTTGTGAATTGTTAAAAGTTTTATGAATTGTTCAGATTTGTTAAGCTTCGTTACAAATGTTTGAAACATAAATTGCACTTGTTAAGTCGTATTCAGAAATTTAATCAAAAGTATTTGGATACAAAATGGGGAAAAAAAAGTTTATGAATATGGCATCTATCTATGAAAATTAGAGGCATCTCGCATATGCACCATGGAGAACATCAGAGACCTCCATTGCCTCTCCGTCTCTGGTGACAGAGAGGCAATATTTTCATTCAAATTGTCGCAAAAATTTTTCCAGCTCGCGCTCATAACGCGCTCGCATTACATATCACCACCAACTCTCAGATTAAACCTACGCCGCTCACTTAAAAGATCATTCGTGAATAATGTGTATTATGCTTCGTAGCTTGTGGAAAGCCGATTGTCAGGTTAGGAGACGGCAGAAATTTTCCGTCCAGCACTCCTAGCGTCCTGGGCAGAACCCTGCAACTGTATTGGGTAGAAGGAACCTCCAGTCCTCTTTCATTCGGAATAATTCCCATTGACCATATCCGTACCTCATTTAAATCCCGTAAATATAACTGAGCATTTCGGGCCGGTTTTGGGAGTCTTTTTTTTTTTTTTTTTTTTTGAAATCGCGTCATTTTCAGCTGCTCAATCATGCGCAACATAGATACAATACAACCTACCTTGCTCTTACGCAGATGTTTGTATACTCCTATGTTTGTCCAATCAATGTCTTTCAATTACTGTGGAAACTTTAAACCCTCTGGCAATGGATAAGAAATGAGTCCATTAATACATCATCGCCGGTAAAGATTTACGTGGGCGTGCACTGTAAGTGTGCAGTTACGCAGATGAGCCTTAGTAAATAATTGAGTGATTGGCTATCAACATGAGTGCATAGAAGGATGTAAGGGAGCGGTGAATTTGTCGATGGAGGAATCTATGCGAAAAGCCACGGTAGGGAACTGTGTGTTTTGATATGTGATGATTATAATTGATATTAGAATGGCAAAGTATCAACACCATGTCAAATATTTGCTTCAGAAAACCGATTATTCTTAATTACTAATTAGGATACTATTGGGTCACTATAGCTGCAATGGTTTCTACAGTGGACAACGATTTTTTTCTGTAGCAAGAGATCATTTTTTTTCAACTGCTGGATAGATACTATGGGCTAGTATATTGATTAGTTTGCACATCAGGCTTAGCTGATGAGTTTAATACATGCAACTCCTGAAAAACAGGGATGGGAGTGAACTCATTCATATTCTAAACCGTGTTCGAGCTCGGCTTTCTAGTGAATATTCATAACTGATCCAGGGGTGCCATCTAGTGATAGAATACTGTAACTGCTTGCATAAATTTGCAGCTCCATGTCCGCGGGCGAACACATCTGCACAAAGGGGTTAAAGGGACGTATTGAGCCTCCTCTATTTTCAGCTGTGCAGCTGCCTCTGGTGTATGTGTTTCCCACAGAAGACACTGACCTGCAGGATAGCAGGAGTGAGAGAGGCTGTCGGGTGGGAGGGACTGGACAGGTTCAGGGGGCTCTGGTCCGAGCCGGTTACCACCAGCGTGGGGGTAAGCTGTAACCCCTTGGGCTTCTTCAACCTCCCGTTATGGGGACCCCCTGCAGAGTTTGGGGGTGCGGAGCTCCCAGCATCACGACCCGAGGAGATCACGTTCTGTCCTGCAGCTGGTTCAACCTGGGACAGCAGGGCATGGTGAGGGAAAGAAGTGTTTGGGCCTGCTGGCTCGTGGTGGATCATCTGCTGAATAACGTGCTGGCATTTTCATTACGTCTTACTCTCATTTATTTTCATCAAGATGAAAACTCAAACCACACATTTGCGCCTGGGCCATAACAAATGTTCGTGCCAGACCTGGGCAGAAGTCAGATGATGCTGCATTTGCAGGAGATCAGAAAGGCAAGCCGTGCAAAGTCTGTGCCACATTAAAGAAGCAAACCAATTCAAAGTTTGCGCCAGATTAATAAAACCTAAAGTTTGTGCCAAATTAAAAGGCAAACCAATGCAAAGTCTGCGCCAGACTAATAAATCAAAACATGCAGTACACAGCGGATTAAAAGTCAAAACACATGAAGTTTATGCCGTGCAAGTAATACAAGTAATAATGTTTTGCTCATGTTCCGGATAAATAGAAAATGCTCATCCCCTATGCATTATAATTTGATTCTATCTTCGGCAGCTTTGACAAAAATATGTCAGGAAAACAGAGAGAGCAGGAAGATTGCATGTGTGAGCTCAGCCGATCACTGCCAAGTCGCAGGAACGAACCTGAATTAATTTGAACTGATGAGAAAAGTACCTGCTAGCTAATGTAACAGGATGTCACTTATTTACAAAAGCTGCAAACTACACTCAAAACAAATGAGGAAAACACTTTCATGAGCCCATATAAATGAAAATTATTAGGTTAGCATCCTCAAGTTTCAATCTTCAGGAGCGGCAGAAGGTTTTTTAAAATTTTATAAGAGTAAGAATTTGAGATCCAAATAGGACAACAAATCTAAATTACAAGTACATGTTTTAAAATAAAGAATCAAATCTGCAGAGCTCATAAGTGGCGCAGTGATTGAAAGCCGAATGGATCATCTGCTCCATGCTCTGAGCATTTTTTTTTCCACTTTCTTTTTGGTGCGATTTTAACGGATTTTTTTCAAAATAAAAAAAGGCGGCAGGGTTTTTCTGGGGTAGGCTAGATACTAATGAACTACAGTGTTGTGAAAAAGTATTTGCCACCTTCCGATTTCTTTTTTTTTTGCACATTTGTGAGACTTTAATGTCTCAGATCATCAAACAAATTTTAATATTAGACAAAGATAACCTGAGTAAGAACAAAATGCAGTTTTAAAATGATGATTTCATTTATTAAGGGAAAAAAGCTATTGGAACCTACCTGGTCCTATGTGAAAAGAAATTGCCCCTCCTTGTTAAATGATTAATTAACTGTGATTAACCACATTTTTTGAGTTCAATTTCACCAGCCACACCCAGGCCTGATTACTGCCAGACCTGTTGAATGAAGAAATCACTTAAAAAGAACCTGTCTGACAAAGTGAAGTCGGCTGAAAGATCTCAAAAAGCAGCACATCATGCCGCGATCTAAAGAAATTCAAGAACAGATGAGAAACAAAGTCATTGACATCTAAGCCTGGTAAGGGTTACAAAGCCATTTCTAAGGCTTTGGGACTCCAGCAAACCATGGTGAGAGCCATTATCCACAAATGGAGAAAACTTGGGACAGTGGTGAACCTTCCCAGGAGTGGCCGGCCTACCAAAATTACTCCAAGAGCACATCAACTACTCATCCAGGAGGTCACCCAGAACAACATCTGAAGAACTTCAGGCCTCACTTGCCCCAGTTTAAGTGAGTGTTCATGACTCAACAATAAGAAAGAGACCGGGCAAAAATGGCATCCATGGGAGAGTTCCAAGGCGAAAACCACTGCTGACCAAAAAGAACACAAAGGCTCATCTCACATTTTCCAAAAAAAATCTTGATGATCCCCAAGAGTTTTGGGAAAATATTCTGTGGACTGACGAGACAAAAGTTGAACTTTTTGGAAGGTGTGCGTCCCATTACATCTGGCGTAAAACTAACACAGCAGTTCAGAAAAAGAACATCATACCAACAGTCAAACATGGTGGTGGTAGTGTGATGGTCTGGGGCAGCTTTGCTGCTTCAGGACCTGGGCGACATGCCGTAATTGATGGAACCATGAATTCTGCTCTCTACCAGAAAATCCTGAAGGAGAATGTCCAACTATCAGTTCGTGACCTCAAGCTCAAGCCGGGGCTCGCGAAATCGCTGTTCTGAGCGCCCGGGACAAGAAAAAATTTTGTCGGACGAGCAGAAATTTAGAGGCACTTGCCCGACGGGCTGGCTGAAAATTTCACGCCACATAGTAATGTATTTCAGATCTTAACGTTTTATTCACTCTACCAAAGTGGCCACTAAATTCATTTGAAACAAAATCCGATTTGTTGCTGAAAACCCATGGCCTATTTCACAATATTTTAGGCGTGACTGTCACAATTTTCCAATTACCGGTTGCCAAGTGCCATGTAACCAAATAGCAGGATTTTGACCCACCGCGGTCCAGTTTGGTTGGTGCAACAGAGGCGTAGCCAGCGGGGGTGCGAAGACACGTCCCTCTTTGACTGCAATTAGTAGTTCTCAATCATTTTACTTTATTGACGCGTTTTCCAATTATCGTAATTGGCAACCGAAGACACGGTTTCTCTCCATATGCTATCTAACAGCGATTAAATCATGGGCTAAATTCAGTACAGTTGCGGAACAAGAACAGAGAATTGGGTTGCACAAAACTTCCGTTTAAAACAATTATTAGTCCTGACCAGTTCTCAGTCATTTTCATAATTAACAGAAGGTTCACTCCGAAAGCACTCCATAGTCAACAGGTGCTGCTTGCGTGATATAAGTATTTGAAATTAACATCATTCCTTAATGTCTGGTGATATATCAGGGCCATTTCATGATTAATCAACATACATTTCTTACATATTGCTCCTTTAAATGTAGCTTTCATAAATATACCACCTAAGTCGTTACAATCTGGGTGCTAAAATATATCTGATTTTGTTTTTAGAGTTGTGTACGTGCCGCTTATTGTCAGTCAAAAGGGATTATGAAGCATCCATAATTGTTTTTTTTCTTCCTTCATCTAGAGTCAAAAGACCGTAACGTATGTCAGTATCTCCAACGACCGAATTAAAATTTTATTTTAAACGCCATTCCAAAACAGAAACAAAATGGAAAGCCATAAGGTTGTAAATGATTTTTCAAGAATAACACGACCACTTTCAACCACTTACAAGATTTAATGACACAACCCTCCAACAATTGCTGAATATTTCGATCGTGTGCCGTTGTAAAATTTCAACAGTTGATTTGGCCATCAGACGTTTGCAACGGGACGTCAGTATCCACCTTATTCCCACGTCCCATGATCCCTTGTGCGAATAGTGGGCGTAACTTCCGCTGCATCCTGTCGCTGAGCTGTTTACTATGGTAGCGGCTCACGCGAATCCTCTTTTTTTAAGTGATTGGAAAATAATATATGAGGGAACATCACCTTTTAGCCCTCAGACGGGATAAAGTTACGGTACCACTGCCTTCTACTATCGAAGAATGGGAGAACGACCTGAAGCAGTGGCCACACTAGCGCATTTGGCTACATTAGCGACTCCGTTGCCACAGACTGCGAAGCTATGAACAATCTACAAAGCTCCGAAGCGTATGCAGTACTTCCACAGCAACAAGGTCAGTTGCGTTTTGTTAAAGGAGGTAGTATACGACCTTATGTACCTTAAAACAGACATACAAGTACTTTCTGAGAATATTTATGAAGGAAACACTATATTTCAGTGGTAAATATTGCTCTACATATGAAACGTAATGGATTGTTATACAGAGTAAATTAAGCCATCCGACAGTACGAGTCAAATTAGCTCTACTCCAGCCAACTACATTATACGGTATTAAGTTGCTAGCTAATCCAATACTATAACATGTAAAACATAGTGAATCCATTTTTCCAATACTTTTAATTTTAGTGAAATGAGGTTTGGCATGCAAGACTATTGTTTGGAACAGAGTAGGCTATTTTCAAATTGTAGTAGACTATTGCTACTTCTACAGCCTCATCTTAAACTGTACAGGATGAAACGTTAGTTACACTGACTGGCATCACCAGACGAATACAACAATTTTCTGTCCTCCCTACACGTGAAATCATACCTTGTGCTCTCCTGGCACTGCTGTCAAAATGCTTCTGAGGACCCGGGCGTCTCCTCTCGGCGGTCTGTCTGAGCCTAGCCATAAAGTAGGAATCGTTGTTTGTCGACATAATGAAATGAGCGCCCTAATGTTTCAGGGGTCTTTTTCAAATTCAGGTTTTCAGCCAAATTCTGGCTTCCTCTTCTGTAGGTAGGCGATGGAAACCGTTTCGCTGAACACAAGGACAATCCCGTGTTCTGGGTGCGTGTTCAAAACACTGTTGATCAAACCACAAATTTAGCTTCCTCTGGTTGATAGTTCAGCCTCGAACAGCACAATAGGTGCCGGAGCTCTGAAGGGACATTTTAAGAAAAGCAAGTTGATTTGTTATAAAAAACGAGCTGTAATCACTAAGTTAACTGAAAGAAAACGCCGCTGTTCTTGACTAAAACTAATGATAAAAACTATTTCCGCCGGAAGTTGGACCCCTCATCATATCTACAGTAGCACCCTCAGGAATAAGGTGGATAGGCCAATGTTTTACCGATATTCTGATGAGTGTGCTTGCACATCAATGAGCAGAATATCATGTAGAACATACTGACGTCCATTAAATAGACAAAATATAACAGTAACTTATGCCCCATTTCTACTACGTGGTACCGGCTCTACCCACTTTTTTTCATTGTTTAAGTTGCATAAAAGGGAGTAGGGAGAAGTCATTAAACGCGACATTTTATTTTGTGCATTAGCTTACATGTAGGCCTATATATTATTATTGAAATTCTATTGCAGTAAACAAATGTTCCGTGGGGTGAAAGAATCCATGGTAATAATGAACGTTCGTTGGTGTTGATGAATATGCATCGTAATGCAAATTTCCTTCATGAAAATGCCGCCTACATAAATTATTTTCTCCTCGCTAATAATACACTTTTCGGCGCTGATGATTTTTTTTCTCTGTTCGTAATGAACAGCAAAAGTTGTAAAACCTTTTCAAACGGAAACTGATATGTTGGTTACGTGGTTGGTGAAGCTCATAGTGCACACAAATGCATGATGATTACCATTAACGTAATGTGTGAAAACACCACTTCAAAAAATGGCTGCGATGGCATGGCACGTTTATCTGAGTGGCAAAGAATCAACCGCATCCAAAAAGGGGTATACAGATATTTTAAATAGTTTTGTGCTGCCACGTCGCTATGATGACCAGCTACACTGAGGCAGTAGTATCCTCTGGAAAACAATCCCCCAGAAAAGTAGCCTACGCGGCGCCAAGGCGGGCGGAGTAGAGTAGAGAAGAGCCCGTACCACGTAGTGGAAATGAGGCATTAAGGCCAATTTCGGCGAGGTCTCGGGCAAGGAGAAAACTTTTCGGACAACCAGGAATTCACTTGCGCTTGCCCGACGGGCTACTGTTCATTTTAGAATTTTGCGAGCCCTGCCAGCGCACTTGGGTTATGCAGCAGAACAATGATCCAAAGCACACCAGCAAGTCCACCTCTGAATAGCTTAAAAAAACAAAATGAAGGTTTTGGAGTGGCTAGTCAAAGTTCGGACTTAAATCCGATTGAGATGTTGTGGCATGACCTTAAACAGGCCATTCATGCATGAAAACCCTCCAACGTGGCTGAATTAAAACAATTCTGCAAAGAAAAGTGGGCCAAAATTCCTCCATAGCGATGTGAAAGACTCATTGGCATTTATCGCAAACACTTGATTGCATTTGTTGTCGCCGAAGGTGGCACAACCAGTTATTAGGTTTAGGGGGCAATTACATTTTCACATAGGGCCCGGTAGGTTTGGATAGCTTTTTCCCTCAATAAATGAAATCATCATTTAAAAGCTGCATTTTGGATTGAATCGGGTTATCTTTGTCTAATATTAAAATTAGGTTGATGATCCAAAACATTCAAGTGTGACAAATATGCAAAAAAAAAAAGAAATCAGGAAGGGGGCAAATACTTTTTTACAGTACTGTATACATTGATGGCCTAATGCATCTTCAGAGAGAAAGAACTTTTTTGTATGTAATTTACTATGCAGAGAGGTACCATAGTCAGGAAAAGACAGTCCTGTTCAGCACAGCTAACCTGCAGCGCTACCTCAGAGGGCTGGGACGATGTGGACTCCATGTCACTGTCAATCACCAGGTCCTGGGAGGAGTCAGGGACAGTGCTGGGTGTGGGGGAGCGGGAGGGGGTGGGCACAGGGGCAGGGATCCGCTCCAGCGGGTGGCCTGGCACCTGTCCTTCAACAGGGGGTGCACTTCACAAGCACCAGAGACAAGGGGCAGGTGGCGCTGTTTTATTCCGGAACCTTCCGTAGACTGCGAGGCCTGAAGAGGGGCGTGATGCTTCAGCTCGGAGGACTCGGATTCCGCAGCGACTGACGGTGGCGGCGGCGACGGGGATGTCCTCTCGGCGGGCACCGCGCCGAACTTAATAACGGACGGCTTGGGGTCTCGGTGGGCCCGGCGTGGTTTCTCGCCAATCTTCTCTCCTGGATTCTCCACCTTCTTGGACTTGAAAAGCTGAGCCCCCGCCTGCAGGGAGGTGAGGGTGAAGGTGGTGTACAGGCCCGAGTGGATGTAGTCATAGCGGCCGGAGGGCTTGCCTGAGCTCTGCTCGCATGTGGCCCCCGCTCCAGTCTTTCCGTCCCCAGCTGAGTTCTCCCCCCTCTCAGGGCCCTTAGGCCCCCCTGAGCAGGCCTCTCCAGCCCTCTCCATCTTCACCGCAGGCTCTCCACACAGGATGTCTGGGTAGGATACAAAGCGGTACACAAACTTCTGCCCGTTAACTTTCCTGATGATGTTCTGTGGGCAAAGCAAGGAGAAATAGACATTGCACAATTAGCTGGCTGAAATACAGCGCAAGCAACTGAAAAACTGGCTCCAAACCCAAGGAGAGAGTGCTGTCCAGTGGTAATGTCTCTGCCACTGTATCCTTTTGCCAATTACTTTTTTTGCCATCCCACTTTCAAAGCCACTGAACTCTTCTCTTGTAGCAATGCCAGCCAACATAAGATGAAATAACTTTTCCAGTTTATGAATTTAGTCAAAGCAACACACACCTTGGCATGTTATCTTAATGGACTCCTTAAGTGACAGAATGATTATAAACATTCCATGTTTAATAGAAAAGAAACACCCAGAAATTGCTTTGCACAAATCCATTGCCCTTCATTCACCAGTGTAAATGAAGCAACACCTTTTATCTCCTGAGTGACGGCAGTGAGAACAGGACACTCCACCCTCTGTTTGGCAAAAGTCAGCTCCAGCTAAGCTACCATTATGTTCTTTTCACTGAGGTTGCTGATTGACAGACGAGGAACGCAAAAACATCACATATCCAAAAACGGATCGTGTCCAAAACCACTTCCTGAAAACGCCCCGGCATTTGGCCTCCCCCCATCCAACAAACATAAGTCACCGTGCTAAATTATCCAACCCTCGCAAAAGCACTAATGACCATCACTCATCCTGCCCAATAAGTGGGATGAGACAGACAAATCTGTCCTCATAAAGGAAACCACGCCCAATCCTGAAAGTCATCCCTCAAATGCTCAAATGGTAAACAATCTACATACAAGGTCCAGGAGCCAGCTAAATCTTATGACCAAACCCGAGATAGCAAAATTCAAATAAGACAATCATGACATAATCTTAGACATTGGAGGCACCAATCATATGTTAGCAAGAGCCAACAAAACACCAGTAATGACCACTGATGATGTTCTAAGTTACATTTTTGTTTTCATTTAGTTGACCCTGGATTTCTCCTGGTGCGCTCTTGCTGAATCTACCCAACTACAGCCCCTTTTCTAAAAAAGTTGGCATGCTGTGTAAAATGTAAATAAAAACAATGCAATAATTTGCAGATCATTTGAACTCTATATTTAGTTGAAAATCATACTAAGACAACATATCAGATGGTGAAACGGAGATTGTTCTGTTTTATGAAAAATATATGCTTTGAAATTGATATCAGTAACCAATTTCAAAAAAGTTGGAACAGGGACATGTTTACCACTGTGTTGCATCACCTCTTCTTTTTAACAACACTCTGTAAGTGTTTGGGAACTGAGGAGAGCAGATGATGTGGTTTTGAAAGCAAAATGTTTTCCCATTCTTGTTGACGTAGGATTTCTCTGCTCAGCACTTTGCAGCCTCATTTTCATGTTTTTTGTTTCATAATGCACCAAATATTTTTTGCTGGGTGACAGGTCTGGACTGCAGGCAGGTCAGTTTAGTGCCCAGACTCTTTTACTGCCATGCCATGTTGTTGTAATACGTGGATAATGTGGTGTTTGGTATTGTCTTGTTGAAATAAACTAGGCCTTCCCTGAAAAAGATGTCCATATGGCAGTATATGTTGCTCCAAAACCTGTATGTATTGTTCAGCATTAGTTGTGTCTTCACTGATGTTCAAGTTACCATATCATGTACCCAAATGCACAACTATACTATCATGGATGCTGGCTTTTGAACTGTATGCTGATAAAAAGCAGGATGGTCCCTCTCCTCTTTTGCCCATAAGATGTGCCATTGATAATTTTGCAAAAGAATTAACTATTTTGATTGGTCAAACCACAGGACAGTTTTACACTTCGATCCAGTCCATTTTAAATGAGCTCAGGCCCAGAGAAGGTGACAGCATTTCTGGATCTTGTTTTCATACAAACCCCAATTCCAATGAAGTTGGGATGTTGTGTAAAACGGGCATAAAAACAGAATGAAATGATTTGCAAATCTCATAAACCCATATTTTATTCACAATAGAACATAGACAACATACCAGATGTTGAAAGTGAGACATTTTACCATTTCATGAAAAATATTAGCTCATTTTGAATTTGATGGCACCAACACACCTCAAAAAAGTTGAGACAGGGCCATGTTTACCATTGTGTCGCATCCCCTCTTCTTTTAACAACAGTCTGTAAAGGTCTGGGAAGTAAGGAGACCAATTGCTGGAGTTTTGGGAGAGCAATGTTGTCCCACTCTTGTCTGATGAAAGATTCTTGCTGCTCAACAGTCCTGGGTCTTCTTTGCCGGATTTCTCGTTTTATGATGCACCAAATGTTTTCTGTTGGTGACAGGTCTGGACTGCAGGCAGGCCAGTTCAGCACCCGGACTCTTCTACTGCAAAGCCATGCTGTTGTGATGTATGCAGTAGGTGGTTTAGCATTGTCTTGCTGCAATATGCAAGGCCGGCCCTGAAAGATACATTGTCTGGATGGGAACATATGTTGTTGTAAAACCTCTATATCCTTTTCAGCATTGATAGTGCCTTTCCAGATGTGTAAGCTGCCCACACCATAGAAACTAATGTAGCCCAATACCATCAGAGATGTAGGCTTTTGAACTGTGTGCTGATAACAAGCTGGATAGTCTCTCTCCTCTTTAGACCGCACAACACGGCGTCTGTGGTTTCCAAAAAGAATTTCACAATTTGATTCATCTGACCACAGAACAGTTTTCCATTCTGCCTCAGTCCATTTTAAATGAGCTTTGGCCCAGAGAAGATGGTGGCCTTTCTGGATCCTGTTCACATATGGCTTCTTCTTTGCATGATGCAGCTTTAACTTGCATTTGTAGATTGCACAGCGAACTGTGTTCATAGACAATGATTTCTGGAAGTGTTGCTGAGCCCCTGCAGGAGATTCCAGTGCAGAATCAGGCCTGTTTTTAATGTAGTGCCACCAGAGGGCCCGAAGATCACAAGCATCCAATATTGACCTTTGGCCTTGTCCCTTGCACACAGACATTTCTCCAGATTCTCTGAATCTTTTGATGATATTATGTACTGTAGATGGTGGGATATTCAAAGTCTTCGCAATTTTACATCGAGGAACATTTTTCTGGAAATTTTTGCCCAATTTTTAAACGCGGTTTTTCGCAGATTGAACTTCTGCTATATTTACTTCTGTGAGACGCTGTCCTTCCAAAATGCTCTTTTCACACCCAGTCAAGCTACTGACCTGTTGTCAATTAACCAAATTAGTTGCAAAATGCTTCTACAATGATTTTTTTTTTAATCAGTACCACTTACTTTTCCAGCCTTTTGTTGCCCCTGTCCCAAGTTTTTTGAGATGTGTTGCTGCCATCAATTTCAAAATGAGCTGATATTTTTAATGAAATGGTAAAATGTCTCACTTTCAACATCTGATATGTTGTCTATGTCCTATTGTGAAATGTGGGTTTATGAGATTTGCAAATCATTGTATTCTGTTTTAATTCTTGTTTTACACAGCGTCCCAACTTCATTGGAATTGGGGTTCGTATGATTTAATCTTTACTTGGCAGAATTTCAACTTGTATTTATGGATGCAGCAACAAACTGTGTTCACTGGCAATGGTTTACAGAAGTGTTCCAGAACTCATACAGGGAGTTACACGACAGAATCCTGTCCGTTTTTAATACAGTGCTGCCTGAGGGCCTGAAGATCACTGTCATTCGATATTGCTTTCGTCCCTTGCTTACAGAGATTTCTTTGGATGCTCTGAATCTTTTAATGATATTATGTACCATTGAGAATGAAATCCCCAAAGTCATTGAAATTTTACTTTGAGAAACATTATGCTTAAATTATTTGCCCATGCAGTCTTTCCCAGAGTGGTGAGGCCCTCACATTCTGTACTTCTGAAAGACTTTTTATACCCAACCATGTTGCTAACCTGTTCCCAATTAACCTCATCAGTGGTGAGATGTTCCACCGGGTGTATTTTTTTTTTTTTTTTTAGCATCATACAACTTTTCCAGCATTTTGTTGCCTACGTCCCAACTTTTTTGACATGTGTTTCCGGCATAAATTTCAAGATCAGCAGATATAAAAAAAAAAAAACCAATAAAATTTCTGAGTTTCAACATTTGATATATTGTCTTTGTAATTTTTCAATTACATATAGGGTGATATTGAACGGCAAATCATAACATAATCATTTTATTCACTTTTTACTCAGTGTCCCAACTTTTTTTGGAAATGGGGTTGTAAAACTGACCAGGGTTCGATAGCGGTGCGTGTGTTTATGCCCTGCAGTAAAGGCTCATTTTCTCAAATTATTCTTGAACAAAAGCACTTTAACTTTGTTCTACCCTGGTTAATCTCCTCTCACCCTGTCATGACAGTAGCAAGGAACACAGATCACCTTTATCTTCACAATAGTGCAATGCAGAGCTGGCCTTGTCATAACAATGGCACAGAATATAGCTCAACCTCTCCTAATAGTAGCACAGGTCACAGCTAACCTTGTCATAATAGTAGCAGAGCAGCTCAACAAGTCACAATAATACTGCATAGAAAGCTCACCTTTTCATAATAATAGGACCGGGGACAGCTTACCTTTTTATAATAGTAGCATAGAAACTAAACAATTCATAATAGTCGCACAGATGCTCAACTATTCATAATAGTAGCAGGGAGCGCAACTCACCAAGTTAACCCTCTGTTAACCAAGTACCTTTCCAACTGTGTACAAATCATTTCCCCAGGCAAATATGTAGATTATGGGCCAATATTTGGAAAAATAGTTAAAAAAAAAAAAATTCGACCCTTTGGCCCACCTTTCCAAAATGTAGCAGATCTGCTACATTGGGTAATAATGCGAATGGAAAAATTAAAGTGACGGACCATTCAAGTTATTCTCAAATGTTTATTTGGCAATAAGAAACAAAACCAGTAGGGTGTCCAGGCTGTTAACCCTTTCACTTTATGTAGCAGATATGCTACGGTGGTTAATAGATGGTTAAAATAGTTGCAAAGAACACAACTAACCTTGTTATAAGTTTAGCGCGGAGTACAGCTCACCTTTTCATAATAGTAGCGTAAAGCGCGGCTCAGCTTGTCGTAGTTCATGCTGGGCTTGTTCTTGCGGGCTCCCCATAGCTTGGCCACCTCCTCGGCCTGCAGAAGCTTAAACTCGCCATCTTCGCTGGTCCAGCAGATCAGCCGCTCATAGCTGGGGTCCAGGAGGAGCCGCAGCAGGAACTGCCACAATGTCACCGAGCTGTCCATGCCCCTGGGGAGGGAAGGACGACTTTTTAAACACGCAATATCTTTATATCAGCCATTTATTTTATGCAGGATGCGGATGAATTTGAAGCCATCCTTCCTTTTGGGTAGATCTAACCTACAGAATACTATACTTTAGGGGAGTTCCATCCCGTCTTATCCGCAAAGGGCCATTATGTGGGCGGAAGTTTTTGTTCACGCAAAAAAGCTTGAATTTAAAAGCTACTGTGCTACACTGGACTTCAAAATAAACAGTGCCCCACAGTGCATTAGCACTATTATCCCAGGTACAGCATACTCCACCGTGCATTAGTGAAAGTACTGCTCCATTTTATTTTTCCCCGAAAAAATTCAATATTCTTGAGTTAATTTTTTTCTATCTGTTAATGCATTAACTTGTTCATTCATCCATTCATTCGTGGAAAATGAAAAATTTGAAAAATGAGCACTAATAGCATCCATTCAGACAAAAAAAAAATATATATAGAAAGTTTACAGAATTCACTGATTTCGTCTGCCAGTCATCTTTCTTAATTTTAACGATAGCAGCATTTCAGCAAACCTTTCGAATCCATTAGCCTACTGCTGTTATGTCACGGGCCGTCTCTGATTCTGCAGGTCTAACTCTTCATGAAAAATACACAGAAGTTGGGTAGACGCAGCAAACTGAATGTTGCCAAGATGATGACAATATAATGCTCTCTTTTTAGACCTCTTTTCGCCTGTACATGACAGAAATACCCCTTAAAGTTGCATGAAAAACCGCGAAGTCATTTACAATAGCAATAATAATTTAGATTCGGAAGGAAATTTTCAAAATTTACATAAACACAATAACTGAAACTATTTGGACGTTTGGTTCACTCTGAACATGGAATCCGTAAACAGAAGGCTGATATTATATTAGAATTCATTTGATTACGAAAAGCAGAAGTCTACGATTTTCTCCACCTTTTAAAATAGCTTTGAGTATAGTTATAGTAACTGAATAAAATATGGAGTACGCAGAGCAATGCACGTTTATGGACTGTACTCACCACTCAAACCTAACCAAGATCCTCACTGAATATGAAATCCAGAGTTTCACTAAATAGATTAAAAATCATGCTAAAATAGCCGCGCAAAGCAATACTGCAGACCTAAAGAAAATTAAGATTGGCCGTTAAAAATGAAAACATAATATGTTGACAAGTAAGCGCATATAAAATTGTCATTTCAAGAGCAGGAAATTAAAGCCATATATTGAGCTCACTTCCTTCATATTTGCATTCCTGACTCCTACAGCACCT
Source organism: Gymnothorax javanicus (assembly GCA_029692085.1). Lineage (NCBI taxonomy): Eukaryota > Metazoa > Chordata > Actinopteri > Anguilliformes > Muraenidae > Gymnothorax > Gymnothorax javanicus. The sequence goes on along the minus strand of CM056202.1, from coordinate 13,851,482 downwards.
CGCCATTCCAGTATGGAGAAAAAAAATAAAATCATGTTTCTCGAGTCGCCGCTTGGCAAACATTTCTCGACGACATTACTTAGCCCGGCCCTTTTCTTGCTGTATTTACGTTCGATTGCGCTTAGTGTGCAACATTCAAGTACTATTTTGCGAATAGGTTTCAAGAAATAACACTAAACTAGCTAGCTGCACGTAATGCAGTGTTATGGAAGCATGCGTGGGTGGGAAAGAGGTGTTTGCTTGACACTGAAAAACAGCTAACGAGCTAGCTACGTTAGCTGAATCATTCCATATTCTCAAATGAGTAATCTTCGTACGTGTAATCATCTGGCATGGTTGCTTTAATAATCGTCAATAATGCAGGGTGGTCGATATTTAACGTTTCATGGAAATCTGATGCTTTACTTTTGCTTTCCAAACTGTCCAAGCCACCTTAAGTAGGTTCTTCCGCCTGTGGTGAAGCCGTGGTCTCCTCTCTCCGCATGGTCCTAAATTCTGACCTGTTGAGCGGTGTATTACACAGTGTCCAATGATCCCGCAAAACACAGTTTCGTTGCGCAGCCAATTTGCGTGGAGTTATCACGGAATTTATCTGAAGTATGAGAAGAGGATTTGATTATGGTTATTAAATAGTAGAGAGACAGTGTTTACACTGCCGTCCATTTGCCTAAATATTATTTGTATAATCCCCCAAAACCCCGACACGTGTTATAAATGTGGTAGAAACGGCGCATTATATCATTGCCTTTGGGACTGCCCGCAGATCCAGGCTTTTTTGATTGAAGTGATGGATATGATTTCACATGTCACAGGGATAAAACTTAAAATGCGCCAAACTATGTATCTTTGGTATTTTTCCTGTAAATCATAACTAAGTAAGGCAAACAAGACTATGATTACATTTTGCTTGATACAAGCTATACCATAGCCAAATCTTGGAAATCCACGACCAAACCAAGCATTAGTGTTTGGCTTACAGGACTTTTAGACTCTCTTGCACTTGAAAAACGTACTTTCATGTTGAAGGGTAAATACCCTATTTTTGACAGTATGTGGAGATCTTTCATGGTGCTCTTAGAAGGGAGGAAAGTATTGGAGGCATGTTCCCCTCGTATGTCAACCATTAACAACTGAGTATTGCTACATATTTAATATGTCGTATTTAGCTTATTGTAGATGTGCCTTACTGTGATAGTTTTGTTTTGTTTTGCACCTGTGTTATTTTTTGTAGGGTTGTGATCATTTTTTCTGGAAAATTAATAAACACACTAATTGGAAAAAAATATATTATTTGTATGCACTAGCTGGAAAATTTGCAGTCGCTCTGTTAGCACATCTGAATTTATGAACTCGCCATTTACTGATTCATCCCATGATGTAAACTTCCGCTGATATTGACCTGCCACGATATGCTGTACACTTTCAGATAAAGTCCGTTAGATGGCGCCATTTGCTTAAATTCTGAGTGTTGTTAACTTAATCGCATGTTTCTGCACAGCAAAAGCGCGCATAACCACTAAGTTCCACTCGTGATGCATGGAAGCATAGTCTACATTTGAAACGGTTAAGTTGGACACAAAAATATTGTTTTTGCCATGAAATCAGAGTCCACTTCATTCGAAAAAAAGAGAAAAGAAACCAAGTGAATTGATTGTGCTATCTGTTGCCTTCCTGTGTTGATGCTACTCGTCTCAACGGCCTAAGTGTTAATTTCAGTCAATTTATGACAGTGTACATGTAGTTATGATTATGGCGCACATTTGCAGTGGCATCGTTCCTATAAGCGTCAGCAATGTCTCGAGATTTCTGTCCAGTGTCGCAATAATTTTTCGCTAAGATATTGTTTTGGCGATGGGAGAGTCGGACCGCTCCGTAAAGTCTTCTCCAGCACGTCCCGAAGATTCTCACTGAGGCTAAGGTTTGGACTCTGTGGTAGCCAATCCATGCGTGAAAATGAGTTCCGCTTTTGATTTTTTACGATTTAATTTCACCAAACGTTTGAGTGATCTCCGACCACAATTATTCAAGATTTGTTTTTTACCACCTACATCTCTGCCTTCCAGGTTTTAGTAATGCGTTGGACGGTCCTAAGAAGTATCAGCAATCTTTTTTATTGTTTTCCCTGCTTGATTCAGGCCAGTAATTTATATATACTGACCAGCATTGAAAGCGCACCACCCTCATTTCAAGGCCAAAATACAAATTATGCATGTTTGTAATGTGTAATTGTTATCAAAGTGTATTAAGCCTCCTGATAAAATGACCAAATGCAAAATTAGGTCTTTAGTGCGTTTCAATACCATTTCAGGCCAAAAAAGCTAAAATCAAGATTTTTGTCACCAGGGAAAAATGCTATAAAATATTCCTGGGTCTGTTCACGAAATCTGGTCTTTCAAAACATGGCAAGGAAACAAGTCACTCTAAGTCAGTTGATAAACATCACCATTGGTCATTCGATGGCTAATGACGCGAGAACTTGATGAAAAAGAGTACAAACACAACCTTTGAATGTTGCGAGCGTGCATACGCGTCTGTGCTCTTGTTACGTGGCAGAATTGTAATTTATCCATCACTGGGAAGATTAACCAAAAGTTTGGGGGTATTTGTCTAGTGCCTGACCGCCCACAGTTTGCCAGCCACATTGTAAATTAAAGAATCAAGATCATGCAAATTGACTAGAGCGGTTCACCAAGATGATGTCAAAGGGTTTAAGTGTCCAAATCCACAGTCACAAGTTGCCTAACGGCTGCAAAAGTGGCGTGCTAAACTCCCATTTGAGCCCATTTTCACCAAAGACACCACTGTAGTACTGTTTAAAAGCAAGGGCTACTCAGAACTAGAGGCAAGAAATCTAAACCTAAATCATTTGGTCTGTGTCCAGTTTGATCATTTGAAATATCAATCTGGTTTTGTTTTTTCATAACACTTACACATCATAAACATATATTATTTGTATCTTGGCCATGAAATTAAGATAGATAGATAGATAGATAGATAAAAAATTCTGCGTATGCATTCACTCATCAGTATTAATGATGTACTTTTTAAAAATTTATTCAGTATAATCAATCAAAGCTACATTTTCTCCAAAATTAGTACTTTTAGTGAAGTACGCCTTTTTAAGTAAATTTACGTGGAAATAGTTTTAGTCTTTCACTAGGATTTTTGCTCATAGTGATTTTACTTTGTGGTATTGATAGTTTTACTTAATTAAATGATCAGCGTACTTCTTCAAACTCTGCAGGTCACCAAATCTGATAGATCACATGGTGTAACACCTGAATGCCACCTGTCTTGAAGTACTGATGACTGGTGCAAAACTAGAAGAAGAATAGCCTTTATTGTCATTGTACAACCAGTACACAGTGAAATTTAAGGGAACCTCTTCAGTTTAGTGCATAGTAAAAGCAATAAACAATAAATAAGAGGAATGAGTTAGACTAAACTGCAAAAAATCCAACATACACTCATAAAATTGCATTATGGCTATTGCACATACTTCCCAGGGTTGTTTGTGGGCTATATTCATGAGTTCAGCAGTCTAATAACCCATGGATAAAAAATTTTTTTAAGCCTATTTGTTCTGCTTTTGATACTACTGTACACTGTTATATACTTGCACCTTTTTTGCCAGTTAATTTAACTGGCACCTTTTGTGCCAGTTATTTTAACTGTAATTTACAAGAAGTTTACAACAGAGTTCCACGTATGTTAAGTATAGACCACAGTTAAATGTGCATAGGACTCCACTTGCAGTTAAAATGACCAGGAAACAATGCGTTAATTTAACTGTTAAATTCAGTCAGTTTATAACAGTGTACTTCCTGGCAGAGGGACATTGTCCGTGATCAGAGGGGTCGGAGGAGATTTTCCTCGCCCTGCTGAGACACCAGGAGCTGGTGATGGCATCCAGGGGGGCCCGGGGGCAGCCGATGATTTTCTGGGCTGTTCTGATCACCCCTAGCAGAGCTTTCCAGTCAGTGGCTGAACAGCCCGCACACCACACAGTAATGCAGTACACTGACATACTCTTGATGGTGGACCGGTATGGTGGACCAGCAGCTCCTTCACCAGGTCATTTTTACGGAGCATCCCCTGAGGAAGTGCAGTCACTGCTGGGCCTTTTTGACCACCCCTGCTGTGCTGGAAGTCCAGGTGAAGCCCTCTGAGATGTGTGTCCCCCAGAAACCTGAAGGAGGACTCCCTCTCCACACAGTCACCATTTACGTAGAGCAGGGCAGGGTCTGCTCTGTGCCTCCTGGACTCCACCGCCATCTCTTTAGTTTTGCTGGTGTTGAGTATCAGGGGAGCGTTTCCCGAAATCACAGATGCTAACTTACATGGTTGGACCCACTGACTGTGAATTAACGAACTATGTAAGTTGCTAACCTAGTTAGCGACTACGCTTTTGGGAAACGCACCCCAGGTTGTTTATGGAGCACCGCTCTGCCAGCTTCCGGACCTCCGCCCTGTACGCCGACTCGTCACCTCCAGCGATGAGTTTCACCGCCGTGGTGTCGTCTGCAGGTTTAATGATGGTGCTGGTGGGGTGGGAGGGGATGCAGTCATTAGGTGTACAGGGCGCACAGGAGAGGACTGACCACACAGCCGTGAGGAGAGCCGGTGCTGAGCATCAGGGTGGAGGAGCTTACAGGGCCGACCTTTATTTATTTTTTTTATTCAACCATTATTAAACCAGGAATAAACACTCTTGAGATTAAAAATCTCTTTTACAAGAGTGTCCTGGTCAAGATAGGCAGCAGCTCAGGTCAGCAAAAGCAACACACTGTTACACCTCACTGTACAATTAATAAATACACATATAAAATATCCTAGAAACTAGATATAAAACTTAATCTGAGACATGAAAAGCTTATAAAATCCTTATAAAAACAAACACCTCGGAAAATTTAGTCACCACAGACAATGCAGGCCGAACAAGGACACTAAAGTCAATCAAAACATTTACAGACAGACACATCTGCCTCAGGCAAACCTTCACAGTTAGCGGGCGGTCAGTGAGGAAGTCCTTGATCCAGGCCCAGGCGAGGGGAGGGTCAATCAGCTTTTTCACCAGAATGTGTGGGATGATTGTGCTAAAAGCTGAACTATAATCGATGAAAAGCATCCTGACATAGCTCCCCGGGTGCTCTAAGTGGCACAGCACCGTGTGTAGAGCAGCAGTGATGGCATCTTCAGTCGATCTGTTTGCTCTGTAAGCAAACTGGTGTGGGTCGAAGTGTGGGGGGAGGCAAGTCTTAATGTGGTGGAGGGTCAGTCTCTCAACACACTTCATGACTACAGATGTTAGTGCAATCGATCTGTAGTCATTAAGGCAGTTCGCGGCTTAATTCTTACGGACAGGAATTATGGTGGCTGACCTCAGACATGGTGGGATGGTGGCTTGTGCCGGGGAGAGGTTAAAGATCCTGGTAAGCACCCCTGCTAGCAGGTCGGCCAGGCTTTAAGCACTTTCCTGAGAGTATCATCCAGTCCTGCAGCTTTCTTTGAGTTTACAGCCTTCAGCTCGCCTCTTACATGGTGTTCAAGTAGTGTAAGTGGGCGAAGGTTGAAAGTCTGTGGATTTGGATCAGCAGAGTGGGGCCTCATTGCTTCAAAGCAGGCAAAGAAAAGGTTCAGTTCCTCTGCCAGCGAGGCATCACCACTGACTGCCACAGGAGTGTTGCCTCTGTAGGATGTGATGTGCCCGTCGTGGGTTGTTTTGAGTGAGATGGTTCTCCACCTTCCTTTTGTAATCCTTCCTCGCAGCTTTACTGGCCCTCCTTAATGCCCCTCCTCAGGTTTGCTCTTGCCACGCTGTACTGGTCCTTGTCACCTGATTTGAAGGCAGAACTAACTACTACAACAGAATCCAAAACACTGATTCACAGAATACCCCGTTCTTCTTGATTTGAGACGTTTTATACAGCTGGAGATGGCTGCTTGTACACTTGCGAAGAAAAAGATGAGGAATTTGGTAGAAAACAGACCATCCCTTTTTTGGCATTTGGCTGACTCATTTTATCCACAGTGAATCACACAGCTGAAAGTCTTTATACACAAAACGTTCTCAGCTGGGTGTTTCTGGGTATTTTTAAGGAAGTAATTTACTCAAGGGTGCCATGGAAACATCTTACCTGGGAACTGAACCTAGTATTTTGAGTCCAGCTCCCTATTGTACTGAGCTTTTGCCTATTTGATGAAGTTTGCTGAAAGGAGGTCAATTACCGACCTACATGCAGACACACACACACACACACACACACAGTCAGGTATCCATAAACACGAGTGCACAAACGCACACACATGAGCGCGCGCGCACACGCACACACACACAAACACAAGCGCACACCCACACACGCATGCAAGCAAGCACGCGCGCAAAACACACACACACACACACACACACACACACAAATTAGCACAGCCATCCTTATTAGGACATTGCATTGACTTCCATTAATTTTGGACATTCATTCGCATGCTCAAATATATAAAATTTACAATAAGCACATGCTAAGAGGGGTGGCGCAGAGGTTCTCGTGGGTTTTCTCTGGGTACTACGGTTTCCTCCCACAGTCTAAAGACAAGCAAATCAGGTTACCTGGAGACTCTAAAGTACCCATAAGTATGAGTGTGTGAGTGAATGGAGTGTGAATGGTGTGTGTGCCCTGCAAAGGATTGGTGAGCTGTCCAGGGTGGGTCCCTGCCTTTCGCCCACAAAAAATGATAAGAGATAAAACAACCTTAATAAGGTAGGAGCCCTCCAAAATCAATTACTGGAGGGCAGGCAGCTGGAGTGTGTGTGTGCTGTGAATTGTCACCCGGAAAAGAGTATTTCATCCATCATCCCATTTTTTCTGCCAGTGATCCAAAATGGCTTCCTTGGGTTTTATCAGTGGTGCACTACACTCTCTATGGTCAGAAGCATATTCGAAGACGACAATCTTATTAGGTCACATCCCACATCTTTTTTCATGGGCTGGTAATGAGTAATCACCCGTTTCTCAATGTCTGAGTACAGAACACACACAGTTCACCTCACTGTGGTGGGGCAATAACAGGTTTTACTTGGAACATTTTAAAACCTGGTTTACACCATTCAGTTGACATTAACTAAATTTTGGTAAAATCTTGTCAATCAACACCATAGTAACATTAATTTTGACTGAAGACCTTAAATTTCCTAGCGGCACAATGGTGTAAAAAGGCCTTAGGTTGAAATCCTGGCCACAGCCATTTAGTGTGGCGTTTGTAAGTGTGAATGGTGTGTGTTCAGTGACTGCATTGCATGCTGGGATATGTTCACAGCTGAACGATGATCTTTTTGCCTTTTCGAGCTGTTTTGTGCTGGTGGTGGTGGTAATGGGGGGAGGCATGTAAATGTTTAAATGTGCAACCTGTTCACATATTCATTAGCTAAAAATGTTAGTGTGAGCATAAAGTGCACTTGTACAACTGACCTGCAGTAATTTTTCTCAACTTCAAGTTTGAAAGTAGGGCTGTTTTAGTAGTTTTCAAACAATCCCTCCTAAGCACCGATCTGCAACAGAGGCAACCTGAGAAGGGCTGTTATTAATAGCCGTGTCGTGCAAGATTGAGTTACTGCATGACTGCACCGGGACCTTTCCTTTGCAGGGAACATGTGCATTCTGCTCACACAAAAACAGGAATAAATAACTAAAAGCACATGCTGTGCTCTCCATATCAAAACGTGACTTCAGAACAGAACACAGCCTGCATGCTGTGCTCATTGGAAGAGTGAAAACCGGAATGCAAATCTGGACAGAATTACTCACAGTATCCTGCTGTAAAATGCGGCAAACTCTGCCCATCCGTCTGACTCAATTTTTCTCCTCATTTAGTTGGCCAGTCAATCTGAAACTGCAAATGGGCACCGAGCATTGGCATAGGCAGGGACTGACAAGCTGATTTTTCCATTTTCCCAGATTTTAGCTGTTACGAGCACATTTAGGGTGTGTACAAGCAGTTTTTGCCCAGTCTGCTTGGAGTTGTGGTGCACGCATCCCTCGAAGTCAGCAGGTCCTTGTGAATTAGTACATTTAAATCAAGGATCAGGACTACATAATGTGAAAGCCTGTTTTTCAATAAACTACCTGTCCCATTGTGAAGCATAACCATTCTTTATCATGTGTAATATGCGTCCAGTGTTTCATATTGTCGTAATTAGGGAATTCATAATTACTGAATGTCTCATACACACCTGTAACCCCCTCACAGTGAGAAAGCAGCGCTCATCAGGTGCTGTATTGCTTTCACGGTGACCTGTTCGCTAAAGGCTTGGGTGTGTAAATAGAGCTCCGAAGGCTGCAGGTGCAAGCCCCAGTGCAGTCACAAGATAAGCACTGCGGGCCCTTGAGCGAGGCCCTCGGCCCCACATTGTACCAGAGGGGACTGACTCCTGCTTGGTCTTACCAGCACTAAGTTGCTTTAAATCAAACCATCTGCTAAATAACTGCAATGCTGGCTCCTAAGAACTTACTGAAGTTGGATGTTTATCACAGCTATTCATGTTGATAGCGATGGATCATGGCGCGATTCTAGTGCACTGCTTGGGGATCTGACCTGCTCCGTGTTAATTTGAGATAAATGCTCTAAACCTCAATATGGCATGGGTGTTTGACCTTTAATTCGGTTTCTGAATCAGCAGCCCTGTATAGCAGGGTAAATCATGTATTGGATTTCGAAGACAGGGTGGGTTGGGTGGACTTTCTAAATGTAATAACAGGCCATTTATGAAGGGTCCGTGGAATTAACAAAAAAAGTAAACCAGAAGAGTTTATGATTCATAATCAATGTCTGACAGATGTTAAAGTGGATGTCAGGTCGACTGACAGCATGGACAAATCATGTAGAGTCATCGATAGTGACATCGCATTGGCTTCACAGGAAGTAATCGGAGACCAGCATCTATAGCTGATTCTCGTGTTTTTCTTCACAAATTTAGATTTACAGCCTGGACAGTTCGAGCTGACTGAGGCAGCTGCTCATTGGCTGGAGGACCGAAGCTCAGTAACCTTTGACCAGCAAGCTTGTTCAAGTGGTTCTGACACAATCGGACAATTCCAGGCTTTGTCCTAGACTCGGCCCAGTCCTTTTAATGAACTGCATCTCGTAACTCAAACCTCTCCAAAATAAAAAAAAAAAAAAACTGGCTCTGAGGAAATCCTACTAAAAGACCAAACAGTGCTGAGCAGTTCCACTGCAAATAACTATCCCACATAAATCATCAAGCTTTCATATGTTTTCACAGCAGAAGAGCAGATTTAGTGCTAGAATCTGCCCACTTTGGCAATGTACTAGCCCACCACACTGTGGTACGGGCAGAATTATTTCCAAGACGCCCAAATGGGTCACAAGACAATAGATGTGCTTCACAGAACCCTTGGCACTGCAGTCTGGCACCAGAACAATGGCCTGTGATTGTTCAATTGTTCACAGGCTTCAGTCAGCCAAGCCGGAGAGAAGACTTATTCAAGTTTCCTTCCCTACCAATACAGATAATTGCTATGGGAAAAATAGCTTGGAAGGATTGAGCTTACTGTGTGATAACCTGCTTCCTCAATATGCAGTGAGCACCATAACTCATAAGACAGCGACATATTTGGTTTCCTACACTAACACTTCGAGTTTCAAAGGATATAAAGGCAATAAGGTCTAAGAGTCAACTTTCAGCTTTAATTACCTCCGCCAATGAGGTTATGTTTTCACCTGTGTCTGTTTGTCCGTCTGTTAACAGGATAACTCAAAAAGTTATGAACAGTTTGGCATGGAATTTGGTAGGATGGTCGATGGTAGTCCAAGTATGAGTTCATTTAATTTTGGAAGTGATCTGGAACATATTCTGGATTGTAGATCCGGGAAGAATTAAAATATACCTGAAAAGAATGATTGTTCCTATGTAATGAACAGATTTTCACGAAATTTCAGTATTAAATACCATCTACACTAATGTAGAATTGACATTAGTTTTTGGTCATCTGGATAATATTCTTGTGGATTCAGAACCAATAATACTGACATATGGCACGGCAGAGGTATGCGCTCTACCTAGTGCCCTTCTAGTTTGAGGATGTTTTCATCCATACTGGGTGGACAGAGGGTACAGGTGCTAAGCGTACAGTTCAATGTTCTTAGCATGCAAAGAATTTCACAACCCTACTGTGAATTTAAGTTCTGATTTATTGTCATTTATCATCATGTATATAGGAAAATAGTTATTTTGTAACATTCAAAAATACAGTATATAACCAATGACTGATTGTGGATATTTTGGTTGGCTTTTACTGATGAAAATGACAATTCATTTGAGCCCATGTTTTAAATGGAAAAGAAATAAGTATACGAAGACTTATGTTCCTGTTGGAACAGAGTGCATATGACCCATACTCTACGTGCGTTTACTAAAACAGAGCTATCTATGAAATATATGGAAAAGCAGTGGAACTCTAATTCTTTTCTGTGACAATGTAGTGACACTTAGTTACAGAGATGGCAAACTTGGCCTCCGGAATAAGTTAGGTTCTCATGATTGACATTGGTATTTGCACCCCAGTGTTTGAAATAAAACTTCAGCTTCTTTAAAACAAATGATAATTTGCAGTTTGAAAAGGACAGTACAAGATGGATTCCAAATGCAGCAGATTTAAGAAAAACTGCCACTGTTATAAACCTGATCACCCCACACCCACACCTTTTTTTTTTAACACAACTGTAATTCAATTTTTGGGCAGAGTTTTTATAATGACCTAAAATAGTGATAACTGCATACACCTAAACCATATTGGGTCAGTTTTGCTGATACAGATTAAGCTTAATCCTGGACTAAAATCAATTTTTAATGGAGATTGCCCATGTAAAACTCAATTTAGTCTGGGACTAAGCTTGATCCATGTCTGTGGGACCAGGCTACAGTGTGTAAGACACATATTCCTCCCTTTAGGAATAACACATTATCATATTTAACTTTTAATCTCATCTTTCCGCTCTGGAATCAGATGATATTTAATCAAAATGTTTAGTCCCAACATGGGTTGCAGCCCAATGTCTGGTTGTATGATTTGAGCATGGGGTTGACTGAAAATTTGGACCAGGAAAAAGCATTTTTGTCTCTTAAAAGTAAGCAAATATAGCCTGCAATGTATGAAACATCTCCACACCCCAATTATTATAAAGCTATTTGCCATGAAAGTTGTGGTATGGTGCTTATATGGCCTCAGCGAAGCAGTGCATTTAGATGCAAGGCCTTGTACGAGGCAGAGTTTAAAATGAATTTTGGGTCACGTTAGAAGTTTTGGAACTGCTGGCTCAGGCATTCACCAGGTTTAACCATTTTTTTATTTTTCCTTCGTAAAGTACATTTTTAGCTTGATAATCCTCATTTATGGTTTGAAATTGTCAATAAAAAGATAAGGGAAAATATATTACCTCATTTTTCTGAATCCGAGCCCAAACCAAGTAAGGCGAATGAAAAGTTCGCAAAATAGCTTTATACTTGGTGAAACAACATTCGATAGCTTCATTTCAATAGGAAACATTCAGCTGCCTCTTTCAAGTATAAATGCATAGCTTTTTGCTTTAGCTTCGTCCATGCCTCAGGATGTTACAAAATATAGCCTACTTGTAACCGAATCAGCAGAGACTTAAATGCAGGGCCGGCACTAGACCTGAAAATTTGGGGGAAAATATCCATCCCTTTATTGACTACAATTACTCCTGGCTAATTCTAGATGGTTTTCCTTTATTAACACATTTTCCAATTTAAGAATAATCAAGTGGCAATTGAAGACACGGCTTCTCTCCCCCATGCGATCTAACAGCGACAAAATAATGGGCTACATTCAGTACAGGAAAATAATTTAATTATAAATAGGTCTATGCACTGGCACTCAGCAACGGTAATTTTTTTTTCTCCAGCGAGAGCGGCATTTCAGAACTCTTTTGCTAATGAAGGTAATTTCGGCAACAAGTATGCATGCCTGTTTTTGCAGCACGGTCACGCAACTTGCTGTAAAAAAATAGACAGCTGTCCGATTGGAAATTGTAAACGGACGAAACCACTTACTTGCCAAATTACCTTCATTCGCTGAAGAGTTCTGAAATGCTGCTCTCGCTGGAAAAAAAGAGTTACGTCGCTGAGTGCCAGTGCATAGACCTAATTATAATTAAATTATTTTTCTGAACTGAATGTAGCCCATTTGTCGCCAAGTAGATCGCGATAGGGGAGAGAAGTTTGTCTTCGATTTCCACTTGATTATTCTTCAATTGGAAAACGTGTTAATAAAGGAAAACCATTAAGAACAAGCCAAGACTAATTGTTGCCAATAAAGGGATGGATTTTTGCCTAGGCAATTTTCTAGGCAAGCGCCGGCCCTGCTTCAATGGCTACATTCACGAAATGTAAAATACACAACTCGCTGAAGAGGGTAATAACTGACACCCATTACCTTGGAAATCGCTCTCGTCTCAGGATTACAATGACCAAAAGAAACAAATGTTCAATTAGTCCATACACAAGGATGGATAGAAGATCACTGATAACCTCAGGATTGAGTCACAACGCAGGATTACAGAGTTAAGAAGCTTTCACACCGGACGCGAAACAAATTTTTCGCACAACGGATTACTTTCAAAGTCAATGCAAAGACGCGAATCATTCGCGTCTTTCCATTGACTTTGAATGTAATCTGCAGTGCGAAAAATTCGTTTCGCGTCCGGTGTGAAAGTAGCTTTAGACGGATAACTGCTCTGCCTGGAAGCCTCCAAAAGCTGGGATGTCCTAAAATAAAATGATCCGTTCTAGGTTTTACTCAGGGCAGTTATCCAGCCAACACCGTTATCATGCCTTTAAATGTCCAGCTCGACCATTTGGTGAAGCGCATTTTGAGTAGCTTATTGCTCTTCTTCCTTGCATGGCAATTAAAGGGTTAATGATACAGGCCCCAGGTGAAATAATACCCTACTTTCCTGCCCTAGCTTATAACAGGCCTGTACAGAGCACCAAAAAAAAAGCACCGAAAATTGGCAAAAAAAAAAAAAAAAAAACACAACTGGACAATCTGCTCCTGGGTAAAACCCAGGCACTGGAGAAACAGGGACGGCCCTTCAGAGATGCATGTTAGTGCTGCTCCAGGCGTTTTGGAGATTGGAAGGGGGGTCAGCAGACGGGCCGGACCAGCCTGCCGACTCTGGGACTGCGGTGCACCTTGGTGTGTTTGGACAGGTGGTCGCTGCGGGCGAACTTCTTATCGCACATGGAGCACATGTAGGGCTTGACTCCGGAGTGAGAGCGTCTGTGACGAGAGAGCTCATCGGAGCGGGAGAACCTGCCGGAGAGGGGATACAGGGGATGTTAACGTCCGTGTCTCTCTCTCTCTCTCACACACACACATTCACACACACACGCTCACGCTCTCACACAAACGCGCTCACACACGCACGCGTCCAGCACCAACCTCACATCAACTGGGCTTATGCCTATGCGAAAATAACCGTGGACTTTTCATTTCGCATCTTGAAACAAGGTCCGCATTTCAGGGCCTAATTCCGCGAAGTATTTCAATGCATACATTCTGAAACGCAGGTGGAAATTTAAATATCTTTATATCGAATAAATTAACAGGTAAGATTGTTGCTTAAAAGTGAAGTTTGCATTCCAGTTTATGTGCATGAGCCGTGCAGTAGATGGGAGAACTGTTGTGGGAGTGTTCTCGCGTCTTGCCCAACGCATTCCAGGATATTCTCGAGCCCCGCCCATACTGGGACCCAGAAAAAAGTAAAAGAGTTTAATGAAAGACGGATTTCTATTTGTTGGGAAAATTATTACATGCAAATACTGTACATTTAACAGTAAACAGTACAGTGCACTAACAGTTAAGTTTTTGGCAACGCACCAACATAATACTTGATCAGAACAACAAAAGCCTTTCTGATAAGTTCATTTTGAAATTCGGTTTAATTAAACAATAATTTTAAAGCATACCGCTATTTCTGGGGCAGACCAACTCTTTTCTAAATGCACTGCATCTTAAAGACGGCTGTCTACATTAGAGTCGTCCATTCCCAGTGCAATGAGCATTACATGCTTTGCGTGTTGCGTGTCTGTTCTTCCAAATTGCTCGCAGATGTCGCGGGAGTTCAACAGCGAAGATAAATAAGACGTCGCATTCTAAATTCAGAGAAAGAGCGGGAAATAGCATTGAAAAGGTAAACAATGAAACATGACATTTGGATCTTCTGCCCTCTGCCCTTTTCCCATTGTATATTTTGTAAAGTTGCACTGATGCAAGTATCCTTGTTCCTATCCGCTAATAAATAAATAAGTCTTCTTCTTCAAAAGAAGAAAAACAAAACACTTAACAATTGAACAATTTATTCTCATAGGGCGTGTTTAAGCAGACATTAGGACTCGGGTGTAAATGAGGTGTGCAGTTATTATGCATGGGCTTTTTTTTTTTTTTACTAGTCTTATGTTGTCTTATTTTGTGACTCCTGTTGTGTACACACTCTGTAATTTATGTGAAACGATGTGCGGTCTTAGGCAGGTCTCCCCCTAAAAAGAAATTTTGATTCTCCAGAGATTTTCCCGATTAAATAAAGGTTATATAAATATAATAAATCAGCAGTATGCTGGCTAAATGAGATGTGAAATTACTGCTGGTGAGTGAGATGCTGATAGTGACTCAGGTGTAGTCAGGCCCCAGCCGTCCGCGCAGTGGCGTCTCACCTCCAGCCGCAGTCTGGCCAGGCACAGGTGTAGGGCTTCTCCCCTGTGTGCCTGCGGAAGTGGGCCTTCAGGTGGCTGCTCTTGGTGTACATCTTCTCACAGCCCGGGTGTGAGCACTTGTGCACGCGCTGTGTCTCCGCCGGCCCTTTGGCGCCTCGCGGCGGGGCGGCTTTGCCCGGGCTGCCGCAGCCGGGCGCCCCCAGCATTCTCACAGCAACGGGCAGGGGCGCTATCTTCACATACTTTTGGTCCTGACCGCCAGTCTCGCCCCCCGCCACCGGCAGCAGCGCGGTAGGGGACATCTGCGGCAGCAGGGTAAAGTTCTGGCTCCCGCTGACGCCCAGCACCAAGTGCGCCAACCTGACGCCCCCGCAGCCATCCGTCCGAGGGGCGTGCTGGGGGGCCGGGGAGGGCAGCCCCACCGGCTGAATTTGAAGCACCACGGGGGTTCCCACCAGGACTTGAGGTGCTGGAGCAGCAGACGGGGCTGTGCTCTGTGAAGCAGTGGCTTCTGGGATAGATTTGGCCTCCGGGGAAGGCACGGAGGGGACAGCAGGTGAGCAGATTTCAAGCCTGTCGTCCGGGTCTGATAGGCCCTCTTTAAACTGCTCCATCTTCTCCGTCAGGAACTCCTCGATCTCCTCCAGAGTGGGGGAGAAGTTACTAGGCAGCGTGGACCTGAAGTCTGGGAGCCTGGGAGTCTGGCTCCCACTGAGTCCTTC
This sequence comes from Gymnothorax javanicus, assembly GCA_029692085.1. Taxonomy (NCBI): domain Eukaryota; kingdom Metazoa; phylum Chordata; class Actinopteri; order Anguilliformes; family Muraenidae; genus Gymnothorax; species Gymnothorax javanicus. The sequence continues at coordinate 13,836,014 of CM056202.1, read as the reverse complement.
CTCGCTGCCGCCCACCACGGATGTGAGATAGATCCGCAGGAGGCTCCCATCCTCCACCTGACCAGAGCAGTCACTCAACCTCACATCCTGGGACACGGCACTCGAACAGGAGCCTGAGCTAGACCCCTCACTACACTCACTCTCTCCTCCCTCCAAATACGCGAAGGCAGTACGGTCACTGTCCTTAAAGGGCAGGACAGCACTCCTGTAGGAACATGAATTTGGCACTCCAGCCAGTATCCTTAGCGAGTCATTGCTAGTGGTAAGAACTTCTTTGACACTTACTGACACCATTGGCATCCAGTCAGGAGACCGCTATGCTGGGTTACTCTTATATTTTATCTGTATACTTGGTTATTATTAATTTTTATTCCACCCCACTCCAAATAAAAAAAATAAACAGATGACACATCACATTACCTGAAAAGAGAGTGAAATATCTGTCATTAAACAAATTATTTTTTGCAACTCAGAAGTATTTATTCACTTCTTCGCATGTTAATGTTTGCTATTGGATCACGGCTTCGCTAATAAACAGGGTAGGACACCAACAGTAGAATCTGTGAACCCGTGAGTCTCCAGAAATCTAATTTAGCTACTCATCTAAGCTAAGGTACATAACTCATGTTGATTCATATACACTTAACAAAAATATACATGCCCCATTTGACACTTTTAAACTTTAATTAGCATTAAGGGTTTTACAATATATCAAGTCATACACAATTCATTTTATTGTTCAATATGCAACAGATTACTGTGCATTAAAGCAAGATAGTGGTGTACGGCAATCAGGGATACTCGCAGACACGGTTGAGATCACGATGAGGAAGACGAGCGCCTAGGTTCGCTTCTCTCAGGTGGTTCCGGACAGTTTGAGGTGTGATACGTCTGTTATGCGGACCAACTGTTTCATCTGCTGTGTGTATTGCTGGTCTGAGGCAATCACGCAAGCGGAGAAGCCAGATGTGACGATCTTTTGGTCCTACGTGGATGACGAGGGTGAGGTTGATTTGCTGTACTGCCAGTCTGTCTAAAACGAACTCTTAAACGCCCAATTGTCCGATAGGAACATTCATCTGTGCAGCAACCGCTCTGGTGGACATTCCTGCATCCAGCATTCCTATGGCGCGTTCCCGCATGATTTGCGACATTTGTGGCATGGTTACTTTTGATGAAAATTGACATTTTGGGGTGGCCTTTTACTGTCCCCAGTTTTAGGGAGTGTCTGAGTTCTGTTCACGCTGTTTGAGCAGCGTCTGCACATGCTACACCTGTGTTGTGGGTGGAATCAATGCATCACTGAGCAAGTGCTCACTGGCAGAGATGAAAACAAATGTATACAAATCAAGACAAATAACCATTTTGCACAATTAAGACATTAACAGCTCATTTGAGGTAACACATTTCATGTTACATAAATAAATTACATGGGGCGTTTATGTTTTTGTTAAGTGTAGTTATATCATGACTAAATCTGTCAATATGGTTGCTGGTTGAAGCAAAAAACGCAGGATGGTAAAAAACTGAACACTATCAAACACTCAGAGGACCATTAAAGGGCATCTACAGTCGATTCTCAGATGGGACGTTGAACGTCCAATGTTTACAAACAAATCACTTGCTTTTGTTGACATCTTGCATTGTCACATGACCAATTTCATTCATCAACCAATGTTTTGTGTACACGCGTAGATAACCCTTCTATTTCGGTTCGTTTGCGCAGGTGGGGCTCGCTAATTGGCCGATAAACAAAAGCAATGGGAATCGACTTAAGATGCCCTTTAACATTAAAGCTAAACCGTGTGAAAACACAACCACCACCTTTGACACGTGACAGAAATATGTGCATTTACTTCGACCCGCCCCTCTCCTCGTGCAATTGGTCCACATAAGAGTTACCAATCTGCAAGTCTCTAACTGGTGCCTCATATTGTCACTCGAGTAAACTTTAAATACTGTCGGTCTTGGAAAAATATGACCAGATGTTCTCGTTTCAGTAAAATGAACAGGGAATTATATACATTAAACTTTTTTTTTTATTTCTGTGAAACGACATCATTTGGATAACGCAGTCGTCAAGAAAAGAAAGCGATACTAAGAAAGATTACATTATTTGGTTAAGATGGATTCTTCATCGGCCGCGCTTTAAAAAATAGTGATGTTGTCTTGTAATATTTGTGAATCCTGCATGCATGCAGCGATTCGGTGTTCATGTCGATTGCTAAAATAACAGTATAGCAAACAATTTGCTTCAAACAAATACTTCCGCGCAGTAATTAATTGATATACCCTGAAACATGACTCAATGCAGGATTAGTAATGCGTTCTATCGTGAATCAAACAGGCCTGTTACCAATGCGACTAAACTGTCACAACGAGCTAGAAACATTACTACACATGAAAGACTCGCGCTGCTGGTATGTTGCCAACTACTTGGCCAGTTTGCAACGTTCGCACGCAGTTATGACCGTATGTGTGCCAGCGAGACTTACAGGCTATGCGGCCCAAGTAACTTAGCGTGCATGAGTCTGAGAGTTATGCAAATAACAAGCTACTTCTGTAACATAATTTAATGTTTGGTCTTATAAATTCGACTATAAATAGATTACGTAGACTACAGGCGAGCAAATGTTCGAAGCAACGACTTTAGTATCCCGTTTCTGATTTGCTTATGGATAAAGTGCATAATTATGAATACAAACTAGTAGGCAGAGCCTGCGAACTTGAAAACACGCTGGCTAGCAAGGAAGCTGAAATAGCCAAATTAATGTAAAGGCATTATGTTGGGCCAGTGAACTGGGAAAAAAAAAACAGCGGTAAACGATAATACCGACTTACCTAAATAATTTCTTTCTTTCTTTTTTTAGCTCATATTGTTCGGTGTTTTCTGTTATTAACAATCAAAATGAAACATCGCCCTTGCAGCAATTCCACAGTATGTTGCCATTCTATCACGAAGCAAACTTATCACATGACTGCAATAGGCTACATTGTAACTAGAGGCTCGGATCCAGTTTCACCCTTCTGATTGGTTATTGAAGAGGAGGCTCGACCTGTCATGTGTAGTCCTATTGGTTTACATCAAAAAGGCTTAAGAGTACGCGACGTCATTTGCTCTGTTTTCGCTTTCTCTCGCGTGCTGCTTTGTATCACGCAACATTTTCGTTTAATAAGCGAAACCATCAAAGAGACAAACCACTAAGCCAGATCATAGCCTTCGAGTAAATCAAAACATTACGTTATAAAGGCCTGGAAAACAGTTCAATATGCATTTACGACGCACATCGCCATATTAGTTTATCTAACATATTCCTTTTTGCTCAGACCCGATCAAGTGAACGGCGCAAGCGTGATACCAATCTAAATTGGGGTAATAATTATTTAGCACACTGTCCACAACAGTTGAGCGATATTCTTTTAAACGATGATGATTTACTGTTGAAAATGTGAATTTTCGCGAATTCCGGCCTGGGTCTCAAGATCAGACCACAAATACTTCTTGAAAGGTTTCCTGGGGCCTTGATGCTTGCCCTGGCTTGTGAGTGGCCCTTGACTCTTAGACACTTATAATTAGCGTAACTCAAAACAGAGGGTGAGTGTTTAGGGGTTGAATAACAATCGAAGATATAAATGGAACCCGGGAAAAACTGGTTTCCTGCATTTAGTCTAATCAAATCAGGACATGGAAAAACAACGAGCAGCCACTGGTGAGACAACATTGTATAAAATGTTACAATAGTATACCTAATTGTTAGAGTAATATTAGTAACTCATTAAAGTCGGATCTAATGAAATTCAATTAATTATGCTGGTGAGGTAGGGACTTCAAATTATCTTTTGAGAAGAATGCAGAGTCCTCTATTGTCCAAAAATGCCAAGTTTGAATGATACAATGGTGCTATTCTGTCAGTAAAACGCTGACCCTAAGAAAGTGCCTTAGTGACTATGGCTGAGGTTTACACAATCGGGAAAACTACCATGTGCAAAGTCTGTTCTTCTCAAAAATAAAGTGCATTGTACCTTTTTTTTTTTTCCCTAATGTTTCAGATACAGCCATAAGCAGAACCGGTGATGGATCCTCTCTCCTGGATCTGGATACTGGTTTTGTGTATCCTGGGTCATGCATGTCTATACCCTCTCTCGAGCTGCACCAGAGTCTGCAAGGTGCGCACACATCACGTTCTGAGATCGTGCTGGAGTACAACGGGGCAGGACATTCAATGCTGGCACCTCTGTGCCACTCTGCCAGTGTGCTTTCCCCTTCCCTGGGGGTCCCGGTTCCGTCCCTGTTAACACAGCACCACACTCCCGACCGCAATCCAGGGCTCACTGTCCTTCCAGGGGTCTTGTCCTCCACGCCCCGTGAGGGAGAAGAATCGAAACCAGCGTTGGACTGCTTGCAGGACCTGTCCCTCATTGACCTCATGTCTCCCTGTTGGACTAGGCCATCCTGGAAGGTCTCCCCCTTCAAATGTTCTCCATCCAGTCCCTTCCTCAGCCACCTCTGCTTAAGCCCAAGTGTTCACCCTCCTTCCTGCTGAAGGTTATTTGGGGGGACACCCATTTGTCCTGTCAGGTTGCACTGAAAATGGCCTTTCCTAGATGGTCTTGTCAGCCCAGAACCAAAAGGTCGGTCAGAGGGATGGAGCCCCAAATGCACTCAAGATGTACAGTTGCTGGAGACTCCACATGGACAGTGTTGCACTAAGGTCTTAATATTTATGGAATGTTAGTTTTTATAGTTAATTTTCAAATAAAAACTTGTATTTGTGAGTACTCCTGTCCAAGTTTTTAGGTGGAAATGCTGAAGTAGTGCACGGGTAACTGGAAATTTTATTGAACTTCCATGGCAAAGTGGAAACTATACCCAAATACAGGCTGCGCGTGTGCTCGATTGATGGATTAAAGTAGCTGATTACTGATTTAACTGATCTCATCTGGTTTCTCAGATTTAATTTGGTAATGAGCCAATCAAGCGATTAGCAGGAACAACCCACAAGACTCGAGCCAATTAAGCAGACTTACAGGTTGTGACAGCAATCTACGTGTTAACCAAGATTTGTCAATATGGTTGGATATTTAGCGTAGTTGTAATGCAGACAAAGTAGAAGTACAGATAAAAAATTTATAGAACGGGGTGGATAACGCTGGTCCTGTAGTGCCAGAGGTTGTGCTGAGTTTGGTTTTCTCCACCTGATGTAAACCTTAGACACCAGGTGAGATAAGTGAGGTGTGGAATTAAAGCAGTTGATTAATCAATCAAGTGCTGAGTAACACTAAAAACTAGCAGACACTGTGGGTCTCCAGGACCAGGGTTGGCCACCCCTGGGCTATGCAATTCCTACAAAATGCCTGTAAAGAAGGTAGGCCTTAAGTGACCCTAATCAATGTTGGTCCTTTAAAGAAGCCAGTTAGTGAGCTGTGAGGCCTACAACAGTGGTTCCCAATCTGGGTCCTGAGGCACCCCTGTGTGTGCTGGGTTTTTGTTCCAACCACAATTTCTATCACTGGATTTTACCAAGCTGTCAGTTTGTCTTTACCGGGTGTATTTATGCTTAGCGCAGTTGTTTATCCTATGAAACCACATTTTAATGAATATCCATTAATGCCATGAAATAGAAAGAAATCCATATTGTGATACATTAGACAAAGCTGCATAAAAAGAGGGGGGATTGAGCCCATCAAAGTGAACAAGCAGTGGGTTCCTAATTAGTGAAACTGGGCACATGGTTGTGAAAACTAACAACTTACCAGGCAAGCAAATGATAGTCAAACCTGCTTTGTGTCATGTTAATGTCATTAAGTTCAAGCAAATTATTTCTAAAGAATGCAAAACACCTGTCTTCAGCAACCTAATTTGGAGCCGACTGATTTTCTCAGTGTCTAATTTGATTTGTTTGAAAATGTTGTCCCCTGAAATTGCTTGCAATATAGTAACATAGGCACAATATGTTCACGAGTCTTTTATTCTTTATGGAAATCATGGGGTTTTTTTTCTGTCAAAATGTGGCTTTAGACAGTAAATAAGTGCTTTAAATATGAAATGCAGCTAGTAAGGACAAATTAACTGCTTAAGATTCTGCAATGCAATTGAGGGTGAAATGAAAAACAGCATACACAAGGGTGCCCCAGGACCGAGAGTGAGAACCACTGGCCTACAAGTTTATGAAAGGCATTATGCTTGCTTCATGGCTCTGAGTGAACACTCCTGGCCAGCCAATTGCTATAACTTATAGGTTTTGCAGGAATAGTCATGAGTGTAGTGTTGAGGAATAAGGCTTGGGCTCCTGTGGGCAGCAGGACACACTGTTTCATGAGATCTGGATACTTGAGCAACGCAGAAAACATAAAATGCTGGAATTGGATACACTGCCTGCCCAAAGTCACCATTTAGATTTAACATGGCAAAAATGTAGGAGCCTTCCATTGGATAATTACAGCAGTGATATATTTCAGCTAGTGACATTAGTTAATGCTAACTGCAGTGATTAGCTTCTCATTTCTTAAACAACCACACCAGAAGACATATGCTGTGGTCATGGTAAAGATGTTACAGGAGGGTCAAATTATTGGCCCGCATCAAGCAAACCACTAGGGAGATTACTGAAAGTAAAATTGGGTTAAGAATTGTCTAATGCATTAAAACCTTGTAGAATAGCGGTGAACCATCTTCAAGGAAGAAATGTCATCTTAAATTATTGTGATTTGAGAAATCATTAAAAAAAATAGAACTCCCGGCTATGTTTAATGTGAAAGGGCATCTCCACACGCAGTGCAAGGGGCTGGGACTAAATGGCTGTGTAGCCCTAAGGAAACCATTTATCAGAGAGGTTAATTGGTGGGGAACAGTTGAATTTACTGGAAAGCATAAAGATTGGACTTTGGAGCAATGGAAGGTCATGAGGTTTGAGAAGTCCACATTTACCTTGTTCCAGAGTGATGGGTGCATCGTGGTTGGAAGAGAGGTGAATGAAGTGATGCACCCATCATGCCTAGTGCCTACCGTACATGTTTGTGGTACTGTGTACCATTAAGTCATGATAGTTGACACCACATTTTACATCAGCTGTTTTCGGACGACAAAACTGAGCCACTTTAGTGGCTTCTAGGTGGCGCCACAAGCAGGCAAAATGAGATACGGACCAAAAAATTCAGCTTTTTCAGTGAGACGCCCATATGTACCAATGTGCCAAGTTTCATTCAATTCCAGGGGGTGTCAACACCTCAACTTCAAAAAGTAGAGGACCTATAGCTAAGCAAAATGCCAATTTTGGTTCAAAATTTTAGTTTTGAGGTAAGAACATGAAGTGGTCCTTCAAATAGTCCGTAATATGGAGTCGTGTTCCGAAGGAAACATTTGTCACGAACACTGTGTTCAAGGCTGGAACAGCTATGAGTGTGGTGACTTTCAATGATGGCCAACGAGGAATTACCTCCATTCTTATGAAACTTGGCATAAAGGCAGGGGCACACTCAATGAAAGGTTATCACGAAATGGACAGAAAACGTGTGAAACAGTGAAAAACGAACACTAGAACTTGAAAAAAGAAACAAATAGACGCTCGACAAGCACGTAAAACTAGGGAAGAAACAGATTGAAGAAGAGGGAGTTACTTATGAGGTTGGTGCCTTTTAAGGAGGTAAAAAAAATCCTAAAAACAAAATACTAAATGTATTCCTCCTGAGAACATTACTGTCAAACTTCGATCACATTATTACTGCCGAACTAAAATCACGTTTTTCTACAAATACAGATTTTCAACAAGAAAATACAGATTTCTCAGCAACTTTACATCCAATTAACTTCATATTTGGCAGTTTTCTTTCATTTTGTGATGATCTATGTCTCTTTTTGCAATATGTACCTCTGAATATGAGTAAACCAAAATATGCATAATTAATTAGCTGTTTCCCGCCAAAATTGATTTAGGGGGGTCAAAATCAATACTAGAACATAGAAACCTGGGAAAAAAATGCTCTGTAGTGACATTAGGAATGTTTTTTCCTTCACATTACAGCTGAAATTATAACCAAACACTGTTTAGTTATTTAAATAACTGTGTTTCTCTAAATATCTATATATTCACTAAAACAGCCGTTGCCATGGCAACCACTGATGTGATACTACAGAAACTCAGTGTTTTAAGTTGCAATTTCTTATAGAATTATTTTGATGATAATTCTTAGTTTAAAAAGTGAATATCTTGGAAAATGTTTGCTTAACTATAAGTCCCCGTAATGAGTTTGCACAACAATGGAGGATAAATGGGGACTAAACACTGGGTGCATTTCAAAGCGTAGGCTGCATCCTTCAGAGGCTGCATTTTTTGGGGTCATCCCTTAATTCCATCCACCAAACTAACATTTAAGGTAAGGAACAAGTTAAATTTAGGGTTAGGTTTAGGGCTAGGTTTAGGGTTAGGGGTTAGAGTTAAGGTTAAGGTTAGGGAAACCAGTGACGACTCGCTTCAACCAAAGGTGTTTAAGGGAGATGAAATGACGTAACGTCAGTTTGGTGGATAGAATTAAGTGACGACCCCTAAAAATGCAGCCTTCAAAGGATGCAGCCTACGCTTTGAGATGCACCCATAGTTCCTGCATAAGGCCGCTGGCTAAGATACCTGGTCATTCTCAGCACTGCTGAATCCAACAACTTAGCTCAGTAAAGGGCCCAATAAACACCTGAATGTGGATTTTATATGGCAATGACTCAACCTCTCCATCACTGGCCATCTCATCAGTAGAAATTGCCCCAGTGCTTTGCCATCAACACAGGTAATTTTCAGAGGGCTCAGGGCTTTCTGACACAGAGTGAGTATTACAATGCAGCAAAGCGGAGAAGCCTGAGAGTATTAGGAAAGTGACACTGTATCAAAATGCGTGTCCAGTAGTTCACAATATGGCTACAAATGCCTGCAAGGAAAAAGCTGACAGAGCTATATGTCAAAACTCACATTCACTGATTTCAAACTCACTGTGCTCCAGTACAGACCCTGAAAACTCACATTCACTGATTTCAAATTCACAGAGCTCCTATACAGACCCTGAAAACTCACATTCACTGATTTTAAATTCACTGTGCACGAGTGCAGACCCTGAAAACCAAAAACTTAATCAGTGTCCAAACATTTACAGACATCCGGGTACATTTCTGAGATGGGCCCACTGTGTGGCTTCAAACTTGAACCAGGCATTCTTCCAGCCTCTGAGATCACAGCTGTTGATAGCGGTGTGTGTGGGGGGGGGGAGTGACCGGTAACAGCAGTTCCTTCCTCTGTACTTGCTGGCTCCAGGCTGTTCTTTGAAGAGGGTTTTTACAATAAGGACGCGAGATCCTGAAGATGTTAATTACCCTGCCATCACACCTGCTACAGACTCTGTTTGAAAAATTACAGTATGCAACAAATTTTCATTGAAATAGCATTGTCTGATTTATTTAATGGCAGAACAAGGTATGCAATCATTGGAAATATGCAAAACAGTTCCAAATCTGCTCCTACAGATGACAATGTTTGTATTGTTTTCTCCCTGCTTTTAGGTTCGGTGTGAATTATTTACACATTTACAGGCACAAACCTGCATAAGCAAATACAGTTTGCAAAAATTCTTCCCGCCAAAATCATGTCCAACGATGCGAAGAAAAAAAATGGAACTGGCTCTGAGTAAATTTGGTGAGTAGTCAAGAGCGCCCTCCGGTGGCTACATAACACCAGCAATCTCACCATAAAAACGTCGAGAATTTTTTAGACAGAATTCAAAACACAACTGAGTGTCCATAATCCCTTACTTGGCTGAATGTGAAATTAAATTACTTGTAATGTTTTTCATCAGTCACAAAACAGAGAAAAAAAAATCTGGCAAACTAGTCGTAATAAATACAGAAGCAGCCTTAAAACAGAAAAAAATCATAAATATAATTTAGCGAGGCAGATCAACATCTCAGACGCTTTCAAGACTTCCCGTGTTAATAAAGTAACGGCATAGCAGCACATTTCTAAATACAATATGAACAATTTTTTTTTGCATGCAAACAGTCTTTGAATTACCAGGCGGCTTCGATTTTTGCATATCCTGTTGACCACATTCAGAAAAATTAATTTAACTTCCTCTCCATAGTTCTTTCTTTTGTGTCCCAGAAAAGAATGTTAAAAATATATATTCAAACATATAGAAATATAAATATCTTTATAAAAAGACAGAACAAAGAACAGGTGATAAAATCCCTGATTTTATGAGATATAATTAATAAAAATGATCGATTAAAAAATTAATGTCAACGCGCTAATGGATTTCAGATAATGGATTTCAGGTACATTATTAAGAACACCTTGCAATAGAGTGTATGAACAATCAAATGACACTGCAAAGCCGTAGGATCAAGGACAGTGTTATTGCGACTGAAAACGACTGGTCCAAATGCTCTTCAGATCAGCATTACCCAAAAACACGGTTAAAAACACTGGGCCGGAAAGCTGTCCAAAAGCACTTGATGACTTGTGTTCAGTGCATTTTTTATGTTTTCTGGAACATACCTTGACATTGAGAACATTCTCTAAAACAGTTGAACTGTAATAAAATAAAAGGAAGACAAAACTATACCTTTGACCCAAATTTGAAAAAAAAAAAAAAAAAAAATCAACTCAAAACATTAAGCACCCTCAGACAACTTGTGAATTATTGCAGTTGAATTTTATAACCAATGTGTCCTTATTGGAAACTGAAACTATTCGCCATTAATTCACACTTTTGAACAATTCATACCCAAGCTGCCACACACCATAACATAACAGCTAATCTGTATTTATTAAGAAATTTTTATAAGCTTAATATCCTCTCAGATAGAAATTATGTGCTATTGCGAGACTTGAAAAACCTTTATGTTATCAAACAGATAACAACTTATGTATAGCGTGATAGTATACCACACATACAGCTATTTCACCATCCATATTCTAACCCCTTATTTGTGGATGGGGTCCAAGGGGGGGCCGGACCTTGTCCTACCACCCTATCAATGAGAAGCAGGAATACGTCAATCCCTCGCACTTTATTTTATTTATTTATTTATTTTTTGCAATTTGGGGGTTTTAGGCTTCACTTACTTTAATATTTGTGCCTTTGGACAGTGAGAGGCAACCAAAAATTTCAGGAGGAAACCCTTGCTGACACAGGGCAAATATGTGAACTCCACACAAACAGCCCAGGCTGGGTCTGAACCCGTAACCCTCTGACTGTGTCAAGCAACACTCATGCCCACACTGCACCACCACCCATACTATAACTGGACGACACGGTGGCGCAGTGGGTATCACTGCCGCCTCGCAGCAAGAGGGTCGTGGGTTTGAATCAGGCCTGGGGCCTTTCTGTGTGGAGTTTGCATGTTCCTGTGTTTGTGTGGGTACCTCTGGGTACAGTCCAAAGACAGGCATTCTAGGCTAATTGGTGACTCTAAATTGCCCATTGTATGGACAATTAACAAATCAATCAATCCATACAAAACTGCTTACTCTGTGACAGGGGGGCGGCTAAAGTCTCTCACAGCATACAATAAAGAAGAGGCAGGACTTCACTCCTGTACAGTCAGCTGATCCATGACAGAGATCATTCGCTCATGTCCTCACATCTATGGACAATTAACAGTCTGTGCCACCTATACAACTATGAATGCACTTAGCTCACACTTTAAACTATTCTCTGAGGTCTATCTTACAATGTTAAGATTTATTGCTTGTGGTTGAATTCGGCACTTTTGCTCGATATGCTTTTCCTTAATATCAGCGTCATCTCTTTGGGGATCTCACACACACAGGGGATCTCACACACACAAAATACAATAAGTTGCATATTGCCCTTTGATGAGATCAGAAGAAAAAAAATAGGACCAAGGGTCCTGTAGCTTACCGGCAAGCAACCTTATTGTGATGATACAAGTTATGAAAATTTCATGTGAAGTTTGACCTTCGAATTATTGAGGGTCAATGTCAAGGTCACTAAATACAAGTTCACATACATTTATAAGACCCCTGTAATACCCAATCCTAAGCTCTGGAGCAGTTTTGATGATTCAAGTAATTGAAAATTCAATATTTCAATTGTGCACTTTAAAGGCCACAGAGGTTCAAGTTGAGATCAGCAAACGGACTTCATATATGACTTTCTGAATGTCTCTATACAAACCTTGGCTCCATCTGTGACCATTTTGGTGATAAAAGTCAGGGTAATTTCACTGCCCAGTTTGACCCTCAAAGGTCACTGACAGTCAAGTTGAATGCCACCAAATGAATGTTCATATGTGACTTCCTAGATGTCTGTAACACAAAACTAGGCTCTATCTGTGACCATTTTAGTGATAAAAGCCATTGAATTTTCACTAGGTCACATTTGACCTTTGAAGGTCAATACAAAGGTCACCAAATGAAAGTTCATATATGACTTCCTATACGTCTCTAATACAAACCTAGGCTCCATCTGTGACCGTTTTGGCAATACAAGTCATTGTAATTGTATTAGGTCAAGTTTGACCTTCAAAGGTCACCAACAGTCAAGTTGAATGTTAATGTGTGACTTCCTTTAAGTCTGTGATACAAACTTAGGCTCCATCTGTGAACTTTGAAGGGATGGAAGTCATTGAATTTTCACTCGGTCAAGTTTGACATTCGTAGGTCAATATGAAGGTCACCAAATGAAAGTTCATATATGACTGCTTACACATCTCCAATACAAACCTACGCCCTATACGTAACAATTTTGCTGATATAAGTAATTGAAATTTCACTGTTAAGTTTGGCTGTTGAAGTTTACTGAAGGTCAAGTTCAAGGTCACCAAATGAAACTTCATACATGACTTCCAATATGCCCACAATACAAACCTAAGCTCTATCTGTAATAGTTTTGATGATAGAAGGCATTGAAATTTCACGATGCTAAGTTTGACCATCGAAGGTCACCAAAGGTCAAGTTCAAGGCCACCACATGAAAGTTCATATATGACTTCCTGTGTGTGGTCAATAGACATATGTTCCCAATCTTCAATATTTTCAAGCCTGGAAGCCTTTTCAAATTGTAACATTTTGCTTGACCTCAAGTTTGACCTTTCAAGGTCATCTGAGGTCAACTTTAACACACACAAAATACAGGTCATCTATGACTTCCTATATGTTGATAATACAAACTTAATCTCTATCTGCAAACATCCACCTTCCACAGGCGATTTTGCCCATTCTCCAAAAGACCCATTGTTAAAGTACAGCGCCCCCACTAGACCCACTTCCGTCAATTCAATCAAAATGGTACTCACACTGTACATAAAGTGTATCAAGGTAAGTTGATTGCCAGATTTAGAAAAAAAGTTATCAAACAGTTTTTGAGGAATAATTTTTTTAAATTTCAAGTCCTATCTTTTAACATTGTTAACATTTTCCTTGACCTTGGTCTGAGGTCAACTTTAACATAGCCAAATTAAGGGTCATATATGACTTCCTATATGTCACTAATACAAACTTGATCTCTATCTGCAACCATTTGGCCTCCACAGGCCATCTTGCATATTCATGAAGTACAGCGCCCCCACCAGACCCACTTCCGTCGATTAACTCAAAATGGTGTGCGCGCTGTACATTGACGGTACCAAGGTAAGTTGATTGCCTGATTTAGAAAAAACATGATCAAACAGTTTTTAATTTCTTTAAATTTCAAGTCCTATCTTTTAACATTGTTAACATTTTCCTTGACCTTGAGTTTGACCTTTCAGAGTCATCTGAGGTCAACTTTAACATAGCCAAACTAGAGGCACTCGTAGAGTGCAAACCTCCGCCAAGGCAGCACAATCCAAATCTTCATGAGTGGGAGCAAAGTTGAGTTATCACGTGTCATACGATTTCAAGATGGCTGCCGTGGCAGCCATATTGTTTCACTGATTGCGGTGAAAATCAATAGGGTCCTTCCTGGATGTAATAGCAATGCACCCACAAAATTTCAGAGAAATCCGTACATTACTTTTTGAGTTATGTTGTTCACAAACAGACAGACAGACAAACAAACGGGGTCAAAAACATAACCTCCGCCCCAACTTCGTTGGCGGAGGTAATTATAGGTCATATATAACTTCCAATATGTTGATAATACAAACTTAATCTCTATCTGCAACCGTTTGGCCTCCACAGGCCATCTTGCATATTCATAAAGTACAGCGCCCCCACTAGACCACTTCCGTTGATTCAATCAAAATGGCGCTCGCACTGTAAATTGACAGTACGAAGGTAAGTTGATTGCCCGATTTAGAAAAAATATTATCGCACAGTTTTTGAGAAATAATTTTTTAAACTTTCTCAGTCCTATCTTTAACACTGGGGCCAAAATTTCAAGGGCCCATAAAACGGACAAAAATGATTCAATAAAAAATCCGAAAAAAGAATCTGGACATATGGTCAAGTAGTATGTTATGGCAAATTTATATGAAAATTCATCAGGTCAAAAAAAGATTAAAAATATTCTGGATGACAGACGACAGATGACAAACGACGGATGATGGACGCCACACCACGACAATAGCCAATCGGCCCATAGGGCCGGTAAGCTAAAAAATAGTGCCAGGGGCACTGTGACTCACCTGGATTGTTTATACTTGTACAGGCTGTTAAATAATGCCATGAACAAACTTTGGTGTCCTCATGGATAGGAACATAAGTGCCAAGTTTCAGCTTTATCGGTCCAATGGTTTCAGAGAAGAAGATGTTTAAAGTGAACAAGTTTGAAAGTGGGCGCTTTCAAAATTTCATGAAACCCCTCAAATTGTTTTACAACTTGCTCCCATCTACCATATGCCAAATATCAGCTTCATTGCTTCAAAAACTGCTTCACTATGGCTCCATATGATATTTTGGATATGGCCGTCATGGCAGCCATATTTGAAATCGGATCAGAACACCATGAACAGACTTTGGTGTCCTCATGGGAAGGAACATATATGCCAAGTTTCAGCTTAAGCGGTCCAGTGGTTCTGGAGAAGAAGATGTTTATGGATGACACCGACGCCAATGACGCCAACAATGATGATGCTGCTGACGACGACGACGATGGACAGACAGCCCAACACACGAGCCCATCAAACCTTTGGTCCAGCTGAGCTAAAAACATTGCTCAGAGGGTGAAATCTCAAAACCTCTCCCAGCCACATTCGCGACTGCAATTTACCGACCAGCAATAATACAGATGAGACAGTTCGAGGGACGGATCCCACGGAACCGGGGCGATGCAGACATTAACTTTCACAGCGTTAGAAAAAACACAATGAGGATCACGAGATGGAGAAAGAGCTTCCACGTAGAATGATTTCCATCCCTCTGTCGAAAAAGCCCATCTGAATCACACAAGCAGGGCAGCAGCTTCAGAGAACAAGGCCTCTTTTCCCACAATTCCCTTGTGCCCTCCTCTTACTTTCACATACAGGAGATTAAGGTTTCAGAGGAGAAAAAGTAGAACACATGTTTGCACTACATACTGTAAGGTGCCAGAGTGGTTGGACTGTGGCTTTAATTCAAGGTGCTGTGATTGCCACACGGTTCACACAACATGGACGTACTGTAACTCCTGCCCTAAAGTAAAAATGCAGACTGTCAGTGAGGAAACCTTTAAAATTGTGTCACTGGTCATCACCAACGCTACTGGCACAGGTGATAATTAACTTATCAAGCTTGAGCGAGTCAAGTCCGTGTATCTGTAGGTGTAGAATCCTAGCTCACCTGTAGAATTGTACTTTCTTAAGTAAGTGAGAAGGTCCTCTATATCCACAGAAGCAAATGTCAACATAAATATCCATACATGTCCTTGTGCTTGAACACAAATAATTCACTTCATCCCATTGCTTTATCAGAATAGATAACTCTCAAACAGCAAGCTGAATAATCACTGAAACAACCTACAGAAAGGTGACAAATTACAGGAAAATACCTGAATAAATACAGAGACTAACATTAGGAATGCAAATGCTTCTGTTCGTTTTCCTGGCATGGTTTGGGTGCACTCGTCCCCTTAAAGGCAGAAGGGTCACTGCAGATCAATGCAGAGTTATTCTGCGCGATCACCTTTATGTCCTCTGATGAAGTATTCCTACCATGATGGGAGGGGTCTCATCCAGGATTACAACGGCTCAAACCCCACAGAGCACAGGGGGTCACTGAATGGTTTTGAGAGTATTAAAATTATTCAAACCATATGTCATCATCTTCACAACAACCAGATCTCAAACCAACTGAACTGATACAGGAGATTTTGGAGCAAAGCATAACACAGCACTTTCAGTCACCATCATTAAACACCAAATAAGGGATTATCTCCTGGAAGAAAGGTACTCCATCCCTCCAGTAAAGTTTTACACTTGTTTAATCTACAGTGCCTGACAAAAGTCTTGTCACTTATCCAAGTTGTAGGAACAACAAATAATAACCTGACTTGTAGTTGATCAATTGGAATCAAAAATGGCTTATATGAAAGGCAAAAAGCCCTCTAGATTATGCGAAATATACCAAAATAGAGTTTTGTGTCATTGATTGAGTTTTATCATTTAATTTGTACAGAAAGGTCAGATTTTGCTTGGACAAAAGTCTTGTCGCATTGAAAAAAAATGCGGAAATTATACATACTCTTTATTTTGAATACACAAATATGCCACTATAATATCAGAACATAAAGCCAAGGTGCCTTGGAAAAAAGAATTAATATTGCGTATGACTCTCATGAGCTTGGAGGACTGCATCCATACGTCTTGGCAATGACTGAGATAACTTGATGATGAAGTCATCTGGAATGGCATAGAAAGCAGTCTTGCAGGACTCCCAGAGTTCATCAAGATTCTATGGTTTCATCTTCCAAGCCTCCTCCTTCATCTTACCCCTGAAATGCTCAATAATGTTCGTGTCAGGTGACTGGGTTGGCCAATCCTGGAGTACCTTCACCTTCTTCGCTTTCAGGAACTGTGACATGGAGGCAGATTAATGAGAAGGAGCAGCAGTATAAGTAGGGCAGCAAGAACTTCTTGATATTTCAGGCTGTTGATGTTGCCATCCACTCTGCAGATCTTTCTCACACCCCCATGCTGGATGTAACAACAAACCATGATTTTTCCTCCACCAAACATGATTGTTTTCTGGGAGAATCTTGGGTCCATGAGGGTTCCAACAGGTCTTGTACGGCGACTGGCATGCAGTTCAATGGATGATTCACCAGAAAAATAAACTTTCAGCCACTTTTCCAGTATCAATCCTTTCTGCGAGCTGTGGGCCTTGGCAAATGCAATGCAGGTTTTTTGTTTTCTGTTTAATGCAGACTTCTGTGCACTAATTTGGCTATGAAAACCACTTTGAGAGAGAATTTGACAAACTCTTCTTGTAGATACCGGGATTTTTGGTGACATTTCCTCATGTAGCTTCGCTGTAGTTGAAGAAGGGCTGGCCTTGCACAGTTGAAGCAACAAACGGTCCTTTCAAACAGTTGTCATACCGGGGTCTGTCTGACCTGCGCTTGCCATGAACGTCACTAGTTTCTTCAAATCTTTTTCTCATCCCCTCCACTTGACATTTGGATACATTAAAGATGTCTGCCACCTCAGCTGCAGACTCAGTCTTCAGGCTCTTGATGATCAGCACTTTGGTCTGTGGTTGAATCTTTGGTATGTTGTCTGAGGTCTAGTCGCACCTCATATGAAAGTCTGGTGGGCTGGGGTTATTTCTATACACATCTGGGAATATGTTAATTACAGTATTTGTCAAAGGTTAAACTCTAATCTGCGATTTGTTGCATCATCTGAAGAGACCACAAGACTTTAGTCCTAGCAAAAACAGATGTTATGGGCTTAGCCAAGCTGTGAACATCAGAACACTTTTTGACGGTTTCATTTTGCACCAAATTATTAATGTGAAAGCCCTTGACATTAAAATGGACCATTTATTGTAACAATTGATTGGTTAGAAATAAAGTTATATGCTATTTTTAGTTACTATGTTCTGATGCGACAAGACTTTTGTCAGGCACTGTATGCCAAAGCATGTTGAAGCTGATGAGGCAGGCCCAACACCTTACTACGAGAGTTTATTTAGATTTTTTCCATTAATTGTTTATTTATTGTTTATTTGTTTTTATTTCGGCATGATTGTATAGTCGTTTCATGACAATTTCAACACAACATGTATCATGACCGAAAGGGTCGCGGGAGAAGCGAGATCGCTTGTCAAAGTCCCGCCCCCAACTCCCTGAAAAACAGTTTAATTATGGCTAAGATATCATAAAGATTTATAAATCACAACAGAGCTGAGTGTCCGTTTACACTACGATTTAAGCGTCACAACATAAGATCATAAAGATTTATGAACATCATGAAGAATTTTAATCACAATATAGCTGAGTGTCTATATAAGTTTAGATTTGAATGTCACTCTTGATTTAATCCATTAGACTTGGTCCAGAAAAACCTGTTATGGTTCCGTTTAATTTATCCAATGCCATTTTGTTGGATAAGTTTATAGTTATTCAAACATGCACATTTCAAAAGATACTTAAAGACCTTCAGATTGTCTGCCATTCTAATATTGTCTTCAAGTATGTTCCATGCACTGACTCCAGCCACAGATAAGGAGTGCTCACTCCGAGTCGATTTGACCCTTCTCGTTTGCAACAACATTCTGCCTCTTAGGTCATGGATACATTCACGCTGGAGAAATAGGCATTGTATAATTCTTTGTGGTATCCTAAATATACAATTTGCAAGGAGTTGAATTTTATTATATCCTGTAATTTAAGAAACTTTGCCTTAATAAACAAATCGTTTGTATGAGTTCCATAAGGAACGTAATGAATAATTCTGAGGGCCTTTTTTTGGAGTTTAAACAATGATTCTATTGTATTATTATAAGTGTGTCCCCATACTTCAGCGCAGTAATGTAAGTGGGGTGCTATGAGTGCTGAATAGATTATTTTAAGAGACTTGTGTTTTAATAATTTCTGCATTTTCCAAAGAATAGACACGCTTTTAGCTAACTTTCTTTGAACCAAGTTTACATGTGGTTTCCAGCTTAAGAGATTATCTAACATAACTCCCATGACTTTATATTCGTTTACCCTTTCAATGCTGGTACCATTTACCTTTAAGTCTATGTCGTCCTTTAGGCTTTTTTTTTCCCAAATATCATAAATTTGGTCTTTGTAAGATTTAGTGATAATTTGTTTACATTAAACCACATGTGAAGTTTAGACATTTCGTTATTAGCCAATTTTACCAATTGTTTGAGATCGACACTTGAGCAAAATATAGTCGTGTCGTCTGCGAATAAAATTAGTTTTAGGATATCGGACACATTAACAATGTCATTTATGTAAATTATGAACAACTTGGGACCTATGACCGAGCCCTGAGGAATTCCACAGGTAATGTCCAAGCAATTTGATTTGCTATTGCCCATCTGCACAAATTGCATCCTACTTGTTAAGTAATTTTTGATCCATTTTAATGCGGTCCCTCTTATTCCATATTTGTAAAGTTTTTCAATCAATATATCGTGATTTATAGTGTCGAATGCTTTCTTCAGATCAATAAATATGCCTATAGAATATAAGTTTGAATCTAGTGAATCTTTAATCATTTCAATAAATTCCGTTAGGGCTAGTGCTGTCGAATGCTTTTTCCTGAACCCATACTGACTGTCACACAGTAGTTTGTGTTTATCAATGCACTTGTCCAATCTGTCATTGAAGAGCTTTTTCTAGGACCTTTTGAGCATTGAGGTAAAATCGAGACAGGACGATAGTTTGAGAAATCATATTTATCCCCACTTTTGTAGAGAGGGATAACTTTCGCTATCTTCATTTTATCTGGAAACACTCCGTAGGAGAAGGATAGATTGCATATATGCGTAAGTGGAGTTACAATTGCGTTAGTTAGTGTTTTCAGTAATTTCATATCTAATTGGTTTACATCAACAGATGTCTTAGCTGTACAATTTTTCAGAATTGATCTGATTTCAGATTCGGTAACAGGAGTTAATGTCATTGTGTCTTGGATTTCCTCATCCTTATCAAGGTAGTCCCATCTTAGGTGTGAGGATTTAATAACCTTTGCTAGTTCTGGCCCAACATTCACCAAATAACTGTTAAAATTCTCCACGACCAATTCCATGTTCTCTACCTTTTTGCCATTTACATTAAAGAAGGCAGGGTACTCCCTCTTCGGAGTCCTCCCAGAGACGTTCTTTATTATATTCCAGAGATTTCTGGTATAATGTTTATTTTCTAATAAAAGCTTTTCATAATACTCTTTTTTATGTTTCCTTAGTAAATGAGTCATTTTGTTTCTGTAATTTTTGTACCTAATTTCTGCTTTCTCAGTTCTTTCTCTCAGAAACTGCTTATACAGTGTATTTTTTTTCTTACAGGCATTTGCCAGTGCTTTTGAAACCCAAGGTCTTCTCTCTTTGTTTTGCTTCAGTTTGTTCGTTGTTTTGACTAGACAGTGTTTATCATACAGGGAGTTTACTGTCCATAGAAAAGCCTCATAAGCTCTATTTGGATCGTTTTCTGCTAATACATTATCCCATTTTTGGTTCAACATATCTAATTCTAGTTTCTTTAGCCTTTTTTCGCTTTTAATTCTGATTTCTGTGTGTTCCAGGGTTTTCAATCTAGCCTGGTCCCTTATATCTAATTTGCAGTTACAAATAGCAAAAACTGGTAGATGATCAGTAACGTCATTTATCATGATGCCACTTAATATTTCAGAATCTAATACATTAGTATACACATTATCTATCAAGGTGGCACTGTGTCTAGTAATCCTGCTTGGTTTTGTGATTAATGGTTGCATACCCATGGCATACATGGTGTTAATATAATCCTCTATTATAGAGCTATTATTTGGATTTATCAAGTCAATATTAAAGTCCCCACACATAAAAACATTTTTCTGGTTCATATTGGCGAGTAATTCACCCACACATTTACTAAAAACATCAATTTTGCGAATCCGTGCTCTGTACACACAACAAATAACCGTATTTTTTTACCTTTCAACCTAGGAATCTCAATTGTAAGGCATTCCATTACATTTTCCACAACATTTGATTTGCATTCTAGTACCTGGAAGTTTATGGCCTCATCAATAAATAGTCCAACACCCCCACCAGCTTTATTCAGTCTGCTCTTACACGGTTGTAACCCTCCATGTAGAAGTCCTTGTCCTTTTCTTCTTTAATCCAAGTTTCCGATAATGCGATGATGTTGAACGGATTAGCAAATGACAGAAGGTATTCCTTTATTTGGTCAAAGTTTGCATATAGACTCCTACTATTAAAGTGGATAATGGACAAACTCCCTTCCATTTTAATGT
The DNA here is from genome assembly GCA_029692085.1 of Gymnothorax javanicus. Classification (NCBI taxonomy): domain Eukaryota; kingdom Metazoa; phylum Chordata; class Actinopteri; order Anguilliformes; family Muraenidae; genus Gymnothorax; species Gymnothorax javanicus. The sequence goes on along the minus strand of CM056202.1, from coordinate 13,814,641 downwards.
TCTTGTTAAATTTGTCTACAGTAAAGTATCCGCATGCGTTTGTTTCGTTGTAGAAAAAATGGTTATCCGGATCAATTTCTTCATTAGGGTCTATTCCTGAATGATGGTGACTTGTTGTTAAAAAGCCAGTTTCTGATCTACAGTTTGGTTCATCAGATAATTGCTCATAGAGATTTGTCAAGGATTTTAACCTGCCTCAGTGGTCAAAATTCTCCAGATCCCCATCATCTTGATCAGCACCGGTCTGGTAGTTTCGGTGAAGACCCATTTGGTTTGATGAAAATTCTGCAGTTAGCCGACCAAGTGCTGTGTATCTTACCCGCTTTCTTTAGTTGACGAGCTTTCCATGTGATGGTTGCATTGTGCTTGGTGAGGTTTTCATTTATGAAAACATTGGATCCTTTGAGATTTTTCCCTTGCTTCAACAGAGAGATTTTGTGCTTGTTGCTTGTAAGTCGTAACAACACGGCCCGTGCTGTACTCCGGTCTCCGCTTACATTCCTTTTCGGTAGCAGATAACATGAATCCACATTGCTGGGGTCCAGAGAAATACTTTTGGACCGAAGGAATTCCATCACCTGCATTTCCACAGATTTATTGTCTTCCTCGTCTCGATCGTCGTCATTCGCTGTTGCCCTGGCATAACTCCTGGGTTTGATTTTGAGCCCTGTCAGGATTACATCATTATGTTTCTCTTGTTGCTCCAGCTCCTCCAGTTTGTTTGATAAAGATTTAATCTGTGTGTCTTTCTTGGCAATCTCTTTTTTGAGATCATAGTTTTCCTTCAAAAGCTGGTCCAGCTGCTCCTTCATACCGTCCCTCCACTCCCTCATTTCATTTCTCATTTCTTCGAGGGTCTCCATAATTGATGAAAGATCCGGCGGGCTTGGTTTGTCGCTTCTTCCCGGTTTACCCATTTTCTTAGTTCAGAAAAAAGGGCTCTATTACAGAGTTTGTGAGAAAGTTTATCACTCAACTTTTCTCCTGACTCTGTTGTTTTCCTGTATTGTGAACTTTTAATTTGTCACCACTCTGTATATTAATTTACCCCTTTGCACAGAATACAAATAATGCCAATTTTTTTCCTGTTATGAATGAGCCTATTTAGGCTTTATAACTCAGTATTTGTGTCTCAGAGACTCTGGAAAATTATTCCAGTGACGAAAGACATCTGGAAATTCAATTACAGAATTATTTAGGAATTAAATTTCGGAATTTATGGACGCCGGTGTCTATATCTGCACAAAGGGGTAAAGGCTCATATATATGTATATGTAGAAAGTTTGCCACTAAGGTGTAAGAGTGAAATGAATGGGTAAGTCTTTTTTCATCAGTGATTACTTTTCCCTCTCTTTCACAGTTCTACCATTTGTAATGAATAACCACACAAATAACTTGACGTAAATGTGCAATTTCAAATGCTACCAATACTACCAGGGTCCAAAATTAACTTTCTGGCTTACCAGCCAAGTGGCTGGTAGAGGGAAGAAAATTATCAGCCAATCAGATTTTTTTCCAGCCAAAAATATAAATATATTTTTATGATTGCAGTTTGCCATTATTATAGTACAGAGTGTCATCCTGGTCTCATATGCAATTCTCAATCAATATTATCGTGTAAAGTAGTAATAGTAGTAACTTTAACTGTAGCCTATGCAGAAATATTAATATAACGGTTTCAAGACTGGCAAACATAATACATTTGAATTAATGAATTCAATGGTATTTGCCTTAAAATGCAACAATTAAAAACAATTATGGAAGAATGAGTGAGTTCAGAGTTCAGTATTCTGCAGTGAAGAACTGTGAAGAAAAAAGAAGCAATTAGCTAACAATATTAGCCAATAAGAATGGTAGCTAGCTAGCTGACATTGCCATGCTGGCTAATAAACTAGCTAGATAACGTACTAGTTAGGTACCATAGTGGTTGTCGTTAACTAGCTAGCTAACAAAATAATGAAACGAAATTAGCGAGGAAAGCTTTTTGGTGGGTAACGTTAGCACATTATAAAACACGTATTAAATCAACTTACTCACACATCCATACAAAGTCCGAATACAATCTAGCTTTCTTTCCAATAGTGGGTGCAGTCCGAAAAAGGATAGCCATCTTCCAGTGGTGGCTCGTGAACTGGCAACAGGGGAAGCTCAAACAATCCCTTAAAATTAATGAATGGTCATGACCTGTTTTCAATCATTCATTTAAATTACCATTACAGAAACTCTGAAAACTCTCACATTATCAGGTGTGGTCAGTTTTCATTAATAACGCATACCTGTCAACTCTCACGCATTCGGTGTGAGTTTAAGTGGCATATTTACATTCCCCTGCTGTAGGCAGCAATTATACAATCAATAATTGCAATTGCAATCGAGCAGCAGTTGCTGCTCGATTATCATGTCAACATAGGCCACATACAGTACACTGTAACAAAAAATAACCAAAAAAAAATCAAAAGGGCGCTTGCCTGGTCCACAGGGTGAAGGGCAGGTGCTATAGCACCACCTACAGTCTATCTCTGCACGCCTATGAGTTCAGGTAATAACAGTCATCACAAACTTTTCGCCGAGTTTCTTCGCTTTTAGAGGATATGGCGCATGACGAGGTTGCTATTAGGAAACATGCTGTATTTATTATGCAAATTCATTGCCCCCGGTACCGGGGGCGTTCGGGCTTAAGAGTAATATTTGTATTGAATATATCTTTTCCACTAATTTCTTTAAATCTTCACTTTAAAACCAGTTTTCATTGCAACAAAACCGTTAATTTACTTGTGAACTTCCAGTACATGAAGCAGCTGAGCAAAGAAATGAATGTTTTGTTGGTTTGTAAGGCTTTCCGCGGTCAATTCTTCTTAATTTAACATGCCATTCTTTCAAAAGGGCTTCATTATTTTGTGGGAATTGATGGAAACTTATTTTGCCGTGTTTTGCGGACGATTGAATGGCATAATTATTGGTGCAACCAACAGCAGCACAAGATTTCCCCATTTTCACTATGCTGCGATCAACCTTTGTGTACATTTTGCTTCGGGGATCACGTGACCACCTACGTAGACTGCAACAACCTAATTGAAATCCTTGTGCATGGAGGGGTTGGAAGCAATGGAATTGCACAAAGACGTTTCAAATGATCTTATTTAATTTAAACGATCATGAAACACATGCATTGCTTCCAACCCCTGAGTGAAAAAAAGCGTGAGAAGTCTGGAGTCATAATCGGGATGCGTTATAAATGAAAACAGGTCACACCTGATAATGTTGAGAGTTTTTGGAGTTTCTGTAAAGGTAATTTAAACGAATGACTGAAAACAGGTCATGTCCAATCATTAATTTTAAGGGATTGTTTGAGCTTCCCCTATTGCCAGTTCACGAGCTGCCACTGCCATCTTCCTAGCGGTAGGAAGGATTTTACACAATTTTACGATGGCCCTGACCGATGGCACAGCCTGGAGGGGCAGAGCTTGAGCCCTGGAGACTGATGCACAGTCGAGATGAAGTTTCGATTTCTCGTGAAACACGATGTTCTCCACCTTTATAGTAGTATTCCTAATGACACATGAATTGCCTCTGGCCTTTTCTTTCATGTGGAGACGACAAACGGTACAAAACATACCCGCGCTCTCAAAGCAGGTCGGCTGTGGGCTTTCCTTCCGGAACTTTCTTTCTTTTTTTTTTTGTTATGGAGCCCTGCGCGAGGAATCATCTGGGAATCGGCCATTGGCGAGTGGCGAGTGTTAATTTTGGACCCTGCATACTACACAGAGTATACTTGTTTTTTTCTTAATTATTTAACCCTTTCAAGTGTACAATCACAAATATGTGATCACAATGTTTCTGTAAAATGAAAATACCAAAGTCGAGGTCACAATCAATGCTGGTGACTTGTGAAACAACCAACCAAAACTCCTCAGAGGGTTCGACCAGCTGCCTAATTAGCTCCTGAGCAGCAAAGGCCACCCCAAGGTAAGTCCATGTCACTTCTCAAAGGAATAAGAGCCATAAGTCAGAATCAGCAGCTTGCGCCATTGAAATAATGGCAATTCTTAGCCTTCACTCTTCTTCAGAGCAAATCGTTTAAACTTTATCTCAGACCATTGTGAGAGTGATAAAAGTAAGTAATTCCATTTATTTAAAAAAAAGTTCCTACATCTTCTAGCTATATCACACTTGCTGTCGTGCCAGAAAAAAGGTGCATCCAAAATATGCTTTTCAGAGGTCTTCAGTACAGACACACAGTTGGTGTAGAGCAGTGGCTCTCAAACTCAGTCCTGGGGGACCACCGTCTATGCCGATTTTCGTTGCAACTACAACTAAAATCCCAGAATTCTATTAAGGCTAATTAATGAGTTCCTGTAGGTTGTTTCACATAAGCTTAAAGCTGATAAATTTTTTTTTCCACTCAATATTAACACAAAACAGGTGTGAGTCATTGTTACTTGCTTTGCTGTCAAACTCTTCATAAGATGTTGTGACAATGTATCAATTATACAAAGTAAGAGCCTACTGATTTTTTAAAATTCATTGGTACATTTTTGTTTTAATTTCTCTTTTTATTCAGCTGTTTCCCATTTAGCATGATGTGAATATGGAACTTTTATTGTTCAAAGCAAGCATAGCAATTTTTGCTATGCTTAGCATAGCATAGCATGGCTTAGAATTGCATAGCAATTTTTGGTTGAAAGGGTAGTGAGGAGAAATTGCCTTCATTAAAATTCTTGGGTTTCATTTGTGGTTGCAGCGACAACCAGCATGCACAGTGGTCCCCCAGCGCCAAGTTTGAGAACCACCGGTGTAGAGGACAAAATACTGAGCTTTGAACCGCAGGCCTGGGACAGGTGTACATCACTGGATGCCAAATCCCCGTGAAAATCATCTGTCCTTATGGAAATATCCAGATCCGTGTGAGCTTTCCTAAAATCAACTGTACAGCTGGGATATCCCTCATTTCACCTTCAGATCATCCCCACGTCCCTTTTTCTATCTGTTTCATGAGCTTCAGGATTTCTCTTTTGAATGTAACCACAGTGCAGACAAATTTTTTTGTCCTATTTTCTTTAATAAAAAACTGCGTGTTTTAGGGCTGAAAGGGTGGGCTGCACTGCCTACCAACATGTCCTTGCATCCTGAAAGCTTTTCCGGCGCTCCGCCTGCCGCGCCCTGTGCGTGGCGAGGTCGGCCTCATTGAATATGACTCTTCTGGCGATCCAGATCGCCAGAACGCTGAATGCGGAGGCACAGGCCATGTAAGCGGCCACACTGCGCGTTAACTGGACTACAAATCCCATGAACAGTGAGGGCACCAGCTGTGACAGGAGGTAAGCGGTATCCAGGACGGCCATGTCCAGGGCCCTCCCCCGCGGCAACTCGGGCAGTCCGTGGGGGGTGCTCCCGGGGTCGTCCAGGGGCAGCGATACATAAATATCCAGGGTCAGCGCAGCAGCGAGGCCAGGGGATGACAACCCTGCTTCTGGTTTTCCAGCTGGATGCCCGATATGGCAGTGTTGTTCGGTGGCACTAGGGGGCAGCAATGGTGACATCTCGGCTTTCTCCAGGTCCTGGGATTTTTGTAACTCAGAGGACGAGAAAAATACCTGTAGGGGAAAAAAATGGCCAGTACATTATGATTATCTATTAAAATGCACAACAAAAAGCAAATGCAGAACAGAATGCTGTGAACATTGAATTAGAGCCGGGCTCAGATCTGGGCTCCCGGACGGAGCTTTATACAAGAGTGTTCCTGGATGAACCAATCACAACTCAGGGGGTCAAGGCATGGTGGGATATGGAGGGGTTCAAGTAGAAAGCGCTACCAAAGACACAAACAAACACTGCAATGTAAAACAATTACAATTTCTTGAATTGTGCATATTTAACATAAACAACTGCACAGTGCTGTTGCCAGCATTACTGTTGGCAGTGTATTTTTTATTTTTACACTGTTGCAGAACTGTTACATCAACATTAACAAATACAGCATTGGTCTAGAACCACAATACAGAGTAATTTTTAGCTGACTAAAATTACATTTGTGCTAGCTACCTCTGGATTGTATAAGATGATAGCATATATCTATCTGCCAAGGAGGCTTCAATTTTGAATGCTATATTCACAAGCAGAAATGGACAAATCCAATTAAGGAATTCTTTAAATGACCTAAAAAACCAGAGCTAAAGAACCACAAATTTTAAAGGTGCACTATGCAAGTTTGTTTACTTTCTGCGCGATTATATTTTTGTCTCAATTCGCCGACATCTCTCCACAATCCGCTAGCTGCCTGCCCCTAAATTCGCTGTAAAAAAAAACCCGGGCTCTGGAGACTGCACAGCCGTCACAAACTGCAAATAAACACAAGGGGCACAGGCTGTGCCCCATAACATAACAAACCGTCCCAGCCAATCACCGACAAGAGTTGACAGTTATGGAAGCATGGGAGGGAGGGAACTATGGGAGGGAGGGGTGGGCTACCTCTGTTTTGTTTGAGTTTGAATGTCAACAGAAGTGAAAGTAAACAAACTTGCATAGTGCACCTTTAACAGGCCCCCAAGCATTGTTTTATTTACGAATATGGGGTCTGAGGTTCAAAAAAAAAAACTTCCGAGGGTTAAATGTCATTATTTGATACATATCTCAAATAGCCCTCCCTCGAGCCCTCAGAGAGGTTTAACTTTTGGACAATCAAACAAACAAAAAAAGTAATACATATCTCAACGGTAAATTTTTAAGCTTGTACATGCATTACAGTGGCAAGTTGCCGATAGGTTGCTATATTGGAGCTATATTGGAATATAGCCAATAGGTTGCTATACTAGAAATACTAGAATGGCCACAATGGCTACTCAAGTTTCCAAACAGTCTGTCTACTCGCCGCATTATTGTTGTTGTTCAGTATAGCAACTTGTTAGCAACATGCTTTTTAAAAGTAGACAGCAGCCTCAAAATTCCTGGAGTGCGTTTCCCAAAATCACAGATGCTTACATAGTTGGAACCGTTGACTGTGAATGGACTAACTATGTAAGTTGCCACCTTAGGGCTGATCACACCAAACATGCTTTATCGGTGTGGGGCACCCTTTTTGTTAATATTCTCAATGATTAGACGCGTTCTGGACGCTGCTTTTGTGCACCGGGCGCCTCGCGTTAAAGCGCCCAGGCGCCTCGCTGTTTTTTGATGCGCTTCGTATCAAACATGGTCCTATTTTGAGGCGCCTTAGGGGCTGATCACACCGAACACGCTTTATCGGCGTGGAAACGCGAGGCGCCTCTGACCTGTTATTTTGAAGCCAGCGTTGTAAAAAGGCGCTGGAGGCGTCTTTTCTGTGTTGCTAAGTAACGTTCCTGTCACTCATCTTGGCGAACATTCTGAAATTAACCGTTTCAACAAACTAGTCAAAAGCAAACTGATTTCAGGTTTTTTTCACATGATTGGACAGCAGGGAAAAGACTGACAATGACGCGAAGCGCCTTTTTATCGAGGCGCTTCAAAATAGGACCATGTTTGATAAGAAGTGCATCAAAAAACAGCGAGGCGCCTGGGGGGCTTAAACGCGAGGCGCTCGGTGCGCAAAAGCAGCGTCCAGAACGCGTCTAATCATTGAGAATATTAATAAAAAGGGCGCCCCACATCGATAAAGCGCATTTGGTGTGATCAGTCCCTAAAAAGGCACAAGAGGTGTCTTTTCTGTGTTGCTGTGTAGCACTCCTGTCACTCATCTTTGTGAACATTCTGAAATTAACTGTTTCAACGAACTAGTCAAAAGCAAACTGATTTCAGGTTTTCTCACATGATTGGACAGCAGGGAAAAGACTGACAATGACGTGAAGCGCCGTTTTAATTCACAACACAGAAAAGATGCGTCCAGCACCTTTTTACAACGTTGGCTTCAAAAAAAAGGAACAGGTCCAAGGCGCCTGGCGTTTCCACGCTGAAAAAGCACGTTCGGTGTGATTGGCCCCTTAGTTAGCAACTACGCTTTTGGGAAACGCTCCCTTGGTTGGGATATGAAGTGATGCAGTTAAACTTGTTGAACAAAGATGTCAAATTCCCTCAAGCTAACATTCACCATAGCCCTCATATTTGGCTATGAAAACATAATCCGTATGGGAAAAGCATTGAGAATCTGGTGGACAAACTGTGGCTGAGAAATGTGAAATCTCTCCTGGATTTTAGGGCTTCACACTGTAGCACTCAATTGTCCATTGCTAACCTTGCTTTACATTTTTTCTGAGCAAACCTAAGTTCCTCAGTTGTTCAAATGATCGCCAGGGTATACAGAGCATATTACACACTGCTTTCGATAAAAAAAAAACACCCAAATAAATGTAACAGGAGGACAGAGTTCCCACCTGCATGTCGGAGCGGTACAGGCAGTTGAGCGTGTAGGGCAGGATCTGAAGGGTGCTGAGCGTGAACCCGGTGGTGGCGGCCATGACGGTGACCAGAGGCGGGCAGCTGGACACACTCATGACGAAAGTGGCGAATGCCAGGACCGCGATGCTGCTGAGGTAGACGGCCCGCATACCCACCACCCGCACCAGCCTGTCCATCAGCAGAGAGAAGAGCACCGAGGCAGAGCACTGCAGGAACAGGCCCAGGCTGCCCACTCGGATGCCTGCAGACAAACGGCAACCACACCGCCCTCAGGCTCAGGTGTCATAATGCAAAGGTCCTTTATTACAGTGTCCTCCAAAAGTGCTAAAATAGCGAATCCAATTCCTTTATTTTTGCTGTGCACTGAAAACATTGGATTTGACATCAAAAGATGAATATGAGATGAGATCGGTATTTCAGCTTCAATTCCAGGTATTTACTTCTAGATCCATTTAAAAACAAAAACATAGACGATAACATCGTTTATATTGGAACACCAAATTTTTAAGTGAGCAAAAGTATAGGAACAAACAAACTTTTGAAAGGGGAGGCTTGGAACCGCGGTTTCTTGCCGACCAGGCTCCCAACAGGGATAACAACCCTTGCTTGCATCCGTACGGACTGCGAACGGAAGACGGTCCTGTTTCAGCCCCAGGAGCAAGTGGCTTCAGCCGCCTGTTTAATTGCAGTTTGGGTTGACGGCCCACTCTGTGCATACTTGTTGTTAGATTTTTCAAAAGAAAGGCCTCGAATTGGACTGATCTCAAGATGATGATTTTTGGAATGAATGACCAAGATTACGCAATTGCCCTTTTTAATATTATGTTCCTATTTTTGTTTTTGTGCAGCGATATTAACCCAAACCCTGGTCCTCTCCAAAATAAATTTACTGCATACTTCACAAATATTTGAAGTCTGCGGACCAACTGGCAGTCCTTTGAAAACCTCACCATCACTTCTCAACCACATATCTTTTGTTTATCTGAAACTTTCTTAATTAGTAAGCTTGATGAAGATTTGTTTGCGATACCTGGCTTCTCTTCAGTTCGATGCGATAGGCCCGACAACTCCAGCTCATCATCTATCACAGAGATGCTTTTACCACCACTAGGATGCCTGAATATGAACACCCACTACCATGAAATGAAATGTCTTAGGCTTGATCTACCTGATCGTGTGGTCTATATGTTCTGTGTGTACAGAACCCCTTTTGCTGATGATAGCATCCACAAAGTTATCTCAAACCATATTGACACAGTCCAAGAACTGCACCCAAGATCGGAAATAATAGTCCTTGGCGAGCTCAACGCTCATCATGAGGAGTTGTTGGGCAGCGTAAAGACCGATGCTCATGGAGAGTCTGCTTTAGACTTTGCAATGCTTAACAAACTAGATCAACTGGTAGATGAACCCACCAGAGTGGGCAGGGATGGCCACTGCTCCAAACTCGACTTATTTCTGACAAACTCTCCAGATAATCGTGTAGTCTCTGTTGAAGCTCCTCTCGGCTCATCAGATCACTGTGTCACAGTGACGCGCCGTCGGAGGTCAGTTAAGGTAGGCAGAATCCTCACCGTTAAACAAACGATAATTCTATTACTTTGCTTGATTAGCAATCTGAGGATTGATTAACTAATTTACAAGACTAAATGGCAGAATGGCGTGCCAGTTCCATCCACGACATTACTGCTAAGTGCATCGAACTTAAAATGCTCACGAGACAGCAAGTTTGTTCATATTTGCTTAGAGGAAGCTAACACAATGCCATTAAACAAATATTAAAACCTGCGGCGTTCAATGTGTGGTCAATATGTTTACGATAATATTTCCCCCTTTAAACACATACTTTTTAATGCCATTTTTTTTAAAAATAGGGAGTTTATTTTTAGTCTTCTTTCATAATCCGATAAACAAAAGATCAAAACAATATACGGAATTACCGAGAGTTGAAATTTTTTCCTAATTAATTACTAAAATTTACTTCCTTGCTGTCTCGAATCAAAACATAAAGGAAATTAATCTTTTTGTCACTATCACCTCTTAATCATTACAGGCTTAACTGACCGAAAAAAGGTCAAATTGATTGATTGACAATCAGGCATAGTATGTGGAAACAGGTTGACAAAATCTAGCGATAAAAAAGGAGAAGTCACTGCCTACCCTGACCGCATGTCCCTGGTATGTCATAACTACCTCAGCTAATTACAGGCTACCCAATTTTAGCAAACCAGGACATAGGAAGATCTGGCTTTATGAGAAGGCTGATTGGGACGGTATGTGGTCATACTTGGCTGAAGCTGATTGGACCTCTGCCTTTATAGATCATAAACCACCATCACAGAAGCCATGGACCTATTCATACCAGCTAAGACTACCAAACATCGCTATTCGGACAAGCCCTGGTTCAACAACAAGTGCCATGACCCTGTCCATGCCAAGCAAGTAGCCTATAAGAAATGGCAAAGGAATCGTACCAGAAACCTCTGGATCAAATACATTGAGGCCATAGCCAAAAGCCAGCGCATCATCTACCGTGCTTGCCGTCAGTTTGCCTTACACCTAATACAGCAACTTAAATACGCTAACAGCAAGCAATGGTGGAAACTGGTGAAGTCAGTCTGGCAACAATACATCTGCTGTCCCTCCACTGAAGAGAGATAATGGAAGCATCATCAGCGACGTCAGAGACAAGGCGGAGCTGCTAAACAACACAGGGCTTGCGATAACCCAAGACCTCGGGTGAAATACACGTGAAAATCACACAGGACGCACAGTGAGCCATGCCTGTGAGTTTCGGGGACACACGACTTTTCTGTCGATGATAATGCAATACCCACTCTCAGTAGCATTGTCCATTTTCCCAAGTTCATCAAAATAATGCCAAGCTACCCTTAACGCGGCAGAATTTGCGGTCTTTTATACTACTCAGCAATCCCCAGTCATTCCATTCCCGATCATATATAAATAACTACAGACCAATCACAGAGATCGATGTGTGTCATGCTGTTTGTCTATTCTATGAATACTTCCTATTTGTACTGAATGTTTGTATGCATGAGCCTAGTCTGAATTGTCTGTGCAAAGTTTCGTCTAGCCTTTGCTTCATCTCGCAATAAATATCGCTGCGTAAAGTAAGACCAAACGCCAAATCACCAACTTTTTTTCAAAAAAGTAGTTTGGAGAAAAGACAGAAGCAGGCGGATGATGTTACTGCTCGTACTTCTCAATCGCAAGAGATATCAAGCCCCAAATCAGCTACTACCAGCGGGGCCTGTAAGCATAGATGCTGGTGCGAAGAGCAGCGATTCAAATATCCATGGCTAGAAAAAAAAAGATTGCGGGAAAGAAATTTTGGCCTTCCATAAAATAATGCACGCACTTCATGCTTCTAATCCAAAAAATTCTGACACAAAACCTTCCAGCTCTGATGAAACAAATGTGCGTGAGCTTGTGGTTGGGGGGAGAATTGCATCAATGCGAAGAACTTCAGCAAGGTAATATTGTTCCACTTAACCAAATTTCAAACGGATTTATTCAAATCAATATGATAATTCGCTAGCTAGTATGCTAACGCATTTCACCATTAAATTGATAAATTCAGGTTTCTACGATTACAATTACACGTTTTGTTTTAAATTTTAATGGTAAAAACCGCTAGCATGCTCGCTAGCAAATTATTCATCACAATGAACTAGAAACTAACACTGGTGATGATCATCGGATACCAAGTTTTCAGTGAGCGGTATCTGACCAATCGCGATGCAAGAAAGCTGCATCACACGTGTGTGATACCAGAGTCCTGTATCACATGGGTTGTATCCCACCGTTTTATCAAATTTTTTTTTAGAAAGCGCTAAGAGTCAAATATATGTCCTTGTAAGCAGGATGTGACTTCAGGGACTGACTGTATACAACTCAGAACTGTTATTTCATTGTTTGGACTAACAATCACAGAGTTTGTACAGAATACTGTAGACTCGGCTGTGGTTGACGACTGTTATGTTTGTTTTACTGTTGAGTTTTATCAAAGAAGACATTATAACTGGTTTTGCCATTTATTTCATTAAATCAGAATAGGATCATTCCACACAAGCTATTGAATCCAATACTCTTGGTTATATATTATAAGCGGTCAGTTAATGTATACATTCCCCGATCAATGTTTCTCACTCTAGTTGTGACCAAATGGCTTGAGGAGATACACTAAATTACTGCACTACCAACATCTTCTGGTAATGGCAGAGTTTGGGATGTGCACAACTTGTTGAGTGAGAGCCAGGGACCCCCGAATCTGGATCAGGACCCCCATACAAAGGAACTCATGGGTTTCGGGACTCCTGAGAAAGGAAATCTAATGGAAGCCTTGCAACACCTTTGCTACCAACGCTTATGTTGATGATGCGGGCAAGATTCCTCCCATTCTTCAATCTCGAACTGATGCAATCATTCTCTTTATCAGATTCTGGCCAAAAAAACGTTCCCAAGAAAGTAAGCAACCTTGACACAACTAAGGCTACTGGACCAGATGGTATTTCAGCTATGGTGCTGAAGAACTGTGCACCAGAACTTGCCCCAGTACTATCCAAACTTTCCCAACTATCCCTGGACAACCTGACAGTTCCAAGTGAATGGAAAACTGCGCATGTGGTAGCTGTACCCAAGAAAGGCAACAAGCAAGACCCGTCCAATTACAGGCCGATATCACTTCTATCAGTAATATCAAAGGCTAAGGAGAGCCTTATCAGTGACTGCATCCGAAAACACCTGGAAGCACTCAACCTTCTTAGTGATACACAGTATGGGTTCCGTCAAAAGAGGTCTACTGTTGACATGCTTGCATACGTCACTCAATGGCGGAACAATGCGCTAGATTCGCAGAACGAGGTGCGAGTTGTCGCCCTTGATATTAAGAAGGCATTTAATACGGTCTGGCATTGAGGTCTGTTGTCTAAGGTCAACTCCTTTGGAATTCCTGGTGATCTACAAGGGTGGATTTCATCATTCCTAGCCAATAGGCAACAAGCTGTTGTGTTAGATGGCCTCACTTCTGTGTCAACCCCTGTAACAGCTGGTGTGCCCCAAGGAAGTGTTCTTGGACCATTTCTTTTTCTAATGTTTATCGATGATCTTAGATTCCAGGTAGAAAATGATATTCATTTCTTTGCTGACGACTCAACCCTTCACACTGTCATCAAGAATCCTAGTCATAGAGTTATCAGTGCTAACAGTCTCCAACAAGATCTAAACGCAATTGAAAAATTGGCAATAGACTGGTGTGTTACATTTAATTCAACAAAAACTGAGGAAATGATAATAAGCCAGAAATATAGTCAGAACCACCCACCTTTGTTCTTCACGGGTTCCCGTCAACAAGCAACAAAAAGTATTACTCTACTAGGAATGATATTAATAAACACACTATCTTGGACACCCTACATCAACAGCATTGCTAAAAAGGCTGCTAAAAGGCTATACATCCTCAGCCGCTCAAGAAACCTCCTTCCTCTTTCAGCCAGGACCACAGCATACAAAGCTTCCATCAGACCACTGATGGAATATGTGTCACCAGTATGGTCAGGGGCAGGCAACACAGCACTTGGTCTGCTGGATCGACTCCAATGCAAAGTCCTCCGTGTCTTGAAGATAGAAGACCCAGTGGAAGCAGGAATTATTGATGTTACTGACAGTTGTTTTAGGCTTTTTCTTAACAGTCCTCACAAAGTTTCTGTCATCAACTGCTGATGTTTTCTTTGGTGTACCAGGTCGACGTCTGTTGCTCAGTACAGCAGTGGTGTCTGTCTTCTTCAGGAAATTCAAAATGGTTGTACTGGCTATGGCTAATAGTGCAATGGCACTGATTGATTTTCCATCTTGTCTAAGCCTCCTAATTGCTTGCGTTTCTCTTATAAAGAGCGCTAGGTTCTTCATGTTGGTTACACCATTTTAACTACGAATGCAGTCTGCGCAAGCAAAACCCAAAGCTGACCATAAGAGTAGACGCTATTTATTGTTCTAATAATCAATGTAATAGGACACACCTGGGCAACGAAAAACACCTGTCAGTTGCGTGTTCTTATAATTTGAAAAATGGGTGGGTTCAAGTAAAAGGTGTTATCTTGTAAGTAGTTTTACAGATCTAGATGCAAATATCTGGAGACAGAAGCTGAAATACTGACCTCTTGCCTCATACTCATTTTTTGATGTCACACCCAGATGTTTTCAGTGAACAACAGAAATAAAGGAATTGGCCATGCTGTTCCAATACTTTTGAAGGGGACTGTATATCCACACATTTTCAAAACTGTTGAATAAGTAACTGCTCATGAACTCATATTCAAATGCACTATAGCTGAGCAGTTAAAGATAGCAAAACTCTGCTAACAAGCCCCAGTCTCCTGACAATAGGTGAGAACTCACTCCCAGGGCCAGAGAGATCTGCCATGTTGTTTCTTTCTCTTCAACTTCAAGTCTTTTTAAATTAAAGTGACAATTGAATTATGGATTTTAATTTCTGACAGATATTTTTTTCCTTTAGGGTGCAGAGCAGGATCTCACCCTCATCATACCGCAGCCTCTCGGCAGATCCCGGGGCAGCTGTGGGGACCCCCCGGTACAGCCCCTCTCCCACAAAGTCCGCGTAGAAAAGCTCGAAGGTAAGGAGGGCCATCCAGCTGAAGACATGTGCCAGGAAGAGGCGCCAGATGACCAGAGGCACCTGGCTGTACGCGCGGTATAGCCGCGGCATCGCCGAGAGGCATCCCCTCAGGGCCAGGGGCAGGGAGGGCCGCGGGCAGAAGCACCCCCAGGACATCCCGTACGGGCTGGTGGAAGCACTGCTCTTGGACTTCTCCCCCTCCCCTGGCTCCTCCGAGATAAATGCGGTGGTCAGCACGCACAGGAGGAAGATGACGGTGAGCAGGGAGAAGATGAAGGCCTCCTGCCCGCCCATGTAGGTGGCCAGGGGCCAGGCGTTCCAGTCAATGGCGGGCAGAAGGAAGCCCACACAGCCACCCAGGCTGATCATCAGGGAATAAATGGAGAAGGCCTGGCAGCTCTCCTCCTCGCTGGGGAAGAGGTCGGACAGCAGGGCCTCCAGAGGGGTGAAGCAGGCCACGTAACAGAACTCGTTCAGGCTGACGCCGGCCACCAGCAGCAGCACCTCCAGGTAGTGCTGCCGCGGGACCAGCAGGCCCGCCAGGTGCGAGGCGCGAGGAATCAGCCACAGGCTCAGCAGGATCCCCACACACAGGGCCCAGATGAAGGGTCTCCGCCGGCCAAAGCGTCCATTCCACCGGTCGCTGGCGTTACCGATCATGGGCACGAACACCAGCCCGAGCACCGGCCCCAGTCCTGACGGCGAGAAGAAGATTATCTAGATCTGCTCTTATGTGGTCTGTGTAGGAGAAAAACATTAAAATCAGCCTTTTCTGAGTTTTTACAATTCAGACAAAGGTTTCGCAAAATTTGAAACTGTGTTTAAATGAGTCCCTACAGTATCCTTAGTAATCTAGTCCAGATCTGGCAAATCCAAATGAAATGGTTGTTGTTCAGATCAGGTCCAGTGTGGTCTAGATGTGAAAAAGGCTAGGCAATTTCTCAAACAAAAGGCTGTAGTTTAAACGCTCAACATCTTGGATAGCAAATAAAATAAAGACCATATCATTCTATGATTCCTTTCCATCGCACCAACCCCCAATTAGTTACGTTTTCAGTTTACAAATTCACTTGAGATAGACCTAACCCTGCCACATACAGACATGAGGCCATTTTAAAGGGGACAGAAAAATTTCAATCAGAAGCCAACTTCAGCTTCGTGACCTTTACAAACCTGCTGCTCTGTCAATGGCCGCATTCATCTGGTCCTGTACAGTCCGTAAACTCTAAGCTCCGCTCACATGCGAGGAAGACAGCACGTCCGAACTTGAAAGTTACCAGTAAAATGGAACGGACCTTGTTTGAATAGTCACCGTCATAGATCTAGCCTACTGCTCTAGGCCTAGCCATGCGAGTGCGCGACATAGGATGTCCATCACTCCTCACCATAGGACTGTTAGCATGTAGCACAGAGCTAAATACACACAAGAGTAGACACGAGACCAGTTCTGGCGAGATTCGTGTCCGCCATCGTACCGAAGGACAGCTTCCCGTATGGAACTGTGAGAAACCTTCGACCAGGGTAGTTTAGAGGTGGAATACAGAGATTGTGTTGATGAATTTTATATTACATTAACCTAGGTGAAGTTTGTATGTGAGCATATGAGAAAAATAGACCCAAAAGTGAACTTGATGCTGATGATACTACAATTAACAGAGTTATCACTTATCATACATAATATTTTCACTGTGAAAGAAATTCAGTGTTTTTCATTTCACTTTATCTAGTCGCATATGCACATGTACACAGTGGCGGTCCATCGGCAGAAACACAGGTCCAGCAATAACCTCACCTTTCACTGCGTAATGACCTAAACCTCTCGCAGTTTACCTCTCCCGATTAGCAAGTTGCTCAGAATAATTGGTAGAACCGACGAGAGTCAAATTTATTTTTGAAAGCCTTGATATACATTGCACCACGAAATTATACGGCGTTTTCTTCCGCACATCAATGACTACGTAAAATATTAATATGTCTTTATAATTTCTGTGCTCGTGTAGCTTGTGAAACAGCACAGATTTGCGTAAATTAGTTTGCGAGGCTTATTGAGCAATAAACCACGAGAATCCGATCTATAGTCTGAATGTAGTGACAGCTAAAGGGCATTGTTAGGTACTATGCACAGCTGAGTGATGGCAAAAATAATTGCTGCGAAGTCAGCGAAAGTTTAGGATTTTTTGCATTTATGTTTCAATCCTAACAATGTTGTATCAATTATATAAATGTTGGCAATAGGCATTCATTTCTTTGTTATCATTTCTTATTATGGAAAATGGATTGGTTTTGGTCGTTCAGTCGATAAATTGTTGATTGTTAATCAAGCGAACTTGAATGAGAACAGCGAGAGGACAGTCGAGTGGTAAAGGGTAAGGCCACTGAAGCCCCTCTGAACGTGTGACCGCACGCCGCTGCATGTACAGCGTTTGATTGCGCAATTCCCTCTGCCCATTCCTTACACAAGATGGCGGACGTGTCTCACGTTTTGTGGTTGGTTCAGCCAATGACGTTGTCTACTCTAGTGTTTTCTTTAGCTCTGTGGCATGTAGTCATCATTTTACTTGTGGCGAATACTTTTATTGCTGGTTTACTGAATAGATCGATAATTTGTCATGATTAGTTCTTGTTCTTACTTCTCAGAGCTTGCCGTAGCTATATTTCTCCTTGATTTGACCGTGTTGACGGAGCCCTGACATGCCGCCCACATCGGTCAGTGAACTACGGACTGACGAAAAATTCAGCTCCCACAATGGCGCCCCCAAGGGGGGGGGCCACGGCCACCCCTGGAAAACTGCTGGCCACCCCACTGCCCCCCCAGAGCAAAGAAATGTATAAAACATGGGCGTAGCCTCCGTGACGTTACTCATAGGTTTTCTGAATATCCACTGCGAAGCTCATTTGGTCGCCAGTTTGGCATTTGCCTTACTCCGCCTACCTCCGGCTAATCCAAAAATGGTCAAAAAGGTGAACCGTTGCTGGAGCTGAGGCGAGCCGAATGGAGCCTGGTTGCTGAAACACGCCCCCCGAGCTCGAAGTTACCAACCAAGCTACTGCTTACGAACTAGGGTAGAAACCAACTCAGTTCGATGCTTTCGTTGCCAGCGCTATGGCGAGATGCTTGGTCATATCTGTCCTCGTAAAGGAAAGGAGCCGCCAAGTTGCTTGAGGTGGCGGGTCGAACGCTGTTTGTATCCGTGAAGCAGTTGCGAGACGAACGCTGTACACCGCTGGGAAGGTGCGGCGGTCGGCTCATCCCTATGAGTACGAGCGGTGCTCAGCTCAGATTTTTCACGCACCTTAGCCCCGCCACATTAATGGTGGTATGGCCAGTCAAACGTTAACATTGCATAACGTAAGCTTACTAGCAAGCCTGGTGGAGGACCTTTATTTTTATTTTTCACACAGGCATATTTTTGATCTATCACCCAATATTTTGAATTCGGTGAATGCTGAATTAATTGGCTTCGGTGGCGAACATACACACGAGTTATCAATGCTAGCACAGCTGGGCATCTGGCTCCAAGGCTAAACCATGGTTATTTCAGCAGCTACCCAGCTAATCTATGACCTTTATATTAGCTAACGATAACAATGTGACTCGCAACGTTTCTTTCGCGTCGTCTAAATAAAGGTACTTCTGGAACTCAACAGAGACTTTGCTCTTAGCTTCACTTTTCACTTAGGTTTTTTTTCTCTCGTGTAAATGTTGCGTTACTGGACACCGAATATAACCGAACGTGGCCAGCTAGTGACATTGTTTCCTTTGCCATTTGGCTTATTAATTAGGTTAATGTAGCTAGTGGGCTTGTGGATGGTGGACTTAATGAAGAAATGCATTTAACGACAGCTTGCTAGATACCGTGGGATAGGTTTAATTAGCTATAAAGCTAGCTAGAATGATACTGATACCGTATCAGTAACCGCACTGAAAATGGAACGAATCCATTTGCGGCGAAGCAGCGGTAATTGTTGCATTTGCAGCAAGATAACATGAAAGGAGAAGAGACTCTGAGCCAGAACATGAATACATCCCTACAAGGGAGGACCAACAGGAGACATAAACTTTGCACGAACGTGTGGAACAGACAGCAGCCTCAGTCTCAGCCACAGAGACTGGTGGAGACTCAGCTAGATTTAGGCTAGCCCCTACTAACCTGTCCCTGGACCAACAGGTGAATTTATCAGTGTGTATGGATGGCTACAGGGTAAAATCATTTGGATAAATCTGTGGTTATGGTCTACAGTGAGTGAGGCATTTTCATGGTAATTATATTAAACCTTTGATTTACCTTTGTCAGTAGTTGAGACTAAGGATAGTCTGAATAGAAATGTTCATTGGCCAGTATTACAAATTTAATTACAATGGAGAACCCTTACTACTCATACTATTGAATTATTATTATTATCATAGTTGTTCCTAAAAAAAAAGCTGTATTGAAAACTATTGGAAATGTTTGTGTGTTTTTCTGAAACATGAGGCAAATGTGTCGGATGCATATTGTCTTTTTAATGAAAAGGAGTCAAGGACATAGTCTAGGAAACATCATATGTCTTTATTTTTTGTGAGTGTTTATTAGATTCGGCTGTAGGTAGACGGGAAAGCTATAAGGGGGGGGGGGGGCAGTGCATGAAGTGCATGACCACGGGCTGGAACTGAATCGGGGTTACACAAGGAGGACTGATTTGGTGTGCCACCCTAAGATTTACACTGGCCCCA
Source organism: Gymnothorax javanicus (assembly GCA_029692085.1). Taxonomy (NCBI): domain Eukaryota; kingdom Metazoa; phylum Chordata; class Actinopteri; order Anguilliformes; family Muraenidae; genus Gymnothorax; species Gymnothorax javanicus. Next base: position 13,794,902 of record CM056202.1, on the reverse strand, counting down.
TCTGACCACCCCAATGAAAATTTTCTGGGGGCGCCACTGCCAGCTGAATGAAAATTCCTCACCTTTGTCAGTCAGTATCATTCGGACGTGAGAGCCCAGTCGAATGCGCTCTGTCTCTTGCGGTTGAGGGGCTTTCAGATACATCTTTTGATTTTTTTTCATGTACGATTTTAGCGGGTCCTCCACAGAAGGGACTGACGTACGTTCGGGAGAGGAGGATTTGAAGGTTGCGTAGTAGCAATCACGTAACAATGTGTGTCGTACTACCGTCATAGGAAAATACAACATAAAAAATTTCTAGATAGCCATGCGCCTGATGTAGGATAGAATTGTAATTGTTTGATTAACTCACGACAGTCGCAGAAAGGATGTACAATGGTGGAACATTCGTAGGACTGTTGTGGGTTTAACGTAGGACGACCATAGGTCTATCGTTGGAAATTCCAAAGATAATGAGGACCTCAGAAGACCCCAAAAATCAAACTAAATTCGTACCGCACGACAGACCTACGAAATGGGCCTGACATAAAGAATCACCTACGATGCCAAAAAAATTTTGAACATGTTCACAATTCTACTACGAGGGTCTATGACAGCCTTTTTCCGTCGTAGAATACATGAATTTTGTGGGAAAGACTTGATGATTTTCAAATCTTAACTGATTTTAAATATATGAGAGACCACGGAAATAGTTGCAGATTTAATGAGTTTTTTATACTTCAATTACACTCCAGACGTTTCAGTGATCGACCACACTAAAGTTTTTAGAGTTGTGATTCCAGGGACTCACAGAAACCAGCGTGATCAGACCATAATTCAGACAGACTGTCGTACTTTGTCCATGCAACGTTTCTTAAAAGCAATATGTGTTATGAATATTGCCTTGATTTCAATGACTGGAGGGATTTAATGCAAGACACTCTAACACTTAGCAGAGGCATTCAAAAGACATGAAGACACAGCATTATCGTATGTAGTATTTTCAATATTTGTGTAGTATTGTATCCAATATCACATATATTTTCTTTTGTTTTGTTGTTTTTCTCTATGCATCAGTGACTTATGAAATTCCAAGTTTTAGGCCAATACACTGGGTGAGAGACTTCATGACGCCATTGGCTGATTAATCAGTTAATTAAATACACGCACAATCTGCGGATCACTTTCTCTTTTTTTTTCCAAATGTCGAAACACTCCCCTGCCTGGAACGTTCAAGCAAATATGGTTTCTAGTGTTCACAGAGGACAGTGAGGGCAGCCAAAAAAAAACATATCACAGAGACAGGTCAAAGGGAAATGGCCAGACTGGTTCATCCAGACAGAAGGGTGACGACAACTCAATCACACGTCTCAACCTGGCTATGCAGCAGAGTATCTCTGACATGTTAAACCTGAAAGTGGATGGGCAACAGCAACGTCACACTGGGTTCCAGTCCAGTCAGTTTCAACAGAAGGTTACACAGGTGAAAGGCTCACCAAAACTGAACAGAGAGAGATCGTAAATATGTGCAGCATCATGCAGATGGTAGGGTCAAAATTTGAAAAAAAAAAAAAAATAATGGGAATCCAAGGATCCATCCTGTCTTTTGTTGACACTGGTGTTGACTGTGTGGGAATATTTTTTTTGAAACACATTAGGTCCCTTTGTACCAATTAAGCACCACTTAAATGCCACAGCCAAGCTGGATATAACTATGTGTTTTCAATATATGTTATTACAATGTGCCTCCCTTTAAGGCCACAGTCTGCCATCTTCTAATGGGTGGTTATAGCAGGATAACATGCCATGTCGCGAAGCACGTAATCTCGAGCCGGTTCTACGAGCATGAAAATGCAAACTCTAACGACCTCCACAGTCACCAGATCTCAGTCTGGCAAAGTACCTTTGAGATGAGGAGGAGAGGCAGATTGGCTGCATCAGCAGGCAGCTGACAAACAAGCGGCAACTGTGTGATACTATCATGCGAACACTGAGCATACTTTGGAAAGAATTTTTTCAGCACCATGAGGAATCCATGCCACAAATAATTCAGGCTGTTCCAAGGGCAAAGTGGGGGTCTTACCCTGTATTAGAAAGCTGTCCCTAATAATGTGGCCAGGGTGTCCACAATATTAGATACCAAGGGCAAAAGCAGGGATCCTACCCTGTTTGCGCACTGTACACGCATAAGTTATGCACAGTCTACGCAATACGTGGCCAAAAATGTGAACTATGCGCGAACAAAGCGTGAACGCTTCGTGAGAAGTTCCTGCCATGCGCGAATGGTTCCTGACGAGCGCGAACTATGCGTGAGCTGGGCGTGCCATGATCTTGTGAACAACTCGTGACAACACCCTAACAGGGCCCGCATTGTCACGCACCGTTGGCAGTGTTTGCGCCGAGTTCGCGTAGAGTTCACACAAGTCGCACGCACATGGCACGAGCATTGCGTGCCGAATGCGTGCCGAATTTTTGAACATTTAAAAATTCTCTCTACGACATGGCACACACCCCGGCACCCTTCACACACTCCTCACGCTCGTTCCCGAAGACTTCAATCGTTGCCACGACGCATTGCGGGAACAAAAATCGCGCAAATGTCAGGGTGGCATTAAAGATGAGAAACTTGGCCGCAAGAACTGGAAAAGAGATGTCCGCACACTGTTAAATGAGCTCCCAAAGCACCCTCCTCTGGCTCCGCTATGGGTGGAATACGCCCATTCAGACCGAAGCCCACCGTTATTCCCCCGAAGTATAGGAATGCGTCCTTGGATACGTATTGTCGTCTAGTTGAGCGCGACACACAATATGCTCTGAAAAAGAAACGTGAATACAGGGTGTTCAACAATATGCCAAAACTGGAAAGGAAGGCTCTTAGGGAAATTGGTAATGATAAATGATAGTTACTCGCCCTGCGGACAAGTGTGGAGCTATTGTTGTTCAAGATCTGTCAGGCTATGAAACAGAAATTAGGAGACAATTGAATGACAAAGATTTTTATGCGAGGCTGCCTTCTGATCTAACCAACCGTTTTAAGACCTGTGTCCACGAGAGATTGCAGGGTTGGCTTGATAACGGTGAAATTACTAAAAAAAAAAGAATTTGAATTTATGCGAAATGACTTTCCAGTCACTCCTGTTACTTATACCCTCCCTAAAGTTCACGTCTCAGACCACTCCCTTGTTGGGAAGGCCAATAGTGAGTGCTATTGGATCTCTTACAGCCAATATTTCTACCTTTGTTGATTACTGTATCCAATCTTTTGTTTTCTCTCTCCCTTCATACACCAGGGATTCGATTGATTTCATTAACAAATTAAAGGCCATCACACTGCCTGCCACAGAGTGTTTGCTTGTTACCCTTGATATTGCCAGCCTCTATACCAATATTCCACATGATGGTGGGATGGAAGTTTGGACTTTTTTCTTAGCAAGAGACCGACCTGATTCAAAACCAAGTACTGTTGGCATTGCTGATCTTGCTGAGCGTGTACTGTGCTCTAATTATTTTCTCTTTAAGAATGAATACTATCTACAAATAAAAGGTACGGCCATGGGTAGCACCATGGCCCTGAATTATGCCAATCTATATATGGGTTTTTTTTTTAAATCAATTTGTTCTGGACCCTGAGGTAAATCCATTTTTTTTCCAATATTCTTCTATACCAGCGTTTCATTGATGATATTTTCCTGGTTTACAATAACAATGCAGAAAGCTTACAAGAGTTTCACCAGTATTTGAATTCTTCTAATGATCATTTAAGGTTTACCCTGGAATTTAACCGGACCCGTATTAATTTTTTAGATGTTCTGGTCATTAAGGAGGGCAACAGTTTATATATAGATTTGTACCGTAAATCCACGGACAGGAATACTTTATTACGTGGGGATAGTTTTCATCCCATGCATCTCAGAAAGAGTCTTCCCATCAGTCAATTTCACCAGATCAGGAAGTTCTGCTGCTCAGATGCTTTTTTATGAAAAACAAGCTTTTGACCCTACTAATAGATTCCGTGAAAGGGGCTATAAACCGGAATGGATAGAAGCGGCAGCCAGTCGATTTAATTCAGTCACGCAAAACGAGTGCCTGATCCCCAAAAGAGACGTGAAACTAATTCCCCCCATTGCATCATTAAATATTCCCCTATGGGCTCTGAATTCAGAAATATCATTCTCAAACATTTGCATATAATTGAATCAGACCCGAGACTTAAAACTGTATTTAAAGAGACACCTTCTTTAGTCTTTAGACGTGCCCCTAACTTAAGGGATCAACTGGTCAGGTCTTAAATTCCTGCTAATAAGCAACACTCCTTTCTCGATAATATTTCAGATGGTAATTACAAATGTGGCAATTGTGCACAATGCGGTTACACTCATAAGTGCAAAACCTACACACATCCAAACAGTGGTAAACCTCTTAGAGTACGTAGTGTTATCACTTGTAGCACATCATTTGTTATATATTTACTTAAATGTCCGTGTGGTCTTGGTTATATAGGAAACACTGCGAGACCTCTGCGTGTCCGTATCAGCGAGCACCGCAGTAATGTGGCGACGTGCGCAACCCTGTTGCAGCACACTTTTTGTCTGCTGGCCACAACATCAGTCCCCTTAAATATGTTGGTATTGAGAAAGTAGAAAAAACCCCCAAAGGGTGGCGATCATGAACGCTTACTTTTAAATTGTGAAACTTACTATATTTATGCTCTCAATACTGTGTCTCCTAATGGGTTAAATGAAGAATTTGATATCAAACCCTTTTTATAGGTTTGACAGATCTTGCATATTTCTCTGTTCGTTATTATTTTCTTCTGTTTTCTAGCATGCTTATTCTTACCTTACATTTGCCTGCGCAGTGCTGAGTATTTTCAATATATTTTTATTTATTTTTTATCTTTTGTTTATCCACCACTGGACTTTTGGGCATATGGATTTTCTTTTGGAGTGTAAACACGGTTGATGGTCTTATATCTGCTCATACATTGTGTGTGGTTTGGCATAGTGTATTTATACAGGTTGAGATTTCTTGCATAGGAGGCGAATAGCTCCGTATTCTTTAATGTATGCGTTTTCCCTGTTCCTGCCATCCGTCTTTACTTGTCACATTGGGATTGGCTGGCTGACGCACACACCTCCCTGTAATGACATTATTTTTATATTGTAGTCCAGACCACATTGGATTGTACTTTTCGTGTATGGACAATGCCGATATAATTCTTTATATAGATTTTTTAAATATAAATTTGGTGTAATTCACAGATCCTTATATGTGTCTCTTTGACAGGTTGCCTGTTAATAGATTAATAGATTGATAGATTGATTGATTGATTGATTGATTGATGGATGTGCCTGCCCACTTCCACATCGTGAGTTTTTATATACACCCCCACCTACTCACTTGGCCTTGTTTGTACCTGACGAAGGCCATATCCGCCGAAACTGTTGTGCATTAAAAGAAAATTTTGGGAGCTCATTAACAGTGTGCAGGCATCTCTTTTCCAGTTTTTGACGCTATTGTTTGTCCTGCACCTGTTGTAATACTTGGATGTGCGCGTAACTCTTGGAATTTTAAACTTGGCCGCAAGACCACAAAAATATTGCTTATCAGTCCTTCGTATCAGAGTTGGGTTCAAGTACTTTCAAGAATTGGATGCAAGTTTTTTTTTTAAATACCAAAGTGCTTGCACTTGTATCAGAGTACTTCCTATTAATGCCTGAAGTACTTGTACTTGTGTTCAAGTACTTTTCAAAGTTCTTGACCAATCTGTCTCCTAAGTGCTGACAGAGATTGGTCAAGTACTTTGAAAAGTACTTGGATACAAGTACATGTACTTATTATTAGGTATTATTAGGCATTAGGCCTAATAATATTATTAGGCCTAATGGCTAATATTAGGCATTATTAAGTAGTACTCAGATACAAATACAAGTACTATGATATGTAAAAAAAAAAAAAAATACTTGCATACAATTCTCAAAAGTACTTGAAAGTACTTGGACCCAACTCTGCTTCGTATCAACTCAGGAAACAGTCTGGTTTCCTTCAGGTGACTGACGGGGGGAAACTTCTGTAAAACGCCCAGCTAAAATAACAGTGATTAATACTGATGACTGGTTGTGTACCTGTTGCCACTGGATAAAACAGGAGACTGCGAGTATGTGCTTCCCGACCCATGCGCCACTTGATGTACTAGTGAGAATTTGCATGTTCAATCCATATAATATGCAGTCAGTGTAACAGTGGAGAATTTAAAATGAATGCATTGCCGCATAAATGTATTCAAAGCATGCAAATAGGGGTGACAACAAATTATAAATTAAGGTAGTTATAGAAGAAGTGAAGCCCCCTTTCTGTTACAGATTCATCATGCCCTATCTGTTCACCAATAGTTTTACCCATTCAGCTCTTTCATTGCCCTCCAGACCAGGCTGTTGTGGGGAAGGAGTGGTGTAGGAGGTGCTCTCAGCAATATGTGCCCTTTCACATATTCTCTACAGGAAATGGGCCAAAGCCACAGAGTTTCAGGGCAAAAAAATTATTTATGATATGATTTTTCTTAAAAATTGAACAGGTTGATTTGCCTTAAAGAGAACTTAGGGGTAACAGTGTCACAGTAATCACTGGCTATTTTCAGCAATAGAGTTCTAAAACTAGCTTTAGAATTTAGAAAAAAAAAACCTATCATTCTTTAAAGGATCAGTATGTGAGATCTAGAGCCATCAAGTGGTGAGATTATAGATTGCAACCAAATGATCATTCCCTTTCTCAGAGAACCTACGGTGGCCGCAAAACTTGCAAAAACGCGAACGGCGCGCTCTCGAGTCAGTGCTTTATTTAATTACTTTTTTCCCGTTCTGGGCTACTGTAGAAACATGGCGGTGCAAAATAGCGAGCTCCGTGTAAGAGGAACCGCTCTCTCTGTTGATTTAAAGGCAGTGTTGCCCACTCTCCCGAATTTTTCGGGAGTTTTAGTGGCATATTCACGTTCCTGTTGCGTACTCAGCAATTATTCAATTAACGCGTATTAAAGAGGTCCGCCCACAGAATTGAAGTCCTTGTGCGAGGAGGTTTATCAGTTTCTCGTGCGTGAAGGTGGATTTCACCACTAGTATTATGGAAACCGACTATGACTCCAGACGTCTTACACTTTTCTTTACTCAGGGGATGGCAGCAATTAAAGACGTTTCACACGGTCTTGTATCATTTAAACAATCATTAAACACATGCTTTGCTTCTAACCCATGAGAAAAAGAAAACCGCAAGACGACAAGAGTCAGAATGAGTTTCCATATTACTAGTGGTGAAATCCATCGTAACACACGTGAAGCTGATAAACTTCCATGCGCAAGGGCTTCAATTCCAGTGAGAATCTTTTAAATACGCATTGGTTGAATAATTGCTTACTACGGCACGGGAACATGAATATGCCACTAAAACTCCTGAAAAATAGTTGGCAACACTGATAAAGGGCTCATTCTGGATAAAAGAAAACACTATGATTCTTATTTTCAGGAAATAATTCACTGATGAAAATGTACTTTTGAATATTATATTCCATTCCTGCCAGTTATTCAGCCAGATTGTCCATCTAAATCTTACACACTGGTCCTTTAAAGAGCCAAGCTTGTTTAAAGAGCTCCTTATTACTCCCTCTCTACTGGCTTTTATTCAAAACATCATTTGAAGGCTGTCAGCCGTTAGCTGGCTAGCATAACTCACCCAGGACCATAGTCATGAAGCGCTCCTCCATTCCAGCCTGCAGCAGCAGTGGTGGTATGTAGGTAGTCCCAATGGACTTGCATAATTCCAGCCCACCAGACAGTGCGTTGACCAGAAACAGCTGAGAAACCCTGGTCAACATGACAGAAAGCACGTTCTGGGCTTCTGTCCGTCCACCTCTCTCCCCAGGACTTCAATCACTGCGTCCAAAGGCCAAACACTGGATCTCCGTGAGGTAGTCCGAGGACGCCTTATCAACTTTCAACAGCCAACTGCAGAAATAATGATAAAAAAAGATAAATTCCTATCCCAGCCTGGATAGGATTATTCAACAAAGGGTTAAAGGGCTTCCTAAGTGTATTACTGTCGTGTCTATCGCTGTACCCTTCAGAACGAGTCACTGTTAGGTTCCCATGGTTACCTAAGCAAGTTCCATATGAAATGAAATGGCATCAGGGCAGCAATCTCACCAAAAAAAAAGCCCATGATAACAAAGAATATATTGCCATTGTATGCACTGTACTGTGGGGTGAAGAGAGAAGTAACTTCACTAAGAGTCTATACCGGTAACTGATTCCAGCAAACTGATTGATATAGCCACTCTTTATCTAAAATAACAAAATGTAAAAAAAAAAAAAAAAAAAGTTTTCAATGACTGCTTAAAACATCAACTCAATGTTCCATTTTAATATCCAAAGCCAGTTTACAAATCAAATTTACAGGCTGCAGGAGGTTTTACAAACCCCTTAAAACAACACATTTCATTGCATGTCCTATAAACTCTTTATACAACAAAATATAACCTTGTTGAATTTCCCATGTGAAAAAAATTGCAAGCACCATTCTGGAATATCGCATGAACTGTAAAATTTTGCATCTAATACCAAATGGACCTGCCTTGATATTGTGAGGCAATTTTATTGTACGTCACCCAGAATAACCACAAATTTCCACATGCACAGGAAAAAGCTTAACAGACACAAAAATGTTTGATGCATGCAATATCCACTTCCTCTTCCGCAAGTTTGCTTTCACTTCTATGAACATTGTTATAATGGAACATCATCATAAGTGCAGATTGAGTTAAAATATGACACCTCATAGTTTTGGCTGAATCACAGTTAACCACACATTTCATAAATGTCAGTGAAGTAACAAGAGTAGCTTTAAAATAGAGTATTAAAATATGGAAAAAGTGCACTCAGACTGATCTGAAATCATGTTTGATTATTCAAAACTTACATAGTTCAACACTTATATCACTGATTTCTAAAAATCAATTTACATAAAATCTTCCTGTTAAAAGCTAAACACCGATCATTCAATAACATAACAGACTGGCGAGAACAGATCATTCAGCCCAACAAGGCTCAACATATTGATACAACTAAATTGTACCAAACACTAAGGATTCTTAAAGAATAAATGGTATAAAGCCAGATCTAGAGAACTTTCAGAGTTCCTGCCTCTACGACATGGCCACTAGCAAGCTATTCCACACTGTGACCGATCTCTGAGTCTGCATTAAATTTACCAATGATAAGTTCCATTTATTTCTTTTTTTTTCCTATGTTATATTATTTTTATGAATTAATTTTCCATCTCCAATCCCATCCAAATCTGGAATGTGTAATGACCAAACTATGATGTAGCATGCACGCACAGTACTGTGAAAAAGTATTTGCCCTGTTCCTGATTTCTTTTTTTTATTTGTATAGTTGTCTCACTAATATGTTTCAGATCCTCAAACAAATTTCAATATTAGACAAAGATAACCTGAGTAACTACAAAATGAAGTTCTTAAATGATGATTTCATTAATTAAGGGAAAAAAGCTATCCAAACCTACCTGGCCCTATGTGAAAAGTAAACAATTCTGTTTACTTTAAAACAAAAATTCTGCAAAGAGGAGTGGGCCACAATTCCTCCACAGCGATGTGAAAGACTCATTGCCAGTTATTGTAAACGAACGATTGCAGTTGTTGTCGCCGAGGGTGGCATAACCAGTTATTAGGTTTAGGGGGCAATTACTTTTTCACATAAGGCCAGGTAGGTTTAGATAGCTTTTTCCCTCGATAAATGAAATCATCATTTAAAAACAGCATTTCGTATTTACTTGGGTTATCTTTGTCTAATATAATAATTTGTCTGATGATCTGAAACATTTAAGAGTGACAAATATGCAAAAAAAAAAAAAGAAATCAGGATGGGGCAAATACTTTTTCACAGCACTGTACGTGACTCGTGCTGCCATCTCAGGACAGTGCAGACAGTTTTTGGTTCTTCTCCGAAACCTGCGCCCATCAGCTGCTGTTTCTTTTCTTTTGCAGTCCTAAATCTCGCAGGCACGGAACACGGAACAACCCAAGCGTGGGCTGGCTAAAGCCGCTTTCACACCGGACGCGAAACGAATTCTTCGCACGACAGATTACATTCAAAGTCAATTCAAAGACGCGAATACACCCAGTCCCTGAGAGGGTTAATTTATTTCTTTTAGAGGGTTAGGGGATTTTGAAAAGTGAAAATGGAGAGAGGCTCGTTTGCTTCTTAAAAATGACTAGCCACAGTAGCTGGTACGCCGAAAAGTTAGTTTCAAACCCAGGATTTATATTTTTTTACATGCAACAAGTTAGGCCTGTAGTTTCTGGCTCAATATGGTTCTCGTTCTTTGTCCTTTCTTAAGTAACAATTTCGAAATCATTATAAGCTTATGTATTGGTCTTGATCATTAAGTAAATAAACTGTTTTATCGTTGATCATGCTATCTAAATCGGGAACAGATTGACAGCAATAATGTATTAAAAGGTGAAAGCCTTGACGGCGCGCCACTGAAAATCCCATAATGATAAAATTTGTCATTTCAAAGGCTCACTAACCTTGTCAAATGCCTAAGGCTTTGCATTCATGTTTATCAGGTTGGATTTAGGGTGTCTTCAATGCAGGCCAAAAATTGCATTGTAAGAAACAGAACATTGGCATTATCTACAGAGTGCAGTTTCTCCGGGAAAATGCAATATGATCACAGTTGAAGCAGAGCTTGTGGCAAGTTTCCGTGTCAACAACAAAACATTTTCAAACCGTGAAATGCCAGCAACACGACAGAGAAGAGAAAAAAAAAAAACAGAAACAAAAAACGTGACAACACAAGCGTGACATGATGTCTCAAAATACAAAACATACACGCACAGCACAGGAGCAAGACAAAGCTGGGAAACCAGGTGTGGAGTCAATATCTGGTACAAAACTGAGAGGAATAATAATGATGATAATAATAATAATAATAAATTGATCGCTGTAATGCCCCCCCCTCGGCATTCCAGAGCTTTGGCTACCTGCCTCAGCCAATCGCACATTTATCCCCTCTGTTCCTTCAGTTAATTCTCTCACCTATTCTTCCTTAGTTAATTATTATCCCCTTGTTTATTTAAGCCTTAGTTCTCCCCCTCACTAATGGGTAGCTTTAATGTGTAACACTCTTTTGTTTAGATCACTCCTTCTTTGTAATCCACTTGGAGTTTTGTGTTTATATTATTTATTCACTTTCTTTGTTTAATAAACACCCAAGTTCCTGCACCCTGGTCCTCCTTGTCCTATCACTCTCCTGGTGCACTTTTAACAATTTTGGGTGCCAGGACGTTAACTCCAGCCAACATTAACCCTCAAGCGACCAAGTGTTTTTAGTGACTAAAATTATTGAGTTGGATTATAAATGACCCCCCTATGTTTTAAGCAAAAGTACTTATTTTTAATGACAATTTTTGTGTTCATCATATCCATACAGCTTCATTGGTGTATGTAAAATAAAATTAAATGATCTAATGTAATAAATTAAGGGTTTTCATATTTTATATTTTTTAGTTTTGTTTTCCAAGAATAATGGAAACAGGAGTAGATATTGGTCCAAGGATCAAATCATTAAAATCATATCTCAACTGGGCGAAATACTAGGGAGCTACAAATATTTAAAAGTTTAAAAATTGACAAATAGGCCTAATTAAGGGGATTATAATGAATAAAGTGAGTTAATTTTAGTGGGTGGTATGCGGCCCCCTCAGGGTGCTCATTTTCTATCTCTACTAGGAAATGTAGAAAACAAATGTTTCTGATGTACAACGTAAAATATCAAAACGGCACGTACAAATATACGTCTGGGGTCGTAAAAGACCCCACTCGGTCGCTTAAGGGTTAAACACGTGATAATCTTATTCTCCGACAGTGGCGTAGCGAACTGCGTCCTGGAAGGGATGTACATCTGTGCTTAACGGCAGCTACTTCTTCCTCATACTCAAGACATGGGCGTGTCCTCTTAGCACACATTTGGCATGGGCTCAAACAAAATAACGCCCAGGATTATTTGGAAATCACAAGTGATAAAACCCATCAGCTGTATTCCTTGTGCAAGCCCGATTTCAAAAAATATGACACATTATGGAAAAAAAAAATCAAAAAGCAGTGATTCGCCAAGTCCATTCACCCTCTACAAAACTGAAAACAGCGCAATGTCATACTTGATTATTTGAATTGTGAATAGCTCATTGAAAATATATGATTATTTCAATCTAACGACGGAAACAGACCCCAGGTGATGTTAAACTGGTGAGCTAATGGTACTATGGGGTCATCACATCTAAACTCAACCATTGCTACCCATGTCATCTCCTCACAAGCACTTTATATGTTTGTGCATTAAAAATAGCATATTTAATTGAAGGCATGCAAAGTTTTAGTTGTCTGAAGGCATTATTATCACAGTTATGGCCATTTGAAATATATACGGCTAAGTCTGAATTTCTGACTTTCATCAACTGCATTCAAGTCAGGAATTTGACTAGGCCAATCTAATACCATCATTTTGTTTCTTTTGAGCCCTACAGTGGAGGACTTTCTAGTTTGTCTCCGATCTTTGTCCTGCTGTAAAGCACTACTGCACTTGAGCCTCAGGTTATGAACTGATGGCCGTACATTGTCCAGCAGGATTTACTGGTAGAGACCAGAATTCATGTTTCCATTATTTATGGCAAATTGCCCAGGTCCTTTAGCATCAAAGCAGCCACAGACTATCACACTGCCACCACCGAGTTTGACTGTTGGCATGATGTTCATATTGTGGAATGCTGTTTAAGCTTTGTGCCAGAGGTAATGGGAGCCAAGTCTTCCAGAAAATTTCACTTTTGGCTCATTAGTCCGCAGAATATTTTTGGCAAATGTAAGATGAACCTTGTGTTTTTGGTCAACAGTGGTTTTCTTCATGCAGCTGTGCCATGGGTGCCATGTTTAACCAGTCTCTTTCTTATTATGGGATAGCGAACACTGTCCATAATGTGGCAAGTGAGGCCTGCAGTTCTTTAGAGGTTTGTCTGGGTTCTTCTGTGACGGACTGGATGAGTCATCGATTCGTTCTTGGGGGAATTTTGATAGCTGGCCATCCTGGGAAGACTCACTATTATTCCGAGTTTCGTACATTTGTACATAATGGCTCTCACTGTGGTTCGCTGGAGTCCAACAAACTTAGAAATGGCTTTGAAACCCCTTCCAGACTGATGGATGTCAACAACTTTGTTTCATCTGTTCTTGAATTTTTTCAGATTGTGACATTAGGTGCTGCTTTTTTTGCCGGCATCACATTGCTAGACAGGATCTAATTTGTTTTTAACTCGAGTTATCTTTGTTTCATATTAAAATTAGTTTGTTGATCAAAAACTTCTAGGTGTAACAAATATGAAAAATCGAAGAAATCGGGAGGGGGTCAAAAACCATTTCACAGCGCTGTATTGCAGGATCCAATAAAACCACAGAGACTTCAGAAGATGAGCTTCAGTGTGCTGGAGACGGATCAGCCAATTACAGTGATGCGACAGTCTGGTTGGATCTCTAGCAGCAAAATGCAAAAACAATTTGACAACAGAGACCATAATGATTCTGCTGGACTTTGCAGTGACTCTTTTATTGTGTAAGACTCAATCCAGGGTTTCTGTTGGGAGAACATTATGCTTGAGGCTTCCTCAGGTGGCTCGTGCGCAGACTACTCTTCAATGGATGTGCAGGCTTCAGGAAGTGACTTCATCCTGAACATACAACATGAGCAAAGTTTCTGGCCTGTTGCCATGCCTTCTCTAGTCTGACTTTTGATTATTTTCTCAGCGTCTTGAAGATCTGAAAGATTTAAACTGGTCTTCACTTTAAGGTTTCATTTTGAATCCACTGTCGTGGCGAACAGACCCAAAATCATGAGAATTATGTCACTGCTCAAATACTGTACCTCTGGACCTTACTGTATATATGCACTTTTATCTATCCAAAGTACACTGAGATGATAAAATTACAGTGTATGTGGATGTGAAGGTTAAACGATTCAATGTACAAGCACCCACTTTCAGTCCCTTTTCCAGAATAAACTGTAGGCCAGACATTAAGGTGACAGCGGGTAAATGAATGGTCACGCTCTGTACCTTTGTACTTGCATGCCAAGCTGGTCTATGTGAACAGGAATGGATCCAAGGTCAGGAGAGTGTGTCCGGTCATACCAAGCAACTTGCTGGACTACGCTACTGACAAAAATGTTCACACAATGTTACTGGAGTAGTGAGACTTCATGAGAATTTAAGGCTTCCGCTTTATTTTTAACCAACTGCCTGGTGTGTATTTGGGAGAGAAACAGGCAGTTTGAGTGGTTTTGCACAGACTAACAGACATTGTGCAAGGAGTTGGGACCCCACAATGTGCTGACTTGAGTGAGATGGAAAAAAAAAGACGCAAGCAATAGAAAAATAAATGCTTACGCTCCCTTGCTGAAGCCAGGCCCAATCAAATTTAAGGGTAATTGGCGAGAGGCAACCTCAGTACTTTCACAAAACCTAGAAAGCGAGACCCTTGTTTCTTTCAAAGTTTCCTGTCCCCTTCTCGAGTCTGCAAATGTGTTCAAAGTGTAATCAAAGGATGGGAGAGCTTCTTGAAATAAAATACCTAAGGTCTCTTTTTTAAAACTCTGGCCACAAAGAATTGACAGCAATCTCTGTTTGCAAAGCTTTGCTCTCCTATTGACAGCTATTGTACAGTGATCACATCACAAGAGTCAACTTGCATTGAAATGAGAGCGAAAATGCTTGCTAAATGCCGCTTTGTGAATGAAATCTAATACAACCAACAATTGCGAACACAGCAGCTCCAGCACAAAGTTGGGATGTATACTTGTATTTAGGCTGCATGAGCAGTTGATTATAGATGACCTATCGATTGGAATCAGACTCTTAGTCAGAGCTTAATCAATATGCTATGACATACATGCATTAGATAGGTAAAACAGGGAAAGCAGCACTGATACAGTATACAAGTTTTGCCCAATACTGGTCCTCCTTCTCTACTATCCTGTAGGATATCACTTCAATGCTAATTTGGCGCTCCCTTTTTTCAGCTCAACAAGATGTCTGGCTGATAAAGGGGCAACTCAGCCGTAAATTTATTGAATGCGACCTGATCAAAGGTAGTTTGATCGTCATTGGCCATTTTGCTGGCTCGGAAGCTCATGCTCATTCTAAATCCAACAATACAGTAAGTAAACTGAAATACTGCATTTTAGAAATAAAATTCAAATTATCACTTCAAATGTTAGCATCTATATCCATCTGCCTCTTCCACAAATGACAAAACTGGGTTGCCATTTTGTATGAACTAGTGCACAGCTGGTTTAAAACACACCAACTATGAGTTGTGACCTGAAGAGACTCACTGTGGATGTAGGTGACGACATGATCGACTCAGTCCACAGAGCCCTGAAGCCCCTCCTTCGCTGCTGCATGGAGCGCTACTTATTAAATAAGCCAATATTTATTGAACTATTTAAACTATTTAAGCTTATCAATTTACATGTCACGTACCCAAATCACATCAAGTTCTACAGTGCAAGTCCTTGGGTCCACAGCAATACCCTCATCAAGTGTGAAGTAGATTTGTATTTCTTTACTTAAAACAGGGACAATACATATTAATAAACATTTACATGTAAATATGCAAGATTGCAGCCAATGGCTAATTTCCATCTTTAGTCCCCTTGGCAGGTTGATATTAACATAAAAAAGTACAACAAAAACAAACAAATATATAACAAACAATGATGCTCCTAACCAGGGGCATGTTTAGGGCCTGGCTACTGGGCTATAGCCTGGGCTATTTTTTCTTTAGCCTGGGGTCTTTTCTTACAGCTAAAAAATAAGACGGGTATGAACTTTGAGCTCTTGCAACCACTGAGTCTTTAGCCTATATTGTAATTTATTCGCGAGCGTGGGTTGGTAAGTTATCGCAGTTACGAGGAAGCTTATGTGTCTGTATCGTTCTGATAAAAGCCTCCTCCCGGAAGCTTTATAAGCCAATTTAAGGGGTGATCTGGGGTTAAATGGGCAAAATTTGATTATTTTTCCAAAAAATTTTTTTTGAATAAAAATATTCTATAATAACCCACCTTTAATAATCACTAATTGCTACAAGGATTAAAAACTGAATTACACTTTTCTATGCTGTCTAATGCATTTTCCATTGATTTCCTAAGGTATTACTTTTTCCACATTTCTCATGTTTGTGGCAGCCATAACTTTTTTAATTATCATTGAAAATCAATGAAATTTGGGCTGCAGGTACTTTACTTCATTAGAAATGCAATGACATAGGGAAATTTTGCCTATCTGTTACATACTTTGAATATTTTGAGTATTCGTCAGATTCTGTGCAAAATAATTTCAAAATTTGAGTAAAATGCCCCAAAATCACAAAACTGATAAATTGGGCAAAGAATGGCTATGTCATTGCATTTGGATAAGCAATGGCTTTTAAATGATGAAAGAAAAACTGAATTCTATCATGGAGTTAAAGAGGAATTGGTGCCAGAAGTTTTCTGCATATTTAATGAGCTTGCTCGGTTACCATGGCAACAGCATAAACAGAAAAATGCCAACTTGTATCTTTTTTGGTGGTTATTACATATACCTCTTTAGATTAATTCTGAGTTGTTTCCTGGTGTCATTTTTCATTTAACCCCAGATCACCCCTTAAGGTCTTAGCATCCACAAAGTTCATGACGACTGAAACGTGCCATTGGGAGCTAGCTAGTGGCGCAGCCATAAAAAAGGATCTGAAAAAACATAAAACGATAAAGGCAATGTTTACTTATTAGATATAAGCCTTCCATTTTTGATAAACGTCATGTTATTTGCATCTGGTAAAGTGAACAGTGAACTTTTTTTTCTCATTGTGGCTAGCTACCACTACATGAGCTAGCTTGATTAACCACATTGGTGTAGTAGTCTAACATTAGCGGGTTTTCATAGCTGTACGTTGACGAGCTGATTTTAAAAATTTGGGATATTGCGGCAGATTTAATCGATTTTCAATATTTGCACGCACACGGCAGTCAATTCTGCAAATATACCTCTTTAGGAAGTGTAAAAACGTCGAGTGCATGGCTTTGATGAATTGTTCTTGCATACGATTAAAACATTCTAAATCGGTTTAACAAGGGCTGCCAACGCTCGTGCATTCTTCATGAGATTTAGTGCCATATTCACGTTCCTGTGCTGTAGTCAGCAATTATTCAATCAACGCAATGCGTGTGTTTCACGATCGTTCAAATTGTTTTAATGAAATAAGACCATTTGAAACATTTTTATGCAATTCCATTGCTTCCAACCCCTGAGTGAAGAAAAGCGTGAGAAGTCCGGAGTCATAATTGATTTCCATGTTACTAGTGGTGAAATCCTCTTTTACGCTTGTGAAACTGATAAACCTCCATGCACAAGGACCTCATTTCCACCTGAGAATCTCTTTCAAACGCGCTGATTGCTGACTACAGCCCGGGAACGTGAATATACCACTGAATCTCACGCATTTCTCATGTCAAATGCGTGAGGGTTTCAGCCTCCCCTATCGCCAGTTCACCAGCCGCCACTGATTCCAGCAATCGAAAGATTCCAACGGCAGTGCATTCCAGCTGAATTGTTTTAATATCAAAATAAATTCCTGCAGCAATCGAGATGCATTCGAGGTGCATTCTGGCTCATTGGAGGCGATTCTGGCAGGATTTTGGCTTCCGATTCTCCCTCGAATGCAATCAGAATGTTTTGAATGCTGTTGGAATGCCGTGAAGAATATTTATAATGCAGTCAGAGCGCAGTTAGAATACACTTCAAATGCCGTTCGATATTTCTCCACTTCGAATGCTCCTGGAAAGTTTTGAGCATGAGCAAAACATTCGGGCCGGCCACAAGAACGGCCTGAATATTTGGAATGCACTCAAAATGCAGTCAGAATTTTTAGAACGCACTTCGAATATCCAGGGATATACAAAGAATTTTCATTCCGACGACATTCCGGCTCATTCCGCCTCTAGTGTGACTAGGGTTTTAGGTTTTAAATAGGCAAAATTCAGCTCTCATTTATATGAAATTTGGTCTGACTTGAATTGTTAAAGTAAAACACTGCAGTTAACTGAGGACAAAATTAATCATTTTTCATTACAATTACTTTCTATTTTTCATCAAGGATTCCATGGTTATTTTAACAACAATGATATACTGGAGTGCATGTGATGACCGAACTAATCAAGCCATTCACAAGTACAATTATATTTGTACGCTAAGCTAAAACAAACACCTGCTCCGACACTGGCCATTTTGCAATCACGACACTGGATTAAGAATATAAGGTAAAAATGAAGTTAAACTGGCAGTAAAAGATCACAATAGATTTTAGGATCAACATTCAAACAACTGTTCAATAAGAAATCATTTTCGGTGAACTTGAGAGCAGAACTATAGAAATGCAACAGCCATGAATTTCAATCATCAGCATTACATTTCACATGACTAAAAGCGCGTCGGATGGGAGCATTTTATAATTATTTCAAGAACCATCACACAGCTCAGAAAATTAATAAAAGTCAAGTCATGCCACTAACTAATGTGCAACATATTAAAGAAGTACAGACTGCCCCAACCTTTCAATGCTTTCCGGTCCATTTTGCAGCAGACACTAGCACGCCTACCTGCCCACATGTATGCCCAAGGACTGAAGAGAAAACCAGCGATGAGTCAGTGGACGTGCCTATCATAAAAAGGGAGGCATTGTGCCCAGGAAAATACAGAGCCGGGGACCATAGGTGTGAACCACGCTATAAACAGCCAATGGGCAGCTGGTATTGTCGACAGGCTCGAAGCACATAACTTGAATTTCAACATTCTCACTCCATGCCCTCAGATGATCTTCAAGGGTGGATTAGGCTGTCATGGGAGCACAATACTGCCTCATTAAACCTTCAGGTGGAGGTGGTTCCCTTTCACAGTGCTGTGAAAAAGTACTTGGCCCCATCCCGATCTTCTCAATTTTTGCTCATCTGTCGCCTCTAAATATTTCAGATCATCCATATAGTTAAAATATAAGACAAAGGTAACATGGGTAAACACAAAATGGAGCTTTTAAATCCTTGTTTAATTGAGACTTTCAGAATAAGAGTGGTCCAACTACAGTTTTTCTTTTTGCATTATATTACAGTATTATTCTATGCATATATTTGCTTTGATCCTGTTTAATCTTTGTAGAACAAGATTTTTATTTTAAACACCCCATTATCAGAGTTTCTTCATTTATTTGTAAAATTTCTGGGAATTTCAAGTGAATATATTTTTCTGAAAGATATATCACCTTGTCGCGGTCTTGAGGCTCCTTCAGTTTGAAAGTTTGAGAATAAGACAATAATTTTAGGCATAAACATCATAAGGGTCATAGTTAATAACTATATTACTGAAAAAACTTAAACTAGAATTAAGAGAGAACCATACTCACACAATCCATTTCGTATCAACACACCCCATTTTACGGTTTACAACAGTTGGTTGATGCAAGTGTTCGGATGAAGATGTTACCGATGTTGACACATCCTGGTTTTTTCATTGAATGTTGGCCATACCCTTGGGCATTTTTCAGCAAATTTCCTTAGTGTGTCATGGTCGAGAACTTTGTCAAATGTGTGAGAGAAATTTAGTCATAAATTATCCTTGTAACCTAGCTTGTACGTATGCAAAAGGAAGAGAAGATTGCAACAGAAATGTTATGAGATGTGCTTGCTGAACTGTTTGTTCCTCCGAAGCCTTGGGATCCTCCGAGACCTTGAGATAAGGCCTCAGGATGAGATAACTGCATGGGCAGTCTCCCCTCCGCTGGGGTGGATGAGCTTATCAGAATCAGATGTATGTGGGACACATTCACTTAGCTGTGGAATGCTGAAATAACAAACTTAGGTTTAAATCAGTTTCAAGCAGATTGGGCTGGATAAAGTTCTTCCAGAAATGAGGAGAAGCGATGGACTAATGGGGGAAATTTTCCGCAGGGGCGTTACATTTAAGACATTATGCTCATACAAATATCCAAGCAAAGGGGAAATCCCTTTGTCCTCATTCTGAATGTAACTTGGACCCTATATGCATATAGTAAATTTGAATTCCTTTTACTATCTCTGTCTCTGAGTGTTTTCTTACAGGAATAAATAATTTCCATCACATACTGGGGGCTCGTCTGGGTTTCCAATATCTCACCAGCACTCCCTGGAGAATCGGCGCTGACTGAAAACCCTGTGCACAGGTCGTCAGCGAGACGACAGGGAAAGTCCTCAGCTCGGAGCGAGTCAAGGCTCTTTGAGCATGTAGTGAGGCCAGGAGGGAGGTTCTCCATAAAGGAGTGGAGGAGCGGGTGAGTGATGGAATTTTCTAGAATCTGGTTTTACTAATGTGAGACAGACAAAGTAAAACTAAAAAATGGGACAGGCTAACAGTAAAGTAAAGGAGGATGTGGTTTTGACTGTGAATGGCAAGTGTGTAGAACGTCGGCATAATGGTTCAGGGAAGTGGGAATCATTATGGGTAAAGGAATTTGGTTTTAGCGGGCAGCTGAAGCCTGCCCATACGAATAAACTCATGCGAGATATAGCGCACTCATACGTCCAGTGGTAGTGGAGATGAGGATGAAGATGAATCTATGGGACTGTTGGCCCCACAAATGGAGGTGTCCGCGGATGGTAGCGACAGTGGGTGTATCGTGCGTGGACGCAGGGAGATATGCTTGCAGCAATGGAGGGATGTCCTCATCCTCAACAGGGATACCAGGCGTTCCGTGCTTGGTTTGAACCATTTGTAAAAGTTACCGATTGAATGCTATTGAAATAGAGCGTTGTCTGCGTATGTTATCGAAGTAACAGTGGTGTCGGGTCATAAGAAAATTAGAACCCTGGATCTTTTCCAATGTGAATGAATGTGAGAAAGGAAAGGGCACTGAGGTGTGTGTTTGCATGTGTGTGTATGTATTCTGAGTTCAGATTGTGTGTGTGGAAATCAATGTGAATGAACCTAACTCTATGTCTGCAAACAACTGCATGGCTGGCATGTTTGTTAGTTCTCCCTTTGTTAGACTGAATGCAGTTGTCATTCTATTCCATGAAGGGCTTGAAATAGATGCCCACAATAAAATCAGCATTCATCAAGATGCTAACAATTTGTTCAAGAATAATTTAAGGTGCCCGTTGATTAGCCTATATTTACAGTATTTTATGGAATTCTTACAGTAATTGCAGGATCGGTAAAAAGTGAAATTTCTAAGAAAAATGGGTATAATAGCAGCGTATTTATTAAGTTTTGTTCCAAATGAGGTGAACAAATGTGAATGAAAGCTTTCCTGACCAAAGAAATGAAATGAATGATTAATGGAAGATCTTTTCTCCCTTTTGAACAGGAACTATGTCAACCAGTGGTTCTACATGGCAAAGAAACTGAGTGGCTAATAACCTTTGCCCTGTTTATTTAACTTCTACAGAAAAGGATCCAAGCGAGTGGAAAAGCAACAAAATTATGTTGATGGAGTTTTTGTTCATTGTTGTATGCATCCAACTCATTCTCTTGGAACTTTTTTCACAGAGTGCACACTGCAGAAGAGAAGAAATTAAAATAACCTTGAGTGGAAATGATAAGCTGGAGCTAAGGATTCAACTGGGGTTTGCAACTTCAAAGTTTGCCTTCTGAAATAGATTTGGGGAAATCCAATTCGGAGTATTAACATAAGACTAAATTCAAAAGGTGGTACCACCATATAATTGAAAAAGTCCACTAATAACGTGGTCATGTAGTACTTTTCTTCCCATTTAAATTTATTTTTGATTAAGCTGACAAAATCTTTTCCTCCTAACTAGGAGTGAGACAGATGGGGACTGTGACAGTGATGGGGACAGCAACTTGCGTTTTCAAATAAAAGGTACTGAGTTCAGATTTGGTATGATTATTTACCTTTATGTGCTGGGATCCCAATGAAAAAACTGTATCACTGTTGAATATTCAATATGTACCCATGTTTTTGAATAAAAAAATTTTTGCATATTGTAACACAGTCTAAAACAACTCCACCCGATTCTGCTGATGACGTGGGGAATTGTCTCAATGCCTGGGGCTAATAAGCCCTGACTGTGCATCTCCTCCATGCTTTTTCACCCTAGACTGAGGTGGGTTGCTAAATTATAATTCATTGAAAAAACACTTTGTAAAGATATTAATGTTACTGCCCCACTCTGCTTAGTACCCCACACTAAACCATTCAGCGCTGTACTACGCTAAATCCAGCAACACTCCTCCCAACGGAGGAAGACGGTGAACCACATGGCTGTTTAAAAGAAGTCCTATATAACACCGCTGCGCGTCAGGGCTTAAAAGACACCCCTCTACCGCACCCTGATATTGCGTATTTCATCAAAGGTTCGGCGTCACGAGATGACAAAGGCAACCCATGTGTTGGATATGCTGTCTGTACTTGTGATAGCCGTGTTGATAGTGGCCCTCTACCACCTACTCACTCAGCACAAGCAGCAGAGCAGATAGCTCTCACTAAAGCATGTCAGCTGGCTAAAGATCAGCGAGCAAACATAAATACTGATTCTCAATATGCTCATTCCACCTGTCATGTCTTCGCTGGACAATGGCGTAATCGGGGCATGGTTACCTCCACACGAAAACCCATAACCCATGCCCAGCTGATACTGCAGCTGCTACAACTCCAATTACCTAAGGAGCTGGCCATTATCAAAGTGTAGGCTCATACCAAGCATGTTGATCCAATCAGTTTGGCTAACGCCTTAGCAGACAAAGAAGCAAAGGCGGCAGCCAAACACACACTTGTGAGGCTATTACTCCAATCTGAGGTCTCAATTTCGCAAGACCTGCTACGAGCGAAGCAAGATGCCACTCCCCCACAAGAAAAATGTCAATGGACGTCACATGGCACGCAACACACTGTTAAAGGGTGAATGGGACCCAATGGTAAGCCTATACTGCCGAAATCCCTCCTCCATATTGCTGCAGCTTTGGTACATGGGCAATGCCATGTATCAAACGGGGGGATGCAAGGGTTAATAGATCAAAGTTACTACACCATTGGACTCACTACCTATCTTAAAAATTTTTCTTATTCTAATTTCTTATTCTATTAAAAATTTCTTATTCTACCCCTTCTCTAAATGGGTAGAAGCCTTCCCAGTCACATCTATAGATGCAATCACAGTGGCAAAAATTCTGAGTAGAGAAATCATTCCTAGGTGGGGGAATCCCAAAGATATTGTATAGTGATAATGGGCCAGAATTTAGGAATGAAATGTTGACCCGCCTAGGAGCAAAATTAGGAATAGAATTGAAAAAGCATTGTGCATATCATTCACAATCAGCAGGATTACTGGAAAGAACTAATGTTACCCTGAAAGCAAAATTGCGCAAAGCCATGGCAGAAACTAAATGGAACTGAGTTGCATGCATGTCATTGGCAATATCCAGCATGAGAATAACACCACAGCGCGGATTGGGGCTGTCACCTTATGAAGTAGTACTTGGGAAACCATTTGAATTACCTCATTCATTGCAGAGAACACAAATAGAAGAAGCAACTCTGGCAGAATATATGAATAGAATGTTAACTAACAAGAATGAGATTCGAAATGTGCTCCCTCCTAGATCGCTAACAGAGCTGTCGCCAGGACAGATTAAGCCCGGAGATTGGATCCTCGTGCAAAGCGTCGGTAAACAGCAGAAGTGGAGTGAACCAACGTGGAAGGGTCCATATCAAGTGCTCTGGACCACACCAACAGCAGTGAGGATACAGGAGAGAGAAACGTGGATACACCAGTCACATTGTAAGGTAGTACCTCCTCCAACTGATGTGTAGGTGCATCTGAATAGGTCATGATAGACTTGGAGGGAGTCCAGCTACAAAGGGGGGCGTGGCATACAGAGCTCGTCCGTCTCAAACCTGGTGAAGAACTTATTTACGCTCCAAGTCAGTAGAGACTCCAGACTGGTTCACAAGATGGCTCACTTCTCCCTGTGTCTGTTGATCATAGGAACATGCATGGTAAGTGTAGGCCATATGCTAATGTCATCTAGGACAAAAAGGTATGTGGCAGTGGAGAGTCACCTACCCGAACCAAGAGGTCCTGCACACATGTATGCTACTAACTCATGGTGGAAGTGATACAAATAGAACAGCACAGTTCATAAATAGTACTGGGTGCTCTGTCTGTACACACTTACCAGCCTCCATAACCACGCCCAAGGTAAAGGTGTTACTCCTCATCGCCTGCGTTAAATCTAAATGAGACCATTAAGTGCGCCATCGCAATGTCTGCCGCTCGTAGTACATTAACATCAATTGATCCTAACACACCCCCAGATAACACAATACTTTCCCATGGACTAAAACTGTGCACTGATAAGAGTGGATACCTGAAACTGGGAAATATGAGTTCTAATGTCCCACTCATGGTAGTCCATCACAGTTCGGGGCAGAAGTTCTGGCAATGTGCTAAAGGTAATGGCACTGAATTTGTGGGAGAAACCCAGGGGTGTCAGGGAAAACCAATGATTTTCTGTGGATATGCAAGCGTGACTAACGATTCTTTTTTTTCCCTGGTAAAGGAAACAGTACAAATAGCACGATGTGTGACCCACGGGCACTGCATTAGAATGGGACGAGAGCTGTGGACTGTTGGTATTGGTTGTGTGGGCATCGGATATATGTAACAGTACCACCAAATTGGGGAGGGATATGTGCTTATGTACAATTAAATGATCACACGTATGTTGTGAACGCGCATAATAAGACCACACGACGGAAACAAGATCCAACAGCACCATGATTCAATCTGGGGAACCAATGTTCCAGCAGATGCAAAGTTGTGGTCAACGGGACAAGATCGCCCTCTCCCTGTTCCCACAGCTGGGAGTTGGAAAGGTAATGTTGCGAATGGAAACTGTGAACTATCGTCTAAGCGCACTCATAAATTAAACCCATAAAATAACTAGAAGCATACAGCGAGAGTTGACTGCCTTATGATTGATGACACTGCAAAATCGGATGGTACTAGATCTGTTGACGGCAGCGCAGGGAGGAGTGTGTCAGATAATAGGAACCTCATGTTGCACCTTCATACCAGCAAATGATGAGGGAGGAGAAATAGTTCCTGTAAGCGTTGCAAGGCTTGATCTATCAAATGCACAACAGAATGATTACGTACATAATAGTACCTGGTGGCAGTGGCTCATTTCTGGGGGGTGGAGAGCAGCAATAACATCTGTATTGAGCCTCATAGCAGCAGGATTCGCAGTACTGCACTCTTGCAGTTGTTGTGGGATTCCAATAATTAGAGGATTGATATCAAAAATGTTGAACGCTAACCCACAGTATCAGATGTTTATGTTACAGGACATCGATGAAGAACATGCTCCGCCTGAGAAGCTGAAGGAGCAAGATGATGATATGATAGAAATAGCGAACTTGTTTGAACAGAAGACTAAACAGAACATTTCCCGTGAATGAAGCACATGCTGAAAATCGAAAGAAGTGGCATGTTAGCGGATAATCAATTATAAAAAGTGGGGAAATGTGAGAGACATTTAGTTATAAATTGCTTATCCTTGTAACCTAGCTTGTACGTATGCAGAGGGAAGAGAAGATTGCAACAGAAGTGTTATGAGATGTGCTTGCTGAACTGTTTGTTCCTCCGAAGCCTTGGGATCCTCCGAGGCCTTGAGATAAGGCCTCAGGATGAGATAACTGCGGGGGCTGATGAGCTTATCAGAATCAGATGTACGTGGGACGCATTCATTAAGCTGTGCAATGCTGAGAGAACAAACTGAGGTGTAAATTAGTTTCAAGCAGAGGGGGCTGGATGAAGTACCTACAGAAAGGAGGAGAGTGATGGAATATTGGGGGAAATTTGCTGCAGGGGCGTTACATTTAAGACATTATGCTCATACAAATATCCAAGCAAAGGGGAAATCCCTTTGTCCTCGTTCTGAATGTAACTTGGACCCTATATGCATATAGTAAATTCAAATTCCTTTTACTGTCTCTGTCTCTGAGTGTAATCTTACAGGAATAAATGAATTTTCACCGCAAAATGTACCGTCGTTTACACGCATAGCCATTGGAAATCTCAATTTCAGAAAATATTTTTTGAACAAATATCTTCCTATCTCAGCAGTATGACATCAATTTCAACAAATTCTTTTTTCATTCATTAGGAAAATATATCAGCTGTAATGGGCATTGATAAGCACATGAGTGCTTTGTGGGGCCCCAGAATGGGTGGCCCCTCCCAAAAACTAAAAAATGTTAAAATATCATTTTTTGTTATAAAGAAAATTGATATCACAGGTTTCTCTGGTGGATTCATGGACCCCATGGGGTGGTTTATCAATGCTGAAAATTATTTTGAAATCGGTGGTTTGGGCCAGAAACCGCCCTTAATGGGACTCCACCTTCACTCCATAGATTGCATTATCGACGTTACTCATAAACTCGTGTTATGCAAAGTCATGGCTGATAAATTAATGCCCCGTATTGTCCAGATAACCCAAGGAGTTAATGTAACCAAGAGTGACTGCAAAAAAAAAAAAGTTTAATATTACTTTAGTCAAACTGTAACCAAACTACTGCCAACTGTTGCACGCAACAAGTTATACCGTTACAGATAAAATAACGTTATGTTTCAGTCGTGCCCAATAAATTCATACCCTGTAGAGACATTATATCCAATTGTAGCCAACTGTCACTTGCAACAAGTTTGGCAGCAATATGCCAAGCAGTGCAGAGGTTCATTCAATCTACTCTTCTAGCCTGTCTAATAATTTCTTGTAATATTTTCAAACACCTCCCATTTATGACAAGAATTAGTCCTGGCTAGTTCTTAATCATTTTCCTTTATTGACATGTTCTCCAATTATCGTAAAAATCAATCGGCAATTGAGGACACGGCTTCTAGCCATATGCAATCTAACAGCAATGAAATAATGGGCTAAATTCCATATGCGCAAGAGTTGAAAGGTATGCAATTTTGAACAACGCTGTTTTAAATGCAGGAAATGCACGTCCAGGTGAATGCTTGTTGTCTTGCCTAAACGGGAGAACTAGTAGCACCTGATAGTGCAGAGTGTTCTCGGAGTGAATCTTTTGTTAATTATGAAACTGACTTAGAACAGGTCAGGACTAATAATTGTTTTAAACGGATGTTCTTTGCCCCCCCAATTCCTAGTTCTGGCTCCACCACTGCTCTGTGTCACCCAGATTTTATTTTGGCAGGGCCTCTTAAAATCATGGCTAATTTCCTTTTAGTTCTAAAACATGCTGCCGCAATATTTCACACAGTTCATCTTAGCTGAACCCATCAAACTCCACCAAACCGCTGCTGAAATCCAACTCCAAGCTTCCATCGTTTTGCTTGTCGCCATTCTGTTTCAATGTTTGGTCCGACCGATGACGTCACTCACCACGCGACACTGTTATGGTGCCTCCCATGAATTTTTAGCGTGAACTTTATTTAATCACCATGGCAAAACAGTGGATATTAGGGGATCAAAAATTCATTGGAAATTTAGTTTATGAACGTATTCTTCAGATGCACTGAAAACTTACCGCTGTTGCTTGACCCCTTTAAATAAAAGACATGTTTCTTGCATGATGAGTCATATTTTCAAAATAAATGGCAACATTTCACAAATTCAGCTAGGGCAAGCAAACTTTTGAGCAAAACTGTATCTTTTCATGTTTTTAAATCTCAATTTTGGCAAATCTTCGTTCAAAGAATGGCCTTTCATTTTGTTTGTTTGTTTGTTTGTCTGTTAATACGATAACTCAAAAAGTTATGAACGGTTTGGCAAGAAATTTGGCAGGATGATAGGTGGTAGTCCAAGGATGAGTTGATTCAATTTTGGAAGTGATCCAGAACATATTCCGGATTCTGGATCCAGAGGAATTAAACTAGATAACTCGGTCGCCACAGGGACCGAGTCGTGTACCTCCCCGATCCCGATCAGAGATCACTTGCATGTTTTTTTTTTTTTTTTAAATGTGTTTATTAATTTTCCTCATAAACAAACATACAAAAGACAGAGCCAGACAAAACAACAGTACCACATAATAACAATAACAACAACAACAGTAACAAGCTGGGGATAGCAACTCAAAAACCCAAGCAAATCCGTTCTGGGTGAATATGAAAGGTATCTTATACAACCTAGAATGCAATACAGTGGAAGCTACACAAGGGAAAAAAAAAAAAAAAAAAAAAAAAAAATATATATATACATAATCAAGAATAACAAATACTGTTATTTATACAAATGCCCTCGTAAGTATAGCAGAAATGTTTACATTAACATAATCAAGGAATGGTTTCCATGTTCTTTCAAAGGCATTAGTTTTGGAGTGCAAAAGACAAGTGAGAAAGTCCAGAGGTATGTATTCTGTTATTGTCCTATGCCATCCTGACAGTGAGGGGGCCTTATCCGTGATCCAGTGCATAAGAATATTTTTCCGGGCACAAAATGTCAAGACATTATATAGTTTTTTCTGATACATGTCAGTAACACGATCATTTGAAAGACCTAGAAGAAGTGAAACCGGGTTAAGATCCAGCTTCCTCTTCAGAACCTTCTGTATTTCAGATAAGATAACATTCCAGTATTTTTGTATTTCAACACAGGACCAATAGCAGTGAGTAAGATCACCAATTTCTGTCTTACATTTAAGACAGACAGGAGAGATATCTTTTCTGTATTTGGAGAGACGGTTGGGGGGCAACATGTGCTCTATGTAGAATCTTTAATTGCATAGCTCTTGTCCGGTTACAGACAGTTATTTTCTTTGCATTGTCCCAAATATCATCCCACATCTCCTCTGTTATCTCAACACCCAATTCCCTCTCCCAGACTTCTCCCAGTGTCCGAGTGCCGATACTCGAGCAGTCTCCCAGACTGGCATAAAAGGTTCTAATAGCAGCCCTGCCCTGAGAGAGAAATACTTGTTTCTCTATCTGTGTGACATTCATGTCAGCAAGCAAAGATGTATCTTTTACAATAAAATCTCTGATCTGAAAGTATCGGAAAAGATCGTTTCTTGATATGTTGTATTTTTCCATAACCTGATTAAAGGTCATGAGAGTAGGACCAACAAAGAGATCACCCAGGAGATGATTCCCTTAGCCGTCCAGCATTTAAAGGCCCGTCTAAGGTCCCTGGGAGAAAATCAGGGTTATCAGTAATCGGGGTGAAAGTTGATGTAAACCCTGATCTGCCCTCCATATGCTGTGTGATCCTCCATGCTCTAACAGTATTAATTGTAACTGGGTTGCTGCAAAGTTTTTTGATGCATTTCAGTTTATCAATGAAGAGCAGAT
Source organism: Gymnothorax javanicus (assembly GCA_029692085.1). Taxonomy (NCBI): domain Eukaryota; kingdom Metazoa; phylum Chordata; class Actinopteri; order Anguilliformes; family Muraenidae; genus Gymnothorax; species Gymnothorax javanicus. Next base: position 13,765,463 of record CM056202.1, on the reverse strand, counting down.
TTTTTTAGAGGACAGGTGGATAGGGACTTTTCGATATCGAGCCAGATTGAGGAAGCATCATCTTTGATCCAATCAGCTATATATCTTAAGTGGGCACTCAATTGGTATCTCTTAATGTCGGGGAGGTCCAGCCCGCCCCTAGCACTGGATGACTGCAACACTGATATCCTGATGCGTGGTCTTCGTTTACTCCAAATAAATGAGCTAAACCAACCATTAAGTTTTTTCACTATTTTATGATTGAATAAGATGGGGATCATTTGTATTGGATAGAGCAGGCGCGGAAGAATATTCATTTTCAAAAGCGAGATTCGGCCCAGCCAAGATATAGGAAGATTGTTCCATCTCTCCAAATCTTGTTTTATTTTATCAAATAGTGGGTTAAAATTAGCTTGAAACAACTGATTAAATTTCGGTGTCACATATATACCCAAATATATGAAACCAGTAGAGGACCACTTGAATGGAAAAGGATTAGGGTTATCTGGTGGGTGCTTTAAATTACCTAGAGGCATTACCTCTGATTTAGAAAAGTTAACTTTGTATCCAGAAAAGGCAGCATACCAATCAATAATCTGGATAAGACGAGGGACTGATACAGAGGGGTTTAACATAAATAACAACACGTCGTCTGCATATAATGAAATTTTATGAGATTTTTCTCCCACATCCAGTCCAGCCATTATAGGGTCTCGTCTGATAGCTTCCACTAAAGGCTCAATAGCCACTGCAAATAAAAGTGGTGACAGAGGGCAGCCCTGTCTGCTGCCCCTCTGGACAACAAAATTTGTGGATCTAAGTCCATTGGTTAGAACTGCAGCCAATGGTTCTGTATATAGGACCTTCACCCATCTAACAAAGTCATCACCTAGGCGAACCGATCAAGTGTGAAAAATAAATAAGACCATTCAATACGGTCGAAAAAGCCTTTTTTCGCATCTAGGGAAATCACAAGACCATCTATCCCCTGCTGTTCAGATAACTGGATAATATTTAGCAATCTTCTAATGTTGTTGTAAGAATTGCGGCCCTTAATAAAGCCAGTTTGGTCTTCCTTCACTATAATTGGCAGAAGGCCCTCTAATCGCCTTTGCCAAGACTTTTGGAAAGAATCTTTAAATCGGCATTCAGCAGCAAGATCGGCCTATATGAGGCACAGTTCTCAGAGCCTTTCCCTTTTTTGAGAATCAGTGAAATATTAGCTTCCCTTAGCGATGGAGGGAGAGCGCCACATTCAAAAGAATGATTAAACATATTCATCATAGGTTCTAATAAAATATTCCAAAATTCTTTATAGAACTCGCTACCAAGACCGTCACTGCCTGGTGTTTTGCCTGATTGTAGAAGTTGAACGGCCTCTCGCAGTTCAACCGCTGAGATAGGGGCATTTAATTTAGATTTCTGATCTTGTGAAATAGTTGGGAGGTCAAGTTCAGAGAAGAAAGCTTCCATTAGAGTCCTAGCATTGTTAGCTTGTTCTGACTGATATAATTTGGCATAGAAATTTCTAAAAGTGTCATTAATTGTTTTAGAGTTAGTGGAGCAAGTCCTGACTCGCCCAAAATAGACTCAATAATTTGAGAAGCCCTACGCTTTTTTTTGGTTAAATTGGCTAAGTATCTTCCTGGTTTGTCTCCGTGTTCAAATAGCCTTTGTTTTGCATATCCTAATTTCTCCCCTGCCTTTTTTGTTAGCAAGGAGTCTAACGTGGAGCGAATAGCAGTAATTTCCTTCAGTTTAGCTCCTGTAGGTTTCTTAATATATTCCTTCTCTGATATACTCAACCGTTTTTCTAATAAAACTTGTTGCTCCATAATTTTACGTCTTTTTAGTAGCAGTATAGGATATAATCAACCCCTAGCATAAGCCTTGGAGGTCTCCCAGAGCAGGGATGAATTAGTGGCGAGGGAGAATTGGTGGCAAGAAAATGCCTGAATTCTGTGGAGAAATATGATATGAATTTGTGATCTTTTAGAATTGAGGTATCCATCCTCCAACCAGTGGGTTTCTTAGAGAGTTCTTTGACAGTAACATTTATATACACTGCCGCGTGATCTGATATTATGATGTTTCCAATTGAACAGGAGACAACAGATTCTATAAGCTGTTTTGGGGCAAAAAAGTAATCAATTCTTGTGTAACACTTGTGAGGATTTGAGAAAAAGGTGAATTCTTTATCTGCAGGGTTAAGTGTCCTATAAACATCCACATATCCAAAATCATCACAGAGACCAGTGAGTTGTTTTGATTGGTTCGATTGAGCCAAAGCACCTAGAGGAAACCTGTCCATCAAAGGATTCAAAAGGCAATTGAAGTCGCCACCTACAATAGTATTTTCCACTGCCAAATCAGATAATTTGGCGAAAGCCTCCGTTAAAAAGTTAAGTGGGTGACATGGAGGGCAGTAGACATTTAAGAGAGCAATGTCCTCCCCATGTAAGGAGGCCAAAATAAGTACAAACCGTCCATGTTTATCTTTGATACATTTCGACACTTTAACTGGTAAATTTTTCCTAATGAGTATTGCAACCCCTCTGCTTTTGGTGGTGAAAGATGAGAAATAGACTTGATCAAAGCCGCACTGTTGCAGTTTTAAATGTTCCTCATTATTCAGGTGTGTTTCTTGCAACATAGCAATATCGACCTGTTCTTTCTTTAAAGATAACAATATTTTTTTCCTTTTGATGGGAGAGTGGCTTCCCTTAACATTCCAAGTGCACAGCCTCAATGTGTTACAGGTCATGGCGTTTTGTATTGAAAATATTTAAGCTTCCAAATGTATTACAATCTCCATGTAGATCCTGCACCCAACTATAACCCAGCTGAAAAACAAAAAACAAACAACACATAGTACAAATAACAGACGTGCCAACAGCACTGTGGGAGGAACCTTCCCCACGCAGTAACCAGGGGATTACCATAGCCTTCTCCATTACTCAACTCTAACTCGGTTAACTTCTCTTATAGCATTGCACCACCTGAGTAATAATATCCACCCTTAGACAAGAATGGGCTGACCGAAAAACAAAAAAAAAAACAAACAAAAAAAAAAAAAAAAAAAAAAAAGGGTCCCCAGTCCGCCATAGAAACAAATTAGAATCATGTTAACAGTCACCCATAATCATCATAAACATAGGATGGTGGGGCAAAGATTGTCATTTGAAACTGCTCAGTTTTAGCTTTATGAGCCATCATCATTAATCAGATAAGGTAAATATACGAACCATCCACAAATAAGCAAAATTCAAAGCATCTTATTTCTTCTTTGCCCTCTCTCCTTTCCTCTCACATTATTCAGATAGACAACCTGCCCATAAACATAAACGGAGCAGATGGTGACTCACGTGTAGTTCACCTGAGACTGTCAACAAAAAGCCACTGCTTTAGCGGGGAATCGTAGCTTCTGGCCTCCTTGCCGTGGATTATTTTCAGTGTTGCGGGTAGAGCATCATGTATTTAGCACCCATGTCCCGCAAACGTTTCTTCACATCATCAAAACCTTTTCGCTTTGCGCAGAACCGCTGCTGACAAATCCTGGAAGAACATGATGGTGGATTCCCCGTACTTCACCGTCGTCCGCTGCGTCTTGCGGCGTCCAGAACCCTCTGCTTGTCAGCGGTTGTGAAATCTGATCAGGACGGGTCGTGGTCGCTGGTTAGGTGCAGGCTTAGGCGCTTAGGGTGCGGTGAGCTCTTTTCAATTTTGATGCGGCCGGCTTGCGTCTCCATCCCGAGCAGGTCGGGTATCCAGCTCTCGAAAAAACTTTGTCGGGTTGCTCCCCTCCGCGTCTTCTGGCAAACCAATAACCCGGACATTTTTTCTCCTGCCTCTGTTTTCGAGGTCGTCGATATGATTAGCCATGCTTTTTATTTGATTTCCAAGCTCCTGGACCCGCGTATCCACCGCCTCGCAGGTGTGTTCCGCCAAGAGCAATCCTGTTCTCTGCCTCAGTGGTTCTCTCCTCGATCTTTTTTCAACTGCTGGGCGTGGGCCTGTATCATTTGAGACAAGGGCCCAAGCTTTTTTCATCAATCACCCTGGTTATGTTCGCCGTTATTTCTTGAATAGTTTGGCGAAAAGCGGCGTCAAGGACAACCTCGGTGTTAGCTTGTAGCTGCTGTTGCTGCTCTTCCTCCTCTGGGGGAGAGCCAGGCATGCTAGCAGTAGCTCCTGGCTCGCTCGTCTTGGTCGGATTTCGATTTTCTTTTAGTATTATCTTGTCCCGGGATCTCAGAAAATATTCGTCAATATTCATATTGAGATACACGACGTGGCGGTTGTTGCAAATATTGAGTTGGGCGGAGTTTTGTATGAAATATTAATGCGGTGGTGCGGAGCCTACAGAAAGTCAACCACTCTCTACGCCGCCATCTTGAACCCCCACTTGCAAGTTTTTACAGCGGCTATGTTACCGTTTTTACTCTTGGCCGCCGGCGGCCATATTGGATGTCAGAAATTGCCAAAAATTGATCTTGAGCATTGTCAATAAACATCTTTGACTATGCAAATTTAGAAAAAAATCCTATAAACACTGAAGCCTCCAGAGCCTGGAACAGAAAATCTCAGCGGGCGCGGCAGCTAACCCTAACTAACCCTAACGCTAACATTTTCTGAGTCCAGAGGTGACTTATAACCAAAAAATTTTTTTTCGCTCTAATGACCAAAAAATACAAAATCTGCAAAAAAAAAAAAAAAAAATTTTAAATCTGCAAAAAAAAAAAAAGACAAAATGGCCGGCGGCGGCCATATTGGATGTCGAAAATTGCCAAAAATTGATCTTGAGCATTAGTTTAAAACCTGTACCACCTATGGGAAAAATAATTGCACCCCTTAACCTAGCATCTGGTTGTGCCACCCTTGGCAGCAACAACTGCAATCAAACACTTGCTGTGGAATCAATTCAATATTGATTTACTTGTTTGCATTATTATTAATTGTTTATCCTTGCTTGTTCTTGCTCATTTTAGGCCTTAGTTGTATATCCTTGCTTGCTTTTGAATAACCTAGGCCTTGCTGTAGCTGTAGTTTCCATATTCTGGCCAAATGTGTCATTGCATATGGTTTATCTAGAACCATGCAGTCCTGACGGACCCTAACAGGGCAAGATGTTCTTTTTCTCTCTTAGTTTATGTGTTTTCAGAAGAAGGAGTACCAGGAGAGCCTGAGACGCCAAAAAGATAAGCCCAGGAGGTGATAAGAAGAAACCACCTGTCTTCTCCGAGCTGTTTACGCATAGCTCAGGGTCAGCTTGACGTAGGCTGCGTGCGTCTGCGAGAACATTCCAGTTAATACCATGATGTGTAAATCAGCTTGGGGGGAGGAGGTTATCAAGATGTAATCTTACTTATACATCAGCAAGAAAGAACTTCCTATATCCTTGCTCTTGCCTGTAACGAGAGTTCATGCCTGTAACGGGGATCCTATTATGCTGCAAAATAGTAAACTGGATATTATTCTCTCTGCCTCCGTCTGAGTTCTTCTTGAGAAGGTAATACCAGGAATATAATATCAAAATTTCTACAACACTTGCATTTACTGGCAATGAGTCTTTTACATCACTGTGGAGGAATTTAGAAGAATTTTTCAAATTCAGCCACATTGGAGGGTTTTTGAGTATGAACTGTGTTTATGATTACGCCACAGCATCTCAATTGTATTTAAGTCGGGAATTTCACCAGGCAACTCCACATCTTTTAAGTCATTCAGAGGTGGACTTGCTTGTGTGCTTCAGATTATCGTCCTGCTGCATAACCCAGCTGCGCTTGAACATTTGGTTTCAACCTGATGACCGGAAATTTTCCGTCAGGATTTTCCGTTAGAGTGCAGAATTAATGGTTCCATCAATTATGGCAAGTCACCCAGGCCCTGAAGCAGCAAAGCAGCTACCATCACTGTGTTCAACTGATTGTATGATGTTCTAATTGAATAGGTGTTTCAAGTGAAATCGAACCCCATTATTACGACCCCAATTCCAAAAAAGTTTGGATGCTGTGTAAAATGTCAATAAAAACAATGCAATGATTTGTAAATCTCATAAACTGACATTTTATTCACAATAGAACATAAACAACATATCAGATGTTGAAAGTGAGACATTTTACCATTTCATGAAAAATATTTGCTCATTTTGAATTTGATGGCAGCAACACACCTCAAAAAAGTTGGGATAGGGCCATGTTTACCATTGTTTAGTATATCCTCTTCTTTCAACAACAGTCTGTAAACGTCTGGGAAGTGAGGAGACCAATCATGAAGTTTTGGGAGAGGACCGTTGTCTCACTCTTGTCAGATGTAGGATTCGAGCTACTCAACAATCCTGGGTCTTCTTTGCAGGATTTTTCATTTTATGATGCGTCAAATGTTTTCTATTAGTGAATGGTCTGGACTGCAGGTAGGCCAGTTCAGCACTCAGACTCTTCGACTGGGAAGCCATGCTGTTGTGATGGATGCAGTATGTGGTTTGGCATTATTTTGCTGAAATATGCAAGGTCTTCCCTGAAAGAGACGTTTTCTGGTTGGGAGCACATGTTGTAAGACCTCTAAATACTTTTCAGCATTGATAATGCCTTTTCAGATGTGCAAGCTCCCAACTGTGGAATAATACAAAACATCTTTTGGATTCTTATCATCTTATTATCATCATCAGTATTATTATCAAAACATCTTTTGTATTATTATTATCATCTTTTACTGCTTAAAACATCTTTTATGTCAATACCTCAAAGCTTATAAACCTATTTACCCAGAATGTGTGTCTGTGTGTGAGAGGAACTGTACAGAGGACCAAGGTCAAGAGTGGCACAGGAATGCAGAGTTTCTGCCAAGAAAGAAAACGCCCTAAGCGCAGTCCAAAGTGGCCTTTCAGTGACCTGTACAAAGTAGACTGGACAATACTATGAAGAAAGGCGGAAGCTGATTAGACTACGGTTATAGACAGATCTACAGCCAATTGATGTGCAGCTAAAGGACTGTGGATTATAAGAACTGACGCCCGGGCAACGCCCAGGCAGAGCGCTCTCCAAACTGTGGCTGAGAACATTCCTCTGTTACAGTTTGTAATTTTTACTCTTTGTCTGTTATAAATTTACTATATTTCAATCACAATCTGGTCAAGTCTTTATTTCAATTGTCTTCCACCCTTAACGAACACCACCGGGTAACAAGAGGTAATTTTCCCCACAAATCTGGTGACTCCCGACGTGGAGGGGGAAGACTCTTGGGTCTGACCAGGAAACTCGATCAGAATTTGGACAACGCCTTGATGACAATCGCCAGACACTTCACGGTCGGCCAAAGACAGAGGTAGGCAGAACCTTTTTAATCTGCAAAGGATAGAATACGAAGTGTCTGACGTTTGACAGAAAGGTATAAAATTATATTATTATACTTTTGTATGATTTCAGTAGCAGACACAGGGTAATATTCTATACTGGTTTCCTGTATGCGCATTCCAATACCCAACTCTAAGACTAGTCTGAACAAAAGTCCTAGATGATAAGTGAAAAAGGAAGTGAATACGGGGGCGTGAAGACGGCATAAAAAATGAAAAATAAAAAAAAATCCGCCACAAGGCCAGGTAAATACCCAAGGGATATTTTAACTTGAAACGTGTGGGCGAGGGTGGACACGGTAGGAAGTAACGGACTTAATAGGTTAGGAGGGGGGACGTCAGCCACTGAGTTCCGAACGGTCTAGTGGTCCTACACGGAAGATCCATCATGGGCCTTGGAGAATAAGTACACACGTGTATGTGACAAAAGAGAAGAGAAATATAAAGGTCACATAACAATAAAATATCCAATCAAGGACTTGGCCATTGGACTGTGCATGTAGAGATCAGGACCTGAGTGTATATTATTGTAAATCCACACTGGTGGTGGCAGTGAGTGAATTGGGAATGGAGCAAGGAATGTTTTCGAGTGCTGTTGGCAGGTGCTTTAAGTGCTGAGGTGTATGTGTGTGTATGCTGAGCTCAGATTGTGTGTGTGAGTGGAAGTCAATGTGCATGAACCGAACTCTGTGAGTGTCTGTAAACAACTGCATTGCTGGCATATTTGTTAGTTCTGCCTTTGTTAGATTGAATACAGTTGTCATTCTATTACGTGAAGTGCTCATATAGATGTCCACAATAAAATTAGCATTTATTCAAGATTAATTTAAGGCGCCCGTTGATTAGCCTATATTTACAGTATTTTATGGAATTCTTAGAGTAATTGCAGGATTGGTAAAAAGTGAAGTTGGTCAGAGTAAGTGAAATTAGTTGGTCCGAGTAAGTGAAGTTGGTGTAAGTGGAGTCAGTTAAAGCAGGAGTTTAGCCATTTTAATGGCTGTGGTTGGTTAAAGTAAGTGGAATTCATTTGGATGGTAAACAGAGAGCGGGAGTTTAGCCATTTTAATGGCTGTGGAGTTGTAAAAGGACAAAGTTGTAGAAGTGAGCAGAATAATTATTCCTTGTGAAATCAAATAAAAGTCCCTATTTCTTGATTCAATAAGCGTATGCCCTTCTTGAACGATCAGTAACTATAAACAGAGGGAAGTTTAGAGGAAGTAATAATTGAACGTCAATTACATGAATGTGGATAAAGTGTTTCTAATGTGGCTAACTGAATTGCTTTGAGATGCAGGACAAAGTCCAATATTTAAATGCTCTAATATTTGGCGGAAGTAATTCATTGCTGAGAAAACCACTACTAATATCCTCTATGAGCGTGAGGTAATTACACCATTTGAATTTGTTCAATATTTGTAAAATTGTAAAGAGCTAGAAAATCTAAGCAGTTTTCTGTAAATAATTAGACTGTGTGAGATTGGTGTGCTAGAAGCATATCTCTGAAAAGAAAATGAAGGAAAAGTACAAACAAGAATAACACTGTGTGTTCAAAATTTGCCAAAGTACTGTTTAACACTGTATACAGTAAGAGACTCTGTGCCAAATTTTATTGATACAGAGGTTTCTCAAGTATTGAAAATTTTCAATTGATATTTGAAAAAGATCAGAAAAGTACCTGGAAATATAAAATATAATATGAAATTTAATGGTACATACTAGATTTATAAAAATAAAATAAAAAATCAAGTGAACTATTGTGGGATTAGAGACTGGATGGGTTTTTAGATGGAGGAATGCAGAGTCAAAACAATAGAGGAATGGAGCCTTATTGACCGAAGCAGATTAGGGAGCACAGATAAGTGAAAGGTCAACATGCAGAAGTCAGAGAACAGAGAATGATGCATTGTGATTGAGCAAATGTGACTGGAAGCTTTCCTGACCGAAGAAATGCAAAATGAATTAATGAAAAATCTTTTCTCCATTTCAAACAGGGACTATCAACCAGTGATTCTACATGGAAGAAAACTAAGAGGGGCATGATAACCTTAATCTGTTTATTTAACTTCTGCAGGGAAGGATCCAAGCGAGTGGAAAAACGGCAAAATTATGTTGATGAAGTTTTTGTTCATTGTTGTATGTATCTAACTCATTCAATTGAAACTTTTCACCAGAGGACTCACTGCAGAAGATAAGGAATGAAAAAAATCTGAAAGTGATTTGCTGGCCAGCTAAGATTCAGCTGCGGAGTTCTAAAATAAATTTGGGGAAATCCAATTCGGAGTATTAACACGAGACTAAATTCAAAAGGTGGAACACCATATAATTGAAAAAGTCGACTAATAACGTGATCACATTCTCAATTTATTTTTGATTAGGCTGACAAAATCTTTTACTCTGACTAGTAGTGAGAAGGACAGGGACTTTCAAATAAAAGGTACTGACTGACTGACTGAGCTGACCAAATTTGGGACGATGGTTTACCTTTATGTGCTGGGAGCCCAACAGAAAAATTATTAAAGTTGAATGTTCAATACATATCCATTTTTTGTGAATAATAAAAAAAAAAGAAATTGCATATTGTAACACAGTTTAAAGCAACTCCACCCGGTTCTGCTGAGGATAGGGGGAATTGAAACTATGGCTGGGGCTAATAAGCCCCGACTGTGCATCTCCTCCATGCTTTTAGCGGAACCCTAGACAGAGGCGGATTGCTCAATCATGATTAATTGGAAAAAAAAAAAAACCACTTTGAAAAGATATTATTGTTACTGTCCCATTTTTGACCTGGAATACAGAGGAATACCAAATCATGAATATGCTGCAAAAAAAAAAAAAAAAATAAATAAAAATAAATAAATATTAATGCAAAATTGACAGGAGCTCTGTAGCAAGGATGAGCAAATTTAGTAATTATGAATTTTTAAATAAAATTAATTTATCAAGGTGGCACATGCACTGTCATCGACAAGGCAGTGTATTGCAAACAATTCCAATGAAATTGATGATTTTGTAAAAACACATTCAGACCAAGTTTAAAATACACAAGACAAAGTTCTTGAATTGGGATTTATTCGGCAGGTAAAGAAAGGATCTAAGTGAATTCCATCGACTCTTTTGCTTGATTTTGTTTGACAGATTTATTGATTTTTATAGATGTTTTAGTTTCCCCATTTTATTATCTGCCAATTATCATTGTACACTACTTTGATTCAACTTTGTTGTTTTAAATGTTCTCTATAAATAGACCTGACTTGACTAATGTTGCTGAAGGAATTTTTGTTGTTACTGTTGTAATTCCTCTAAATAATGTTAAGTGCACTTAGATTTTATTACATTAAAGTTTTACTGCTTAAAAACAAAATAATATATACTTGTTAGAAATGTCAATGCTTATTTTGTTCTCCGCTTCAGGCTCTGAGAAAACTGTCTGTGGGAAAGTACTGATGGGAGGGGTGCATGCACCTGGATAGGAGTTATGGATTCATGTCTGGGAAATGTCCCAACTTAGCAAGATAACAGAATTGTTTCTATCTGTACCAGGCCTTGAAACTGAGCCCCTAAGCACAAAATGTGACTCCTCCAAGCGCATCCCTAGAGCAGAAATCTTCAAAGAATAAAATGTTTGTGTAATTTTGTGATTGATTGCTTGAAGGATGCCTGGCTAGAAGGGTATGGGTCATTCCATGAAAAAGAGAGCCAAAGTGTGACATGACTGTTCAAATTTGAAACAAAGATTTTGCATGAAGTACTGGTTCACTTATGTTGGCGTTCCCATGAGTCAAAATGTGACACAAGTTAAATGGCAAGATCTACTGTGGGATGCAAGAGGCAAGGTGTTGAACGTTCAGCGTTGCCGATGTAACAAGGACACGAAACTAAGACAAAAGTATGCAATAAAAATTTTATTTCAAAATATAACAAAATCTCAACTTGTTCAATTAGTATAACAGAGAACAAACTTAAAACAAACCAGCAGTTTGGCAATGCCCAGTTGTGCTCTAAGGTCTGAACATGTTTGGCAGGGCTTTGATAGGTCGCTCATTGGTCATGTTCATCTGAGGACAGAACAAAAGCAATATTCTGGACAAAATATAAATGAGAAGGCAGCCCATGTAAGTACACATCAGCTCTGAAAATATTTTAGAGTAGACTAGTTGCTAAATGCAAAATTTGTCATCTGGATTGTACCACATGACAAATGTTGCGAATGTAACATGGGCATGAAAAATGCTTGACTTAGCAAATGCATCACCTGTCTTCACCCTAAGCCCTTTTTGATATTGGAAACCACTAATGATTCAATTTACAATGGTACAACTAATGGTCAACAGGATGAATTTGTTGATTTCAATTCCTCAGCAGGAGCATGCAGTTAAACATTCAACACAATTCTGGGCTGAAATACAGGAACTTCACAAAAAGCAACCCTACATTTGCTGTGCAACATTTATTTAAAAAAAATAGGCTAAATTGCCTGTTTCACATTTACTAACAACTCCCATCAAAATTCTTTTTATTTAGAAAAATTTATCCTTTCTTTCGCCAAAGTGCGTTGAACGCAACATGGGCGCAATAACAGCAGTGACTGGCCGTGTCCCAGCTGGGTTTGCCACAACCCCCACAAAAATACACCTAACTGCCGAGTGTCACTTTCATTGAGAAAATATATGGATGAGAGGTGCGGTAGACATGTAAACAATAGTGGTGGGGACGCGATTAAAAAAAAAAATCTAATTAATTAAAGGCTTTGTAATTAATTAATCTCGATCAATCACATTTTTATCAAATACCAATTTTTGACACAATAAGCAAAGTTTTTCAGTTCAAATAAATTTTGGTTGACGACTGAATCAATAAATAGACATATGTGATCTTAAACAACAAAAATGTTTATTTTTCATCTATAATTATCAGTGCATTTTTCATCTGTGTACTACATTCACTGATTAGTGCAAACTCCCAAGTGCAATTATAGCCTTTTTATTCAACATTTTAAGACTTGGGGTGCATTAACGCCACCTACCGGGCTAAAGTGTGTGCATCAGTGTTACCGGTGTGCCAGAAATGAGGGAACTGAGAAAGGTGCGATTAAATGCGTTATTTTTTATTTATTTATTTATTTATTTATTTATTTTTTAGCGCGTTATTTTTCCTGTAATTAATTAATCCAAATTAACTTCCGCGACCAAAAACGATGCACCACTCCTTAAAACACGTGAAACGGGAGGCCAAATTATGAATCCCTATAGAAAACATACTTGTGTTGAAAATCGGTGATTTACCAAAAGATTTTAGTGATTGAACGTCACTTCATTCGAACGTAACTTTCTGGGACACAAAAATACTAACCTGCTCAGCTTCCTTCATGAAGACGATAGACTGGTTCCCGGATGAGAAGTAGGAGGTTCGACAGGAAATCCATATGTATGACCACTGTGAGACCCCAAGGGGATACAGCAGATCGGGCAGCGAGCACGGCTCGTGTTGAACGTAACTTGGAAAAATATGACGCGAAAAATTTTGCTCCACAAAAAGAAGAATTTTATAAAAACCCGTATGTTTTCTGAGATAATATTTTGGACGGTTATGCAACAGATTAATATCAACACGTTGGTACAAAAATCTAGATATTATGTTTCCTGGGTTTTCTCAGCACTGTTTCAACGTAACTTTTCAGGACACCATGAGTTACGTTCGCAACAATATTTTAAGCGCTGATTGCAGTGTTATACATCTGGATTTCCCAGTTAATTGCCGTTGTGGGTTAATCACTTGGAATTGATTTTAAGAACAAATGCCATTTCAGCCAGACTTTTATTTAAAAATTCATAGAATTTTACATTCAAAGTCTGAAGGCAATGAATGTCACAAATTTGGACACTTTTTTATCCACAAGTTTTTCAAAGACATGCAGTTTTTTTTAAATTTATCTTTCTCAGAAGACCAATTATATTGCCTCTGTTAGCTTTTTTAATTTATACTCTGGCCTTCATGCATGGCATTTTCTATAGGTGGCATCCAAGTTTGTAAAACGTATAGTCCTGTAAAAAATGCAGGGTCTCTGGCTCTCTATTTCATGGAATGACCCGTATAAGAATTGCTTGTTGAAATTATTCAGCAGAGACCAACCTCTGACTGCTGTGGACACAGAGTCCCTGTTTGCTCTCTCATTCTGCAGGATTATATTGCAATAAACTGTTGATCATGTTTCTTTAAAAAAAAAAAAAAAATGTGTTCCCATTGTTTCAAAGAAGTCCTATTTAAAAATACAGCGTGTCCTGGACTCAAGGACACCCCTCTATCAAATCCTGAGATTGAATACTTTGTTGATGGTTTGGCGTCAAGAGTCGATAAAGGCAACCCATGCCAACCCATTGGATATGCTGTCTGTACCCATGAAACCGTGTTTATTGTAATCTTCTGCACACCAAACATGTTGACCCAATCAGTTTGGCTGACGCCTTTGCAGACAGAGGAGCAAGGACAACAGCCAAACACACTCTTGTGGGGCTATTACACCAATCTGAGGACTCAATTTCATGTGACCTGTTGTGAGCAGAGCATGATGCTGCTCCCCCACAAGAAAAACGTCAATGGACATCACATGGAACACAATACACTGATGACGGGTGGATGGGACCCAATAGTAAACCTATATTGCCAAAATCCCTCTTCCATATTGCTGCAGATTTGGTGCATGGGCAGTGCCGTGTACCAAGAGAAGGGACCAAGGGGTTAATAGAGCAACAGAGCAAAGTTACTATAACTTATTTACTAAAAAAAAATTTTCTAAGAAATGTCCAACATGACAAAGATGGGTAGTAGTACAGAAGGGGGCAATCCCTACACCCCCTGGGCCATTCCACACGTTTCATACATTTAACACCATGTGAGGGGAAGAGGTATGCGTTAGTACTGATATGACCTTTTTCTAAATGGGGTAGAAGCTATAGATGCAATCACAGTAGCAAAAATCCTGAGTAGAGAAATTATTCCTAGGTGGGGAATTCCAAAGACATTGTATAGTGACAATGGGTTAGAATTTAGGAATGAAGTGTTGACCCACATGGGAGCAAAATTAGGAATAGGATTGAAAAAGCATTGTGCATATCATTCACAATCAGCAGGATTAGTGGAGAGAACTAATGGAACCCTGAAAGCAAAACTGGCAAAAGCCATGTACTCCACTAATTTGACCTGGGTTGAGGCCCTCCCACTGGCACTATACTCTATGCGCCAGCAACCAGCGAAGGACACGTTTCTTTCACCACATGAATTACTCACTGGAAGGCCCATGCCTGGGCCTCCGGGAGACCCTAACGTGGTCCCCACCGCAGCCGTGCTGCAAACAGATCTGTCAGATTATATGCGGGCTTTGGGCAACATGACTAAGCTTCTCTCGCCAGGTGCAAGCAGCAAATTCCACAAGAGACGAGGACAACGGCACCCCGGCCCCAGGGGTGACCACTGGCGACTGGGTCTGGTTAAAGGCACCAGGCCGTCCACGTTGGGACGAACCGATCTGGACGGGACCATTCAAGATCACTGAGGTTTCCGACCATGCAGTGCGGGTCGAAAAGGAGGGAGATAAGACCTGGCATCATTTTGCACACTGTGCAAAAGCAAGACCGCCAGAGCGGTCACTAGAGCAGGTAAGAACTAACCTGTTGTCATTCCAGGACATCAACAAGGAAGATGGAGATGGAGAATCGAAGGAGGGTGAGGAAACGTAATGAAATGTGGCTAGGAATAAGGAAGGAGGGATTGGCTCTCCTTGTAAGATTTTCTTTACTTCTTGTAGGCGCTTTGCTATACGCTGAACGCACTCAGAAAGACGCCCACACAACACCTACACCACACCAAGAATTCACGGAAGACATGTTGATGGTAGCGGCAGTAGTAGGAGGACTAATAGCAGGAGGAGCATTCTCCAGCCTGGTCTTGCAGTATACACATCGTTGGGTCCTAACACATACATCACTGGAATACACGGACAAGACAAATTTAATTGCCCGTCCCAAAAGTAACATGAAAATAGCAAGTACTATAGTAATCTTGGCTTTGGTACTGGTAACAGACGCAGCTACAGTGAACTCAGACCCCTGTGGAGCCAAGGTAATTTTAAAGGTGGACCCGGACAGTGAGAGAACACATTTCAATTTGATTTATGTAACGTAATCAATGTGGTACTGACCCCTCCAAATGGAGGGGGTATGAAGATATTGAGTTAGAGGAGTACCGAGATGACCCCATAGGCCTGGAGGCCGGGGGACTTGCCCTAACCTCGCCCGACGAGGCGACTATGTTACTGTACCAACAGGTGACCGGAGATGTGACAGGAAGTTACGAGTGGATGTGTCCTCCAGAACCCTACACGCCCAACTGCCCCATTTGAAATCCCTACCGCAAACATGGACAAGGCGGAGGAGCAGGTTGGGCTTGCTGGAAGTGGGTGGAGGAGTATCGCCCAGACCTGCCTAACCTCAGAAAACAACTTCTGAATGATCCTGAATTTCAGCGAGCCTACTGCCGGGAGATTCTGGGGTTGTCTGAGGAGGAGTGTGAATGAGATTTGAGTGGATGAAGGGTATTGGCTTAGTAAATTTATGACATTAGAGTGTGCTCATGTGCTAGATCCATATTCCGTGATAGTGGCTGATGAGTGCACTTGCACATATGAAGTAAAATTAAAATGCCGGAATATGCAGATTTGCTGTAGGACCAAAGGGTTTTGCTTGGAGTGGATGCTGGGCCGGCAACTAGCCAAGCCGATCTCCACTGGCGTCATGGCCAAGCCATGGTCATGTGGACCCCTGAGTTGTCAAGGGGTGAAGGGGGGCACCCAAGGAGGGGTCCCAGTGGTCAAGTAGAGCCCGGAGGTCAGGTTTTGCTTCGCTGCGCTAGGATGCTAATGCAATCACCCCATTGATAGCAATATGTAACGTAGGTGCTCACAGCACAAAAGGGTGAGAATGTAATCGCTTCAGCATTTTAGTGTTGCCCCCATAAAATGGGGCCAAAGGAGGGAGTTGTGGAATAATACAAAACATCTTTTGGATTCTTATCATCTTATTATCATCAGTATTATTATCAAAACATCTTTTGTAATATTATTATCATCTTTTACTGCTTAAAACATCTTTTATGTCAATACCCCAAAGCTTATAAACCTATTTACCCAGAATGTGTGTCTGTGTGTGAGAGGAACTGTACAGAGGACCAAGGTCAAGAGTGGCTCAGGAATGCACAGTTTCTGCCAAGAAAGAAAACGCCCTAAGCGCAGTCCAAAGTGGCATCAGGTATCCCGTAACCGCCTTTCAGTGACCTGTACAAAGTAGACTGGACAATACTATGAAGAAAGGCGGAAGCTGATTAGACTACGGTTATAGACAGATCTACAGCCAATTGATGTGCAGCTAAAGGACTGTGGATTATAAGAACTGACGCCCGGGCAACGCCCGGGCAGAGCGCTCTCCAAACTGTGGTTGAGAACATTCCTCTGTTGCAGTTTGTAATTTTTACTCTTTGTCTGTTATAAATTTACTATATTTCAATCACAATCTGGTCAAGTCTTTATTTAAATTGTCCTCCACCCTTAACGAACACCACCGGGTAACAAGAGGTGATTTTCCCCACACAACGCCATAGGCACTAATGCAACCCCATACGCAGAAAGAGATATACGCCCATCACGTATAGGTGCAAGGCTATCAAATAAATGCGTCAACGGAAAAAGGAAAGGACGCTTGCAAACTTAATCCATGCTACCAAGAAAAATTATATTTATTAAATAAGGACAATGTTTCGATCCAACTCGGATCTTTGTCTGGTCATCATGATTTATAACACATAACTTAATTTATGGACTTATTTGTTTTGATTTCTTTGCATGTGTGGATTATTTGGGTTGTTACCGACATCTGGTGAAAATTTCATGTTGATAGCCCCATTACAAGTATATTTACTGAGAAAAATGTTGACGCGTTCAATACTTATTTTTCCCGCTGTATGGCTCATCGCATGCAATTAGATTTAGTTCTAGGCATAATCTACAGGGAATTAGGAGTTCAGTGGTGAAAACCGCATGGAAATTGGTAGCGCTGGTTTGAAGTTTTGCAAACAAACATTGTTTAGATTCATGATTTTTTTCTTGTGACGACCCAATATAAAACTGAATTTTTTTCAATAAATTTGTTAGAAATCTATGAAAAGCTCCATTTCTATGGTTAAAATAGTTAATTAGGATGTCAAATCAGCAAAAAAAAAAAAGATTTTTTTCCCCCAGATTTTTCATTATTTATTATAATTATTATTTATTATTAGATGGACCCTCTTACTTAATCATTTAAAAATTGCCTTTAGTATTTACTTGGGTTATATTTTTCTGATATTAAAATTAGTTTGATGATCTGAAACATTCAAGTATGAAAAATATGCAAAAATAGAAGAAATTGGGAAGGGGGAAGATACTTTTTTTTTACGTTACTGAAAGTGCTCAGACTGCATATAATTTAATGCTGCCTTTGAAGGTGCAGTAAACAGCTGGAGGCTGTCAGCTGAAATTTCAGCCCATTGTTTATTATTCACTCCATTCATCTTCCATATATGTGCCTGCTCTAATAATGGTCTTTGCTGAAAACCCCACTATTACGCTTTGAAGATCATTAACACAGAAAATATTTATTTTTATAGCTATTCTGTCTTTTATTATTTTTAGCATGGAAGATAATCAGCCTTTTTTAAAGCTTTTTTTTTGAAAAAAAAATTGAAATTTTCAGTTTTTTACCAAACTAAAGTAAATGGGACAGCTTACTGCAACTGAGTTTAACATCCAGAACTGTACCTCCACTTGGAAAATCCAGATTCCAAGTGTAATATTATGTACATTGTTAATCATGGCATAGCTTATTTGAAAACTTGCTAGAGCCTTTGCGCACTCCCTGGTAATGAGCATAGTGAGCGCTGCGTGAATTTTTGCTCACACACCAGCACATGAGCAGCTAACAGAGCGGCTAACAACACCGCTGCAACCACTGTTCTGCAGAGTGTCTGTTTCAAAGTCAACCTCAATGTCAATGTACTATCCAAACACAAGATGAATATCACATGCATATTCATACAAAAACTGCGTTCATAATAAGCCCAACCAGCACATAAATATTTATGGTCAATATAGCTAAAAAAAAAAACATAATGAAAGACACTCACAGGACGCAGCACTCCGTTGCACGGAAACAGGCTTAAAAGCGAAACAACATTTTCTGACAGCTCATTTCCTCTGACTGTTCACTCCCACCCATCCTTTGTCACACTGTGATTGGGGGAACCCAAATACCAGCACGTACTCTACAAGCACATCACTCGTTCTCAGTGACAGTTATGGTATAGTATGGAGTAAGTCTGCAGGTGTCGACATAATTACATGTTGAGTGAATATCGCTCCACCCAATAAAATTAAACAAGCAGTTATTCAGGGCCCCAGATCCGCCAGTACAATGTACAACCACACTTCCATAACAGAGCTCAAAACGCAATTCAAAAAATAAGATTTGTAAATCATCTTTGACTTGTATTCATCTGAAAATCATACTATTTACCTAATCAACTTATTATTATTATTTTTTTTTTTTTTGGAAATGCATGCTCATGCTGAATGTGAATGTGCTGAATGGATCAGGGCGTGCAGGACCGATGCACATTCTCGAACTTGGATGAAGAGGGAACTGGAAGAAGCACCACTTACCAGTACTGCAAGCACTAGGAAGAGTTTCCCAAAATAAACAGATACTTTGCAGCTAGAGTTTTAACCCTTAAAGCGCCAAAGGCAGCATTTGCCACCCGCTGATACAGTAAAATAAAATCAAAGCTTTTGAAAACCTGTCATGCGGCAACATGCGGGGAGCTCTTTTCAAAAAGTTGCCGCATGATAGGTTTTCAAAAACTCAAGATATTTACATTTTTTTAAACATTTGAAAATTGATTTCGGCGCCATAAAGGTTAACACCAAAGATGGAGGAAAACAGTCTAGCAAAGGGGAAACAAAACCCAGGAACTTAAATACACAATGACAACAATCAACAAAGTGGAAAGGAGTGTGTAGGGCACAGGGAGGAAACATAAGGGGAGGGGAATAGAATGAGACTTATTAAATAATGAGAATCACTTAACCAAAACAAAACTGACAAAGTCAGCAACAGTGGGGAAAACAATTAAGAAGACACTCAGGACAAGACACAAGTTGTAGATGCATGGCACTTTTGAAAAAAACTGCGCAATTGAAAAATCCAACAGGTTACAAACAACCAAACACTTTCTACAGACCATAATGATATTAACACGTTGACTGCCAACTACGAGATAACTCGTGATGGCGGGTCAGGGCCAGCGCTAGACTTGAAAATTCGGGGGAAATCCATCCCTTTATTTACAATAATTAGTCCTGGCTAATTCTAGATGGTTTACTGTGATGTGGAAAAAAAAGCCACTAGATGGCAGTATTGACATTTTTTTTTTTTTTGTTAAGCAATCTAAAGCTAGGTTTGGGCATGTCCCGGGCATGCCTCAGAGGGGGCTGGAAAAGAGTATATAAGGAGAAAAATCGAGAGAGTGTGGTAGTAGGAGAAATTGCAAGGAGAAATTGTGGAAGGATACATTTGACCAGACCTGTCACTCTTTTCAAGACCTATGAAGCTTTTTGTGGATTTTTGCCTGTGTTGGAGCATTTTCCTGTCCTAGGACATTGCAACATAGCAGCCCATCTCCATTACAAAGGAAATGTAAATATCTCATTTTTTATTTGATTTCAATCTTGGTCAGTAGGGTAGAGAGTAGATTAGTTCTGTTTGCTTTAATTAAATCTGTTGAAGTTTAAGAATTTTGTCTGTCATCCCTTGCTGTCCGTGACACCATAACAAATTGGGGCCATAACAAACTGGGGGCTCGTCCGGGATAGACCATTGTGCGAGTCATTTATTGAAAATCTAAAATTTCAAATAGTGAAATTGTTTTTTGAATTTTCCTATATATATATTGGCAGATCAACAGCAATGGATGATTTCTTGGCATCACCAACCGTAGAGGTTTTGAAGTCTTTTAAAAAGACAGAACTGCTAGAAATATGCAGACAGTTAGAGCTGACAGATGTAAAACCAGCCATGCGAAAAGCAAGACTGGCTAGAGAGATTGTTAAATATTACATTGATGAAAATGTGTTTGCACCAGGAGATCTGGAACAGTTTCCGGTGGAAAATCCAAATGTAGAATTGGAACTTAAATTAAAAAATGCTAGAGATTGAAAGGGAGGAAAAAGAAAAAACAAAGAGAATTTGAGAGAGAGAAAAAGAAAAAAGAAAGGAAAAAAAAAGAAAAACAAAGGCAGTTTGAGTTAGAAAAATTAGCAAGAGAAAAAAGAGAGAAAAGAAATTGAGGAGAAAGAAAAACAAAGGCAGTTTGAGCTAGAAAAATTAGCAAGAGAAGAGGAAAAAGAGAGAGAGAAAGAGGAAGGAGCAGAAAGAGAGAGACAGAGACAGAGAGATTTCGATTTAGAAAAATTAGATAGAGAAGAAAGGCTCCAAATGGAGCTACTAAAAATCAAAATGCAAGGGGAAAACAAATTTCGGGCTAGCCAGGAGGTAAAGCTGGTGCCTCTATTCTCAGAGAAGGAGGTTGATAAGTATTTCCAGTGCTTCGAGAAGGTAGCTAAGAGTTGTCAGTGGCCAAAGGAACACTGGCCTCTGATGTTGCAAACTGTCCTCAAGGGTAAAGCTCAACAAGCCTATTCGGCTTTGTCTGCAGATGATTCCTCTGATTATGAGGTGGTCAAAAAGGTTATTTTGACAGCTTATGAGTTGGTTCCAGAGGCTTACCGACAGAAATTCAGAGGTCTGAAGAAATCTGACAATCAGACTTATGTGGAATTTGCTAACGAGAAGAAGGTTTGCTTTGAGCGCTGGTGTACTTCTATGGAGGTCAAGGATGATTTCAACTCACTAAAAGAGATGGTGTTAGTTGAAGAATTCAAGAACTGTGTCAAGGATGATATTAAGATCTACCTTAATGAGAGGCAAGCACTGAATTTGCAATCAGCTGCTAAGTTTGCAGACGAATATGTTCTCACACATAAGTCCAAATTTCAGTCTAGCAGTAACAATAGATGCTCCAAATTTCAGAAGAAAGGTAACGGTGATACCCAAGATTCCTCACCCAAAGACAAAGACAAATCTGATGATGGTGCTCAGAAATCCAGTAAAAGGTCTGATCAAAGTGTGAAAGCTAACAGTGACAAATGTGGTCTAGTTTGCAATTATTGCAAGAAATCTGGTCATGTTACAACAAACTGTTGGTTCCTTAAAGCTAAGAAAGAAAAAGAAAAGGATACCAAACCCAATGCCTTTGTGAAGACAAGGTTAGAAACCCCTGTAGTAGATGACCGATCTGCTAAATTGCCTGCTCCTTGTGAGGCTAAGAAGCCTGATACTGCTGACTTTGTGAGGGAGGAATTTCTTCCATTTGTGTCAGAGGGATTTGTGGCTCTGAATGAGCATTCTCCTCCTGTCCCCATATATATCCTAAGGGATACCGGAGCTTCTCAGTCACTTTTGTTGATGGACTCTTTGGGGTTACGTGATGAGACCGCTTCTGGGGATTTCATACTTGTACAAGGTATTGAAGGGAGGACTATATCTGTACCCCTGCGCTCTGTATTCTTGAAGTCAGATTTAGTTACAGGACAGGTAAAGGTGGGACTTATGTCAAGTCTACCTATCAAGGGTGTTTCTCTGTTGCTCGGCAATGACCTGGCTGGGGGCAATGTAGTTCCCCTGTTCATCTTACTTCACAGCCGAAAGCACTGAAGATGGCGATGAAGACCCATCTCTGTATCCTTCCTGTGCAGTGACTCGTGCTATGGCCAAGAAGGCTCAAGAAGAAGATGATGTGGTGCCGTCCAGCACCTTGAATAGTCATGACTCAGGTGGTTCGCCTCATGACTCTGTTAAGCCTACTATGGTTTCTCCGTTTGAGGACTTATCAGACACTTTTATCAGTTCTCTATTCAGCCAACCAGATGGGTCTGGTGATTCTGATGTGTCTGGAGACTTGTCTCTGTCCAGAAAGCGGTTGATTCAGGAGCAAACCAATGATCCTGAAATTTGTGTACTAAAGAAGAGAGCCCTTCCTAATGAAGAAATAGACACAGTTCCAGTTGGGTATTATCTCAAGGATGGAGTGTTGATGCGGAAGTGGCGCCCTCCTGATATCCCTGCCAATGCAGATTGGGCAGTGGTCAAGCAAATTGTTGTTCCGAAGGTATACAGGAATGAGATCTTAACAATGGCTCATAGTTTGCCTTTAGGAGGTCATCTTGGTGTTAACAAGACTGTTGACAAGATCATGAAACACTTCTTCTGGCCTGGACTTCGGAAAGACGTTTCCAACTTTTGCAAAACCTGTCACACTTGTCAGGTAGTTGGAAAACACCAGTTAGACCCACCTGTAGCTCCACTGCAGCCTATCCCAGCATTTGGGGAGCCCTTCTCCAAGGTCATTGTTGATTGTGTTGGTCCATTACCCAAGACTAGATCTGGAAATCAGTACTTGTTGACAATCATGTGTGCATCTACCAGATTCCCTGAAGCCATCCCTCTACGCAACATCAAGGCAACTGCAATTTCAAGGCTTTGCTAAAGTTCTTCACGTTGTTTGGCCTTCCCAGGAAATTCAGTCAGATCAAGGTAGCAATTTCACTTCCGGATTGTTTCAGCAGGTTGTGTATGAACTAGGTGCGAAGCAGATTCTTTCCAGTGCCTATCATCCAGAGAGTCAGGGTGCCTTAGAGCGGTTTCATTCCACTCTCAAGACAATGATGAGGACTTATTGTTATGACCATGAGAAAGACTGGGATGAAGGTGTTCATTTGCTGTTGTTTGCAGCTAGAGAAGCAGTGCAGGAGTCTACTGGATTCAGTCCGTTTGAGCTAGTGTTTGACCATGAAGTGAGAGGACCTTTGCTATTGTTGAGTGAAAAATGGCAAGAGAAAGAGCCGCATATCAGTCTGTTAGACTATGTTAGCAAGTTCAAGGAAAGAGTGCGTGCAGCTTGTGACCTAGCCAAAGAGAACTTGAAATCAAGTCAGGGAAAAATGAAAACTTGGTATGATCATAAGGCTAGAAGCCGTGAGTTTAAACCAGGAGACAAGGTCCTTGTGTTGTTTCCCTTACAGTCCAATCCATTGCAGGCTAGATTTCATGGTCCTTATGAAATTCTGACAAAACTCAATGATCTCAATTACATTGTGAAGACTCCAGATAGGAGAAAGCCAAAACAGTTGTGTCACATTAACATGCTGAAGCCTTATCATGATAGGAATGCTAGGGGTGCAGCTGTCACTTCAGATCCTCCTATGGCGGAGACTTGTGAAGATGAGGGGGATTTTCAAGATGATGAACCTAAAATTAAAGCTGAAGTTCTTTCATATAAATTGTCAAATTCTGAAGTGTTGCAAAATCTTGATGTAAAACTCCAGCACTTAGAACCCTCACAGAGAGATCAGTTTGAGAGGTTGATCAAGAAATATAAAGATCTATTTCCTGATGTTCCAAAGAGAGTTTCTATAGCCTCTCATGATGTAGATGTTGGTGATGCCAAACCAATAAAACAGCAAGCGTACCGGATGAATCCTGAAAAGAGAAAGATTGCTGAGAAAGAGGTTGAGTACATGTTAGAACATGATATTATCAGACCCTCTAACTCCGATTGGAGTTCACCCTGTGTTCTAGTTCCAAAACCTGATGGAAGTACTAGATTCTGTACAGATTATCGCAAAGTCAATGCTGTAACTAGAACTGATGTGTTTCCAATACCTAGGATTGATGATTGTATCGATAGAGTAGGGCAAGCAAAGTTTCTGACCAAGATTGATTTATTGAAGGGTTATTGGTGTGTGCCTTTAACTGAGAGGGCCAAGAGCATCTCTGCTTTTGCCACACCATCTGGGTTATACCAGTATGAAGTCCTACCCTTTGGCATGAAAAATGCCCCAGCCACGTTCCAAAGGATGATACAGTCTACAATCGCCGGATTGCCACACACGGGTGCGCACATCGACGACCTGATCACATGGAGTGACTCCTGGGAAGAACATCTGAAAGATGTAGAGACGTTGTTCCAGCGCTTGACCCAGGCTAACCTGACTGTTAACCTGAACAAGAGTGACTTTGGTTGTGCTACTGTCACGTATCTTGGCTACGTCATAGGCCAGGGTAAGGTGGCACCCATAAATGCTAAAGTCCAAGCCATCATGGACTTTCCAGTTCCTGACAACAAAAAAGCTTTGCGTCGCTTCCTTGGAATGATCGGGTACTACCGCAAGTTCTGCAAGAACTTTGCTGAGATTGCTCTCAGTCTCACCAACCAACTGAAGAAAGGCGTGAAGTTCACTTGGGATGAAGCATGCCAAAGAGCCTTGATCGCCTGAAGTCTCTGTTGTGTCACTTCCCGTGCTCAAATCTCCTGACTTCAACAAACCGTTCTCCATGGCGGTCGATGCTAGCGACCAAGCTTGTGGATCTGTGCTCCTTCAGAGAAGTGACTCTGATGACATTGAGCATCCTGTGGCATACTTCTCCAGGAAGTTCAATCGCCACCAAAAGAACTATTCCACAATTGAGAAGGAGCTGTTGGCTCTGGTTCTATCCTTACAACACTTTGAGGTCTATGTTTGTACGGGGCAAAAGCCAATGATTGTATATACTGACCACAATCCGTTAATGTTTTTGAGTAAGATGAAAAACAAAAATCGGAGATTGTTGAATTGGAGTTTGATTTTACAAGAGTTTGACTTGGAAATTAAGCATGTAAAGGGTGCTGACAATGTAATTGCCGATTGCTTATCCCGTGTTTGAATATGTGTATGTATATCACCTGTGTTTATTAGTATTATATATATATTATATATATATATATATATACACAAGTGTCTACTTAACCATTTTTTGTATTGACACGAAAAAATTTTGCCTTTATGAGTCAAAAATTTTCCCTTTTTGGAATGGAGGTGTAATGTGGTAAAAAGCCACTAGATGGCAGTATTGACATTTTTTTTGTTAAGCAATCTAAAACTAGGTTTGGGCATGTCCCGGGCATGCCTCAGAGGGGGCTGGACAAGAGTATATAAGGAGAAAAATTGAGAGAGTAGAGTAGTAGGAGAAATTGCAAGGAGGATACATTTGACCAGACCTGTCACTCTTTTCAAGACCTTTTAAGCTTTTTGTGGATTTTTGCCTGTGTTGGAGCATTTTCCTGTCCCAGGACATCACAACAGAGCAGCCCATCTCCATTACAGGGAACTGTAAATATCTCATTTATTTATTTTCTTTTCAATCTTGGTCAGTAGTGTAGGGTGTAGATTAGTTCTATGTGTTTGTTTAATAAAATCTGTTGAACTTAAAGGATTTTGTCTGTCATCCCTTGCTGTCCGTGACGCCATAACAAATTGGGGCCATAACAAATTGGGGTCATGACAAATTGGGGGCATAACATGAGCAAATTTTGTAATTATGAATTTTTACATAAAATTAATTTATCAAGGTGGCACATGCACTGTCATCGACAAAGCAGTGTATTGCAAACAATTCCAATGAAATTGATGATTTTGTAAAACACATTCAGACCAAGCAAAAATACACAAGACAAAGTTCTTGAATTGGGATTTATTCGGCAGGTAAAGAAAGGATCTAAGTGAATTCCATCGACTCTTTTGCTTGATTTCGTTTTACTGATTTATTGATTTTTATAGATGTTTTAGTTTCCCCATTTTATTATCTGCCAATTATCATTGTACACTACTTTGATTCAACTTTGTTGTTTTAAATGTTCTCTATAAATAGACCTGACTTGACTAATGTTGCTGAAGGAATTTTTGTTGTTACTGTTATAATTCCTCTAAATAGAGTTAAGTGCACTTAGATTTTATTACATTATAGTTTTACTGCTTAAAAACAAAATAATATATACTTGTTAGAAATGTCAATGCTTATTTTGTTCTCCGCTTCAGGCTCTGAGAAAACTGTCTATGGGAAAGTACTGATAGGAGGGGTACACGCACCTGGATAGGAGTTACCGACTCATGTCTGGGAAATGTCCCAACTTAGCAAGATAACAGAATTGTTTCTATCTGTACCAGGCCTTGAAACTGAGCCCCTAAGCACAAAATGTTACTCCTCCAAACGCATCCCTAGAGCAGAAATCTTCAAAGAATAAAATGTTTGTGTAATTTTGTGATTGATTGCTTGAAGGATGCTTGGTTAGAAGGGTATAATAATTGCCTGTGAAAATTATTCAGCAGAGACCAACCTCTGACTGCTGTGGACACAGAGTCCCTGTTTGCTCTCTCATTCTGCAGAATTATATGGCAATAAACTGTTGATCATGTTTCTTAAAAAAAAAAAAAAAAAAACATTTTGTCCCCATTGTTGAAAAGAAGTCCTATCTAATAATATTGCATGTCCTGGACTCAAGGACACCCCTCTATTAAACCCTGAGATTGAATCTGTGTTGATTGTAACCCTCTGCACACCAAACATGTTGACCCAATCAGTTTGGCTTACGCCTTTGCAGACAGAGGAGCAAGGGCAACAGCCAAACACACTCTTGTGGGGCTATTACACCAATCTGAAGACTCAATTTCATGTGACCTGTTGTGAGCAGAGCATGATGCTGCTCCCCCACAAGAAAAATGTCATGGACATCACATGGAACACAACACACTGATGACGGGTGGGTAGGACCTAATAGTAAACCTATATTGCCAAAATCCCTCTTCCATATTGCTGCAGATTTGGTGCATGGGCAGTGCCATGTACCAAGAGGAGAGACCAAGGGGTTAATAGAGCAACAGAGCAAAGTTACTATAACTTATTTACTAAAAAAAATTTTCTAAGAAATGTCCAACATGACAAAGATTGGTAGTAGTACAGAAGGGGGCAATCCCTACACCCCCTGGGCCATTCCACACGTTTCATAAATTTTAACACCATGTGAGGGGAAGAGGTATGCGTTAGTATTGATATGACCTTTTTCTAAATGGGGTAGAAGCTATAGATGCAATCACAGTAGCAAAAATCCTGAGTAGAGAAATTATTCCTAGGTGGGGAATTCCAAAGACATTGTATAGTGACAATGGGTCAGAATTTAGGAATTAAGTGTTGACCTACATGGGAGCAAAATTAGGAATAGGATTGAAAAAGCATTGTGCATGTCATCCACAATCAGCAGGATTAGTGGAGAGAACTAATGGAACCCTGAAAGCAAAACTGGCAAAAGCCATGTACTCCACTAATTTGACCTGGGTTGAGGCCCTCCCACTGGCACTATACTCTATGCGCCAGCAACCAGCGAAGGACACGTTTCTTTCACCACATGAATTACTCACTGGGAGGCCCATGCTTGGGCCTCCGGGAGACCCTAACGTGGTCCCCACCGCAGCCGTGCTGCAAACAGATCTGTCAGATTATATGCGGGTTTTGGGCAACATGACTAAGCTTCTCTCTCGCCAGGTGCAAGCAGTAAATTCCACAGGAGACGAGGACAACGGCACCCCAGCCCCAGGGGTGACCACTAGCGACTGGGTCTGGTTAAAGGCACCAGGCCGTCCACGCTGGGACGAACCGATCTGGACGGGACCGTTCAAGATCACTGAGGTTTCCGACCGCGCAGTGCGGGTCGAAAAGGAGGGAGATAAGACCTGGCATCATTTTGCACACTGTGCAAAAGCAAGACCACCAGAGCGGTCACTAGAGCAGGTAAGAACTAACCTGTTGTCATTGCAGGACATCAACAAGGAAGATGGAGATGGAGAATCGAAGGAGGGTGAGGAAATGTAATGAAATGTGGCTAGGAATAGGAAAGGAGGGATTAGCTCTCCAAGTAGGATTTTCTTTACTTCTTGTAGGCGCTTTGCTATACGCTGAAAGCACTCAGAAAGATGCCCATACAACACCTACACCACACCAAGAATTCACGAAAGACATGTTGATGGTAGCGGCAGTAGTAGGAGGACTAATAGCAGGAGGAGCATTCACCAGCCTGGTCTTGTAGAGTATACATCGTTGGGTCCTAACACATACATTACCGGAAAACACAGACAAGACTAACTTCAATGCACGTCCCAAAAGTAACGTGAAAATAGCAAGTACTATAGTAATCTTGGCCTTGGTACTGGTAACAGACGCAGTTAAAGTGAACTCAGACCCCTGCGGAGCCAAGGTAATTTTAAAGGTGGACCCGGACAGTGAGAACACATTTCAATTTGATTTATGTAACGTAATCGACTGTGGTACTGACTCCTCCAAATGGAGGGGGTATGATATGTACGGTTGCCAGTTCATTTGGGGTTTTCCCACAAACAACCCGTGGTGCCGATCCTGGTCTGACGTATATTGGAGTACCAACCCCAGGCAGGGGTCGGTTACGGCCAAGAGTAATAAGTGGGGGGACGTGCAAGGGAAAGTAACTATGATGAAGGGACAACTAGTGCCAAACGGGGATAACGGCAAACAAAATCCCATAATCATTAATACCAAGAGGGGGTTGAAAAATCCGTGGCCCATGCAGGGATATGATCCCAAAAAGTGACACACGGGAGGAAAGGGAATCCCAAGGAGCAAACCAACCTTTTACATTATAATGGGGGTGGACGTAACGGGTACAGGTCCAATGGGAATAGTTAGAATAGATTTAATGCCTCCCAAACCGAAGAAAAATACGACCCCCACAAGCGCGCCCTCTCCCAAGAAAGAACCTCAACCTACGTCTGCCCCGGAGGTAGTATGGAAATTCGATTCGGCAAAAATAACTTTCCAAACAAAATTGGCAATAGAAACTGGATTCCGAGAAAAGAATGCATGGATAAACAGAATGGTAGAATACGCGAAACAGGTGAATGGTTCCGACTGTATAATATGCTCAGGGGCCAGACCCACCTTATTAATATCCCCATCCGCATTTGACCTATATGACCGCACCATGAAAAACCCAGGAAAAGATATAAACTGCTTAATTTGGTTAATGTCCTCCGAAAACCCATCAACGGAGTGCAAAAAATGGGAAACAGTACACCCTATGGCCCCAGCGAATGTGACGCCCCCAGTGTTTCAAAAAGGGAAAGTAAGAAATGTGACCTGCATTAAGAATAACAACACCAGTCCCCAGTCGCATAATCTAAGCACACTGACGAGCTGTGAGGAAACCTTGGACCTGACGGGAAATGAAACTGCAAGCAGCCTCATCGTAGCCAGAGCGGACGTCTGGTGGTACTGCGGAGGTAGGAGACTGCTGAATTGGCTCCCTCATAACTGGAGAGGTAAGTGTGCCCTGTGGCCCTGAATGCGCCAGTAATGATTGTAACCAATGCGGAAGAACTACTGAATAATATATCCCCAGAACAATTAATAGACACACTAGAATGCCACAAAAGATCATTTGGGTCTTTTGATTGGACAATTAATGAGCATGGCATGTGGGTGGATCCCATAGGGCAGGCCAGAAATATACCCGATGAATTTAAGCTCGCAGATGAAATAGCGGCTGGGTTTGAAAGCTTCCCAATATTTTCGGCCATTTTTCCTGTAACTGTAAATAAAAATGTAAATCGAATAAATCTGAAACATTATAATGTGCAGCGGCTGGGAAATGAGACTAGAGATGCGATGGAGGCGGTACACGAACAGCTGTCTCAAACCTCATTAATGACATACCAGAACCGGATAGCATTAGACATGCTCTTGGCAGAGAAAGGAGGGGTATGTTCAATGTTCAAAGACACATGCTGCACAGAGATAGCGAACAACACAGCCCCTGATGGGAAACGCACTAGGAGTCTGAAAAAACTGAAAGCACTGGCAAATGAAATGAAGGCGCAGTCAGGAGTAAGTAACCCTGTTAGCTCCTGGCTAAATGAGACCTTCAGTAGATGGGGAGCACTCATTGGGCAGCTGCTTATAGGAATCACAGTAGCGGGGTCCCTATTTATAATTTGCGGATGTTGTTGTATACCCTGCATACGTACTTTGGTGACCAAAACAATTGAAAAGGCCTTAACTAGAGAGGATCCGCCTAAATACCAAGCAGTTCAATTAGAAGAGGGCTGTTTAGACCCAGCCGATGACACTGAGGAAGATATTGAGTTAGAGGAGTACCGAGATGACCCCATAGGCCTGGAGGCCGGGGAACTTGCCCTAACCTCGCCCGACGAGGCGACTATGTTACTGTACCAACAGGTGACCGGAGATGTGACAGGAAGTGACGAGTGGGTGTGTCCTCCAGAACCCTACATGCCCAACTGCCCCATTGGAAACTCCTACTGCAAACATGGACAAGGCGGAGGAGCAGGTTGGGCTTGCTGGAAGTGGGCGGGGAAGTATTGCCCAGACCAGCCTAACCTCAGAAAACAACTTCTGACTGATCCTGAATTTCAGCGAGCCTACTGCCGGGAGATTCTGGAGTTGTCTGAGGAGGAGTGTGAATGAGATTTGAGTGGATGAAGGGTATTGGCTTAGTAAATTTATGACGTTAGAGTGTGCTCATGTGCTCATGTGCTAGATCCATATTCCGTGATAGTGGCTGATGAGTGCACTTGCACATATGAAGTAAAATTAAAATGCCGGAATATGCAGATTTGATGTAGGACCAAAGGGTTTCGCTTGGAGCGGATGCTGGGCCGGCAACTAGCCAAGCCGACCTCCGCTGGCGTCATGGTCAAGCCGTGGTCATATGGATCCCTGAGTTGTCAAGGGGTGAAGGGGGGCACCCAAAGACGGGTCCCAGTGGTCAAGTAGAGTCCAGAGGTCAGGTTTTGCTTCGCTGCGCTAGGATGCTAATGCAATCACCCCATTGATAGCAATGTGTAACGTAGGTGCTCACAGCACAAAAGGGTGAGAATGTAATCGTTTCAGCACTTAGTGTTGCCCCCATAAAATGGGGCCAAAGGAGGGAGTTGTGGAACAATATAAAACATCTTTTATGTCAGTACCCCAAAGCTTATAAACCTATTTACCCAGAGCGTGTGTGTGTGTGTGAGAGTGGATGAGAGAAGCTGTGCAGGAGGGGCAAGGTACAGAGTGGCACAGAAATGCTGGAGCCCTGCCAAAATAAAACGCCCAAGGAGCAGTCCAAAGTGGCATCAGGTATCCCGTAACCGCCTTTCTGTGACCTGTCTAAAGTAGACTGGACAATACTATGTAGAAAGGCGGGAGCTGATTAGACTGCGGTTACAGACAGATCTACTGCCAATTGATGTACAGCTAAAGGACTGTGGATTATAAGAACTGATGCCCGGGCAACGCCCAGGCAGAGCGCTCTCCAAACTGTGGCTAAGAACATCCCTCTTGTTACAGTTTGTAGTTTTTTTTTACTCTTTGTCTGCTATAAACAACTATTTTCGACATTTGGTCTACAATTCTCTTATTTCTAGTCACTCTCTCCCTTGAACACGTCAAATCAGACTTGACAAAAGGTGAAAAAACCCACAGAATGAAGGTAATTTCAGCAAGTACCTACACCTGTTTTTGCAGCACGGTCACGCAACTTGCTGTAAAAAAATAGACAGCTGTCAGACTGGAAAATGTAAACGGAGGAAACCAAGTATACTTATCACCAGAATTACCTTCATTCGCAAATGAGTTCTGAAATGCCGCTATCGCTGGGAAAAAAAAAATAACGTTAGGAGTGCCAGTGCATAGACCTAATTATAATTTGATTATTTTTCTACTGAATGTAGCCCATTATTTGCTGTTAGATCGCATGGGGGAGAAAAGCCGTGTCTTCAATTGCCACTTGATTATTCTTGAATTGGAAAACGTGTTTATAAAGGTAAACCATCTAGAATTAGTCAGGACTAATTATTGTAAATAAAGGGATGGATTTCCCCCGAATTTTCAAGTCTAGCGCTGGCCCTGACCCGCCATTACGAGTTATCTCGTAGTTGGCAGTCAACGTGTTAAACGATTCCAGGAATCGGAAGAAATCTCTGGGTAAAGGAGGGTGGTCCTTGATCTTCGATCCTTCAGATGACACTGTATTGAAGACCAACACGCTTTTGTGATGGACATGACCACATTGGCTGGGACCAATTTGGAAAAACACGCGGGCTTACACACACATACACACACACACACACACACACACACACACACAGTTTTGAGATTAACTTTCCGCCAGTCCGCAGAAAAAATCCACTTGTATCGCTCAGCCATTCTTGGATAGCACGCGATCGTCTGCTGACTGCATGATTTCCAAATTTCAAAGTCCAGCACGCAGTCTTTCAATGAGCTGTTTTTCTTTAATAGTCTGCAAGAAGTAACATTAGTTTATCATTTCAAGGTGACACAACAAGCTTTAGTGCGTGACTGTATATCATCAAGCACATACTTTTTTATCCATTGGTCTGCACCAATTTTGACTAGTGATTCCGCACTCCCATTCACTTCATCGTATTATTTATATATTAGTCCACACATGTTCTTCCCACTCTTTCTTTCTTTATTCTCTGCATTTTTTGACAACTACTCCTACATACTTTCACCTAGAAACAACATTCAACTTTAAAAAATTCAGCTTGTTTTGAATTACGTTGCTTGTATTCAACTTTTTGATATCGTTCATACTTAATGAATTATTAAATTTTATATATCAATATTTTTCCCCCATAGGAAACAATGGGACAGATTATTCAAAATTCAGCAATTTTCAGTTGTTTTTTTACTCTGTCATACTTTTAGCTAGAAATGTCATTCAAACTGGAAAATGTTAAGCTAAGCTTGTATAATTTCCCTGCTGTTCAAATTTTTCATAACTTCAATAATTTTTTAATTATATTTTTTTAAAATAATTTTTTAACAATAAATCCTGGGAGCTAAGAGTGTGGGGACATCACTGTTAGTGTGGAGAACAGCCGTAAAATCGTCAAAAAGTCTTCTCTTAAACTTGCTCCAACTCCCACAGTTTTGATTCTACATAAGTATTTTTATATCGAAGTTGTAGCAAAAGTTGTGATGGTCACGAAAATGTTACTATGGAAGCAACTGGACAGACGGTTTTGGCAGTATGAGCCGAAAAGCGACGGGAGCGCTAACCGAAACTCCATTAACTTCTGTATTAAAGGGGCTATGTCAATTGCTGGGCATGTGCAGTTTGGTTGCGAAACTTATCTTTTCCGTGGGCCACGGGAAAGTCTGGCATTCGCCATTACAAAGGGGAAGCACAACAATCTAAACGAATCCAGCCTCTTTCATGTCATCTCCGCAAAATATTTATAAAAGAAGAGTGCTGCATTATTAGGCAATGTTGTGGGAAGGAAATTTTGTTTATTTTTAACTTCCCGAGGCCAAAATATGGCTTTGAGGAATTCAAATGTGAGACGGGGCATTATTGGCAGACTGATGCTTTCACCCGATGCTCCCTAACAAATTGAAGCTGTTGAGGATCATATTTCAGTATTACTCATCATATTCACCAGTAAATCAATAATTATAATCAGTCAGCATATTATGTAAGCAGCAGTGACACACACACACACACACACACTCACATAAGCAGTTTACAAACACATAAGCAGTTGATTACTGTATCTGTTCAGTTGATTCAGTCAATATCTGTTCAGTCATCAGTATTATTCACCATCATTATTAAGAAATCATATAGTTATGCATGCTTGCTTCATGTTAGTAGTTTTGATTATAGTAGCACCGCTTTATGCATAATATGAATTAGAAATCTGTATAACCAATATTAGACTGTAAAAAGGGAGTAAATTTTTTGTTGCAGTTTTCAAGGCAAGTAGGCAGTGTTTTGGTTTGCCTGCCTCTGGGACGACCTATGACCCATGTAAAAGTCCTCTGAAACAATGAGGTAGCCTTGAATTAGTTATTTTGAAAAGGATGCCAACCAATGAGAAAAGAGAAAAGCAAGTAAGATGCAGACGTTACGTTATTGTACCATTGAAAAACAAGTAAGAATCAGACAATACGCTATTGAAGCATTGTAACATGAGATGATGAAAAAACCATTTGGAAGAAATTTTCGGTGATTAAGGTATAAAGATTAGGTGTGACAAGTGGAATGTCAGTTCTTCTTGTGCAACAAGAATTCAGCTGTGTACTGGTTATGCCTGAATAAAGCCTAATTTTCAGAAGAATCTGTCTCTCTCCAATTATTTGAGGATAGGGGAATCTCAGAAATATGAAAATATTTCTGACTGGGAACCACGACAATTATTTCCAATTAGCCTCACTGATAAATGGTTTTATTAAGGCTTCACAGCTGTTTAGTCCTAATCCCTTGTTTGCGCTTTGCATTGTGTGTGTGGAAATACTCCTACTTTCACTATTAAACATAGCTACGAGTTCTGCTTTTTTACGTTTGGATTTCACCAAACGTTTAAGATATCTCCAATCACGATCATTCATGATTTTTTTTCGACCACATTTCTTCCTCAGAGACGATGGTCCACCACCATTCTTCCAGGTTTTAATGATGCGTTGGACAGTTTTCAACCCAATTAGTAGTTTCAGCAATCTCCTTAGTTGTTTTCTTTGTTTGATGCGGGCCAATAATTTGACACTTCTGAAACAGAGTAACATCTTTTCCACAACCTGCTTATATCAAGGACACATTAACTAATGTGCTATTAAACCTTAAAAAATAATTCAATCCTTAATGTCACATTAGTTGATGGTTACATTAAAACTGCTTGTGCAAAACATTTATTAGCGTGTCAGTAACTAATAAAGCTTAAATGACAGTGCTTTCATTAACTTTCCATTAAAATAGGAATTTCCCCAGTTAATTACCCATAATTCCTAATAATAAAAAAGCACTTTGAACTTACTGCCACAATTTCAGCATCAAAGTTTGTAAATGTTGATATATAAGTTGATGAGCTAATGTTGAAATCTCTAAACTTTGCTATTAGCTAGCCAAATTCGTAAGTTCAACAAAATGATGTAATACCATTATCACGGTACTGTGGCATTCATTCACGTGAATCAAACAATATTAAACAAGTGGTGCCAGGCACAACAAACCCCGCCCCTCGCACATTCTTTGACCTACTTTTGGGTCATTCCATGTCAAATCATCAAATATACAAAATATTTGTCACCATGTAGTCATAGATTGCTTCCATATTTTCAAATCAGATAAATATGTATTAGTGATGAACAAATCCGAAATTTCATCTCATTCGGACCAAAAATGAATTTTTTGTGAATTATTTTCTACGGGTACTGTCCGTCAGTTTTTTTGTTAATTGACATTTTTCTTGTTTTTAACATGGCATAACTTTTTTATTATTACACCTATATAAAACACAACCAGTCTGAAAGAATAATCTACAAAATATAGTGCAGTTTTTCACAAACATGACAAACATATTAGTATGAGTACACCACTAAAAAAATCTGAAGTGCTTTGAGACTTTTACTCACCTTAATAAATGTAAAATATACAGGATGGGTTGAAGAATAAATGGAAAATATATAGGATGAGGTGAAGAATAAATGTAAAATATAAAGAATGAGTTGAATAAATGTAAAATATAAAGGATGAGTTGAAGAATAAATGTAAAATATAAAGGGTGAGTTGAAGAATACATGTAAAATATAAAGGATCAGTTGAAGAATAAATGGAAAATATAAAGGGTGAGTTGAAGAATGGAAAATATAAAGGATGAGTTGAAGAATAAATGCTAAATATAAAGGATGAGTTGAAGAATAAATGCAAAATATACAGGATGAGTTGAAGAATAAATGGAAAATATACAGGATAAGTTGAAGAATAAATGGAAAATATAAAGGATGAGTTGAATAAATGATAAATATGAAGGATGAGTTGAAAAATAAATGCAAAATATACAGGATGAGTTGAAGAATAAATGGAAAATATACAGGATGAGTTGAAGAATAAATGTAAAATATACAGGATGAGTTGAAGAATAAATGTAAAATATACAGGATGAGTTGAAGAATAAATGTAAAATATAAAGGATGAGTTGAAGCATAAATGGAAGATAGATAACTGCCTGCTGTATAAGCAGCGCAAGCCCGCCATTTTACAGCCCTGAAAGCTGCAAACATGCATCCTCCTGCCTTCATATTTAAACAGAAACACAAGAGTGAAAGTGTGAGTTAGATCATATTCTTAGAACAAAAACACACTCTAATACTCAGTGTCAGATTCACAATAAAAATTGAATTAATGCACGGCATTTATCTCTGATTTTTAGCCGGGGGGACCGTTAAGGCCCCACAGAAAGACCGTGTGCTCTTACTTTGAAAAGCAGAGATGACAGCCGAAGATCACATACAATCTGAAAATGGCCAAATAACATAAGTGTATTTTCGCACAGATTGGCGGAAGGTTTGTCTCAAAACTCTGTGGGCCTGATCTACTAAGATCCCAGATAAAGATCGTTAAATTGCGTGCTCGTTGTAACATTTTGGGCATTTGGTTTGCTTACATTTTGCAGGTGACCTAGTAAGAGTAATTGCCTAAATGACTGCTGGTGCAAACAGCATTATTTAAACGAGGACATTGTGTGCTGCAGCCATTTCCACCATGGACAGTTTGAAGGAAAAGGACGAACGCAAGCGCAAAATGAAATTCGACTTGATGGAGTTGGAGGTGCTTCCGAAGGAAGCAAATACACTTATAAATGGACTGAATTTTACAGTTAAATTAACACATTGTCTCCTTGTTATTTTAACTGTAAGTAGAGTCTCACGCGCATTTGACTGTGGTTTACAGTTAACATACACAGAACCTGTGTTATAAACTGATTGTAAAATTACAGTTAAAATAACTGGCAAAAAAAGGTGCAAGTTTATAACAGAGCATGCTCAGTGTTTGAGGGGGGAACAATT
Source organism: Gymnothorax javanicus (assembly GCA_029692085.1). Lineage (NCBI taxonomy): Eukaryota > Metazoa > Chordata > Actinopteri > Anguilliformes > Muraenidae > Gymnothorax > Gymnothorax javanicus. The sequence continues at coordinate 13,728,221 of CM056202.1, read as the reverse complement.
TGCACGAGTACAGTCACTCGCTCCGATTACTCTTGGTAAGCGAGCAACCACATAAAACTCGTGTTTGGCTTCATTCAGTGCTTCCCGTGTGGATGGAAACTTTATGTACCGGCCCATCCTGAGCAACATGGCATCCAGTATTTGAGACAGTGCACACGAGAAACTGTTTTGGGGGATCCCAGCAGCGAGAGCTCCTGTATGCTGGAATGAACCAGTAGCAAGAAAATGGAGAGTAGCAAGAGGTTTTGTCATTGCAGGTATGGCATGACTTCTTGTGACTGGCTCCAAATCAGCCCTTATTCCATCTAACAGCTACAAAATGGCATTGCTGGATAGGCGATATGTCTGGATTATTCTCTCCTCTGACATCCCAAACATTGTCACACAGATGGAGAACACCCGTTCTCGGTGTACTCGCCACCTGTGTCTTCTGCTTGCGGAAATAATGACAGCCATGTCTGTGCACAATTACGTGGAGCCAATTAGTACCTACCCTTCAAAGGTATTAAATAGATTAAGCAATTACCATCACTGAAATTGCTTTCAGGCTTGATAAGTCACTATGCATGTGCTAAAATTTTGTATTACCATTTTCTCCTCCCATATTTTGCATGCTAGGATAGACACGCCCCTTATTACATATTCATTAAGGTCAAAAGTGAAAACTGCATAGAATGTGCAAATTTGCACATTCAAAGACACAATCCTCAGTGCACAGCCTTAGTAGCTGACGTTGCAGGTTAATCTGCAGGTGATATGGCATTTGCACGCGTTTCTATACACGCAAAGCTTTAGTAGATCAGGCCCTGTGTGTGTAAAATGCAAATCCACAAGCATAGAACTGACATCCAAAAATGTCTTTTTGATTTACAAATAAAAACTCATAAATGCCTGTTGAAAAGTTGTAAATGCTAGGAAGATATATGGAAATGCTTTTTATTTATCAGTAAATTAACTAAATGAATTTACAGATATGTTTTTATTAGTGGAATTTGTGTATCTGCAGGTCTGTTTTATATGTGCAAAATATTTTTGTGAGTTTACAAATCTTTTTTTTATATTTATGGAAGGTATTTTACATTCACTGATAACATACTTACACACCGACTGTCAGTGTGTTCACACAAATTATACTGAGACAAATCTATCATCCATACTAATGAATGCAAAAGGTGCTTCAACACAGCTCTATTTGAGGGCAAGTGTGGACATATGCACATATGTTAAAGGTTTGTCATTTCATTTTCTTCCAAATAATTTTAATGAACCATTTTTTTCTCCTTTTTTATAGAGCAGTCTGTTGCTGCGGCTATTGCTGGCTTTAAATGACAAAAATGTACAATTTTGTTACAGGAGACTTTTGACATCCAATGTACTGCTTAGTGATGAAAAGCCAATTTTTAAAAAATGCAAAAAATGTATGCAAGTGCAGTGGTAAAAAAAAAAAAAAAAAAAAACCTGCCCAACATGCTCACTCATTTTATCACAAATGACAGGACGAGACGCACAGCGCTTTCTTCACTTGGGATGTTCACAAAATTCTGTACCAAAGGTGCAAATAATTATTGAAACCTATGATTTGCATTAAAAATTAGATTAATTAATGAAAAACTTTCATGAGGATCAAGAGAATAAATGTATTGACATAAAATAATAGCCTGTAGTTTCCCCTAATATTTTTTTTAACTTAACATATGAATTCTTTACAGTTTTTTTTTTTTTTTTTTAATTATTATTATTAAATTCAGACTTCCTGCTGGTGATCACATCATTTAGGGGGTGGGTTCGGGAGCTAAAGACAAGTCCTGAATTGCCTCAGTGAGTCTGGCTTAATTCCCAGGCATGCCGAAGCCTACAAGTTACAAAAGCATACAAGTTATCCACAAAAACTGCAAGTAAAATCAATAGACGGGTACTTGTTATAATACTTTTTTGTTTCAGAGATTATTAACGAGTTCTATAAGAATATGCTACCCGTAAAACATCAGGGACAGTTGTCAAATTTTTGATGTGATAACACAAAAACAAACAAACAAAAAAAACTGACAAAACTTGACCAGCCATCCTTGACTTCTGGCTGTAACAAGGCCATAAATTCTTTTGTTGAAATGTAGAGAATGTATTAGATGTCTTGTCAGTCACATAACTGACTCCTACAAGAATACAGCGGTCAATCGACAACCATTAGGGAACATCAGAGGCTTTTGCATTTTCTAAGCCTGCCATAAACCCAGGGAACCATATACCTATAAGACACCTGTTCAGGGCTGGGTTACCGTGGCAGCACAAAGACTTTTTTTAGAAAATAGGATGAAAACATGAAGAAAAACATGCATCGAATGCACAAGAGCAATTTCATACTCCACATACCTTCCCCACCCAGAAAAAAAAAAATTACAAAACCCATTTCCAAAAAAGTTGGAACACTGAGTAAGTAAAATGTAAATAAAAACAGAATGTAATTATTTGCAAATCACAAACCCCATATTTAATTGCAATTAGTACAAAGACAACATATCCAATGTTGAAAATTAGAAACTTAGTTTTTTGAAAAATATCTGGTCATTTTTAATTCGATGCAAGTGACAGGTTTCAAAAAAATTTGGGACAAGGGCAGCAAATGACTGGAGAAGTTGTTTGCTGCCAAAAAAAAAAAACCCTGTTGGAACATTTCACTGCTCATTAGATTGTTAACAGGTCAGTAACATGATTGTGTATTAAAACAGCATCCCCAAGAGGCGGAGTCTTTCAGAAGTAAAGATAGCAAGGGCTTCACTACTCTGTGAAAGACTGTGTGGGGCAAATAGTTCAACCATTTTAAGAATAGTGTTTCTCAACGGTATGTAATATTTCATTTCATCATCTATGGTACATAATATCATTAAAAAATTCAGAGAATCCAGAGAAATCTCTGTACACAAGGGAGAGGGTCAAAAAACAATACTGAATGGTGATCTTCCTGTCCTCGGGCAGCACTGCATTAAAAACAGGCTGGATTCAGTACTGGAAATCAGTGCATGGGCTCAGGAACACTTCTGAAAACCTCTGTCAGTGAACACTGTTCGCGCTGCATCCTCAAATGCAAGTAAACACTTAAACATGTAAAGATAAGTTCATATCTAGACGCTGCCGCTTTCTCTGGGCCTCAGCTCATTTAAGATCAGTTGAGGTGAAGTGAAAAACTGTCTTGTGGTCTGACCTACCAAATTGTGAAATTAATTCTTGCTATAATGGAGGCTGCATCCTCCAGGCTGAAGAGGAGAGGGACAATCCAGCTTCTTATTAGCGCAGAGTTCAAAAGCCAGCATCCATCATAGAGTTGGGGGGGGCATTTGTGCACATGGCATGGGTAACATGCACATCTGTGAAAACATCATTGATGCTGAGGGATACATACAGGTTTTGGAGCAACATATATCGCTACCCAGACGTCTTTTTCAGAGAAGGTCTGACTTATTTCCGCAAGACGATGCCAATACGCTGCATTCTGCATGTAGTGCAACAACGTGGCTCCATAGTAATATGAGAGTCTGGGTGCCAAACTGGCAAGACTGCAGTCCAGACCCGTCACCTGCTGAAAATATTTGGTGCATTATGAAACTAAAAATGTGACAAAAAAGACCATGAAGTGTTGAGCAGCTAAAATCCAACATCAAGCAAAAATAGGAAAACAATATTTGCTTTCAAAACCACAGCAGTTGGTCTCTGAAGTTCCCTCGTGCTTACAGCATGTTGTTGTTAGGCGAGGTCATGCAACACAGTGATAAACATGTCCCGGTTCTAGCTTTTTTGAAACATGTTGCTGGCATTAAATTCAAAATGAGCAGATATTTAAAAAACAAACAAACAAAAAAACCTATAAAATTTCTTGATTCCAACATCTGGTATGTAGTTTTTGAACCATTTTCAAGTAATATGTTTGCAAATCATTGCATTATTTTTTACTTGCAGACTGTATCCCAATTTTTTTGGAAAAGGATTGTGGACAGGATTTCCTACTGGATGCATGTTTTTTGGCCACTACTCTCTTCACTCGCCTCTCTGGTGCTAACTTTAGTATAGAGTCCATGCCCTCGCTGAAAACGTTTTGGCTTCGGTCCTGTCTCCTGCATTTTCATATGCATTTATCACATCCTTCACTCTTTCCTCCCACCACTGATTACACTTTCCTCCAACTTTTCTGCCACGGTGTCCTTGTTCTTTTGCAGTCTGTTTCCCTGGAGCCATTTAATCTGTAATGGATATGTTAATCAGACCTACCAAAGAAAACAGCCAAGCTGTAACAAAAGTTTGGCAGATGTCTACCTTTTTCAAAGAACCAGCAACACACAATTGAAAACTCATTTGGTTCGTCTCGGGGTTTGTTACAGGCAGTGTGATTTTTTTTTAGTTTGGTTCTGGTGAGAATGTATCGACTTCTAAGTGTTGTGCTGCGAAGTTTAGCTAGAATGTGGCATGTTGTCGATTTTGTGTTGCTGGTTATTTGAAAAAGGTAAGACATCTGACAAACCTCTGTTACAGCTTGGCTGTGTTCTTTGGAGGCCTGCTAATATTCCCTTTCAAATTATACCTTCCGCCCCCACCAGGATGTACGCGTGAGAGAGTGGGTGAGAGCCTTGCAAGTGTTTATACACACACACACACACACACACACACACACACACATACTCTTGCACTGTGCGTGCTTTTTTCTGTGATGCGCTCGCACACATGCATGTGTGTAGCAATGATGGCTAATTCTAGACCACTTAAGTGGACATGGACTCTGCGTGATTTTATGACACCCGGTAGTCTAGAAACATGGAGGTTTCACTTCAGAAAAAAGAGTCCCATTTTAGTTAAATTTTTGTCTCATTCCACCAAATGCATTTAGGCAAAATGGGACAGCCATATAAACCCTTTTTCCCCATGAAAAGGCAAGAGTGTTGAGTAATAGCCAAACTCTAGACGGCATGCAACATCCTACAAACATTTTTGATGTTATACCCTCATTACTCAAGCAGCAGTGCTCCTATTACCATAAAAAGAAAATCAATATGCTACACGTTTGCCTTGCAAGTTCAGGGACCAGCAATTTTTTTTTTGTTCTGCCCATCCTTTTCACCAGACCAATAAAAATGACTGTTTCATGTAAAGGGCATTTGCAGCAACAATGCATGAACATGGTTGGTGAGTGGCTGCTAATATTCAAAGGGGTAGTTCGGATTTTTTGACATGAACTTGTATGAAATACTCTTAAGCAGTGTAGCACATGAGAGGTGATTTTTGTTGTTAGTGTGTCCCATGAGCAGAGTTCTGGCCTCCCGAAGTTTTGAGGTAAGTAGTTCCGGCTAGTTTGCTGGGTCACAAAAATAAGTTTTGTTTCCCTAAACTACATGTGTTTTGTGAATAACTATCTTCACAATTACTTGGCACTATTTTCTCTCCCTCTCGCTGCATCACTGCGCGCAGGCTATCACCTATTTCAAAGGTAACAAGCTTGGACGACGACTCTTTAAAACACACGTTGTTTTGGGACACCAAACTTTTATTTTTGTGACCCCAGCAAACTAGCCGAAACTAGGCTACTTACTTCAAAACTTCGGGAAGCCAGAACTCCGCTCACTGGACACATTAATGAAAAAAAAAATATATATATATATCTATATATATATATATATATATCAATCAACTCATGTACTACACTGCTAAAGAGTATTTCATACAGCTTCATGTCAAAAAATCCGAACTATCCCTTTCAAGAGACCAAGATTACCACGATGTAAAATCTTCTGTGTCCCGTTTAACCACATGTCCCAAATAACACTGACCTACTGAAGACGGACTTTCATGGGTAGGGCCGCATTAATGCACGGGCTTACAGGGGCTGAGGCTCCGGGGCCCGACACGTGAAAGGGCCCATCGCGAGGATCGGGATGAAAACAATCATCGGCAGAGACGCAAATTAATGCTTATACAGTGCTCTGATTGTTGTTTGTGTTGGGCCTGCCCTGGAACGGGACGAGGTGCATTAATATTTTGTACAAATAAAAGACACTGTGATTGGTTAATGGACGACGTGCGTGCCTATTGTTACTGTCCAATGAATGAGTCGTTGAATTTGAACAATACAAATAGCTTACAGTTGTTACCTTGCTCCTGGGGTGGAATTTTAAGACAAAAGACACTAAAACATAGAAAGAAATGTGACAACGGGGCTCAAAAATGCACAAATCAACTTGGGAAATTGCTGCGGGAGTCCCAGCTTTTAAGAAAAGAAAAACAACCAAGCTGACTGGATATTTCAAAACTACGAGCCTCAACAAGACAGAAAACCCTCCAGCATTAGCGGCTATCCGGGCGATGCCGACAAACCACCACCGGCAAAGTTGTTGAGTGCACTGGGTGCTGAAGATGGTAACGAACTGCATGCAGCTAGTGCTGACACAGGGTAGACAGCAAGCTAGGCGTTTGGTAGGTAGGTAGCTTAGTGCAACGACAACATTAGAAAATGTAGGCTCTAGTTTCAGTTAAGCCTGTTCCAGTCCACTGTAACTGAAGAGTTTCACCGCAAACCACAAAGTTCGTGATTTTGTGATTTTCATCTGCTTTTGCTGTTCAGTATTATCATTCAAATTTTGGTTGTATAAACGGTGCAAACAATTATTGTTCGTATGAAATTGGAAATGTGTTTGTTATTTTTACACGGCCCTTCCTCGGCGAGTTGCGTCGTGATGGAATTTACCGTCAGATGGAGTAATCCGATATGATACTAAATTTGATCCGCTACAGTTTAACGGTAGCACGACAGAAAACTATTTTCCGTGTATGTACGAAAGACTGCTCACTAGTTTTGTGGTATCACTGCACAGAAGTTTGTCATTTAGTTCTGAACAGAATTATAAGATGGGCAGTTAAAGCCCTTAGAACGTTCTGATGCTTCGTCATTTTTCTGCAAAAAGATTTGAAGCTGAAGACCTTCTAGTAGGGGTGCCAGACCTCAGAAATGTGCTTAAAATAGGAGCAACTGAGTCACATCATGAAATACTTTTATCTTTGGCATTTTTTGGTAGATTAGTCCATCCTGCATAGGAATCCAGAGGCCTGCTCTGGCAAATCCCTCGCGAAAAGTGTTTTTTGGCACCCTTTTTGATATTCTGGGTGTATGAAAATTCACCCGAAAATTAGGGGTACAGGAAATGTACATGTGTTTTTCAAAGGGTTTCTTTAGAGTTTTACTCACATATTCAGTATCATTGTAAAGCTTATAAGGTCTACTACAATCCCACACCAATGATTTTTTAATTGGGTCATTCAGTGCATAGCTAGAGGTCAAAAGGTCAAGGATGGAAGGGGTAAGTGTAAATCTAGGTGCTCTGAAAACTCTATACCCCACTGTGCCCAAGCAAGTTCACCAAATGGAAGGAGACTAATGCAGATTTTTAGAGTACTGGAGTGGGCAGTTTTTAAAACCCTAACAAAGCAGGGAGTAAAGCCTTTAGAATTAAACCCCTGTCGTCTGATCGTGAAATATTCAAATACGCACAAATTCCCGCATTTTTCCATTTCATAGCTTCCTCAATGATTGGAGCTTTAACAATTGTTTCTTGTCAATGTATGTCTCTAACACCTGTGGGCATGTTTCAATGAACCATGTTAACACTTGTAGCCCAGTAGTTTGGTTCGGCTAGTGGGGGGGGGTTGAGGTTGGCCTTGAGCCCAAAACACCATGCGTTGCTAGGTTTTTTTCAATTTTTGATTTCTTTTTGGCAAAGGATTAGCCTTAACATTGAATTGTGACTGGTAATGACAATTGATTAGTCCAAAATCAACTTGAACTCAGCTTTAGTGAAAGTGGACCTTACAGGCCACCATACAAAAAAACAAAGGAGCTCTCCTTCAATTGAGGGTGTAATTTTTCCATCTGATTGCTAGATTCAGCATGTTCAAGAACTAGATAAAAAATCAACATGTCATCATAAATCATCAAAATTTTCAAACTTTAGTAGCCAATTATGTGCATGACATCACTACTAAGCACTCAGAATACAAGGTAAGAATATAACTTTCTTGTTGTAAACAAAACAATTGCCAGCATCCTTCATGCATGCTGAGCACATATCAATGCAGGCTATTCATAGAGTTTGGTGCAAGGCATAAATAAGTTAAACCAACAGTACTGCTGATTAACCCTCAGAGACCCACAGTTGCAAAATTGCAACATCTACTTGAAACTGTCTAATAGTACCTACCCCTGACTAAATGTAGCAAACACTGCATATCCCAGCACCCCAGACTCTAAATTGTATCGCAACATTTTTGGTGGGAAAATTATAGGATTGGAAGACATACCACAGTCCAATTTTAAACAACACGACTGCCTCCTACTGATGCCCCAGCTCTCTCTTTTGCATCATTTTCAACAAATGTACAAGTAAGTATTTGACCTGTAGTATTTCTTTCCTGTATTTTAAAGATGTTTAGTGTTCGAAAAGTTCAATATTTTTTTTCAAGAAAGTGTAGTACACAGGATTTAGAGGGATTTTTTTTATGTTGCAAAAACGCAACATTGGGCTGTAATGGGTATGACTTTTTCACACAAAAGGCCCTATCACTGGGTGATGAGCTAATAGAAGAACTATGCCACCTATGGCAAAATATGGGTTTAGGGTTGGGGTTATCAGAAAATATACACTATATATACAGTAAAGGATATATATATATATATATATATATATACACACACACGCACAGTCTATACCAGTGGCAGTCAACCCTGGTCCTGGAGAGCCGCAGTGTCTGCTGGTTTTTGATGTTACTCGGCACTTAATTGATTAATTAAAGCAGTTGATTACACGCTTAACTCATCTCACCTGGTGTCCTAGGTTTAAATAGGGTGGAGAAAACCAAACTCAGCACACCCTGTGGCTCTCCAGGACCAGGGTTGACTGCCACTGGTATATACATACACAGGTTCAGTGCAAAATATTAGAATCACCTGAATGTGTGGGGTGTAATCTTATGTAATGTTGCATTGTTAACTCTTTATTGACCGTTCAATGGCATGTACCACAAAAACGTATACTTTATTCCCTATTAAGTGAACCCATAAGTTGACAACGAATATTTATTCAGCATGATTTATCAAGCATTGACAAAATGATAATCGGAGCAAAAAAACTGAATCACAAAATCTTTGGCGCAGAAAAATAGAATCAAACATGTTTATGTTAAACATTGTCCAGGTAATAGTTCATTTTAATCAATATTTGGTGGCTCTGCCTTCCGCATTGATTACAGCTCTAATTCTAATTCCAATGGCTGAGCTGACTGAACTACCCGTGGAAAGAAGAGAAAATCACTGCTTGTTGACCTCATCGACTGACTATGCAAAAAATGCATAATATGTCAAAAAAAGGCAAAACATGAGTCCTTGCAACGTGTCACGGAAAAAGGATATACTGCTCTTTCTTATGCAGTGAATAATCGTGATGACAATGTTGCTTTGTCGCTTGATTTCGGATGTCAATTGTAAGCAAAAGTTTCTTGGAAAGTCACCAAAATGTCATAGTGACTGCCTCAATCGGTACACAAACAAAAAGACTGTTGAACAGAAGAAGTGTGCGAGAGATACGGACCAGCAACAACAAGCTTCATCATCAAGGAACTTTTCAAGGCCATCTTCCTGTAAATTGCACTTCAAAAAGGTGTGTTTCGCGTGTGAAAAAACCAAGGGGAAAAGGGATGAACGAACACTGCTGCTCATTGCTTCAAAGGACAGACAAAACAAGATTTTTTGCAAAGCAAAAGAACTTTATGACACTTTATGATACTTTACTCTAACTTAATGATGCTGGATAAGATCCAGGGTCATGGGGAAGACTGTACTGATTTGATTGCTGCTGACTTTCGTTATCAAAAAGGTTATTTGAGTTCCTATGTGCTGAAACGTAGTCCAGTTGCATCACAGATGGACTGCCAGAGTTCTGAATCAAATGAAGAAACTACTGCTTTTGAAACACTTCTGTCTGATATTGAACCAAAGCTTTTGAATGAAAGTAGGCATAGTGTTTACTTTTTGTGCCAGTTGCATGATTAAGTTAGGAGCATTCTTACAGACAAAAATGTTGCAGACCCATTCCTGTATAACTCAAGGAAATTAGCTAGGCAGATAGAAAGTTATTTTGGTGACAAAGTTGTAATTATTCCACAGCAAGGCACTGCAAGTCTGGTCTGCTCTTCTGCCATAAATATGTCAACAGTCTTGTCTGAGGTGAAACAGTTGAGGGGTCAGTTGGAGGAATGGGAGTACTTAGATGATGGTACTGATGGCAATGATGACCATGAGGCTTGCTCTGCAAATAAGAAACCTGATATTCATCGTGAATCATTCCATATATATAAAACCATTACACACTGAAGTGAAAGATATTGAGAGGCAAATCCGCAATGATGCTGCAAATAGTGTTTTAGTGCAAGCCTGATATTGATGTTTCATATGAAGAGGCTTCAAAACTTGTTCCTTTAGACTTAACAATCACGTTTCATGGATGATTCATGGTGTGATGAATGACACTGGGCCAGATGGCTCTCCAGGACCAGGCGTTGTCCCCAGGCAGCATGAGCAGGTACTGAACATATGTCAGGATATGATTTCAGCAATGTCTACTATACCCACACCAAAGCAGGTTGGCATGGCCCTTCACATTATCAAGCAGGCGAGAAGCAAAGACACAGTTACTCTACTCAATCGATTTGGAAATAGCATCAGTTATTATGATGAATATTTATTACATCACATCTATGGCACAGAGAGCAGATGATCAACTGTCAGAGGATGGTTTCTTCATTCCTGAGAATATACAGCAAGGATTATTTACCCATTTTGCATTTGACAACCTTGACTTCCACGAGAATACTCTAGATGGGAAAACTACTCATGGAACCACTCACATCATCTACCAATATCCAGAAAATGACGCTGTGGATGCCAATACTTCAACCATTCCGCTAAAGAAGCCATGCAAAATGTCTCTTTCCACTACTGACTCATTTCAAACCATACCAAGCATGCTAACTTTGAAGGATCGTCAGAAAAGTCGGTCACTGGTAGGAATGAAACTTGTTCCAGGTGTGAAGGCAGATGACAGTGAAGCAGGCAGTGGCAACTTCATATTCAACCTGTGTCAAATAGGTTCCACAGCTCTTTTAGATATTGTGGATGAGCCGAAGCCAATCAGTTGGAGGAGATTCCATGAGGCAATGCTCATGGACTCCAAAGAGAAAACCATCATTGGTTATGGTCCTTTCTTTCCCGAGTCGCCCACTAATCCCGATGTCATTGTGGAATCTGTCAACTACTGTGCAGCTGTGGGAAAAGAAGCTAGGACAAGACCACTGCATCATTACCTGTGATCAGGCCATATATGAAATTGTCTTGGCACTTCAAAAGAAACATCCAGAAAAGTATGGACATATTATCCTGCACATGGGTGGTTTCCACATTGCCATGAATTTTCTTGGAGCTGTCGGTCATTTGATGAAAGGGACAGGCCTAGAAGACATCATGAGTTGAGGCAGGCATTTGTCAGCTGGGTACAGCAAACAAGTTACTTGATGGGAAAGACTATTACTGATAATGATTCATGCACATTCTGTGATTGAGAGGGCAGTATTTGGACTTCTTTGGGAATCATTTAAGCCTGGAGTATTGAGCAGGGTCAGGAAATGGAGGACTTTTCTTTACTGTCTTCCTACTTTGATGAAGTAAACAAAGCTGAGGGTGAGGGTGAGCAGGCCACCTTTTCTGAAAGCTTCATTGAAGTGTTGGAGAGAATGAGGAACAGATTGACCTCCTTCACCAAGACGATTGATTCACCAACTGCTAAACTGTGGTTGATGTACTTGGACATGATGCAAATCTTGGCTAAATTTATAGCAGCTGAAAGAGCTGGAATCTGGGACCTACATATCCAGGCAACAGAGGAAATGTTGCCATATATTGTGTCTGCCGGACACAATAAGTACACAGCTTGTCTTCCCCATTACCTTGAGACGATGAGAAATCTTCCTCCAACAGTTCAATCTGAGTTTCAGAAAGGCAACTTCACTGTCCGGCAACAACAGGGAAAATTCAATGGTGTATGGTCAGATATGGCCTTGGAGCAAACATACAACAAGGATGCAAAGACTAAATTGCTGCAAGGGATTTCCAAGAAACAAGACACCATATCAAAATATCTGAGGGCTTTGCCAACTCTGACTGCGATCTCAGAGAAAACACTTCAGATGGCACATATGGGAGGTGTACAGCAGCACTCTGATTCCAGTGAATCAGAAAGAGACAGAAAATTGATTCAGGTCACAAAGACTCTGATAAAAGAGAAGATGATGAATCCCTTTTCACCTGTCTGTGAAGACCTTGTGAATATTTCGTCAGGTCAGGCCGCAAAGTCCACGGAACTCATAGATGCAAAGCAGAGGGGTTTGGACGCGCTGGAAAAAGCTGAAACATGCAATATGGAAAAGGTAGCTCCTGTGAGGCTGAAAACATTTGTAGAGAAAACTGCAAACAAGCCAAACCATGCCCACGCGAAGGAACTCTACACTGAAGAGAGCAAAAAATGCACTGAAAATGCTACACTGATGGAACCAAAGCGAACTCTACACTGAAGAAAGCCAAAGCATGCCCGGATGCGAAGGAACTCTACACTGAAGAGAGCCAAAGCATGCCCGAGCGAAGGAACTCTACACTGAAGAGAGTCAAAGCATGCCCGAGCGAAGGAACTCTACACTGAAGAGAGCCAAAGCATGCCCGAGCGAAGGAACTCTACACTGAAGAGAGTCAAAGCATGCCCGAGCGAAGGAACTCACACTGAAGAGAAAAGCATGCCCGAGCGAAGGAACTCCACACTGAAGAGAGTCAAAGCATGCCCGAGCGAAGGAACTCCACACTGAAGAGAGCCAAAGCATGCCCGAGCGAAGGAACTCTACACTGAAGAGAGTCAAAGCATGCCCGAGCGAAGGAACTCTACACTGAAGAGAGTCAAAGCATGCCCGAGCAAAGGAACTCTACACTGAAGAGAGCCAAACTGTCTGAAGGAACTCTACACTGAAGAGAGCCAAAGCATGCCATGGAGCAAAAGGAACTCTACACTGAAGAGAGCCAAAGCATGCCCGAGAAAGGAACTCTACACTGAAGAGAGCCAAAGCATCCAGAAAAGCGAAGGAACTCTACACTGAAGAGAGTCAAAAAGCAGGAACTCTACACTGAAGAGAACTCTACACTGAAGAGAGTCAAAGCAGAGCCAAAGAACATACACTGAAGAGAGTCAAAGCATGCCCGAGAAGGAACTTACACTGAAGAGAGACAAAGCATGCCCGAGCGAAGGAACTCTACACTGAAGAGAGCCAAAGCATGCCCGAGCGAAGGAACTCTACACTGAAGAGAGACAAAGCATGCCCGAGCGAAGGAACTCTACACTGAAGAGAGTCAAAGCATGCCCGAGCGAAGGAACTCTACACTGAAGAGAGACAAAGCATGCCCGAGAAGGAACTCTACACTGAAGAGAGTCAAAGCATGCCCGAGCGAAGGAACTCTACACTGAAGAGAGCCAAAGCATGCCCGAGCGAAGGAACTCTACACTGAAGAGAGCCAAAGCATGCCCAGGGTCAGGAAAAGGAACTTACACTGAAGAGAGCCAAAGCATTTGATGAAGAAAAGGAACTCTACACTGAAGAGAGCAAAGCAAAGCATGCTGAAGAGAGCCAAAGCATGCAAGGAAGGAACTCTACACTGAAGAGAGCCAAAGCATGAACTCCACACCAAAGCATGATTCAAAGGAACTCTACACTGAAGAGAGCCAAAAGCATGATGAGCGAAGGAACTCTACACTGAAGAGAGTCAAAGCATGCCTGGAATCTGGGAACTCTACACTGAAGAGAGCAAAGCATGCCCGAGCGAAGGAACTCTACACTGAAGAGAGCAAAAATGCCCGACAGGAACTCTACACCAAAGCATGCCCGAGCGAAGGAACTCTACACTGAAGAGAGCCAAAGCATGCCCGAGCGAAGGAACTCTACACTGAAGAGAGCCAAAGCATGCCCGAGCGAAGGAACTCTACACTGAAGAGAGCCAAACGAAGGAACTCTACACCTGCCCAAAGAAGGAATCTACACTGAAGAGAGCCAAAGCATGCCCAGAAGGAACTCTACACTGAAGAGAGAACTCAACACTGAAGAGAGTCAAAGCATGCCCGATGAAGGAACTCTACACTGAAGAGAGTCAAAGCATGCCCGAGCGAAGGAACTCCACACTGGCTTCAAAGCATGCCCGAGCTAAGCGAACTCACACTGAAGAGACAAACATGCCCAGAAGGAACTCACACTGAAGAGAGCCAAAAGCATCTACCTGAAGAGAGCAGAAAAGGAACCTACACTGAAGAGAGCCAAAGCATGCCTGAGCGAAGGAAACACTGAAGAGAGCCAAAGCAAGCGAAGGAACTCTACACTGAAGAGAGACAAAGCATGAACTTTACACTGAAGAGAGCCAAAGCATGCCCGAGCGAAGGAATCTACACTGAAGAGAGTCAAAGCATGCCCGAGTCCGAAGGAACTCTACACTGAAGAGAGTCAAAGCATGCCTCGCTGGAAAAAGAAAAAACATGCAACATGGAAAGGAACTCTACACTGAAGAGAGACAAAGCATGCCCGAGCATGAAGAAACTCGAAGCGAACACTGAAGAGAGCCAAAGCATGCCCTACACTGAAGAGGAACTCTACACTGAAGAGAGCCAAAGCATGCCCGAGCGAAGGAACTCTACACTGAAGAGAGCCAAAGCATGCCCGAGCGAAGGAACTCTACACTACACTGAAGAAGACACTGAAGAGAAAGCATGCCCGAGCGAAGGAACTCTACACTGAAGAGAGCATGCCAAAGGAATACACTGAAGAGAGTCAAAGCATGCCCGAAAGGAACTCTACACTGAAGAGAGCCAAAGCATGCCCAAGCGAAGGAACTCTACACTGAAGAGAGCCAAAGCATGCCCGAGCGAAGGAACTCTACACTGAAGAGAGCCAAAGCATGCCCAAAGCATGAACCGACACTGAAGAGAGCCAAAGCATGCCCGAGCGAAGGAACTCTACACTGAAGAGAGCCAAAGCATGCCCGAGCGAAGGAACTCTACACTGAAGAGAGCCAAAGCATGCCCGAGCGAAGGAACTCTACACTGAAGAGAGCCAAAGCATGCCATGCTACACTGAA
This sequence comes from Gymnothorax javanicus, assembly GCA_029692085.1. Lineage (NCBI taxonomy): Eukaryota > Metazoa > Chordata > Actinopteri > Anguilliformes > Muraenidae > Gymnothorax > Gymnothorax javanicus. The sequence goes on along the minus strand of CM056202.1, from coordinate 13,712,980 downwards.
GAGCAAAGCATGCCCGAACTCTACACTGAAGAGAGCCAAAGCATGCCCGAAGGCGAAGGAACTCTACACTGAAGAGACCAAAGAACTCTACATGAAGAGAGCCAAAGCATGCCCGGGCCAAGGAACTCTACACTGAAGAGAGACAAAGCATGCCCGGGCCAAGGAACTCTACACTGAAGAGAGCCAAAGCATGCCCGGGCGAAGGAACTCTACACTGAAGAGAGCCAAAATGCATGCTACACTGAAGAGAGCCAATGCAACACTGAAGAGAACTCTACACTGAAAGAGAGTCAAAAGCATGCCACTGAAGAGCAAAAGGAACTCTACACTGAAGAAGAGAACTCTACACTGAAGAGAAAGCATGCCCGGGCGAAGGAACTCTACACTGAAGAGAGCCAAAGCATGCCCGGGCCAAGGAACTCTACACTGAAGAGAGACCAGTACTGCGGAACCTCTGCTTTGCTGAGAATTTAGGCCAGAATGAGAAGGTAGAGCAATTTTCACATGAATGGACGAGGTACCCTAGTTCCATCTTTGAACCTGATACACAGCATCCAAATGGCTTTGCAGTGAGAAAGGGAAACAAGCCTGACTCTGCCACACTGCTTAAGAGCACAATGACAGAGGAATGGAAGAGCAAACTGAACCAGAGCCAGATGCCTCAAGGAAGACCGTTTTCTTCATGGATCTCATGGCTTTCATCCAGAGATACCAGGACTGTGGCTGCACAACATTTCTGGAATTATCCATGAAATTCCTTCAGAAGATTATAAAGATCAAGGCTAAGGGTTGTAATATAGTACATGTAGTCGGTGATAAATATGATATGAGCCCAACAAGAAGCCTGAAAATGGAAGAACGACTGCGCAGACAGAAAAAGGCACAAAAGGGCAGAATATTCATTCCACACGAAAATCTGAAACTTCCAAACTGAAAAATTTCTTGTCCAACCAGAAGAACAAACAACATCTTGAAGAATATCTGTGTAACTCATGGATGCTTCATTGCCAGCAAATTCCCAGTGGATGCACTCTTATTCTTGGAGGACTGTGCTAAGAAAGTGTCCAATGCAGGTTACACAGAAATTGAAAGCTTGATCTGTGATGATCATGAGGAGGCAAATATGAGGTTGTTTGCTCATATTGCCCACTCAGCTCGGAATGAAGGATGCAAGAGAGCAATTATAGCAGCGACTGACACAGATGTCTTGATGCTAGCAATTTACCACGTCTCCAGAATTGAGGCCCTCTGTGAAATTTGGCTGAGAAAGCAAGATGACATCTTCATACCATGTCACTGGGTTTCAGAGTTTCTCACAAGTCACTATGGGGAATTGACAACTTCTTCAGTGCTTTCCACATACTCCCTGACTGGTTGTGACAGTGTACGCTACATCTTTGGCTGTGGAAAGAAACGTGGCTTGAAAGTCACCCTTGAATGTGACCAGACTTTGATACCACTAGCCAAATTTGGGATGCCTGGATCAGGAACTGAAATTTCTGATGATGTCCTAGAAGCCTCTCGGAAGTTCATCTGTGCACCCTACGGAAAGAGGAATTTTCTGGTTCGTTAGATGAACTTTGCTGCCATCTCCTTCTGACAAAAAAGTCAGACATAAGATCATTGCCACCAACAAGTGATGCATTTCACTTACACCTGAATTTATTCCAGATTCTGGTTTGGAAGAGGGCCTCGTCCGGATCTCTTCCGCTTCCCCCTCCGACAGACTTTGGGAGAAAAATTCAAGAAGGGTCTCTCATGGCTTGCTTGATGACAAAAGCACCAAAGCCGCCTGTACAGAATGCTAAATGTAATTGTCAGAAGGGAAAATGCAGGTATAACTGTCCCTGCAGAAAAGCAAGGGTCCCTTGCACGCTCGCATGCAGATGTTGTAGAGACCCACATAACTGTGAAAACATCAATGAAATTGAATATCTTGACTCTTAACAAGCTTGATGAAATACATGTAACCCCTTCAGTCAAAACGGCATAAGCCTAACCATAGGGGAAATTAAAACCTCATGTTGAGTCATCATTGGACATCAGTTTAAAAATTCTTAACCTGTGACAGTTTTATGGCATTTGATGAAACCACCAGTTATTGGTAACAAAACAGCTGAAGCTTAGTATTTTAAATGCCCCAGAGTTGCTACATTAGGCCCTAGGATATTTGCAGTTCATGTGCTGCATGGTAAACTCTATAGAAATTGGTTTGATGTGGGTATTTTCAAACAGAATTCAAGTATTTCTCCAAATAAAATGTTCTTTCTGTCATTAATTCATGTGTGCTGATTGCGAGTTATCTGAATTGCCAAACTGCCCAAAATGTGTTGGGGCATGAAGGGGTAAAAGTACAAAAAAGGTTAATACCATTAGGAAAATATCTTAATTTGATGAAAAAGGTTGCCAGTTAGCATTAGTGTCAGTGAAAAATGAATAAGAGCACTAGCATGATACCTAGCAAAGATTGTGAAAATTGCTTGATTTTTGAGCAATTTTCCATTTTTTGTCACTTGACAAAGGAGAGTTAATTCTAAAGGCCTTACTCCTTCCTGCATTGTTAGGGTTTTAAAAACTGCCCACTCCAGTACTCTAAAAATCTGCATTAGTCTCCTTCCAGTTGGCGAACTCGCTTGGGTACAGTGGGGTATAGAGTTTTCAGAGCACCTAGATTTACACTTACCCCTTCTGTCCTTGACCTTTTGACCTCTAGCTATGCACTGAATGACCCAATTAAAAAACCAATGGTGTGGGATTGTAGTAGACCTTATAAGCTTTACAATGATACTAAATATGTGAGTAAAAGTCTAAAGAAACCCTTTGAAAAACACATGTACATTTCCTGTACCCCTAATTTTCGGGCGAATTTTCATACACCCAGAATATCAAAAAGGGTGCCAAAAAACACTTTTCGCGAGGGATTTGCCAGAGCAGGCCTCTGGATTCCTATGCAGGATGGACTAATCTACCAAAAAATGCCAAAGATAGAAGTATGTCATGATGTGACACACCTTCTCCCCATCTTGGGGCCCTGGCACCCCTACTATTCAGAAAGCATCTTGAGAGCTTGTACCGTGAAATTGATACTTATTATGCATGCTCATTTCTCACATCTTTTCACGATCATGATTTTTCTATTAAAGTGCGCGATAAATGCTTTACAGTGCATACTCTGTTCGTTTCTTCATCTTTTCATGATCACGAGCGCACAACAAATCAAGCCAACTCTAAGCGTTCGATTTCATGCGCTGATCATGCTTTCTTAGTGAAGTCCTGCAATATTCACGTCAACGTAGGTGTCAATTTAATAATTTTGATATTCTTTATTTGGCGGGGGGTTGGGCGGATGAGATATTCATGCCCGGTTCAGTTAAGTTACGATGAAAAATCCCTATGTAACAAAGGAATTTGGTGCTTCTACAACTCTGAGAAGGAAGATGACAATAAGTTTTTTTTTTGGAATTGTTTTGTATGATGTAATTTTGGAAAGTGAATCCTTGAATTTTTTTTTACTAATATTTAAGGAGTAATATGGTTGTTTTCAAATTTTATTTGCCATTAGTGGAAAAAAAAAAAAAAAATAGGCTACTTAATGATCAGAGTGAGAACACGTGTTATAGAGGCCAATTTGCGCTGATATAAATACAGGTGTGCCTTGAGATTTTGGCTTGCCTTTTGGTGTGCCTTGGGCACAAAAAGTTTGACAACCACTGCGCTAAACAGTCGGAGCCAGTTGGCAGTGGGGGCATTTATTTCCATCGCTGATCGGCGACGAGGATATATCGCTCTTAGCAGAAAAACTTGCTTGGTGAAAAGCTGACGTCCAAGCATGCTTAACACTGGGATATTGCGTGTTGCTAAGGGCTGAATTCAGAACGTCAACCGGCTTGTCAAAAAATTATCTTCTCGCAATGGTGGTTCAAAAATGTCCAAAGAGGCGTTTTTTGCATTTTGCAATAGTTGTGAGTAGATAAAATGATGCAGGCAAGCTGTATGTGTTGAGTATGAGTTTTCGGAAATTTATGCTCCATTTTATTGTGACCGTTCAGAATTATTGGACAGGGCGCTTATTCTCAGCTGTTTTAGAGTGTTTGCTTGCGTGTATGAGCGCACAGATGTGTGAGTTATGTGTCAGAGAGATGTATATTGTCCTACTGATAGCCGGTCTTTGTTTTTGGCCTCTCTATGATAAAAGTATTTTGTGCTATAATAGTCATGAATTGAAACTGCAGTTACAAGCGATTGTTGATGCATTATTGCATAAAAGGTAAGCAGGGCTGATGTTGCGCAGATGGGACAGGTCAGGTGTGTAATTGTGATGGTACTTGGCGCGGCGATGATGGGGAGAGGGGTTCTTTAATGCTGCCCTGTTCATGGGGAAATATGAATCCGACAAAAACAATGTATGAACCCAAATTCAATAAGATTTTGAAAACTAATCGTTTTCAATTAGGTTAGTTGGCCTCTTGACACCTGGAAGCGAGTAAAACAGCATTCCTCGAACTTTTTTTTCATTATTTATCTTGAGGCGTCAGGAGCCACGAACGGCCAAACATCCGATTCTTTACCCGCTGGCCTTTGAACCGTAAGCAAATGAACATGAACCTCTCGGCCACTGCTGATGGCCGTGAAAGCTCGACTCGCTTTCTTTGGGGGAAAGTAGAGAAACGAAGACATCGCGCTGATCACAAAAATCATATCCATGATGAAACAAATTAGCCACAATGCATGCTTAAATTAAGCAATGCGCAGCCGATTATGCTGAAAACGCTTGGTGAACGTGCCTGGCACTCGGCTATTTCAGTTCAGCAGCTGAAATAACGTCGAAAAGTTCAGCAGATTTGCAGAATAAGTACCCGACAGACTTCACGGGGTGACGGTATCACGGTGCCCACTTTCGAAGTTATCGGAGGGGCTCTGGAGATGTACTTGGAAGTATTTATAACCACTCCGGTAAGCTTGGAGCCAGACAACTGCGCAATATTAGGCTGTTTATGGCAATGTGGGTTACTGCGCATTCCTTATTTAAATTAAATCAACTGGCTTGCGCGTCTTACGTTAATCCTGATAAACCATGTTCTTACAGTCTTCTAATACGCAGTTCGTACATCCAACGCAAAACGACTGATTTTCCTAGAATTTAGCAGCCCGATAATACAGGTAAAAACTCCAGCATTACTTCAGCTTATTGTGAGTGTAAACAAGACACAACCGTGCACTTACCAATCTCAGCACCCGGGATTTCATATTTATCGTGAAATCCTTCATGCTATAAATATATACATCCGAAGCATGATTTATTGAGTATACAACTAAAGAGCTTTCGGATGTCAACAAGCAAATGGACCGTGACAGGGCATTTCGTGTTCTGCGTTTCAACCGGTTTCAACGAGAAGGGCAACATCTTGTGGTTCAGTGGAGTATAACACGAATTTAAAACCCTAGAAAACACTAGGCTTCTTTGTAAAGTGGAGAAGACATTCATTTCACCATCGAGAGGATTTGAAATGATCTTCTGCGAAAAAGCGTAACACAGAGCGCTCTATCAAGGGTTGCATGAGTTCAGACTGCCGGGGAAATGCAGGCCGACGGAGAGAGAAAAACGTGTTCATCACAAAACAACTATGTAAAACAGTATAAAAAGTAGGTTGCTTTTATTAGAAGCTGGGAAACCATTAATCATTATCAACATCATTGTCATCATAAATACGAATGACTACTGTATTGCCATCCCCAAGTCTCCAAAACATGCACATCAATTCAGCAATTTACTTATTTTACACATCGTTGACAAAGGCTTTTTTTCGGTAGCCTTACCAACAGGACTCACTCACAATTGGCTTTGTAACATTGCCAGCACATGAAGATCACTGTATTTGCTTCACTTTCCCGTCAAACTGAAATCATCTGCTGATTAGAAATAAAATTCCATACTAATCACAATGAACAGGTTTTCACTTAAAAGCTGTATGAAACATATCCACTTTATTAAAACAAATGTCCCTTCAGTAATCCCCAGTCTTGCAGTTCTGTTCTGTAACAATGTGATTTCCTCCCCCCCCTCCCTCAAGTTTGAATCCCATGAACTACCAGTTTCCACAGAAAATAAAACGTAGACATTCATCAAAATTTCACGTTTTTACAAGCAATTTACCCCAATTTTGAATCAGTCAGACTTGGGGAAAAGAAACACCATGTTAACTTTTTTTTTTTTTTGATGTGCGTTGCCTCTCAGTGATTGCAATCATGGACGTTTTTTCACATTTAAATTTGCGTTCGATTTCACAATTTACTCCCATTGGAATTGGCATTAATCATTTGCATTTTTAAAGATATGGTTTTTTTCCCCCACATAACTTACGACATTGAAGGCCAGAACAAGTTTTGATCTTTACCGCTTACTTGAGGCCTAAATCTCATGGAAAAAAAAGCCATTTGTTCTTGGTTTGAGAATCGTTTGGTCTCGCTCGTGTGCAGCAGTATATAAAAGTTTACATCCAATATTCTGCACAGGTAACTGTGTCAAAATCTAGAGGCAGCTAGTCACAGGACTTAGCGGCCACTTTCCTTCCAATGATGTGCACCAAAGGCATATAATTCCCTACTTGATTGCAGCAGCTAAACATCCATGTATAGTCACTCGCGTCCCCAAAGCGAAACACCCCACTGCATCAGAGCACTCGCTCCGAACGAGACCTCTCGAAATCCAACGCCAATTTATGAACAGGGATGTTCTCTCCGTGGCAGATAAAGCTGCAATCTTAAGAGCAGAAAATTCAGTTTTTTTCTTGGAAAAATCAAGGGATCGTAGCTTGTGGAAGTCATGATAAATGATAATACTTCACTACTTGCAGAACTTTTGTGCAGGGATATACAAGTCGGACATTGACATTGCTTTGGCGCACATTATAGAACATTGCACAAGCTAAACTGATAATAGCAGCCTTGTCAGCGGAGAATGCAGAATGGGGCATATGCAAGATGAAGCTCCAATCGCACTAGGGTGCACAACCGATATACAGTAACCATTTGGGAAATGAGGCCGGGCCTTAAAGACACCAACCCCCTCACCCTGGTTAACATCCAACATACATAGCCTGAGCAAAGCCTACAAGAAATTCACATCAGCATTACTTCCAGAGAAATAAACAGGGGCTACAGAATGCATTTTATTGGACAGTAGCTTAAGAATATATCTTGATAAAAACACCTCAGTTTCTATTACAGTCTCACACAAGCTCCACCAGTTCATGAAACCGTCTACTGAGACAAATTAATGTACCAATGCGCAGTCTGCCCGTCTGGAATAGAAGCAATATGAGCAATTGCTGTCCAGTCACACTTTAAATTATGAAACACAAAAACCACAGGATACAATTTTTGGGTCATTTGACAATAATTACATGATTCTTGGTTGTTGCTGTGCTTTAACATACTCACTTGGGGCTTTCTGTAATCAAGTAAATTGACGAAGTAAATGTGAATGCAAATATATCAATGCACAAAAAAAAACGTGACTGCAACTGACCATAGATGTAAACTACAGCAAACATGTTTTGGATTGCAGCAAGTCAACTTGCCCTCGGCTAAGGCGTATCTTTGTCACGTCGCAAGAACAGTGCGTTAGCCGAGTCAATCCCAACTACAGAGGACACTGGACATAAACTCCATGTCTTGCAGACAGGGGTGCAAACTGGCCAGCTCTTAACTGCTGAGTTCAATCTTCATCTAACATGAAGGGTGGTTCTGACACCATGCACCAGACCCATTCACGCTAGTCCGTCACCCGATAATTTCTCCAGTCATGCAACGCGTAGCGAGGCCGGGAAGTGTCACCATTTGCCAGACAAGATACAAATTAAGGCATCGACAATTAAAAAAATATGGTCGGAAAGAGAGAGAGAGCCATCAACAGAGACGGAAGCTTTTTCTGAAGGACCAAATTAAAAAATTAGCAGCTTTTACGGAGGACACTTGTACAGGCATATAAAAAAAACTCACTTATAATTCCACTTCGCCCTTGGGGATGCTCGTTGCATGTCAAACACAGCTTAACCAGAAGAAAAATGTGAAGGCTACAGTCACAAAACGCAGCTGAGTAATTAAAAACATTCTCACAAAGGCATTTACTTTGAAGTCGAAAGCTCAATCGGATGTTAGCTCTTCCAATCAGGCGCGAGTCCAGGGACTGTACGGAAACTTAACCTTCAGTTTTCCGCCAAGAGTAACCGGGACAGCGAGCTGTGGAGAAATAATTCGGCTTGAAACCAGCAGTGTGGGGCAGGTGGATGGGTCAGAAGAGAACCTGGTATGACTGACCTGTTCAGCCTCCCTTTCCAAATTTTTCAGTAAAGAGATATGATTTAGTTTTTTTTTTGTCTTCAAGATCAAGATACATTTTATTTTTTTTCATAAAAAACAAACAATACAAAAAATCTTAATTGGAAAAAAAGACAAACAAACAAAGTAAAAGGACTTATGAGATCAAATGCCAAATAAAGGATGCCTGGCACAAAGGCTTGAACCATGAAAGACGACTGCTGTGTCCGAGGCAGCACCTAAGACCCCTCTCCATTCATTTTTTTAAATTTCTTAAATTGCTCATTACCGTAAATCTTGGCATATACGTGCACTCATATGCGTACACACAGACTGAAAATAAGCGAATACCTGGAGAAAATATTTGCGGTTGTCCAATTGTGCGGATTATGTGAGTGAAGTGCGGCTGGCTGTCGGGGGAACTGAGCGCACACAAGCCCAGCGTGTCGTTTGTAAACGCTCAGCGTGTCCAACAGATCGCCGCCTCATTTTCCAGCGAAAACCTTCCCAGAGGAGCCGTTTGATGTTCCCGTACTTGCGATCTCGACTGGCAGTGATCACAACATCAGCAGCACGCTAAAGCACGCGAGACCCCCACAGAGCAGCCACCATCTTGGCCGGAAAGGTACGCAGCGAATAGTTCAAAATCATCTGCTCAAAAAAAAGGGAAAAAACCTTCTCAGCACCGCCCCCGTAAGAATGAGCTCGCTCATCTGTGCAGCGAGGCCACGGCACAAGTACGCCAGGACAGTTGTCCACACAATCGTTACCGTGACCCAACACTCAATCACCACACACCAGCGACCGGATACAGGTCATTCTTACAGCTCTCAACTCCTTTTACAATAACGCTAAAATACTGCATTGTGTACACAGATCAACATGTCCCCTATGCAATGACGCGATACGCTCCAGAATACAGGAACGTCACCTCAGATTATCAAATGAGGGTAAAGAAAAGCACTTGATTAAACCTCCATAATGCGGAAAGAGTAATACAGTCTTGATTTCTTTCCGAAAGCCCGATGGGTGGCAAGATTATGATCCCACTGAAAGGGCCAGACCAAGCACCAATCGCCAGGGGAGATTAAACAGCTGAACAAAATCTTGATGCATTCCTCCTTTTGCTCACCCACTCGCTCTCACACAGAACCATGCTTGTAGCACACACACACGCAGACCAACACACACACACACACACACACACACTTATACAGCATCGTCTGAAAACATGATAGGTTAAAATAGGGAAACTCACTGAAGACAGATAGTGTTTCACAAAAAAGACAAACTGATCCATGATGAAATTATATTTTTATCCACTCGATAGCCATTGAACTGAGGAGTCTCCTAGGGCTTTGTGAGTTGGACTGAATGACTTTCTATGGGCGACACTCATTCAGCTGAAACTCGAGCCAGCTCCACAGTGTCACACCAATCACTGCGATGGCCAACCAACAAGTGACCTTTTCCAGAACCAAACTGCCAGGACGACGGCTGCAAAAATTCGCGTAAAAAAACCGTGAGCTCATGTCAAACATCACACTTCTTCTGAAGTTCATTACCAGCGCCAATTAGGTTGAAAGCCTGACACAAAGTAGTGTTGATCTAAAATTGAAATGGTAAAACCGCAGGAAATTTGTTCAAATCCATACACTCATCCTTTCGCAATTGGGTTACAGCTTCAAAGTACAAGAAAATAAAATATTCAAAAAAAAAAAAAAAAAAATCCAACATTGATTAAGAATCTGATAAGCAGATAAAAGCAGCTGCCCAAATCATACAGACACAGGTGTGTGTGTGTGTGTTCCTACGCCTATAACATATGTTCTGGTCTTATTTTCCACTTGCCACGCGTTCTCTTGCCTTCTCCCTCACATTCACACATGCGCACACACGTACACACACAAGCGCTCAAACACACACATAAACACATGCACACATAAACACACACACACACACAAATGTGTCCACACGCACACGCTCAAACAGTCCGATAACAAATGCTATAGAAAAAAAAAAAAAAAAAAAAAAATCGAATGTCCAAGCCGTTGGGCCAGGCCGACACAGAAGCTGAAATCGTTTAACGCTAAAGAATCAAAAGAGGAAAGGAAACCAGAGAAAGCAAATAAAAGAACTAAAGACTAAAAAGGTAAAACACAGGTGGTGGTGGTGGGGGGTGGTTGGGGGGTGGGGTCGCTGCCTGGAGCTGGCTAGTCTTCTCCGGAGGGCGGCTCTTCTTCCGATACGTCATCCTCTTCCTCGGCGGCCTCCTCCGTCTTCTTAGGGGGAGGAGACTCCCTCTTCTCCACCTCGTCCTCCTCCTCTTCCTCGCCGGCGCTCTCAGGATCCCCCTCCTCTTCTTTGGGCGAGGAGGACTTCTCCAGGGCCTTGGCCGCACTGGGACGGCCCTTTCCTTTGCCCTTCATGGGGCTGGGGGTCACTGCGGGGGGAGGAGAGCAGGCAGAGCTCAAGTCAACTCTTTCCCAAATGGCCCACATGAGGACAAAATGGCTGAGGAAAAAACACTGCCACAGAAAAAAATAAAACCATCTTTCAAATATTTTATGTTTGTACTTCTATTTATGTCCAACATGTCTTCATGATACCTCATGAGAAAGCATAAAACTTTGGCTTTCCTCTTGTTGATTATGATGAAAATTTGGCTATTATATGACTCATTATAGGCAATAGCGCTCCTCCAACTTTGTTCCACGCGTGCTAGGACTGTGACTGAGGAGCAATGAGAGGCAGCAGCTGACTAGGGTGTGTTTCGGAGGAGAACTACAAACTCTACCTTCTCCTGAGCAGGCAGGAGTTGCAGCATATGAGCATTTTAGCGCACAGTAGGCCAGTTGGACACTGAATTCAGGAGGGACTGGGGGCATAAATTCTAATTACCAACAAAAAGTACTTTCTCAGAGAACCAGAAAAACTCTAACAAGCTTTTAACAAGTAACAAGCCTTTTCCTCATCAAACATTGGAATTACAGATGAAAAAAAATGCAGTTGTCACCTTTTAAATTTTAAACATTTCTAATTGCAATTCAGATAAATACAAATTTAAAAAAATGTATTTGCAAAATTCATTTTTGCAAAACTGTAACTCATCCAATCCCACAATGCTAAAATAAAAGACTGCCCAAACAGAGTACTGGTTAATGAAATGCACTCATGAAGGAAAAGGATATTGTCCATACAGACAATTTATGCAGTTGTTGCTCAGTCATTTTTTAGCGCACCTCAGTCGTCACTTATGAAAAAATACAAGTTTGTTTAAACTGTACAGGATACATGTAGTCTACAGTACCTGTGGCCTTTAGTCTTGGTTTAGGCGACTTCTTCTCCTTCCTCTCTGGCCTACTTCTCCTGATCACCTTCTTACTCCTCTTCTTTGAGTGCCCGTAGTCGCTGTCATCGTCATCATCAACCATGAAGTCCTCATCGCTGCCCTCCGACTCTGCACAAGAGAGGAAAGACTCGGTACAGCTGGTCTAGGCTCTCTGGAGCCCATATCTCCAAGATGGAGGCTTTGGGAAGCGGTCATTTAGAATTTGACCAATCACTGTGGTCCAAATCTTTCACGCACAGACACACCCCACATTCTTCAGGACTGCTGGTCCAAGGACCAATTGTATAATGCAATCAAACCACTGACTCGGACAAACCAACAATTTGGAACAGGCGCTCATGGCTGATATCACAGTCGGAGATATTTTTCAGGATGCTATCTCTGATTTTTTGGTGATGAACCAAATATCATCAAGAAGTCAGCAAATGGGGTTACACTATGCATTGGAGGGATACATTAATGAATTTATAGTGGAGAAGGTCCGCGAAAAGTTTAAATTGGAGGCTAAAATTTTCAGGTCTCAATGCATGCGATCAACCATGAGAATGTTCCGTGACCCTCTCACACAACAAGATAAAGGATCAGCGTTGTTTGTGCACTGCAAGGTAAGAAATTTCATTAACGTATTGTTATTGTTAGCTACCGAATTTAAGAAATCTAACCTGACGTGACTGAACTCCTAAGTAAACAAGGTGACATGGGGATCAATAGCCAGGAGCTCACCCCCTACGTCCGTCAGCACTGAAGTTAGCCATAGAGTTTACTGAAGATGGAGCTAACATTAGCTAACGTAGTGATTAAAAGATAACTTGAATAAATCAATCGAGGGACAAGATGTTTAAACACAATGTTGACTTAAAAAAACAAATGCAGACAGGTTTTGTTTACCTTTTTATCGTTGGGTGATATTGGGGTCTTCATTTTCTGTTATAGCTGCCCGTGAAGTTGAAGCGAATTTTGCAAACGACAGATTACATTCAAAGTCAATGAAGTCCCATGTAAGCCACGTCTTTGCAATGACTTTGAATGTAATCTCAAGGAACAAAAACGACAAGGAACAGAGAAGCATTTATCAGAGGAGACACTTCTCTTGGTTATGATGTAAACCTTTTTGGGAAGGGTATAAAATACATATGATTGATAAGACTCTGTGTGAAGCCTGCCGTGTCGTATCAACCTCTCTAGATACCTCGTTCGGAGTTGAATTTACCCAAGCACAGCATTTGACCATTTTCTTAACTTAGAAACATTTTAAAACTCCATAAAGGTTTAGCGATTCTGCTCTGTTTCCGAAAATGCATTTCAATGGAAGTTCAGGCTCAGAATGTCCGAGTATATGGGGAGCAAAAATAGCGACTGTGATTGGCTCATCGTAATTATTAGCAATTGGGCGGGCCTTAGCCATAGGTCAATTGTATTATGCAATCAAACCACAAGCCCAACTGGTCACAGGCATCAAGATACCACTTCATACTGGGAAACTCTGAGCCTCCTTTATGACCTGATATAGCGCAAAACTGTCATAAATCGAGAGACGAGATGAATGAACACGATTTCTTGTAGACGTCCGCACTTCTGGTAATAAGGCCAGCTTAGCCAAGCCAATGCATGCATGTCGGAATGCCATGAGCATTGAGCAGCTTTGCAGTAGAAAACCGTCGTGGATACAACGATATGAACATTAAAAATTTGCAAATTCAAATTCAAATCATTGGCTAAATTCAAGGCCTGGAGTCCACGTCTTGGAACTTTACGCTATAAATCGCAATTTTATTAGCCAGCAGTCCGCGCACAGGTATGGGCGGAAGTTCACTCATCTACATTTTGAACTTTGACCTGTCATTATCGGCGACCATATCCGCCTTGCGATGCACCATATTGGGTCGCTCCAATTAACCTTGAACAGCAATAAATCCATATTACACAACACTAGGTCAAAGATGAGATACTGTAACTTTCTTGTTAAAAGCTAATAAGGGTGTTTGAAGGGGTTAGGTGGGGAAGGGGGGAGGTGTGGCTTACGGTCCATATAGGCCTGCTCGTCATCCTCACGATCTTCATCCTCGCTGCCTCCATCTCCCAGCAGCATCTCCCTCTGTTTGGACACCGCCTTCGAGGCTGCCTGACGAACCTGCCGCACCTTCTTGCTCACCTCGCGATCGTCATCGCTGTCATCTGTGGGGAAGCAAAAGGCGCAGAATAAGCACTCGCACCCACTAGGAAAAACTAGTTTAGAACCTGCATGACTCCATCTTTCCTCCCTAATAAAATTTTTTAAAAATCCTAGTTTAGAACCTGCATGACTCCATCTTTCCTCCCTCAGGTCAGTTGTTGCAATTTTTATAAAATAAAGGAAAAAATTTCCAAAAAAAATAATCTTTAAAAAAAAAAAAAAAAAAAAAAAAAAGAGTGGTCTTCATTGAGACTTAATCCACAACAACATGGACTTCAATAATGATAATTGACATTAGGGCCGTCAAGGTTATGAAAAATTTGTTGACAATTATTGCTGCACAAATAATTGCGATTAACAATTAAATTGTTTTCTTACCTTCATACCACTGCTGTAACAAATGGTCTAATAGTTGTATACAGTATATCTAGTAAATAAAACCTAAAATCCCCACCTTATGAAGAACAGTATGTTTTGAAAATTAAAGAAAATTGTAAATGGAGTAATTGACTAGTAAAAAAAAAAACCTGAAAAAAATTTCTGCCCGTCTTTAAGGCTTTGCAAATAAAAACACATTGGACAGGAAAAATGAGAAATATATTACTGTACAACTTCTATCCAAAGCCTACAACTGAGTTGTAGGGAAGGGTCTGCACTTGGTGTAGCCTATAACGTTAGAGAGTTCTGTGTATTGACTGGCACGGTGATTCCTCAGATGATTTTTTTTTTAAAGGTTTTTATGATGCTGCTTTATAATGGACAGAATTTTTCTGCAAATTCAACAACTTGATTCCTGAAATTACTGGGCTATCATTTTTCAGGTTGGTTTGAATCTGAAATGTACCCAGAGTGGTGAAGTGGTATTTTGCCTCACAACCAAATCCAGCTTTACCTCCCAAACATCCAGTTTTCAAAATGAGTCGGTCAGCAGCAAAGCGGTAGTGCTCTTCAAACTTTTGCGCGTGCACTCCGCCAAAGTGTTGGTTTAACTTCAAAGAGTGTGCCTGCAGTCTGATACAAGTCACACTGCTCTCTTGCTGCATCTAAGCCACACTATAGGTAGAAAATTAGGACACGTGGCTTATTTTCAAAAACGTGTACTATTGTGCGAGGAAAAGCAGAAATATGCAAACGATGATGATAAATAATTGCAGTTGGCTCCCATGATTGCAATCACACGATCAAACAAAAATTGTGACAGCCCTAACTGGCATACATCTGCCATTTGGAGCAGAAAAATCTATGCTGTAAACTGCAATATGGCAGTATGAACCCCAGCCTCAGGCATGAAGCCCCTGTTCCAGGGACCAGAGCGCCGTACCTGCATCTCGTTTCCTCTTCAGCGACCTTCTGCTCCCCTTCTTCCCCTTTTTGCCCCTTTTCGTGTCGTAGTCACTGCCCCCTTCCTCCTCTTCCTCCTCTCCAAAGTCATTGTCTTCATCACTACCGAAGTCATCTTTAAGTAACAGGAGAGAGTGAGCAGCAAATCTAATCATTTACGCACCGTAAATACAGAAAACTCAAGCCTCACAACAAGGCAGTATACTCTCTCATCTAGAAGCCTTGGTCTTTTCAGCATAACTGTTTTGGGGAGATTCAACAAAAATTCAGGGGCTGACTGTTGATGTGCCAGGCATTAAGCAGATGCGGCTGCCATCATGAGCCACTAACACAGTTTAACGGCACATTCGTTTCACATACAACCCACTAAATCAGACAATATATTTTTACCCAGGTAATGCTGGTTAGGAACACAAGAATGACAACGTCTGCTCCAAGAATTGCACACAAATTACCTTCAGAGCCGACAGCCCATTCAAGATTTTCTTCCCCCATTTTATTTATTTTTATTCATGCTCTTGCACCCAATTGTATTAGCTACAAAGACTACTATAGTTCAGTGCTATGGCAGACACTAGACAAGTTTAAACAAAATTAAAAAAGGCATCACTCATAAATCACTCCCAAGACATTCAAATCATGAGAAAATGTGCTACTTACCAGCTGAATCATTTTTGGATTTTGAATGTTTGTCATCAGAATCATCGCTAGAGAGGGACAGAGAGAGTCAACAGTTAGAATAAATGGCTTTGATTTGCTGAAATGCCATGTCAGGGCAAAAAAAGAAGTCAGTTAATGAATGCTTTCCGCATGTAAAACATTAATGCTCTCAAATGAAAAGCCTTGTACTGAGATGCAGTACATCGCTGAATAGATAATCATTAAATGAATAACTGATTCAATAATATTGAAAAGAACTGCACATGATACAAGAGACGTGAAGTGTACTGTCTCGCATTTCGCAAAAAATGCCCAAGTTCTCCTATTCTATTCCGAGTAAAGTAGTAAAACATTTCTTCATGCAGTAAAATGCAGTGCTACGAACAGCATTTGCCCCCTTCCATTTTTCAAATGTTTCAGATCATTCAACCAATTCTAATGGGCCAGGTCACGCAGTAACAAAGTTGCAAAATGGTTGTATTTTTAAAATTAAAATCAGTAAATTTGTAACTCCGTTACTGACCAGTTTTTTGTTGTTTTCACCCAAAATAAAACAAATAGCCAAAATTGGCTATTTTGTTGTTTGAAGTACTTGGGAACACATACACAAAGCCATTTAAATTGTAACTCTATTTACTTAGTTTTGGAGCTATGATACAAAATACATCAATTTTTTAACTCCGTTCCTGCGTGACCTCGCCCTAATGTAAGACAAAAATAACAAGAATAAACCAAAATGCAGCTCTTAAATTGATCATTTCATTTTATGAGGGTGAAGAGCTATTCAAAATGCATATCACCCATGTGAAAAATAATTGCCCCCCCCAAGCCTAACAAGCACAAACTGCTCCGATCCCCTGGCACAGTGTGGCTGATATCTGGCCGTGAAACAAAATGTGATGGAGGAACAGACAGGAGGACGCATGATGGTATGGAAAGACACATCCAAGATGCAGCCTTATATGACGCTTCGTTGAGAAATACTGAACGGTTCAGGATTTCTGGCCCAGAAAAGAACCGGATGGCTGATCTCTCGCCGGGGGGGGAAACACGATGCAGGGACAGACAGATGGACAGGAGGACAGATGGATGTATGAAAAGGCACTTCTACACATTAAGATGTATCCATGTCTTAAAATTTTTGTTGAGAAATACTGTATGGTTTTGGAGTTCTAGCCCAGAGAAGAAGTTTATTTAACTGAGTGATTGAGTAACTAAGAGGGCAATTACTTTTTCATATAGGGCCAGGTTGAGTTGGATAGCTTTTTTTCCTCCAATAAATGAAATCAGCATTTAAAAACTTGGGTTATCTTTGTTTAATAATAAAATTAGTTTGATCGTCTAAAAAATTTTAGAGTGACAAATCTGCAAAAAAGAAATCTGAATGGGGCTAATACTTCTTCACAGTGCTGTAGAATCTGCAAATACCCATAATACCTTTCATCTGACACCAAAACTGTCAGTGGCAACAGAAAAACAAACACTAAAACTGAACTTAAACTTTCTGGAGAAAGCTGAACGTTCCTTTAAGGAACGTGCAATAGTCCAACCCTTGAACGGCTCCTTCTCAGATAGTTTAGACGGTCACTTCTCTGGATTTTGCCCTTGAGCCCTATTTCACAGTGAAGCCATCATTCAAGTTAATTCTCTCTTCCTCCTTCCTCAAAAGCAGCCCCAGAATTACAAACAGCAGAGTATGTCAATCAGCCCATATATACTCCTCAAAATGTCAGCACACTGTCGAGCCTGGACTCCCAAAACCCATGGTCTTTTCCACCACTATTTAACCTGGCCAGCGATTACACGGTAACAACTCTGTAATGAAATGAGTCCTGATACAAAAAAAGCCTGACTTCTGCAAATCGGAATAGGTATATTCACATTATTCTTAATTGTAATCTAAATACTTTTATAACTGCCCACACGTCATAATGATTTCTTGGCTGTGACGCACAGCCAATTACAGCCTAACAGGGTTTAACTGCTCTGAGAACTCATATGGCAGTCCTGCCTTAAATTCAATTCCGATTCCCATGTGAAGACCATTATGTTCAACTACACCAAAGCATTCGTGTAAATAAAGAAGCGAGGTCCTGACACCAATTACTGCAGAACTACTTTTCCCACAGTCTCTCCATCCCACCAATGTTCATTCTTTGAATTCCACCCTCGAGCCAAAACCGAATCCACTCCAAAATACCTTGACCGCATAGCCGCTTTTTAATTAACGCAAATTTTTATATGAAGTCGCTCTCAAGCTCTTCCGCGATTTTAATCCATCTACACAACAGCCCAAGCCGCATACAGACGTGTGGGTCAAAATAATGGTGCAATTTGGTGCATTCTATGTCCGTTTTTCAAATAAATCACAAGCAGAATTATGATGCAATAAATAACAAAATAAACATAGAATTACATTACTTGGAACAAAATAAATTTTTACCCACCAATCTACACACTCGTTCAATACTTCAATTATGATCATTTTCCCAGAATATTAGTTAGATACAACAGTTACAGTCAGTGGCGCCAACTTCAGGTAACATTGGGGGGTCACAATATTTTTTTTCAGGCTGCTGTATTCCCAAGGGTAGGCTGCCTTGTCCAAAGTCTAGCCTTTTAGAATGTTAAAAAGGTTTATTTAGAAAATATCAGTAGGCTACTTTATTTGATTAATGTTAAATCTGGTTGTGATCTGAGAAATAACGTTAATTGGCTGAATGGATGCGATGTATGAAGGCATACACGAATTGAATGTCGGAGGGAGCATCAATTTTCCATCCCCGCATTTATGGACGTAGGCTAAACTGTTTTCAATCATTTATTTAACCTAGGATTTGAAATTGCAAACAGGACCTTAAACATTGCGTTAGCCCATAGGATACTCATGTGTCGCATTTTTTTCCAGACTGCTTCAAGTCGCGCGCAATATGCACACAATAATTATGCATGCAACGCGTGGTTCATAGGCCAAGGCCGCTGTCTCTTAACAACGCTATAGGCTGCGTATCTTCCATCATCCACGCATCTGCTGTGTTTAAATAGTGCCGCATGCTGCAGGCGCATGGTTAATAGTACACCCTATCTCGACTATGAAAATGAAATCCCAAACTGCAAGCTAAAAGCCGAAATTACCTCAGCGCTAAACTGAAGCATAAGCTACTGATTAAGGCAATGCGGGACCTTTTTTAATAAGGCTAATGCAAGCCGTCTACGATTGCAGTCGCAGGTTTAGAAGCTGAATCCATATTGGAATTAATATTCAAGTCCAGAAAATTTCACTAAAGTTGGCAGTAGGCTTATTAAATCGGCTATTGCTTCATAAACATAATACAGACAGGGTAACAAAAGACATGTTGTCAATATCAAAGGGCTCTTTTTAATGAACTAGTTTAAGAAATATAATTGCATGATATAGCCTGCATGTCATTTTCTGGAAATATAAAATTATGTTAATTAACTATGGTACTTTATATTTTTACTGCGTTGAATCTCAGCAAGGGAAATTCTGAAGCCAACGTCACAATTCATTTCCAATATGTATCCAGCTGGACGAGGAAAATGAGGTCCAGATACAAGTAATTAATCCTACTTGCGATAGAGCGCTGTCTCTTGATGAAAACATTTGAGCAATGATACGAAAAATGAAAACACTTCTGTAAAAAAAAAAAAAAAAAAAAAATAGGGTGTGTATTTTATGATTGTCAATTAAGAAACTGTTTACTTATTATTTTAGGTGTAATTTTTTTTACACATTTGTGTTAAAAAATAGCCTGTTTCTTAACCTTAATTTGTCTACAGTATTGCCAAAAACCAATAAATCCCGCCAAAATTTACTTTACAAGTAGTCAAAACCATACGTTCTTCATATAAAGCACACGTCATGTTGAAAAACCTATTTATTTATCCAAATTTCTAGGAAAAAAAATGAAATTGTACCGTTTTTTGTGCCTGCGCTCATACGGAAGTGGGGAACACTTTTTATTTAGGCGATTGCATATTATTAACGTATTCACGTACGCGAAAGCATTAAAACTAACAAAGTTACATTGAAAGTAACCGTTCAGGGGTACGTTTCCGAAAACCTTGGTTTGAACCGGACTATGGAAGTTGTTGAAAGTTAGCAAATAGTATCGCTTTTGGGAAACCTAACCCCAGCTCAGTAAATTGCAGTACGGTTGCCCACATTCTGTTACAATCTTCCTGAGTTGCTTGGCTACAACAGCAGCTAAAGACGATGTGTTATTCACAATCAGATTTTTTTAGAGTAGGCCACGGCAACGAATCAAGGACACACATTTTCTGGACATGAATATTAATTCCAATATGGATTCAGCTTCTAAACCTGCAACTGCAATTGTAGAAAGCTTGCATTAGCCGTATTATTATTATTTATTTATATATTTATTTTTTAGAAAAGGTCCCGCATTACCTTAATCAGTAGCTTGACTGAACGGGGCAGACAAACTACGAAAACTTGCGGTTTTAATATTGCAGGGTTTTTGCACCCCCAACCTTAACTTTGGAGGTGCAGGAGACCCAATGCCCCCCCACAAATGGCGCCTATGGTTACAGTCATATTTCCATATATTTGATATTCATACATATATTGGGTTTTCCAAAGTGACATTATCTTGTACATTTTCTTAAATTCTTCTTCTACAGTAAATATGATTTACTTGCTCTACTTGTGTTGCTTTCACCTTTATGCCAGCGTGACACAACTATTATCTCTGTCCAGTCTAGTATTAATTAACTTTGCTAGCTCCAGGTAACATTTTGTTTTTACTTGGTCTAAAACAACTGGTTCCCTTTAGAAAACACAAACTGCTCTCCTCCAGCTGCGGCCACATTGACCACAACATTGCGACTCTACACAGAAAATAATTACTTTTAAACAGAGATGCTTTAAACAGGGGAGATGTTTCTCCATCTTAAAATCAAAAGTCTCCTTCACTGCACAGGTCCATGTCAGTTTCCTTTGTCACATCTTCCACTATACTACTGAGAAACAAACGTCCTACCACCTGCCCCATTCTCCCTTTAAACTTGCTCTCCTGTGCCAGATGTTGGTGGTTAGTAAATTATAAGCCTAACCAGGTTACCATTCACCACATGCAGCTAGTGCACTTCTTATTTTTGGCACCTCTGTATTTAGACAGCCTGAGTTATTACACATTGGAAAAGCATTGCAAGAAAAGGAAACGAGTGGGTGCCCAATATTTTACAATCCGTTATACACAAAAGAAGGTAGAACCATTCAGTTCATTCCCTCAGTGCGAGTAGATAATGCACTGCTTGGATTCTACTGTTCCTGAGGCTAAATGCTGATAATTATTTGTGTATTTTGGCAGTATTAACCGTCACCATTGAAAAATTTTTATTTATATTCACATGTAGTGTCATTAGGGCTGTAATGTTGTGGTCAATGTGTACCTCAAGAAAACGAGCTTGATAATTACATTTGAGTGTTTTCTAAAGGGAACCAGTTGTTTCAGATCAACTCAAAACAAAATGTTGCCAGGATGCTGACGTGTTTAATTCATACTAGACTGACACCACATCATTGTGTAACTTGCGATGGCATCGAGGTAAGGGCAGACAGTTTAAGGTGGATCGAATCCAGCTTGGCGCGATCTTTTAAAGATTAAATTTATTTCCTCAAAGGTGCCTTTAAAAGTAGTTCACACTGACGCAATCATATTTCCTGTAAAAGATAAGAGCTGTGACCTGAAAATCTGACCTGAGAGTGTTAAAGCAATCTGCGGACTGCAGCCACCGCAACTGCAGCTATTCAAGCGAAAGCAGCGTGTGCACGCGTAAGGGAACCAATCAATTAGGAAACCAGTTGGGACATAATATCGACTTCACAAAGAAAAGAGAACATAGCACAGAATGATCAGAATCATCATTTTCCTCCGCTTTTTGCCCGATTTTCGCCCGTTTCCACTCCCTTTCTTGACATCCATGACAGAAATTCATCATTTTCATATTATTTTATATGTATAAAGACTTACCATCTGTGGATATGATCGATATAGCAATAATTAAAACGTGCAAATATTCTCAGTCAATGAAACGAAGCGGGAGAGACGCGATCAAAAGAATATTCTCCGTCTCTCGGCCAATCAGAACGCAGGATAGCCGTAAGCCAGGACAGCAGAAAAACAAAATAGCGGCGCCCATACACTCAGCGAGGAGGCGAAGAATTGTCAAACTCTGGTGGATTTTCGTCGTTATTGGGGCGGATAGCGTATAGAAACAACTTCTAAATATATCCCGATGATCTGATCGCATTACAAGACGAACAAGACGGTAGGTAAATAAAAAATTGACGGAAATCCGTCTGTAGATGGAGCTCTTGCACCCATGCATTCAGCCTAAGCAGGTCAGTCTCGCATGCTTTTAGGCAGGCACCCAGCCAACACTAGAGGCTGAGAAAGGGTCTCCTCCCTGTCCTGCGCAGGGAAGCCATTTTGCTCGTTTTGCATTCAGAGGGTCTGTCACCTCACCTGTCCTCCTGAGAGTTCTTCCCCGACCTCTTCTTGTGCTTTACGTCTCGAGGGGCGGCGCGCATCTTTTTGGCTCTCTCCGAATCTCTGTCATACTCCTCATCTGCAGAGCAAGGCGAGTGAGCGTTAGGCCCCAGGGCAGCTTCAGCTGAGGGAGAGCCCTGGCTAAAGATACGGCACTACAGGACCACCGGAGACAGGACGGGGCAGACCAGGCCGCGCTCAAACTGGACACTCTTATTCTGCTGATTATGATGAATTACCTTTGCACAAAAAAAGCTCTAGTCTGCTTTGGCCCTCGCAGAAGACAAAATGAAGTGCAGCCAATCAGCACTCACAATCACAGCTCCAAAGGTGCCCAGTAACCCTTTCGCATTCAAAAATTTTCGCACCATCCTATTATACCATGAAATGCTATGGTCAACTCAGAATTTAAAGGAGTTGCATCACAATTTCTGTAGATATTCAGAACTTTGAAACCTATTCACCCAGCTGGAAAACAAACAAAGTGAATCTGCTCAACTGCAAGTCAAAATCCGATTCCATTGTTGCAATTACGTCATCGCTTTGCATTGTGTTTATATATTTCAGCAACTCAGGAATTATGCTTTTTATTTTAAGGAGTTTTCAATGGAAATTTGAGGATTCAAAGTCATATTTAAGCGCTTTTGCGGAAGAATATGCAGAATGTAACCTGGTTCATCGACAACCAATAAAGATCATCCAATAAAGATCATAATGTCAAAACCCAAAATATTCACCATTGAGAAAGTGAATTAGCTAATCACTTGGCAATGTTTATTTTTACCATTGGGTCACTAAGATTTGTCAAATTCATGTTAAAAAACAAGAACACATGAAACAGATAAAAATATTTCAATTTTTTAATACACCTGTATAACGATGACCAAAGTGAAAAAAAAAAACCTATCTGCAGAATTTTTCTGATTGGCGGATTTCACTTTGGATGATGAAAACAAGGAAGGCTGCTCATCCAAAGTGAAATCCGCCAATCAGAAAAATTTTGCAGAAAGGAGGTTCTGCGCTTTGGTCATCGATAATCCATATTAGCAGAGGTGACCCAAATAATGGCCAAGCACCCAGAGGTCTTTGCGGCTCACCTGCATCATCCGACTCTTGGAACTGCGAGTAATTCACAACCTTCCTGTTCCTGCGAAAACAAAAAGAAAGCCACTGTTAGGGGGAAAAAAAAAAGACCACCAACATTATCCTCAATTTCAGGACTTAAGATTTTTTTCCATAACACACACAAGAGTGTGCAAAGCAACTGCGCTCCAAATCCAGTTAACAGATGCAGCGGGTTCATCGGGGCGCTACATTTCAGTCCCATTCAACATGCCGGAACAACATGATCATTTCATCAAATCAATCCCTCGTGACCAGACCAACCACTCTTTGCAGCGGCCAGAAATAATAACATTCAAAAAAGGCAAAAATAGCCTCACTCATATAGCAGAGAGATAACCATCAGTACAGTCATTTAAAATTCATTGCTGAGGTTGAGCCAAGAAACCGAAGATGAGGTTAGAAGGCGAGACCCCTCAAAATAAGCCTGGGTTGAGAACTGTCATGACGTAAACAAAGTTCTTTTTTCAAGTCACTAATACCTCAGCAGAACAAAGCTACTGAAATAGAAGTATTACAGGATGTATAATATCAGGATGCATGGCTAGGAATGTAGATTTCAAATATTATTTTGACAATGCTCAGAAATGAAGCTGAAAACACCTATCGGACTGGTACAAAAGGAGGCGATCCAATCGAAAGCAAGCAGTGAAATCATCTGCCCCATAAGCACGCTTGATATTCTCATTACATCATAGATGTGAGACGAACAAGTAATACTGACCCTCTGCAGTTAGGGGATAATTCTGTGCAACAGTCAGTATCTGTTGATCGTGTGACACAGGGAGTCCCACAGCTGGCTGGACAGAGCACAACGGGCAAATTTCTCCGAAAACACAGGTGCTACACGGGGAGTTTCCACCTCATAGGTAACTGCTGACATACGGACGTGCGACCATCTGAAACCAAAGGCCTGGCTAACTGAAGCACGGCATCCCTGTGCACCTGGCTCATCGGGAGTTTTTAACCCTTTCTGATCCAGAACCACCATCCAGAAGGGCTTTCATGGCCAATTTTACCAGAATAAGGTCTGTAGTCTGTAATGTCATATACTAGGGCTATTCAACCTTATCCAGAAAGGGCCGGTGTGGGTGCAGGCTTTCATTCCAACCAAGCACTTACACACCTGACACCCCTAATCAACCCCAAGAGTCTTTGCTAAAGAGCTTGATTAGTAGTATCAGGTGTGTAAGTACTTGGTTGGAATGAAAGCCCACGCCACACAGGCCCTTTCTGGATAATGTTGAATAGCCCTGCCGTATACACTCCGTAGGAGAGTGTAGCAACTCTTTATTTTTCTCCCTATTAGGATTTTTTTTGCCTTATTTACAATTTTGGGGATTAGGCAGGGCACTGCCTTTTTCGCTCTGTAAAGCCTGTGTGACAATTTGTCAGTGAAAAGCGCTACACAAATAAAACTGAACTGAATTTACCCTAATGAACCCCTATATTTATGCCAGCACTTCCTCATCATGAGTTTCCCCCATTATTCCAAATCAATTATACTCACAGAGCACTTCAGCAGTAATACCATACTTTACTCAGTCGGGCCTCTCTTTGTGCTCAGAATCGCCTAAATGTTTGAGGCCTAAGTTCCAAAAAATGATGAAAGCATTCCTTTCAGATTCTGTTCCGTGTTAATTGCATCACATAATTTCTGTGGATTTGCTGCATATTCATGCTGCAAATATCTCGTTCTACAACATCTCAAAGCTTCTCTGATAGATTCAGAGGGGCAGACTACAGAGGCCACTGAAGTACACAGATCTCAATCACAGTGTGCTTTAACAATATGCAGGGTTAAAAAAATTGAGCAGACATTTCCGTGGTACCAAATTTTGACAAGGCCTCCACCATCATAATAAACTGAAAATTAAAATATTCTGTTGGGAAAATATTGTGAGATGTACAGTTTTTTGTTATCAGTGAGGCTTCTGCATACATGTTTTTATCTCGTGTGTAAAAAAATGGACAGTTTGAAATGAAATGTTCAAATCCTTGTATGTCCTGTCAAATCTGGCCACCTTTTCCTTGTACAATGGGTCCAAGGTGAAACCTAGACATGCATTCATAGCGCTATGGGGGAGATTTCAGTTACCAGCAAGGTCCACATCATGATTCACCATGTTCCAGAGCTCACTGAGCCCCACAACAGGCCTTTGGGTCGATTCTCTGAGCAGGTAGTTGATACTTGTCACTCCAAATTTGACAAGTTATTCAACAGCTACCGGATCAAAGACATATCCCACGCAAGTTATTTAGATAAATTTTACAGAGCTGTGATGCATTTCGATTCTTACCATATCTGAAGATATGAAGTCATAAGTATTATATAAATGGACACTTGGTTATAGGGCAGTGTACTATATGTAGTGTACATTTACGGAATATGCACTTGAGGTCTGTAATGATTTTGTGGAGAGATAAAGGCTATTATTAATAAATACATTATTTTGTTTGTCTTGATAATCTATTCCCCAGACTACATTTTAAAGGATATCCATGAGACTATCCATTTTTCACACGAGATAAAAACATGTATGCAGAAGCCTCACTGATAACAAAAACTGTACATAACACAGTATTTTCCCAACAGAATATTTTAATTTTCAGCTTATTATGATGGTGGAGGCCTTGTCAAAATTTGGTACCAGGGAAATGTCTGCTCAATTTTTTTTAACCCTGCATTTTGTTAAAGCACGCTGTGCAATGCCATGTTTAAGAAACCAGTTTGAAACAACTTTAGCTTTGTGACAGGGTGCCTAATGATTCTGAAAGTTACCATTAGAAAATGACGGCAATAATACTCTGGTACGCTGCAGCATTCATCGATTGATTTGCATTAAGTGGACCCAGTGTACCAAGAAAACTTTCCTCGAAGCACTACACCACCACTTCGAGTCTGAACGGTTGACACGAGGCAGGTTGGGTCCAGCAATAAATGCAGTTGATGCCCAATTCTGGCACGAACATCTGTGGGTCACAAAATAAATTGGGATTCATCAGACAAAGCGACGTGACTCCAGTCTTGAACTGCCTAGTTCTGGTAAGCCTGTGCCAAAAAAAGGCCTCAGATTTCTGTTCTTGGCTGACTGTGCAATCCAGTGTGGTCTTCTGCCATTGAAGCCCATTCCCCTAACGGCTTACTTGTGCATTCTAATATGCTTTTCAGTTCACGACAATTGCGAAGGGTGGATATCCGAGTAACAGTAGCCTTTCTGCGAGCTGGAACCAGTCTGACCAATTTCCTCTGACCTCTCGCATCAATCGGCCATTTCCATCTAAAAACCTGCCTCTAACTGGAGGAGTTTTCTTGTTTACACCATTCTGTGTGACATCTGTAGACTGCAATGCATGAAAACCCCCGACCAGCAGTTTCAGAAATATTCAAACCAGCCCAACTGGCACTAACAACCATCAACCAGCCAAAGGCCACAGAGATAATTATTTTCCTCCAGCTCTGATATTTGAAGTGATGTTTAATAGAAGCTCCGGACCTGTGTTCGCATGACCTTTTGCATCGCACAGCTTGATTGGTTGACCAGATTACTGCATGAATAGGCCGGAGCTCAGTGAGTGTGTGCGGACATGGCTGGCACAGAAGAGTTCGCCAGGGTTCTTGCCAACGCAAACTGAAGGCGTGGTTGTGATTAATGAAAGCACTCCCATTTGCATAACGGCATAATGACACTGCAGTCGATACCATGGAGAAACACACGAGAGACTGCCGACACAGTACACCAGGAAACAACCCAAACACCTTCATGATTAAAGAGAGAAAAAGGCATCGGAATTAAGTGACTGTAATCATACCTCATCAGGAGGTGATTACACACAAAGGTTTGCTGAGGAATACATGGTTGCATTATGATTGCACTGTGCATGAAGGTCTGTAATCAATACATTGGCACATTGTGAAGAGCTCCATGTCATATTTTTTTTTATTAATGTTTTGCAGTCCAAAACAGTCCATGTTAAAAGGGACAATTCAACCCAAAATAACAAAAAATACTGTGCTAATCGCCCTTAAGACCCCTAAGCTGTGTATGTAAGTTGAATCGGGTGTTAGTTGGATTCTGATTGCAGAAATAATATATGTAATGAAGCCAAGCGCTGATATAAATAACCTTGGCCTGGCCATTTTTCACAATATGCCCCCTGGAAGGCAAAATAAGAGTTGAAAATGGCTGGAATTCAATAGGTAAGTGAAGGATCCATAGACATAGTACCCACCCAAAAATGAGAAACCTAAAAGCAAACCTGAAGGTGCTAGAGCGGTAACGTTAATGGTCAGACAGACGGACGCCGCATGGGACAACAATACCCCTCGGTCGACCGACAGCTGGGGGGTAAAAAACAACTTGGAGAAAGTTGCCTTATACAGGTCACCCAAAGTGGGTGCATTTCACCCTGTGACGTTTGACCCAAGTGAACCCAACATGGTGGATGCACATCTATACATTGGTATAACACATCTGTAGAGTATGAAGCCCTTGTGCAAAGAGGTTGCTGAGATCTCATCCGCATAAAATAAAACATTTTCATGTCCAGTGACCTTGACCTTTGACACAGGGGGAACCTAACATGGCGGATGCACAACTAGACAAAATTACAAATGCCGAAGGTACGACACCATTGTGCGAAGTGGTTTGCTGAGATCTCGTCCACAAAAGAAAGCGTGATGCTAACACCAACACAGACGGGAAAGCAGAAACATAATGCGTTGCTGAATACCCCTCGGCCCGGAGAAGACTTCCTGCCTCAAGGTCACAGCGCTAAGGTCAAAGGTCAAATCCAGCAAAAAATGTGACGTTGCACATCTATGTGTCACAGTGAGTTACCATACCAAATTTGGTGAAGCTGCGATCAGTAGTTGCTGAGTACTGACCCGTACAAGATTTCCGGCCTGAAGGTCACAGCGCAAAGGTGAAAGGCGAAATCCAGCAAAAATCGTGACGTTGCACGTCCATGTGTTACAGGGAGTTGCCATACCAAATTTAGTGAAGCTGCGATCAGTAGTTGCCGAGTACTGACCCGTATAAGATTTCCTGCCTCAAGGTCACAGCGCAAAGGTCAAAGGTCAAATCCAGCAAAAAACATGACGTTGCACATCTATGTGTCACAGTGACTTACCATACCAAATTTGGTGAAGCTGCGATAATTAGTTGCCGAGTACTGACCCGGACAAGATTTCCAGGGTCAAGGTCACAGAGCTAAGGTCAAAGGTCAAATCCGGCAAAAAACCTGACGCTGCATATCTATGGGTCATAATGAGCTACCATACAAAATTTGGTGAAGCTGCGATAATTAGTTGCCGAGTACCGACCCAGACAATATTTCCAGGGTCAAGGTCACAGCGCTAAGGTCAAAGGTGAAATCCAGCAAAAAACCTAACGTTGCACATCTATGGGTCATAGTGAGTTACCATACCAAATTTGGTGAAGCTGCAATAATTAGTTGCTGAGTACTGACCAGCACAAGATTTCCAGGGTCAAGGTCACAGCGCTAAGGTCAAAGGTCAAATCCAGCAGAAAACCTGACGTTGCACATCTATGGGTCATAGTGAGTTACCACACAAAATTTGGTGAAGCTGCGATAATTAGTTGCCGAGTACTGACCCAGACAATATTTCCAGGGTCAAGGTCACAGCGCTAAGGTCAAAGGTGAAATCCAGCAAAAAACCTGATGTTGCACATCTATGGGTCATAGTGAGTTACCATACCAAATTTGGTGAAGCTGTGATCATTAGTTGCTGAGTACCAGCCCGGACAAAGTCATGGACGGACGACGGACGACAGACACGCAGGTGACGACAATACCCCTCCGGTCTAAGTCGGCCGAGGGGTAATAAACCATATAGGCGTGCCATTTTGGCAACTAAAATATTTTTCCCGCTTAGCTCATGTGCTACTTACCCATCTAGATTGTTTTGGTCCAATGGGGACCCGCCCGAATGACGTCATGAAAAACGTGAATAATAGTCACGTGATGCGGATGTCTGGCAAGCACTGGGCATCTGCAATAGAACCACTGAAAACGAGACGTACTAAACTGCTTGTTATTCATTTTTTCTCCATGGAATGAAGCGGAAATGTGCGCTCAAAAGTTGTTTAAAAATAGAAGTACTCCTCTCGAGGCATATATCGATGAATATTAACTGATTACACTAAAAGAATGGGCGAATGACGAGCGGTAAATTTAGTCACACTCCTCCCTTTCTCCCCCGTCCTGGGCTGCGACTTACGCCCAGGTAACCTGGTTAACCTGCTGCCTTCTGATACGTGTGTAGACCCACCAGCAGCGATAGGTGTACAAAACTCCTTCAGTAGTCTTCACAAGCTTTGTTCCCTTACGTAGCATTATTCTTGAACATCAACATATTTTACATACACTGCGAGGTTTGAAATAAGCGGTGTCGCATCACATCTGCGATCTAAAAATGCCTACTTCCGAACCAAAATGAACAATACTGGACAAATGAATCTAAGCCGCTGCGAAAGAAAATCCTTACAACAAAGGTGGAATAACTTCAAATTCTAGCATAGAATCACACAACTAGTGTATTATCAAGTAGGTTAACGAACTGTTACCAAGCTAGCATGCCGTTACAAACCTGTCACAGGGGTCACAAATTAAAGTATGAATACAAAGTCTCCCCGTTATCCTGCCGTGGTTCGAGCATTGAACATATTGCTTTTGCATCTCTGTAGCTGGCTATGCGCAAACGAAAAAGGGTTGTTATTGCCATGGTTTTGTGTTGTCTGGACTGCCCCTTATCTGTGTTTCCCCGTTAGCTGTCGATGGTGAAGTGAATTTTGTTCAGAGGCATTGTTGCTATTGCTGGGTCTGCTCTGCCTAGCCAGGAATGCATTTATCGAAAGAACAGGTGCTAATAACATAGTTGGAGCCTTTGACAGTGAATGGACAAACTACGTAAGTTGCTAGCGTAGTTAACAGCTATGCTTTTGGGAAACGCACCCCAGGTTATTAGATTTTCCAGCTTGTTTTGTTATTGCTCCAGCATTGTCAACACCAGTTAGATCTAAAATACAAGTTCATAAAATCGGCTAAAAACCTACTTTTTCTAGTTCGGCACACTGACTTCTGTTGTTTGCTAGCCAGACTTCCAGGTTCGGTGAATGACGTTCACCTTACGTACAGGCCATTTTTAGATACCGGGCGGGTCCCCATTTGTGGAGATTTGAAGACTCAGTCGTAGAGATGCCTGTCTTTTCATGAATATAATGGAACTAGATGTCACTTGGCTTGAGGTGTGTAGAAGCCAATAATGTAATAACTACTGTTAATGTAATAATTGCCATAAATGTGATAATTTTTCTATTCTTCATGTAATAAAAAGTCAATAATATAACTTATCAATAATATGACATTTTGGAATAAATAATGTGGTAAATTATAACATTATGGGCAAAAAGTTAGCACGTTATTGACTGGCTAACTGCATTATCAGCTGGGTAAAAAAAATTACAAAAAACAATTACAAACGTAATAACTGGAGCCGATGTTTACTTATACTGCTGTGATGAAGTTTTATCTATCTTTTATACACTTCAATAATACTGACCCTTATTGTTGCTTCTTTCAAATGCCAAATAACCTGACCAGTCCTGACCCCTGAATTTTAGTTCCAATACTAAGAAAATATACACACACGCACACAAAATCTCTCTCTCATTTAAGATTCCTTTGTTTTTTAGGACTGCATGATTTGGAAAAAAACTCATATTGTAATTATTGTTACTGCGATATACTAAACATGAGTCTAACCGCTTTGTTGAGGAAAATACACAGATTACAGCTGATTTTGAAATGAGCATTTCTCAAAATGAACAGAGACTTAACTAGCATAAAAATAGAGAAGTATTTTTGAGTATATTTTTCTTAAAACAAGTAAACATGGTCAACAACATCCCCCGCCAAAATGTCTTCTTTAAAGATACTATGAACAGAGGCTCCCAAAAATGCCACAAGGGCAATAACTGTCAAAAAATAATCGTGTGCTTCTTATTTTCGAACTCCATCAGGGTCTTTATGGTCTTAAGCTACACACCAAATTTGGTTATCCCATCTGTAACAGTTATGAGAAAAGCAGTCCCCTTTAGAGATACCGTGGACAGAGTCCAAAAATACGGATCAAGGGCAATAACTCCGGGAAAAATAATCGCGCACATCTCATTTTCGAACTCCATCAAGGCCTTTATGGTCTCAAGCTACACACCAAATTTGGTTGTCCTATCTCTAATAGTTTCTGAGAAAAGCTGTCCCCTTTATCTTGGACGGATGGACGGACGGATGGAGCTCAAACCTGTATCCCCCTTGCACTTTGTGGCGGGGGATAATAACTCCGTATTTTACGAAATCAAATAAACAAAAACATCTTTTAAAATAAAGGCATTTGTACAAACTTTTTCTCAATATTAAAAATAAATAAACCAATTAAGAGGACAGTTCTAATTTTCAAAAGACATTTTGAGTGTCCAAACAAACGTAGACATTAAAGCAGGATGTAGCATAAACCTGAGTGATAACTTTCAAAATGGGCATGCAGCACTTCATACAACCTCTCTTAGAGTGAAACTGGAGATAAAATAAATGGGATGCTTGTCAGTTGTTAACTCAATCAAACCCAAACCACTAAAACTTTTGTCCAATTGTACATCTTTTTAAATGATCAAGTTGTACTTCCATATCCTTTCTAAAAGATTCCAGCTGTCACTTCGGGCTATTTGCCAAAAAAAAAATCAATGTCCACCATGTCACTTGCGGCTAGATACAAGGCGTCATCCTTGTATGAAAGGTTATCAAGTTATAGACGATCAGTGCCTTACAATTAGCTCACAGTTAGTTTGTCAAACGCCAATGTACAGCTGAAATGTATTACATGTATGACCAATATGGGGCCACATTGTTTCTTATCTATATTACCAATGATGCAAGTTCCACTTTTCATCTGGTATTTTAATGCATTTGAGTGCAAACTGACGTGACATGCCAAGCAATTGACAAGCTAACTGTAAGGCATGGATATTCTATATCAGGGCTATTCGACCGTGTCCAGAAAGGGCCGGTGTGGGTGCAGGCTTTCATTACAACCAAGCACTTGCACACCTGACACCACTAATCAACCCCAAGAGTCTTTGCTAAAGAGCCTGATTAGTAGTATCAGGTGTGCAAGTGCTTAGTTGGAATGAAAGCCCACGCCCACACCAGCCCTTGCAGGATAATGTTGAATAGCCCTGTTCTATATGCTAACTTGGTAACATTTCGTACAAGTATGATGCTCTGTCTCAGGCCTCTTGTCTCATTTCAGGCAGTCCTAGGCTGATAGAACATTACCGGCAGTGCTAAAAGCTCCCTTATGCAGAGCTTGCTGCTTGTACGGGTCATTCCACATGAAATCACCCAAAATGGGGGAACCTCCCAGCTCAATGGTCTCAGAATTACTGTTCTTTGGGATTTTGGAGCCTGTTGTGGCAAAAGAAAATTGCATTTGGGTTTTAGCCCAAAGTGTCACTCTGGTTTTTATAGGAGTTTGAAAAAGGGGGCATGCCCTTGTCAACCCTCTATGACCTTTTTGTAAGCATTTTCAACTGCCTCTGTGTCAAAAACTAAGTTAGATTTCAACTTCATTTCTTCAGGGTATCTTTATTTTGTCTCAGACACTTGCTACAAAGCACTTAAACTCACATTAATCCTTGGTGGGCCGTGCAGTCGACAACCGAAAAATTGAAATTTGAACAAAGAATACCGAAAATGATCCTGTTTGAGAAGTATGAGAAAATCCACTGACAAAGACTAAAGACTTTCTGAATTTAAGTTGATTTTGGCTGAAGTACACATGAGGGGCTATGTAAAAGAGGAGAGAGAATTTAAATGCCATACATACATTTTGAGTAAAATTAACCCCTTGTCAGTCATGTGGACGTGGCCATTTTCGACCACAAACAAGGACCAAAACTGACCAGGGGGGAGAGAGAGAGAGAGAGAGAGAGAGAGAGAGAGTGTGCATGAAGGGTTCCCCCTGGGTTCTGAAAAATATTCTTCACTTTCTCCCTCGAGAAATCAAGTCAAAAAAATATTCTTCACTTTATCATAGTCGTCATTTTTTATTAGTCACTCATGGACTTTATAAAACTTTGAAAAGCCTTCAAAGCGGACAAAGTGCATGCAGCATGAACAAGGTTAATCCTCAAATATTCGCGTTATAACAGGTCTCTCCATCATACTTTCGATTGTACATATAATTTTGGGTCCATTCAAGTCCAACCTCTAATAATGGGGACCCTATAGACCATAAAAGCTAAATTAAAACCTCTTGAGCATTTTGCATGGAATTTATTCAAAAGACTGGCAATAGATATCCCTTTAAACCCTTAATTTCTTTTTTTTTTTTTTTCCTTAACATTTTTATCAATGCAGCCATTTTTGGCATCCCAAAATTAAAAAGGGACACACACTTTAAGGGCAATAGAGACGCCTGACAAAAATGCTAAATTGGACTTGGGGTGAGCTCAAAATTTTGTGCTGTTGGAATCAGAATTAGTGGAATTGTCAAATGTTTATTTAAAATATTTAACTTTTAAAATTTCCATTCACGGATTCCAAATTGAACTTTAGGTGAGTTTAATGTTTTGTGCACAATTTATTGGAATCCTTAACGTAAATCTCAAATGTTTAGGGTTTTAAATGTTAAACATCTCAGATAGGCCTAATCACCAATTCTGATGCCAGCAACAAATAAGTCTCAGTACTGGAACCCTCATCCACTTCTCTCTGGGGACTCAGTGCTTTCTGGTTACTGTACTGTCCGAAACCACCACGTGATGCTAAGCTGGTAAACCCAAAGCCCACCTGCGGTAGCAAGCGCCACGGGATTTACATAATTCAGTCAAACACTACTATATAATTGGCAAAACATAAATATTATCATTCAGTATCCAGAGACATCCATTTTTGATAACCAAGTCGCTGTTCCTGTCCAAAAAATCAAGTAATAAGTCAATATAGAAACATTTTAAGAGTGGTGTTCACTCACTTATATTTGGTTAAAACATGTCATGGTAAATGGTCAAGGATCATAATAATCCACGAGACAAGGTTTCGAAAAATCTTTAAGCAACTGGGCTACAAGAAAAACCGTTTGGATTTTTAAAATTTATTTCTTCGCTGTTCATTTATTATTTTCCGAAGGCAACTGGCGAACGCAAGGTAAACTGCACCGAAGATTGCGCATTTACTTTCAGCGCTGTATAAATCCACTACACCACAACCTAGAGCTTAATTTACACTTTCACACTAGAAAGGTCGTTAGATGTAACTGAAGATTTTCGTGAAGAACCCTGGCTTACTCGCCGCGCTTGCCTGACAATTTCATTACATCCGCAATAGTGGAAGGGTCTTTAGCGTTGTCGCATGGAAACGTGTACTTGCCAGACCTTGTACTTAACAATGGTACTTTCGCGATTAACACGCTGTTCGAGAACAGCCAGGTCGCTTCTAGAGCAATCGATGTTTGCATCTGGTTGGGTTTTCCGAAAATCGTGGTGAACGTTCATATCGTGGAGCCGTGTGGGAACGGTTTGTTGTCAATACAAAGTTTTGATCATTATTGATGATGAATCAGATGTTGTATAGCACTGCATTGTGCCTTTAAAGCTAACTTGGAAGTACCATGTATTGCATAACGATAGCTCAGAAATCGCCAGTCATACTGTGGTAGAAAACATGGCAACAAATGACATGATTGCACGCATCAAGCAATTGTTAAGTCGATGACTAATCAAACAAATATATAGGTTGTCCATGAGTAAATGAACTCTTCTTTCTGCGCAGTGATACGTTTGGCAGGAATAGTTAGGTAAAGCAAATAGTTCCAACATGACACTGCTCACACAAAGTCTATGGATTATCTTGAGTAACTGGGTCATGATTTCAGGATGGCAATACAGATGTTGAGATTTTCCAAATGAATTTTTTTTTTCCACTTTTAGCACCACAAGCCAAGCACCATCTAAGGTCCACTAGATTTGAGAGAAGGCAGATGGGCGCGGTTCATATCTCAAAAACTTAACCGATCGACTCTCACCAAAAAAATCTAGGTGAACAAATAGCACTACAAGTAAGAGGAAAATCTGCATTCTTGATTTTGGAATGGAGTGTTCCTTTAAATTTATTACACTATGGGATTGGATTATGATGAAAAAGTTAAGTGAATCTGAAATGAATATTTAGGGGTTCAAGCCCGTAGGGCAGAAACCCTATTGTTTTTGTGATGGTTAATTATTATTATTATTATTATTATTATTTCTTTTCTTCTTCAGAAATGTTTTCGCAAATTCCCGTGAGATGGTAAATGGTAGAGACCTGAAATTTTGCACATTGGTTGGAAGATGTGTGTAAATGCTAAACTCAATCGGCCTGATGGGGGAGCTACAATTCAAGAAAAACAGTTTTTCACTTTAAAGGTCATAACTCCTACGCTGTTAATCCAATTTACACGAAACTTGGTACAAACATTCCTTGGTCCAAACTCTACAACTTTCCCATAAGGACCCCTAAGGTCCGCCATATTAGATTTTCGCAATTTTGAATTTTTTGAAAAACACATTTTTGAAATCTCCTCCTAGGCCGTACGTCCGATTCCTTCGAAATTCGCTGTGGATCATCATTGGACCAAGCTTATCAAAAGTTGCATAAGGCTTGTTGAATTCTCATTTCGTTTTTAAGATATTGACCAATGAACTTCAGCAGGGGCACGGCTTAGCACATAAATGGACAAAAGTCAACAACCACTGGGCCAATAATCACGGAATTTACAGGATATGTCCATATAACTACCAGGAACATACCTTCACGGTTTCATGCAAATCGGCCAATAGCGGGTGCTATAAATGCAAAAAATGGGCATGGAATGACACAAATCAGACTATAAATCAGCAATTGTTTGTCTTATGGCCATAAAACTCAGAATATATTCACATGCGTACCTGAAACATACCATGTAATTTCATTCAAATTGACCGATAGGGGGCGCTATTAATGCAAAACAAAGCAGCGTTGTATAACACAAATCAGACTATAAATCATAAATAGTTTTCCCAATCATTACAAAACTCACAGGATATGTCCACATAAGAACCTGAAACATAGCCTGAAAGTTTCAATCAAATCGACCACTAGTGAGCGCCACAAATGCAAAAAAGGGGCGTGGTATTACACAAATAAGATTATAAATCAGAAATTGTTTGTCCTATCGCCACAAAACTTGCAGGATATGTCCACATAAATACGTGAAACATACCTAAAGAGTTTCATAGCAATCAACCACAAGGAGGAGCTACAAATGCACAAAATAGCCTAACATAACACAAATCAGACAATACATCATAAGTTGTTGGTCCAATCATTACACTGGCAAAATAGGTCCACATAAATACCTGCAACATACTCTTGAGTGGTTTTTAATTAAGCTGTTAAAGCTTCCAACTACTAATGGTCTTTTTTGGCTTGAACCCCGGGATTGCTGCTTGCGGCTATATTCATAATTGGACCAGTGTTACACATACTTCTATCAAAAAAAAAAAAGCATCCCTCTTATGAATTCTGAAGTAACAACTTTGACTGGACCATCATTTTTCACCTTTTTGACAATGTTGACCTCGATCTGCAAAAATCTAATCACCTCTCATTGTCATATATCTTGGCACAAAGTTACCTGGATATCAGATTTAGTCCAGATCTTTTTTCCATATTCCTGCCAACCAATGGACAGACACACAGACAAATGGGGTGAAAACGTCACCTCCATCCAACTTTACCAGAGGACGAAAAAATTCACATTTACCTTCTAGCTTAAACAAAATGCTGAAAATAAAGCTACCAAAATTTATCACTTCAATGACACTTAGCAGTGCAACTTGCTAATAGCCATTTGCAAAGCATAATTCCATCCATCTACATGCACTTACAAAACAGAAGATCACAGACACCAGTTTATTTATTTAATTATTTAAGATAAATCATCACATTCACCTCATTCTGCGGGTCTTTATCTGGATGATTTAAGAGTTGAGAAAGATGAATTATATCAGCTGCATGCCAAAATAATCATTAAAATCATAATTTCTATAAATCGCTGATTAGAAATATTTTGTAACAACAGAATTCAAGATGATGGATGCTGTGCGCCTAATCTTGCTGGAAGCAGAAAGCCAGGTACTAGCTAGAGCAATCTGACCAGTCATACAGAGGAAGATATGACATCAAAGTAACACAAACTACCTACAGACTGCGCAGCAGGTAAACTGCCGAGACTTTTAAATTTTACAGCCACTTTGCTCTTCAATAGAGCCACTGAATACACAATGGTCATAAAATGAATGAGCCACACTGCAGAGAGCATCCAGGCAAGAATCTTCCACATTTTAAGCATCAGCGCATTTCTGCATAACAGAACTGCAGGGCACACTAGGAATGTCACCATCTCTTCACAAGCAAACCATTGTGTGTTGCACTTAAAAGCTGTCCAGAAACTGCCTACATCCCTCTACAGTTCATCTTAATGTACAATCATTGCATGAAGGTTCAGCTGAATCGAATGCAAATTGAAGCATAATTAACTTCTCTGATTTCAAGGATTGTCACATATACCCAAATCCTAAGTGTGTGTCAGTCTGTATGTAAGGATAAGCCTCACAGGAGAATTTGTGCACACTGCTACCATTTTATTTTTCCAGCTAGGATGCAAAGGTGCCTAGAAAACAAAAAATCAAAGCCAATGGACTACCAATATACTCTTACCACCTCATATGAAATTGATCGCAAACAAAATCTGACGGCGAACACTGATATAAAAGAGTACAAGGCTCAAATTAATGGGCGAATTTTCAACAGGGGTTAAAATGTGAGAAATTTATGTCCAGGCTTATTATTTATCAACATGTTCTTCATTTACAGAAATATGCACACTGAAGTTTGAAGGACATTAAGCCTCATTTGGCAACAAAATGCCATCTCTCTACTTCTTTTAGTTTTTTAGTGAGGGAGGCTGCAATCTTGATGCCTCAATGTCCGAAATCAGGGTGGCTGTGTTGTCAGGCACTGAAGTCAGCAAAAGTCACCAAAACAAGTCAGCAAAAATTTTTTTGCATTAATTATCACCATTTTTAGCATATCCATAGCTTCAAAGTTTATCCCAAACACTATTTTTGGAGAAAAATCCCCTTTTGTCCATGTCCGGTGAAATCTACTCCACTCCGTAGCCATCCATGCAGTGTCCCCTCCCCCCCATGGAACAGAGATGAAACCAGAAAGTTCTGCCTCTGCAGAAAGTTTTTTGTGTAAGCCCCATCGATACAACAGTGCCATGTGCTGCACTGTCCTAGCATTTCTCCTCCATTTTTTTCATTTTACCTGATGAATCAGGTGAGTATGCTTTTTAATTTCCACTCTGTCACAATTGGTAATTACCATAGAAACAGAGGAGCAACTTTTTGAAGTTGGTCATCAGAAAGATGATGTATGACATTGGGTGCAAAGATGTCAACAATCAATCTCTGCCTCAGTGTCTGGAAAAACCCTCCACTCCGTTGCCTCCACTCTACTATCATTTTGTGGTAACGGAGTGGAGTGCAGTGATAAAACAGTGTAAATTATTAATAGAATACTTTTATCTGATGCCTAATGTCTAATCTGGTAGTATCAGGGAATAGTAACACCTTTATTTGCACTTTTTACTGTCGTTTTGCCATTCTGACCTTCTAATTTCCATTACAAAAAATAGACAAAACTAGATATTGGAAAATGACCAATGGTTTCAACCCAGGGATTCTGCCAGCCTGAAATATCCAGTTCACCTGGTACAATTGTGTTGCAAGCGATTCGGAACCATGCGTTAGACCAGGGGTGGCCAACCCTGGTCCTGGAGAGCCGCAGTGTCTGCTGATTTTGGTGTTACTCAGCACTCGATTGATGGATTAAAGTAGTTGATTACACACTTAACTGATCTCACCTGGTGTCTCAGGTTTAATTTGGTAATAATGAGCCAATCAAGCAATTAGCAGGAACAACCCACAAGACTCTTAGAGCCAATTAAGCAGACTTGCAGGTTGAGACAGCAATCTATGTGTTCACCAAGATTTGTCAATGTGGTTGGATATTTAGCGTAATTGTAATGCAGACAAAGTAGAAGTACAGAGTATAGATAAAAGTTTATAGAGCAGGGGTGGATAATGCTGGTCCTGTAGAGCCAGAGGGTGTGCTGATTTTGGTTTTCTCCACCCGATTTAAACCTAAGACACCAGGTGAGATGAGTGAAGTGTGTAATCAACTGCTGTACTTCATCAATCAAGTGCTGAGTAACATCAAAAACCAGCAGACACTGCAGCTCTTCAGGACCAGGGATGGCCACCCCTGCATTAGACCATAAGGGACAGCTGGCTATGTCATGTATGTGGTTGCAATAATGGCTAAATCACCCACTCACTGGACAATGCATGAACCCAAGTAGCATGTGATAATCGCATTGAAAATTGCTTTGTTCAATCAGCCTTTAGACACGTCAAAGAAAAATCTGACAGAAAGGTTTTACGAAAAATTGCATATTTTATTCCCCCCCATAATAAAATGTCACACGCTTTTTTTTTCTGAAAAGAAAACACGGTCACAACTTTAAAGGGAAACTATTGTCATCATGCTAAAAAATGAAATAATGTCAATCGATAGTTTATAATGTATAGAAGGTACGTACAAGATTTCAGTGCTATCCAATAGCATTTTGTATGGTTTCAAGCCGATTACTTAGTAAATTTTTGATACTCTCATG
Source organism: Gymnothorax javanicus (assembly GCA_029692085.1). Taxonomy (NCBI): domain Eukaryota; kingdom Metazoa; phylum Chordata; class Actinopteri; order Anguilliformes; family Muraenidae; genus Gymnothorax; species Gymnothorax javanicus. The sequence goes on along the minus strand of CM056202.1, from coordinate 13,672,634 downwards.
GGCGCAGCCATTTCGTCCAGTCACATGACCGATCTCAACGGAAGTGACGTCAGGTGTGCGTATTGACAGTAGTAATCTCAGCTTTGTATCTACTGATCTATATAGAATAACAATATATAGTTATACTATATATATCAGTGTTTGTACCTCGTGTTCGTTTGGTTTCATTTGTCCATCATTTCATCGTGAAACGCCATATTGTATCGCTAAGCACTGCACTGTTTCGGATAGAAACAATCCGCGAAATTCACAAGTTGCCAGCTGGCAAGAAAAGGAAGCGTCAACGGATGCAGTGGCTTGCGAAATGTGCACGTCCTGAACCAAAAGATCAACAGGTCCCTGTGTGTAGTGAAGCATTCCATGGGTTTCGCAAATAAACTGATACTGAATGACGTCGCAGCAACAAGCCTACTTTACTAGGACCTACTGCATATAAAGTTCAAGGCTTGTACATTGCTCCATGATTGTGGATGTGTTAACAGGCTAGTGAAGGGCTAAAATGAACGAACCATTCCTTTTTAACGACTCTTTTTAGTGTCCGATATGTACCGGATCAGCCTGTCAAACGTCCGAGTGCTGAAGTGAATCCCCGACTTCTCCCACCAGTTAGGCTCGCCCACCCTTACTGCTCACCAGCTGCTACGGTACGTTACTGCAGTCGCTTGAAAGTGCGGAAAAACGAACGAACGAGCGGGGATCAGATGAGGGCTGCATCGCAATTCGCTTAAATTAAGGGTGAATCACATTTCACCCCTTGGCCCTACCACTTAGCCCTACCCCTTCGTTTTGCGCGCTCATGTGTGTTGTCATGGGTAAGACAAGTCTCCACAGTATCACGCAAATCATCGGCAAGATGGTTACCAACGCCACAGAGGCACCGAAAGAAACGCATACATGTAAGTCATTCCTTGGTAAATAAAATATGAAAACCACTGAATCACCTTAGTTCGGTTGCGTTTTATTATTTTATGGAATGTTTGTTCGTAACAAAAATCGCTAGTGGTGTACATGTGTCTGCTCATGTCTCTAGCTAAATAGCTAAAGTTGGCATTATTGTGAGGTTGATTTTTGCTTGACAGTGCTGCATTTTAAGACGCCCAAAAAGTAACTTTTGTTCAGCAGCGAAGTTGCTGCACGTTACCGCTCCCCCTGTATCAGTGCGCACTGGCAGGGTAAGAGCACAGATCTCTGGAACATAGCAACATTTGTCAGTCGCCAAGCCTCGATCATTTTTATTTTATGATTAACGATCGATTAATAGCATAAAACGCGTGAGTTGCGAACGAAGCGTTCATGCTATTTCCATCTGTCAGGGAAATAATGTCATCATTGCCATAGTTGGGAGGCAGGGCAGAAAAATCGCGCCTGAATAAAATCTTGGCTGTTTTCAGCCTGATTCACGTATCCTTTCATGCCCTACAAAATTAACATGCCTGTTATTAGAATAATCTAGGTTTGCAGCCTTTATAAAGCAAGCTATATCATTTGTTTCTCTGAACAAGTTTCTTTGACATTCCCGTGTTCTGTCATTTCAGGGACTCCTGAGAATTCCCGACAGCTCATTAGGTTCCGAGCATGCATACAATGCATGTGTAGCTACGGTCTTCTGTTTCATTATCCCCGCTCACACATTATCACTCAATCAACAGACAAATGAAAAAAATAAACTATCGTTTATTTGCGATTATTGAGTGAATCCAGTCGACTCGACACTCAAAACAGCAACAACAAATGAGCGAGAAGGATAAGCAACTGAATGTGCTAGACGCACATGTGACGTCAGGGCCATGATTTATGATCATGTGACTCGCAGAAAATGGTTAAAATGGCGGCCTCCGTGGAGAGCTTTGACAGTTCAGCGAAAAAGTGTCATAATATCAAAATGCCGGGGGCGAGGTTACTGATTTTTTTCATAGTAGGCTTAGAGAACGATACTTCATTGAAATATAGTGTTTTATTAGGTATGTTCAATCACCGGAGTGTCCCTTTAACTTCAGCTGATTTGCTGAAAGATTTACTTTTTCTGTAGTTTGTTCTTTTTTAAGGTTCACCTGTTAATGGATTGTTAACTGGACAGTCAGGTCAGCCGTGACCGAATGGTAGTGGCTCCCGAAAGCCTGCTTTCTCCCCTTTTTTGCGCATTATTCGGCCAATACAGTCGCCATGTCTACAAAAATCAATAGGTGTCATAAGTGAAGTGTAACACATGTCCATATCAAATATGAAAGTAATTGGTCAAAAGGTACAGCCTGTAGGGGTGCCCCAGTGGCACATCGGTCTAAGCGCGCGCACCACAAAGGCTGTGTCCTTCCGCAGCCACCCGCGTTCGATTCCGGCTCTAGTCATTTGCTGCATGTCTTCCCCATTCTTCTCCCCAAAAATAACTTTCCTGTCACTCTCTACTGAATGTCTATCTAATAAAGGAGGAAATCCCCAAAAAAAATCTAAAAAAAAAAAAAAAATTACTGCCTGTAGAGCGTCCACAAGGAAGTGTCCACGGACGCGGCGGCGGAGACAACACGCACGGATCCATAGTAGCCGCCCGACTTCGTCCGGGGGCCAATATAAAACATTGAAATAAATTTGTGAAATCTTGTGAAATAATTTTTTTTTACATTACCATTTTTCCACTCCATTATCATATTTTCCACTCTGTTACACAATTTTTAAATTCTGTTACATTTTCTGCTAAAAAAGATTTTCTGTCTTAATTTCACATCTAAACTGAACTGTAGCTGATGAAAAGACCCAGGAGACATCAATCCACCATAAAACATCAGTTTTACCCAGGTGCAAGGCATTTAGTTGTGATAGAAAAGATTTTTTGTGAAAATGGTCACGGAGTGGAAATAGGCTGCATAAAAAATGGATGGCAAGAAAAAACAAGAGTTGTCAGAAGACAACACAGCTCGCTGGAAAACTTTAACCTTGCTGTCGACAGACGCGGATGCCGAGGCCGACGCAGAGGGTATGGCAATAGCTCTCCGAGGACATTCATCCCGCCAAGCTAAAGAAAATAGGAATCCAGCTCTGCTGGTATTAGGGCTGGGTATCAAGAACCAGTTCCAGTTTGGAACCAGTTCCAATTTTTCGAGAACCGTGGATTCGTTAAGACACGACTTGCATTTCGAATCTGCTTATTAGTTCCAAGCTTATTATTTCAATCGCGGTCCAAAATGAACTGCAGTGAGAATAGATTTGATCGAACCCTCGCCGTAGTAGTCACTACTGCTCCGCAAATGCCGCGCCTTAACTGAGTGAGCTAACCCGGCAGCTGAATCGGTTCATCTCCAAAAAAAAAAAAAAAACTGGAATCGGAACAGAGATTCCATAAGAACGGGATTCGATAAGCAGAATCTGAATCAGAACCGGAATTGAGAAAATTGAAACGATACCCAGCCCTAGCTGGTATGCTGGTTGGGAATCACACTATCCAATATAGACCCCTAATGAAAATTTTGCCCCAATCTCTGATCTTCACCAACTGAACCAAGTTCAATTAAGGCATCAGAGCAGTATTCCATGCCTACGCCATGATCATCTTTTGACTAAATACCTGTGACGTTCATAAGAATTTGACCAATTTTAAAGGGCTGCAATCCTTACATGGTTCATCCAGTGCGGACATAAAAACAGCCGCAAATTAAAGGTTTACAATATCTCGTGGAATTTAGATTTTCAAATGTTCCCTTCCACTGGACTACCAACACTTCTCCTAGAAGTCAATGTTAAATGAGGTAGATGATGGACATTATCAAGTGCTAGGTAATTTATAGAGGCAGAAGGAGATCTCACTAAAGTAGTTATCCAGACCTGTACATTTTCTGAGCAAAAAAAACTCCAACCCATTCCAGTTTGGATTCTATGCAGTTTTCACTACATAGCCAGGGTGTAGCTGGTCAAAGCAAATTAAATTATGATAAACGGGTGGAGATGGTGAGTGGTCAAACAGCTGGACAAGCCAACTAGTTTGGCCATTAGGCGAATCCTTATTGACCAGCTAAAACTAGCTAGATTTGTAGAAATAAAAAGAATAAAAATAATAATAATAATAAAAAATACACACCGTGACCAACTAAAACTGGTTTAAACAAGAATTTTAAAGTAGTTTTTGTGACAGGCTCTATAACTAAGCTTCATTAAGGCTTACCTGGCCACTGACAGGAGGACTCAGGTAATCACAAGCCGCAACAGGCTGCATTTCTCTGCAAGTTAATTTGACGGCAATACAGCCAACTCATTTCATCGGCAATGCACAAGTCCAGATAATGTTCAGCATGATTAACTGCCAGAATTTATAACGGTCGGGCGGATTTCTATTAGGGGTTGATATATGTGTGATAGTAAATGGCCTGAAATTTCTTTTGGTGTGAGATCTATTAGTAATTAGGAAAATTCCAGGTTTTCAGGTTCCAGAAGTCGACGGTTTGGTTTTTATGGTCTCGAGAAGGGTCACCCTCCAGTGGGCCAAAATTGAACTTTTAAGAAAAATAGGTTTTTGAGTTGAAATATCTCAGTGCGCCCTCAATAGCCCAGCTTCATTTTTACTGTGGTCAGTCTATATTAGGAGGAGTTTTGGAAAATTATGAAATTTTGGTGGGTTGTTGAGGGCGCCACCTATAGGGGGCGCATGAAAACGCCATCTTGGACCAAAGTAGCTGTCACGTTTGAGGCATTCCTTGCTTGCGCCCTCATTAACCCAAGCTTGTTTATGCATGATATGATTCTATAACAGTGCCTTGTACTATTCCACTTAAAATTGTAGTGGAATGGTGAGGGCGCGGAGCTATAGGTGGCGCTCAAATCGGTGAAAATGCAAAAATAGGGGTATTCCGCGGCTGTAGATCTCCATGTACTATTTTGGTACAAATAGTGGACATGTAGGGCTATCAAATCAAAGAGATTTCATTCAAATCTGTTGGGGGCGCATGGAGATCTACAGCCGCAGAATACCCCTATTTTTGCATTTTCACCGACTTAAGCGCCACCTATAATTCCGCGCCCTCAGCATCCCACTTCAATTTCAAGTGGAATAGCACAAGGCACTGTTTTCGAATCAGATCATGCATAAACAAGCTTGGGCTAGAGAGGGTGCAGGCAAGGAATGCCTCAAACATAAGTGCTACTTGGGCTCAAAGTGGTGTTTTCAAGCACCCCCTATAGGTGGCGCCCTCAACAGCCCACCAAAATTTCATGATTTTCCAAAACTCAACACAGATTGACATCAGTGAAAATGAAGCTGGGCTATTGAGGGCGCACTGAGATATTTCAACTCAAAAACCTATTTTTCTTAAAAGTTCAATTTTGGCCCTCCAGAGGGTGACCCTTCTGGAGGCCCTAGCAACCAAACCGTTCACTTTTGGAACCTGAAAATTTGGGATTTTCCTGTCTACCCAAAGGCCTTCCACTGGAAAAAAAATTCAGTAAAGTATCTAACAGACATATATCACCCACCGCCTGAACGGTATAAATTCTGGCAGTTAATTTATTAATGTGAGCAAACTACGTCAAGTAGTTTCTCAAGGCTCAATTTCTGATCTTTTATGGTCTCAGCTGAAATAAAAATGATTTTGCAGGAGATGTAGAATGTTAGATGTTTTCACTGTCACAATCTCGCATATTAGCCTAGTTAGGCCCATCTGCTTCTCATCGCCTCTTAATTATTAAAGGCTAAATACTGGTTTTGATTAGTCCGTAAACAAATAGCTTGATTGTTATTCAGGCAAACTACACAGGAGACGGAGGGCAATCGATCATGCATTAAAAAGTGATTGGAACAGTTCAACTTTGCTAGCGATTAGAGGACTTCTCAACACAATTTCTTACAGGTCGTCAAGGTTGACTCATTTCAAGTGTAAGCAATAAATTCTTTGTTTAATTTATCAGTGATCTTGGTATGAAGGCCCGCTTCACCATTTTTTATGATCATATTCTTTGTTTGTTGGACTGAAGCAGTCAGCATAAGGTGGAGACCACTGGTAACAGCCATACAGTCCTGAACACGTAGGCAAATTGAAATTTCAGACTAATAAATTATGACGAAGGATATTTTCGTTTTTCCTCCGGATTGCCCTCTCTTCAGTGCTCACTGGGTGCATTCAATATTCCACAGTTCAAAGTAGCATTTTCGCAGAAGTTTAGTGTCGCCTTAATATGACTGCCCTTCTCAAGATCAGTTTCAGCGCTGCCTCAAATAAGTACATAAACAAATTAATTAATGACCGGAGCCAAGAGAATGGCACGCCAAACTTGGTATTCAAAAATTATCAAGCTACCAGGGGATAATTCCTCAGCATTCTGGGCTAAATGATGCAACAGATGTTACCAATAGTAGATTTCCTGACTGCACCAAGCAAACAAATAAAAAACAAAATCAAATAAAATAATGGCTTTTGAACTTCCCATATGGACAGACATTCTTTACAAAGAGGTCAATGCCTTCACAGTGATAACGAAATGATTCAGAGACAAAGCAAGCCATTAACCACTTCAAAAACACTGGACACCTCAATTTTCATTGATGCTTTTCTGGATGCCAGTTGACCCTCCTTTAACTACCCATTCTCAGTGAAAAGTCATAATTACATTAAAGAACACAGCTGAAGATGTTTCAAGCCCCTTGGTACATTAAAATCATTAATGGTACTGGGGATATTAGCTCATAGATTAAATCTTCAATGGAGGAAAAAAAAACAAAGATTTCCACTGATCATCTTTGCTGATCATCTTAGACCTTTACTGACTTAGGAGAGTACCTAACAAGTACAATAGTCTTCATATTAACTCATTTATTTGCATGCTTTACCAACATCTCAGGGGATTCAACATCAAAATTTCTGAGACTACAACTGTCAACACCTCGAAGAGCATGCAGTTTTTCCCGTGGAATTCTCACTGCATTCTGGAACTCTGTATCACGGATTCTCCAATGACAACGTAACTTCATCAATCTCTCGTTCAAACGAATGATGTATTAAATGATGAAACGGCTTCAAGAAAACAAGACTTGGTAAAACAAATTGTTTAACTGTGTAAAAACAAACTGTTGCAACTTCTTTGACCCTTCATTCCTTCATTTAAATTCAGTTCTTTTGCTCAATTGTTTTCCAAATTGAAACTCAAGGTATGAGCATTTAGTTTGTATGTGTTTATGTTGTTTACACATTTCCATTTCTCTTGTGATGGAAAACAATTCTCTGAATCTACATTTTCCAACAAGCAGCGCTACATGAAGGATAATTAAAAAAAAAAAAGATGTATCTTCCTGATGCGTTTTAATTCACTTAAAATGCTTCAACTTTGCTCAATTGTAGTGACTGGGTGTAATCCATTTGTCCAAGCATTTTTGTGAAATTTTCATAACAATTTTCATGATTATACTTTTTACATCCAGGTAACACTCCTTCATGCAATGGGCCAAAATATTTTCACATTAAAAATTTTTAAAGTTTGCAGGATGAGGCTGTCACGAAAGCCTGCTCTTCCAGGTCATGGATATTAGTCATGTTACCAAATGCTGACAATATACTCCAAAAATGGTGTGGGGTGTCTACACTCTCCCATGGAGTTCCATGAAAATGTGCATAGTTTCATATGCTTGACCAGTTCATTTTATGAAGCCTTCAGTCAGTAGTTTAGAGTCCCCGTATCACATCCGTAATGCTGGAATAGACCAAATGTAAGTAAATACGAGTTCATCCGCCAACATAAGTTAATGATAGACTCACTACCATCAATATAGCCAGACTGCAGGGTATTGCAGCATTTACCCCAGTTTGTTTCATGACTTGCTCTGTGCAGTCCCTCTGACATGCCATGCCGTAAACGTTGAGTGAGGTAATTTTTGTTCATACACACAGAACAGCTTTTGTTGATTCAAGAGTGGTGTCTTGAAACTTCTCTTTACACCATGAGAAATTAAGACAAAATTTCATATAATATGCCAACACTGGCTACACTTTACCAGCAGCTATTGTTGGAAGTCCGCCCAAGTCAGAAACAAGCCGTTGAAACGGATGGAAATTTACTGACATTCTGACATAAGCATACTGGCTGTCTGGCTATGGGCCATCTTAACCCGAATACTGCCAGGCTATATCTCAGCGATTCAGAAAATATTCCATAAATACGTCTGGTTTTCATCCTGCGATCAAGACTGAGATTTGCAGACTTTTCCCAGGATTGAGTTGTGCATTACTGAAGCTGAATGAAAATTAATTTAGCTTTTCACATTGCATCCTCCAAGTAGCCCTTTTCATGAATGAAATTCATTATTTAAATATTCCCTGCACAGCATTCCAGCTACCCTTTGGAAGCCAAGTTTTAGACACCAATACCTGATCATAGCTAGACTGCTGGTGGTCAAAGTGGATCCACCGCTAGGTTAGAAAAAGCTGGTTAACCTGGATTAACATCATACTCAGTTAATTTAGGAAATGACAACAGATTTCAAGTAGTTATCTTTTATTTTTTTTTTTGTATTAGCTGGCGCAATGATGGGTCAAATCAAATTGTCCTCCCTACGAACTGAGCCCACACAGACCTTCGACAGTTCTGTGAGATTGACTGATCACTTTTGCATAATTCCGTCAAATCTACCAGACCACAGGGCTGCGAGCTTAAATGCACAACTGGGAATGGACTTCAGGTCTTGCTCACTGCTGTGGGTCCAATTCCCAGTAAATAACTACAGTCCAGTCGGCTGCGACGGCATGGGTGTAGCCTCTGAGTGCCCGCTCGTTATATCTTGAAAACACTGACCTCGAGAGCGTTTACAAGTCATACGCCGAAATGGGCGCATTTTCAGAATGAACCATAACCATAACCTATATGCCCACACAAAATATCAAAGGAATCGGTTGAAATTTGCAGCGTGAAGAGCGTCTACAAGACGATCTCTACAGACGCAGCAGCAGTGGGGACCACGACCACGAATCCATAGTTTCTGCCCGACTTCACCCGGGGGCAAAAATGAATAAATCAGTAATTGGAATGAACTATTTAAGCTGAATGAATTGTGCATTACACAAGGGATATACATAGTAGGCATATGGGATACCTAATTTGCCAATTTTCTCATCATGCCTCAATTGGGATTTTCCCTTTCTTGATATTGCTTCCCTGGCATAACTTATATCGTCACATCCGAATTGCTATAAACACTGAGTAATCACACTGACGAAGTCAACACCACTGCTTGAGGCCAATTATGGATTGAATGAATTGTGGATTTGGACAGCCTTTGGCACTTACAATCCTAGGAACGTACCTGCAAAGTCCATCAGTCTGCAAGTGCGGTGAAGTCCGAATATTTGGATTTAGCTATTGACAACTCCATCTTAAGGGGTCTTCAGGGTTAAGTGAAGAAATAACCATAATAATGTAAGAACTAAAAAATAAACATAGTCAACATGATTTTAACCTCATAAAATGTGGTATTTTGACAAAAATTTACATGGTTGCCATGGAAACGGCACTTTAATGACAAAATCTTAATATTTTGTGGCACTGATATTTCAATAACCCATGGTCAGATTTTACTCAAATTAGTCTCATATGAAAGGTTAAGATAGTTCTATGAAATGACATAGGATTTTTTTGTTTGGAACATTTATGAATATTTAATGAGCTCTATTATGTAACCATAACAAAAATCGCTATCATCAACTTGCTTCATTTTCAAAATTAACCCCCTAGGGATGCACCCATCTAGAAGATCCTATGTCATTTCATAGATCTCCAACAGCTATAACTTCATTCCAAATTTCAAGTCAATCAGACAAATATTAATGATTTTATGAATGCCGCACGGTCAAAATTGTGATTTTCAGTAATTTGCATTTTTAGTCACAAGTAACAATTGAGGCAGAGGAAAAAACATAGATTCTTGGTGTTTACTGGCATCTCACTGCATTCCTTTATTTATTTTAATGAAAATTAAAAATATTGAAATTTTCGAAAAAAAATAAAAATTTTTACCCTGAAGACCCCTTAAACAACAGTCAAGACAAAAATCAACCGAGGGGGTCTGGGCCCCGCTTCGTACCAGCCGGCAGTGGTCGGCAGCTTTTTCAGAGTAGCGCACAATTGGCTATTGCGCTACAGGGTTGCAAATTGGGAAGGGTCTGCCGGGAAGGGATCACAATAGTTGCCTTGTTCGTTGCTCAAAAAGCGCCTCCTGTTGGCCAGGCGGGCGCTCGTCAGGAAGATTCTAAGCCTGGTCATGTCCGGTATCCTCCGCCCTCGTTCTGAACTCGCGAAGATTCAACCAATGAGTGTATAAGAAGCGGTGGTTGACAGGCGCGTGCTTCGGAGGAGAGCCGCGAACTGTCTACACTCTCCTGAATTGGCAGCAAGGGGTCGCATACGAGCAAGCCTTGTACATAGTTCACCAATTGGGCATTCCAGATTTGGGTGGGATTGGAGATGCCAAAGTTTTTAAAAAAAGAAAAAAAGAAAAAAAAAAATCAACCGAGGGGCAGGACATAACCTCTGACAATAGTCATCTTACAACTTAAAAGTCCCCATGCAGTCAAAATCAATGTTTAAGCATTTTATCCCACATATCTTTCGCTCTATGCCACCCATATGCCAGTATCTGGCCCAACAATGACAAAGAAGTCATTTACTTGATATTTATAGGTATATTTTAGAGTTTTGTACTTCCTGGAAAATAATTGAAAGCGGTTGTATTCTACTTCTGCGTCCAATGAAAAAGCTTTCTAGAATTTTTAGGTCTGTCCTCCATGACTAACTTATGCCAGTTACAGAATGGCGTGCTCAGAACCTACGAGCCAGCTAGCAGTTACCTGCTGTGTTTCTGGTCCTGCAAACTCCTGCAATCTTTTCACCTATACATCTGTGCATCTGGCAACACTTGGAGTTAGGGATTTAAACCGAACATCTGGTGAAGTTCACCACTGCATGAAGCGAAAATGTATTTTACACTATGCATTTTCATTTCTCCCATTTCTGGGGACTTCAGGAAATTTTCGCTCATTCACTGGGAATGACGTCATAACAGTACCAAAGTAGGGTTGCGGATTGTTCGGTTAGATCTAGTGAGCACTATATTTTACTCACCCATGCAAATCTGGTTGAAAATGCATGAAAATGAACCGCACAACTCATTTCGTGACTGCCGTTTGATTTTACAGAACATCGACCAAAGATGCTAGTCCTTCCTTTCCAAAGTTGTGAGCCTCACTAGTCTGATCACAATTTGTATAAAGTTGTGTTTCTTCCATGCTTCTTAGCTGATGATGTGAGCAAATGAAAAGTTTTCTCCCCCGTTTGGCTGTTTTGTTTGGCTAAAGCATTTGCGTAGATAGCATCAAACGTGGTTTTTTTCCTCACAGTATGTTTGTTTTCGTGACATTAGAAATTTATCCTATGGTTTCTCTCGGATTGATTTTCCACAATAATTTTCTTCAAAATACAAGAATTTTTCAACCTCTGGGACAATAGTTTAATAATTCACATCAGGCAACGCAGCTGGCTCCCAACTGTAATTTAAACCTTTAAATCTCTGATAAATAGATCCATTAGCTGGTCAAACAACTTCTAATGAAACGTGGATTTGTGTCTCAAAAATTTCTCAAGATTTTAAAATAGAAAGTGACCTCTCACAACATTACTGATGAAAGCAAAGATGCGCCAGTCCCAGACAGGACAAAGAAATACTGCCCGCATTCAGCATGGTATTCAGCTTAAGTAGCCATGAACATATTGTGTGCACTGAAATGAAACCCCCAATACTGAATTTTCTAAGAGGAAAATACAAAAACACACACAAATCTCAAAGAAAAGGAGTCAAATCGATTTCAAAATTGCAGGTCCGCAGGTTCTCATTGTGATTATGCATGCCAAATTAGAAAACAATCTGGTTTATGAATAAACCATCTGGACAAAATTCACACCCCAAAACTAAACTTTCAGTTGTAAAACAGCAAAATGCTCATGAAAATCTGCAGGACCACATATAAAAGTGCAGGGGCACAAGATCTCAGATTGATGATACCACCAGCCAAACTGGAATTTTAGGAATGAAGCTCAAGACAAAATTCACCCTAAATACTCAATTTCTTTATTTCTTAATATATTGTGATAAAATTTTCACCAGTTATTCTTGAGATGTATGTCTATCAATTCGAAATTATGAAGGAAAGTACAGCTATGGTTGTAGTTTTTCAGCAGAATGTTTTCAGCAGATTAGCCCTACCCCTACACTGGTCACTAGTTCCAAGCAAACGATGCCAACTAGGCGGATTAGTATTGATTACCTAGGATTACCTAAATAGCATCAAGCTGTGCTGATGACGAAGAAGTTGGTTCTGCGGATAAAAAAATAACTAGCAGTACTATCGGGTTTTTAGCTTGCGAAACGCGTTGAGACAATAAGAAGCACGTTCTCGATTGCAGCGAGTTTTTAACTAGCAAGCAAGTGTAGCTAACGTTGGTTACGCAGCGAGCCAACTCCAGCCTGGAGGCAGATTAGAGAGAAGCTGCTTTCACACCGGACGCGAAACGAATTTTTCGCACGACAGATTACATTCAAAGTCAATGCAAAGACGCGAATACACGCGCATGTGTTCGCGTCTTTGCATTGACTTTGAATGTAATCTGTCGTGCGAAAAATTCGTGTCGCGTCCAGTGTGAAAGCGGCTAGAGAAATTCCAAGCATTTTCCAACTCAGCCTGCTGACGACAGCGCACGTCACGGAGGGGGTGTGGTCATTCCACAGATACCCGCCTCCTTCTGACATCATTCCAATACTGTGTTAGCCTGCTAATTTATTGCTACCAACGTGAAAGGTCTGCTGGTTACCCAATACCCCCATATTTGCCAGTATGTGAGCAATCTGGTAATTCTCTCCAATTTTAAGGTCCCAGTCTAAGTATAACACGTACCAGCAAGTGAAACCTCAAAGCATGCGAAGCATTAAAGCAAACGGCACGCTAAATCTGCAACAAAAAAAAAACAAGCGGGCTTTAAGCCTCAACACTATCGCATCGGTGAACCAATGACGACCATTTCCAGTCTAGGATTTTATTACTGCTTCTCTGAGGCTACCTAGGATGAATGGGTAGCCATATTTTTATTTTAGATCGCCCCTGCTTATGATGGCAAGCTTCATTTCTCTGAATACCAGATATCGATAAACAAATGAAACCCAGATGTAGGTAGCAACCATATGATGCAGCCCACGTATAAGCCAGTCTGGAAATTGATGCACGTTTGAAGCGCGCGCGAAAGGACATGCAGCTGAACAGAGGGCTAGCCTGGGATAGCAAGCTAACCATCACACTGCAAAGATCACTGCCAGCAAATGGATGTACGTTAGTAAAACTCGAAATTACAACATTTAATTCTGCTAAGACAATATTACCCACAGCGAAACATAGCAGCAGTAACGGGACGTTTCGTTGATTCACAACATGCATGCAGATGCATCTACCAAGAAAACATTCAGAAAACATACCTCACTGGTCTTGACATTTTGCAGAAACACTGTAGCTAGAGGTTAAAATGTAAAAAGGGAAAAATCCAAGGAAAATAAAGATTAAACAGTTCAATTTAGCAATTAGAGACGTGATGCAACGTCTCAAAAAATCTCCCTTCTCCACGCGTAAAATAAAAAATAAAAGGAATAAATGTGTTTTAAAATGAATTTTAGTTTAATTTTACCCTCAGCTACACAAAATGGTGAATAAAACAAACTGAAACTGCAGGTTCTGCACAACCTAGCAGTTTAGCATTGGGCGGAGGCTCCAATGGAAGAACCGCCCACAGCCGTAGCTTACTTGAGCAGCAGTCGACAAGAATGCTGCGATTGGATAGTTCGAATAATCATGTGTTTTTCCATTGGCCTCAGTAATTGCTTATCAAACGCACTGTTCCACCTACAGTCTCCCTCCCCCTGCTCGGATAGGTTGAGTTCACACTGTGAAGAAAACAAAAAGAGGCCCGTATTTGATTCAGAGTGCAGCAGTTTCATGCTCAAAATTAAAAAAAATGTAAGTTTTACCTTTACTGTTAGCATGCAGTTTAGCCGAGGAGAGTTTCACGGTGTTTGAATGAATATGCATTAATAGCCATTTACACTGCAGAGCAATATGTTGTTGGAGAGATAGTGAAGTAATTTATCCTCTATAACACTACATTACCTGTGTTGACAAACTATACTTTTTCAGGTCGGCCTATTTAATGTGTCTACATTGTGAAACAGAATAATTTTGCTCTTTTACTCCTACCTTAACACATTAAGACCTGCTATCAAACGAGAATCATTTTGAAAAAGTGGTTTCCTGTAAATCTATATCCTTATTACTCCCACTTGAATGCTCTGCTGTCTATTGATCCAAATGCATTGGAAAGAAACATTTAATCAAAATAAGTTGAAGGCAATTTCCATCTCCCTTGCCTCATGATATAATTAAATGCATACAAATAGGATTCAGGTTTTTTCACTGTAATTGTAGCATACCACAAGTTCAACTTTTGCACATTTTAAATTTACAAAGTGTTACCATTACTGGAAAATGTATGATTTGGAGGACAGTAATACACACATGATTGCAAACAGGCATACAGTTTTATCACCTTATTTGAGTTGCTTTTTAAAAACCGCATCAATTGCAGTTAGAGTTAAGCACTTGAACAGTGAAGTGGACGACTGCCAATTTTGAGTAAAGGGGCAAAGCAGTGTGCAAAAATTTATAATACTAAGTCCTATAGCTACTATAAGACCTCCTTTAAAGAAAAGATCTTAAAAATATTAGAATTTGATTTTAATTGATTTTATTTCTCAAGCGGTAGTATCGAAAATGGGAAAGGTTGTGACTGTGATATTTGCTTTGATTTTCTAATTCTAAAACGGATGAGAATCTCAGCCATCTTGCCAGAGTGATCGTGATAGATAAGAGGACAAGGGGTTGAAAAGAGTGTCAATTTCTTAGACGTCTTGTCTCAACTCCACCAGCCAAATTTTGGGTCCGTGTGAAAACTGGTTTAGCACTCCTGCTCCTGCTAGTTTGAACCAGGCGAGCACGCCTCAGTGCTCGCATTAACACAGGATTCTGCATTTTCACGTGGTAATTCCATAAACACCTCTGTAAATGGCTAAATTATACTTCAGAAACACTATTCAAAACACTTCAGTTGGAAAAAAAAAAAAAAACTCTGGAATGCCTGTCACCTTATTGCCTGTAACTTCAGCTGAAAAGATGTGCCCTCCCTCGCTGCCATTTGATGCCGAAATCATCTCTGACCATTTGAAGTACCCCATATGTGCCAAGATCTGCGGAGATGTACTATAGTGGGCATAAAAGATCTGTGATGCCTGAAATAATGTAGATCGATAGACAGAATAACTTATTAAGAAGGTCAGAAAATAGGAATGTTTGCACCCTCGTTTTTAACACAGCCTCAATGAGACAACTGCAGTATAATATAAATTACTATGGGGTTAGAACAGTTTTAGGATTGTTAAATAAACGGTGTTAAAATTATGAAACAGTTTGGCTTAGGTAAAAAAAAAAAAGCTACGTTGTGAGTGGGCTAGTAGAAGTTGTCCTGTGCCAAAAGACTTTTGAAAGATCTGTGAAAATAAATGCCTTGTCCATCCTTTCAAATTGCATACATTGTTTATGTCTGCTCTGTAAAAATTTGTTTTGGCTCACCTGGCATTTGGAATCAGAAAGGAATCCATTTGAGCACGTGCTCAGATGTGAAGTTTTTGCATTTAACATTGAAGGAGGCCTGTGGTCTACATACAGTATGTGAAGCCACACTGATGGACATTACAGTGTACGGTGTTGCAATATTTCTGCGGAAAAATGAGTAGGGGCTTTTCTGAGTGATGTTTAGTGGGCAGGCCTCCAGCTTGTACACTCATGTTCCGCCCACTATTTCCTTCGTTCTTTCTTTCTTGATTGCTTGCTTGCTTGCATTCTTCTTCACAGTTTGTGTCACCTGTCTTCTTTGTCGAACGTCAAGCTAAAAAATTTCATTCAAACTTTAAAAACTTCAGCTTGTTTTGAAGTAGTTTGCTTGAGTACAACTTTGTGAAATCTTGCATACTTTTTAATTTGCTCAACTATTTTTACACTTTTGTTCCCCTTAGGAAGCAACGGGACATCATGTTGAACATTCAGCAGTTTTCAGATTTTCAGATTTTTTACTCCATTATAGTTCAAGCCAGAAACGTCACTCCAACTGCCTAATGTTCAGCTAACCAGGTAAATTTTATCTCACCTATTGTACCATTCATAACTTCTATACTCATAAGTTTTTTTTTTCACTTTTTTTTTTTTTTTTTTACAGTGGAAGTCTAAGAGAAGTCCTCTTTAAACGCACAGTCGGTGACTTCACTGCTACAGTAAACAGCAGCTGAGACATAGCAAAAAAAATTTCCTTTAACCTTGCATTCATTCCCATATTTTTCACTCCACAGACATGATTATTTGTTCTAACACAGGAAAATTTGTGCTGGTCAGAGACATGTAACTATGGAGGCAAATGGACATCCACTTTTGGCTCCGTGAGCCTCAAAGCAACAGGTCCACCAATCGAACCCTGTATTGACCTCCAAGTTAACCAAGACCACAAAATTCAGGAGGTTATCAGAAGAAGTCCCTTTTTAGATTTGCTCATGTTCTCGCATTTTTTGGCACTATGCACACAATTTTCGCACATTTTGCTCAGCTGAGCCTCTACTTTCTCTTGGTTTCTCCATTTAGAAGAATGGAGATACCGCCATTGATGTAGAAGCAGGAATTTAAGTGTTGCACAGGACACAGAGGCTAGCTAACTGTTAGGTACATTGCTGGATTCTGGATGCAGTTGCTCCTGTAAGATGGAGCGGCACCCACGTTGTTTTGGGTTTATTGGAACATTGAGTGTTACAAGCTGTATGTTTTATCTTTTATGGACTGTTCAAGTGTGGCGCTCTTGGTTTTTATTACAGGCTGAACACCCAGTACTTGCTGATGTTATAGCATTCTAACTCAAGCTGTCGACTCAATATTAACGTAAAACGGTATAAAATGCTGCCGCAGATTTACAATAACAAGCTGTATAGGGTGAAAATTCACTCCAGTGAGTTGATATCAGTGCAAGTTTACGATTAAATTGCTGGCAAAGCTTAGCTGCTGTGTATGCGGACTGTTTTACATCGAGATTGTTTATTAATTTCTAGGCATAAGCTGTCATTATATCCAAAAATTCAGACTGCCCCAGATAGACAGCCGGGGTTTTATGCCGAGATCTAAAGTTAATCATTTACTGCCGCTCAGAATATCCTCATTTTGCGTGTATACATGTGTTTATATGGGTCATTCCATAGAAAATCAACAAGTGCCTCCCATGACCCCCTTGGAATCATCTGATTTCTCTAGTACAGTAACTTCTGAATATTTAATGAATCCTTGCCAAATTTTGCTCCGATCTTGCCAATATTTTTTGAGTCACAGGTTCTAAAAGTACAACCCCAATTCCGAAATAGTTGGGACAAAGTGTAAATTGTGAATAAAATAAAAATGCAATGACTTTCAGATCACATGAGCCAATATATTATTTACAATAGAACATAGATAGCATTTCAAATGTTGAAACTGAGACATTTTAAATTTTTATCCACAAAATGAGCTTATTTCAAATTTTCTGGCTGCAACAGGTCTCAAAAAAATTGGGACACAGGCAAAAGAGAAGCGAATCAGCTGAAAGAACATTTAGCCAGTAATTAAGTTAACTGGCATCAGGTGTGTAACATGATTGGCTATGAAAGGGATGTCTTAGAGAGGCTGAGTCGCTCAGAAGTAAAGATGGCCAGAGGCTCTCCAACCCGTGAAGGCTTGCGTAAAAAAAATTGCGGAATACTTTAAAAACAATGTTCCTCAACGTCGAATTGGAAAGATTATGAAGGTCTCATCATCGACAGTGCATAACATCATCAAATGATTCAGAGAAACTGGAAAAATCTCTGTGCGTAAGGGACAAAGCCGAAGACCTTTACTAGATGCCCGTGATCTTCGGGCCCTCAGACGCCACCGCATCACTTACTGGCATGATTCTGTCATTGACCTTACTAAATGGGCCCAGGAATACTTCAAGAGACCACTATCTGTAAACACAGTCCGCTGTGCCATCCACAGATGCCACCTAAAACCCTATCATGCAAAAAGGAAGCTATTGTTGAGCATGATCCAGAGGCGCCGCCGTGTTTAGTGGGCAAAGGCTCATTTAAAATGGACTGTAGCAAAGTGGCAAAGTGTCCTGTGGTTGGACGAGTCCAAATTTGACATTCTTGTTGGAAATCATAGGCGTTGTGTCCCCCTGGCTAAAGAGGAGAAAGACCACCCCTCCTGTTATCAGCGTTCAGTTCAAAAGCCAGCATCTCTGATGCTATGGGGATGCATTAGTGCATATGGTGTGGGACACTTGCATGTTTTAAAAAGCACCATGAATGCTGAAAGGTATATAAAGGTTTTAGAGCAACATATGCTCCCCTCCAGATGACATCTATTCCAGGGAAGGCCTTGTGTGTTTCAACAGGACAATGCAAAACCACATACTGCAGCTATTACAACAGCATGGCTTCATAGTAGCAGAGTCCGTGTGCTGAACTGGCCTGCCTGCAGTCCTGATCTTTCACCGATTGAGAACATTTGGCGCATAATTAAGCAAAAAGTCCATCAAAGGAGACCCAAAACTCTCCAGCAGCTGGAAGCCTGTATTAAACAAGAGTGGGATCAAATTCCAATGGCTAAACTCAAGAAACTTGTCTCCTCAATGCCCAGATGCCTCCACTCTGTGTTAAAAAGAAGAGGGGATGCTACACCATGGTAAACAGGCCCCTGTCCCAACTTTTTTGAGACCTGTAGCAGCCATCAAATTTGAAATGAGCTCATTTTGTGGATAAAATTGTAAAATTTCTCAGTTTCAACATTTGCAGCGTTATCTCTGTCCTATTGTGAATAAAATACTGGCTGGTGTGATTTGAAAGTCATTGCGTTTTGATTTTATTCACAATTTACACTTTGTCCCAACTATTTCGGAATTGGGGTTGTACATGGGGGTAGGTCAAATTTAAAATACTTCTGACTAGCAAGATGAAGTTTTTTTTTTTTTTGTCCAGTCGACACTGTGCTATAAGTGTTGTGAAGACATTAACCCTGGGTTTCGATTTCATTCGTTCAATTTTAACCATGGTCTAGCTGAAACTAAATGGGTCGATCAACAGAAGCGTGAATCAAGGGTAACCTAAGCCTTGTGCTACAGTAAGGCCAATAATGCCTTACGTTAGCTTAGAGTAAGTGTGAAAGCGCTAATGGGGTTTAAGTTAACGCAGATTAGCACCATAAACCAGTACTACTTCTAAACCTTTAACTACTTATGGGTCATTCTGTGCCAAGTGGACCAGGGTCTGCACCGTACCGTCTCAGAAAAATTTGAAAAAAATCATGGATGTTTGCCATCATTTGAAATGGACAAATCCCAAATCTTAAGTTCCAACGCCAATTTTTAGTGGAGTAATTCCCAATTTGAGAAGGGGGTGTCTAGTCACTTGCAAATGTGGCAATGACTCATAAGCATTTTTGAAGGGATACAAATACACTTTCCAGTGCTCCTAAATTAATGTCTATGGGTGCATGCAGGTAAAATTACCCAAAATGTATGAATTTGCCATCAGATTTGGCATATCTCTTTTGATTTTCCTGTAATAGGCTGTTGAAAATGACCATTTTACAGAACCAAAATTTTTATTTGATTTTTAGTTGGTCCCCTTGACTGAAGTATGCATAATCAGGGGTTCATATTTCAGCCTCATCCTCAGCAGCTACAGCACTCTGGCCCCTTAAACCCAATCCAATCTCCTGTCTCTAGTTTAGGAGTAACTTGCATCTGAAAATGCTTATGATAAAAAAATGCCCAAAAATGCCTAAATACAAGGCATGATTTGGTCATGTGGACACGCAAGAAAAAATCTGAGAAAATTTGTGGAGCAGCTTTTATATTAGGGCAATAAACAGTAGAAAATTAATCTTGTGTTTCCAACTTGTTCTAGAAAAATTCTGGCATCTTTATTTACCATGCTGTGCGTCTTATTTCAGCCCGCGGGTCTTGCCATATGAAGTCAACCAGAGGTCCCCAGGTCACCGACCGATTTGGCTGAAATTTATTTTGGGAGTACTTCCAGGCTTTCATAATCTCTTGTCAACATTGATCTATCACTTTTCATTTTCAAGATATTGGCCTCTCAAATGTGAAACTTTTTACGGGCAAAAATCTAAAATTCAGTTTTCAAGGGCCCCCTATGAGGCCAGAATCCCTTACAGAGGCTAAATTGTGCTGGATTCCTTCTATTTGAGGACAGATCTGTCTGCGCAAGGAAGATTCACTGCACACAAGGCATAGTAGTGGAGCTAGGAGACCCTGAAAAGGGTCCCGGCTGAAAATAATCACTTTTTTTTTGCCAATTTTGGATTGGCAAGTTCACCATGTGGGCAGTTACCCATGGTAATGAAACTTGTTGTACATAAATGTATATACAGTTGCAATCCAACCCCTGTTGCAAATTAGGTTTACTGGCAAAATTTACAAACTTTCAGCTATTTGCAATGAACAAATCAAACAGGAACAATTTAAATAGCTCAACAAAACAAATATTAAAAGTGGTTTCTCCAAATTCAACACAAAATGCCACTTTTAATGACTACTGCAGGCTCAAAATTATTCAACCCCTTCATGACAAGCATCCTTAATGCTTAGTAGAGCACCCTTTTGCAGCTATGACCCACTGGAGATGTGATGCATAGGCAGACGCCAGCTTCTGGCAGCATTCCCAAGGAATCTTAGCCCAGTCCTCATCGACAATGGCCTCCAGTTCACTAATATTATAGGGTTTCCATGCTGCAACTGTCTTCTTCAAATCCTACCAGAGATTTTTTATGGGGTTCAAGTGAGGCGACTGTGATGGGCACTCTAGAATTTTCCCAGACTTCTTCTGAAACCAGGGCTTGGTGGATGTTGAGGTATGCTTAGGATCATTGTCCTGTTGGAAGGTCCAATGATGCCCAAGCGTTGGCTTCCCTACAGATGGCATGACATTTTCTCCTTGGATATCCTGGTACTTGACTGAATCCATCTTGCCCTCCACACTTTGCAGATTTCCAGTGCCAGAGGAAGCAAGGCAGCCGCAGAGCATCAACAAGCCCCCACAAGTCTTCACTGTAGGCAGGGTGTTCATTTTAGTGTCTGCTTCTTTCTTTCTCCAGCAGACATACCGCCGATCCATAAGCCCGAAAAGTTCCAGTTTTGTTTCATCACTCCACAGAACAGTGTCCCAAAACTTCTGTGGCTAATTTATATGGTTTTGAGCATATTGGAGCTTGTGCTTTTGGATCAGTTGTGGTGTATGTCCTGGAGACCTTCAATGTTTAGGATGCGCCCTACTGTGCGACCTGAAACCTCAGTGCCTCCTGCCTCCAAGTCTCGCTGAGGGTCTCCTGCAGTCACTTGAGGGTTTTTGACCACCCGTCTCCTCAGGAATCTGGTGACAGCCATTGATAGCTTCCTCTTTCTGCCACATCCTGGCACTGAAGCCACTCTTCCTTTAACTCTGAACTTGCAAACTATGCTTCCAACTGTATCTCTACGAAAATTCAGTGCCTGTGCTACCTTCTTGTATCCTTCTCCTTGTTTGTGCCAGGCAATGATCTCCTCTATTAGCTTTTTGGACAATTCTCTTGACAGCCATATGTCTAATATGCAATCAAATGTCACTGTCAACAAACCTCTAGCGAGTACAAGTATTTGATGTGTTTTATCTCAAGGAAACTTGATGCAACTAATTAGGTTTTTGATTAGAAGTGCTTGAGACAACACCTGATTTGCAAATATGCTCCAATGACGGATTCTATTCGGGGGGTTGAATAATTTTGAGACTGCAATAGTCATTAAAAGTGGCATTTTGTGCTGAAATTGGAGAAACCACTTGTAATATTAGTTGTTTTGAGCTATTTAAAATGTTCTTGTTTAATCTGTTTATCACTAACGGCTGAAAGTTTGTTACTTTTGCCAGTAAGCCCAATTTGCAATGGGGGTTGAATAATTTTGATAGCAACTGTATCTTTGCTTTATTTGTTCAGAATTACAACATGTTTGCTCATCTCTTTCACTATTAAATCATATAATCAAATATCGGCGTTTTGGGGTAAAAACGCCCATTATTATCCCCTTTGTTCTGCAACTAGAAGTTTTAAATAGACAGTGCCTACTCATGAACTCAAGTTACATCATTTCCTAAGATAATCTGACATCTGACATGATGTTGCATTCCCTCCGTAGGATCTCCCAGGTACTGCATCATCTTCCATGCGTATTGCATCAGATCTCCCGTGTATTGCATCATCTTCTGTGGGTATTGCATCATCTCTAGTTAAAACAATAGGGTAGCTAATTAATTAATTCCTCGAGGCTTCAGCAAGGCCTCTAACAGGTGTAAAATTGGGATTTCCATGGATGAGGAATGCAAACGTATGTATGTTTGTCGCATTCCTCATCCAAGGAAATCCCAATTTTGATAAGAGATTCTGAAAGGCTGGACCCAAATTACCCTGGGTAGCAATTTTCAGCCCATACCTATGATTTGTTCCAAAGGTATTGGCCTCCAAAATCCCTATAAATTAACGTTCGTGATTTGCAAGGGCAAAAAGGGGGCCTGGCTCCAGATTTTTGGGGGGCCATATCTCGGAAACCCCTTGGAATAGGAGCCTAAAATTTTGCATGAGTTCATTATGAATATAGAGGTACTCCCAAAATAAATTTAAGCCAAATCTGAGTCGGTGACAGATTCTTGTATTTGGGTTAAGTTCTCATGGAATGACCGTTGTAACATTCAGTAAATCCTGTCAACTGGCTTGTAAATGGCTAACATACATTATAAAAAAGCCCTTTAGATATCACAGTTAAAGAAGAAAACCATCTGCTGTCATAGCTTAATTGTGGTTTTCAGCAGCTTTAACATCATATTTTCAGCAACTTCGACCTCATGTTTACAGTAGCTACCAGCTTGCCCACTTTTCTAGTTTAGTTCATGGTAGGGGAGAGGGGGGTTAGATGGAACGCGGGGTATGTTGAAACATACCACTTCCCTGAAGATGCAAAGAACTTTTGAAGACTTTGCTGCAATCTTGTGGAAGCCTATCACACTACTCTTCAGCCATATTGGTATCTAGACCATGCTTGAAGTTCACTTGTGTTAAGAGAGGTTTGTATTTTTTTTTTTGCATCTTACAGTAAAATTTTTACCTTTTGGAAATATGCTCTTTGTTCAGTACCCACGATACCCATGAATGAACGCTATTGTGTGTTGATTGTTTGGAGGAATGTAAACAAAATGGGGCAACAAATAATTTGCCTGTGCTAATGTGTATTGTGTGCACTGCATGTGTTGTGGTGATTATAGCATGGGGCTAGTTGGAACATGATGTGAGGGGCTGTTTGGAACATGTTCCAACAAACCCTGCTGTTCATCACAAGTAGACTGGTACATGTTACTGCACTTATGCTCAAAACTGATCACATTAAATAGCTTTCTGTTCTTAAATAGGCCTGATGAAAAAGCACAGCCACTAAAAAAAAAAAAAAATCCCTGATTTCTTCTTTATTTCTTAGCAAAATTGTCTTCAATTTTGATGAAGTTCTATATTTTTTAGAATGAATTTAGGAAAAAATAAGTTCATATATTTTATGTAGTCAGTATGTTTCATTAAATAGATAATTAAACTGCTGAGGTCTAATGATTTTTTAGTGTCCAACTGCAGATCAAGACATGCTTAGGGCATGTCAGGTCACTCAAGAATTATGTGGGTGAGGTACATCCAAATTTTGGTACTTTAGGGTCCTTGATTATTCCTCAACACATATATTTTCATCAGGACCACTCCCAGGGAGGAAAAAGTGTCAAAATTAGACCATATGTCAAGATAATTCATGATTTTCCCTTCACTAACTTAGGTGTTCCAACTCACCCCATGGCATGTTCCAACTCACACCACTGTGGGGTGAGTTGGAACACCTCGACTCATATCACAAAGACTTTTTTTTTAATGAACCTCTTTGAACATTGCTGAACTTTATTGCTGAGATTATTGTACACATGAAAGTTTCAATCCTTAAAATGCTGTCATATAATTTCTGAACTATGTGTAGTAGGATATCTTCCCATTCCTCATTCAAGACAGTCTCCTATTGTTTGAGGGATGAAGTAGGGAGAAGTCTCATTGACAGACTTTGCTCCATAACTTCCTATAACAGTTTCATCTGGTAATTGTGCCAGCCATATCAGGGTTTGACTCAATTCTCATGTTCTTGGAACCCTTATTTAATGTTATCGTAATAAAATATGGAGATTTCATGAGGGTACAGTGTTTGCACCAGTGGTCTTCGCCCATTACACATCCATGGGGAGCAATGAGCAAACTCAATGAGTCCCATAAAGTGGCAGCCCTTGCCAATGGAGAGCCATCAGAGCACTTTACACTAACATCAGCCATTATGGATTGGATGTCTCTTTTTGGCTTTCTCCACACATACGCTCATCCATGTATTTAAAGTGGAAAAGCTGAGGCATCCGACTTAATTACTTTCCTCCATCACCCAGAGGTCCATGTTTTGCGTTCCTTACACCGTGTTAAGTTTAAGTGCACTAGTATTGCATAGAAATGGTATCTATGGTGGTATATACCAGCTGGTGTATTGCTGTATATACCAGCTTTGCAAAGCTCAGAAAATATTGTTTTTCGACTGATTCTGAGGTGGATGGATTCAGTTCTGGGGTGATTCTTTATCTGAAGTTCCATAATTAGCTGCTGTCCTGCCAAGTGACCCATCTGTCCCTGTCTGTGACTCTTTACTTGCAGCCACTGTTGCTTTTTGCTGTGGCTGTTTTTTGGTCACTGGGCATTTGTCATAATTTTTACACTGTTCCTTGTTGCAGCTCAAATAATTTTGCAGTTTTGGTGACTGAGCTTGCAATTTGGACTCCAGCTTTGGTGCTTTAGGAACTTTGTTCCTAATTGCTGCTGTTCGGACCTCCTTTAAACAGACCTATACAAGTTATTATCATTCGAATGAGTGGGTATCAGCTGAGTAGGAGTTTTTGTAATGGGTTAGATACTTAAAAGTTAGAACCCTTTTTTCAAGGGGGACTTGCTTCTGATATTTTGTCAATCTCCCATATCATCGAAGGAAAGGGATCCAAAAGGCCACTTTGTACTTCCATAGAGGGTGCCTAATTCAGTTCAATGGCTCTTCATTTGGTCTGGAATCGTTCACACTTTGTACTTTTACCGTAGATGTCTCCTTACAAAGATCTAATGGGATTCTCCCTTGTAAGGTATTCCAAGAACCCCTTTTTCTGAGCATGTTTTGGGTCATGGTTAGTTATTCAGAAATAGTGTGTACTGAAAAGGAAATATCATCATTATTTCTTACCCATTTATGTACATTTTGCTGAGTCACAATATTAAATTTCATAAATGTGCTATTTCCTGAAGCTACAAGCAATTAATATATGGTTTCTTGTCTTAATGACTTTGGAAAATACATTTTCATGTCCATGTGCCTTTGTGTGTTGCCTTGCGAATGTCTCACAGATATTTCACAACCTCATCACAAATGTTCAGGAAGGTGATATAACGTTACGTAAGCATCTCTTCTTCAGAGTGGCAGCATTGCTGACGACAAGCAAGCGTAACCTGATTAAACAGTGTGAACTTTCGTAAAATGATCCTAAATGAGGCAAGGTCACAGGGTGCCCTAGTCAGTGGTCTATACTACAAAACTTTACCAGGACAGTTGCAATCATGTTAAATTAAACAAAGCAAATGTACAAAAAAAACGTCAAAGCATTTGTCTTTTAAAAACTGATCAGGTGTTTTGTAATAACTACAAAGCCACAAAACGACTTTGGTTGAATGGCTCAAATGGTGGTTCTATGGGTCCAACAGTTTGGCTGGAGAGGCATTTTCTGGCATTATGCATGTGATATGCTGGCCTCATGCAAGAAGAGCGTAAGTTACACTTCGGTTAAAAAAGACTTTTTTGGTTGTTTTGGAATAACTGAGACTAGCCCATCTCCTGACCAAGTCTAGAGTCTGAATTCCTATCTTAAAGGGGTTAAAATGCCTTTTTAACATTGGTGCAGCTGTGATCAAAATGGTCATCTTTGCCCATGCTAAATGGGCTTTTGTGCATTTTGCTAATTATCTCCCAAATTACGAAGAATTATGAAAATGTCGAGTAGGCATCCCAATAGGTTACCAAGTACTATACTTTTACCATGGATAGTTTAGCATATAGCTGACAAGTGGTGCTGTGGCAGTTTTTTGGCTCTCATGTAAAATTAGTAAAATGTCACTTACATCCTTCTTGCATGAGGCCATCGATATGCTGGCAATCCAGTGAGTCAGTCAGTCAGTTAGAGTGCTGTCTGAGCTCTGGGGCTGGCGGCTATGCAGTTTAGCGCATATCATACTACTGAAGGAAAGATGTGAGGTGAGGCTTTATCCTCTGCCACAGAGAATATTCACACTCCATTAACACCTGTGGGAAATTTAGAGTCTCCGATTAGCCTGATGCATGTTTTCGGACTATGGAAGGAAACCAGAGTGCCTGGAGGAAACCCCAGCAAACGTGGGGAGGACATGCAAACTCTACACAGAAAGGCCCAGGATGTTTGATTCTTTTTATTCTTGATCTCAGTGGGGTGCACCACCATGTGGCCAGGTCATATACTGTCACAGAAGTCACTTTGCAGGAACAGATGCACTGCATAGTGGCACTTGCATGCTCTGTGTTCTTGCACCATGGAGTCACACATCTTTTGACAAAGATTTAAAGGAGCTATGTCACGATTACTGCGCATACTCACAGCTTTGAACAATGTAAATCCGCTCAACTGCAAGTCAAAATCTGGAAGGTACTGTATTTTTTTTCTTCTGTGATTATTGGCGATGGCAACCAGCTTAAATTTTTGGTATCCCTCAGCTAAGGCTTAAAATGGCGCACTGAATCTTCAAATTTCCATAGGAAGCTCCTTAATATAAAAAGCATAATGCCGCAATAACTAAAATATATAAATGCAGTACTAAACAAAGATGGATTGGCAAGGATGGAATCAGATTACGACTTGCAGTCAAGCAGATTCACTTTCTTAGGATGCAAGTTCTGAGCATGCTCAGTAATCATGACACAGCTCCTTTAACACCTCCCAACTCAGACTTCACCTGCAAAACTTTATACGTACCCTGCAGCACTTTTATCAGCCAAAATATAAAGTTGAGTTCATTTTTTTTTCCACTGCTGTGAGATTCTGCTTCTGTTCCTTTAGTGCAGTTTACTGTCTGCAATCTTCAGTAGGGCAGGAGACACATTTTCAATTGGTCCTGCCCTTACTGAGGTTATTGCATCACTTGGGGCTGAACTCTCAGGAATTAGTCTCAGATCGATACCTGATCTTAACATTTGCAAATAAATAAGAAATGTTAAAAGTGTGATGATGTAAATTGGTGTGGGAGAGGGCGTGGATGTTAACTGAATTGTTTTTACCTTGTGGGTGGGGGTGGGCTGGGGGGCTGGGAGGCACTGCAATGAGCAACCATGGTTCTTACAGTACAATTTGATATTTATAATTTTTTTTTGTTCAATGTCAGAGGATAGTCCTCTGTCCACTTTAAGATGTCACGAGCAAACCTGAAATATTTCAGGCTGTCCTCGGAAGCCTGTTAGTGCTGCTTCAGAGTTTAATTGTGGCGCCTGAAATACACTTCATCTTGGATATACCCTTTTTTCTTTTTTTATGCCCTCCCCACTCTTGGGAGGTCAGCTTTAGTTTTTATTAACAGTCATCATAGAGACAATCCGGAGGGAAGGGCTAGAGGAAAAGGTTTTAACAGAAGGGGGATAATCCAAATCAAACAATATTTGATCAAACAAAACCTTGTAACAAACTAACTGCGCGATGATTTAGAAGAGGGAAAAAAAATTTAATCAAGACATCAAACAATAATGAAACAAAATCAAAGACAGGAGAGAGAGAGAGAGAAAAAACAACATAGCCTAAAGAAAAGAAACAAGTTCCTGGGCCGCCGCCACCGCAGAGATTTTCTGTTCCGGGCTCTGGAAGCGACAATTATTACAGGAAATTTTTCTAATTTTGCACAGGCGAAGATATTTATTTGACAATGATCAAGACCGATTTTCGGCAATTTTGGACGTCCAATATGGCTGCCGGTGGCCATTTTGTCTGAAATTTGGGGATCGGGGAGATACGTGACTCGGTCCCTGTGGCAACCGAGTTATCTAGTTGTTTTTCCCCACGGTCCAGCTGTCTGTATCATATTTGATGCATTTTCATTAACTGTTTCTTGTTATTTCATTGTGGTCTCGTTCCACTCCCCGCCCTCCATGTTTCATTATCACTTGTTCTCCCTCATTGTTGATTGTTGTCTTGTATATTTACGTTCCTTGCCTCCGTCCTCCCATTGCTGGATTGTTGTTTCATTATCTGAGTCCATTGTCTTTGATGTGGGTAGATCCCTACCTGCATCCTCGGTCCTGGTGAGTGACATCTGCAGTTCCCCCTCCTCTCCTGCGCAAAGGCAAGCACTACTCCTCAGTGCTCACATGGCCAGCCATTCCGGTCACTGATCTCAGACCAGTCCCTTCGACTCAGTTTGCCGACTCCTCCATTAACTTGCTGCTTCCAGACCAGTCTTCTGATAATGTGTGCTGTTCTGTTCTTCAGTTTTGTTATTAATTACCAATTGGAGCATAAATTTGATCTTGCATTTGGATTCATTCAGTGGTTCGTGCCAGCGACTTCTAATATGTTCTGTTTGGTCTGTTTCACCTAAGTATAGGTAATACTGAATGTACAAATCACTTAATATTAATTTTATTTGCATTATTACAGATTATCCCAATTCTAGTGGAATTGAGGTTGTATAACAGTGTGATTCTTCATCTTCCAGATCTTGGTCCTTCGTTTTATATCTTTACTCATTCACTACCCTCTGGCCAGAATCACTTGTACCATATTAATGTTGGCCTATTTTTATCCTAGAGCATCACTGGTATTTTTATACTCCTCAGTACAGGGAATAACTGGATATTAATCTACTTGCCCGGGTGCTTATTTTGGCTTAACACACAGTCAGTTAATGGGTCAAACCCCATGGTGTCTGTACCTGAAAATTACCCTGGAGAGGAGCTTGTTCCACTCTATGCCATTGTTCCTTGTTATTAACTGTCAGTATTCACTGGAGTCGGAGTCAAAATCATGACAAATGAAGCATGAAATGTGATCCTTAAAGAAGTGATGTGATCCTTATTAAATTTGAAGAACAAGTTCTGGTCCCTATTTTCAGCCACACTTGAGAGTCAAGGTCAGCTCACCTTCAGTCCACGCTCATTTGTGCTCAGCTTTGACTGCAACAAACAGTAGCTACTGAGAAAAAAGTCTGAGCCAAGTATATAAAACTCATCTGGCATAAGTAACCCCTATTGAACTTTCCTTAACATAAGAACTTCCAATTAATTCACATCACACATGACTAAAACTTTGATTTAAACCTTGAGAAGTGGGGGAAAAATGTGTTGGAAAAAAAAAAGCTGATGCTCTATCACAAAGGTGAAGGAATCTGTATTAAAAGAGGTAATTTCAGCTATGCATCACATCAGTAAAGGCAAACTCACTGCATAGTATTAGCATAGTATAGTTCTGTTCAGTCTAGGCTTCAGGTAGTACACTTTACTACACTTAAAATTTCCAGTGAAGTAGCAATTGTGCTAGAGTTGCGCTCTGAGCACCGCTGGTGTGCACGGAGGACAGGAAGTTGAGGACTGGACTCAGGTGCGAAGATGGACTTGGTTGTATTTATTATGTCTTCAGCACAGCAGTAAGGCAACATAGGATACAATACAAAAGAACAAGGAATTGAGGTTCCTGGATAATAATATTGGTAATACAAACACTGATGTTGGCTACAGTACAGTGTATTGCTAATAGAAAAGAACAAGGAATCGAGGTTCCTGGATAATAAAATAAAGTGCTGAAATGAACATAAACAGCACTAAGTTCAAGAGTTATATTATAAATACACACGAATGCGGGAGAAAAGCCTATACAAGACTAGTGAGTACATAAAGGCTCGTGAGGCTTACAAGACTTCGCAATGAACGAGTGCGAAGTTCAGACTTAAATAGGAAACACCACCACACAGTGGAAATAGGTAACAGATGCAGGCGAAGATTACGGACTGAGGAATGCGGTCCGAGTCTTAACAGACCGGTGAGCTGGAGCTCTGGAGGCGTGGCCTAACAGATTGTGTTGAAAATGCAAGTAAAAAAAGTAATCAGTGACCTGTATATCATATTTAACTTGCATTAAATTGAGAACAGTACAAGAAAAAAAATCAGTCATATTTTACTGCATCAACTTTATTATTTATTTACTTTCATAAATACTTGCCAATTTTGAAATTGATGCCTGCAACAATTTAGAAAAAATTAGGGATGGGGCATAATAAGACTCAGAGGGCCAGATTTTTCCTATCATATGCAATACACGGCAGGACCATGGCAACCTCATCCGCGATCTGACAGTGAGAGAGGTTCTTGAATGTATATGTAAACATATGCACATGCTATGCCATAGCCACAAGGAAGCGTGATATGGAGAGCAGTGATCCGTCAAAGAAGGCCTGCTTAGCTTCAAGAAAACACTGCCACACTCTGTCAGGGCTCTTGTGTTTGCACAAGAGAAACAGGCGCATGTTGGCCAGTTGACTTTACTTATTTTCATTGAGGTACTCACCTTTATTTTGTGGATATTAATAAAGCATTTTATTTATTGCCTTATCTATTATAATAAAGAAACTTCTTTGGAGCATTTTGTCATTTAAAAAAATCAAATGTAAGGTGTTTACTATTAAAGACAACAATGACCGTGTTTGAAATTGTATAGGACTTCTTTACTACATACTGCACCCATGTCTACCAAATACCTCCTGCTACTCTACAGTACATAATAATCATTGCTATACAGTGTATTAGCTGGCAAATGACAGTAAATACAGTACCAGTCAAAAGTTTGGACACACTTTGCTAATGTCACAGCACTCCGTTTCTAGAGAAATTTAAACAGCTTAACCTCTCTGTATAATCTTGAATGGAATCTGGTAAGAGGTAAACAATCACAAGTTAAAAGAGAATACTTTACTTGTTTGAGTGGTGTTCAAAATTTTGGAATTGTCAAAGAAGCGACATTTTGCTAAGTAAACAGACAAACAAGCTCCTTCCAACGGCTGAATTAACGGCAAGCTGTTTCGGGCCTTATTGGGCAAAAAAGGTCAATGAGAAGCAAACTGCAGGCGCAGCACATCTTTGGGAACTTAGATGGCCATGCAGCTGCAAACGCATTATAGCTATATAGCTGCCCTGGTTAAAAAAAAAAAAATACATGTGAGTATGCTCTGAAAATATAACAACAAATGCTGGTTAGTTTGATGGATTTAAGAATTAGTTTTTTTTTTTTTTTTTTTGCAAAATAAAGGGAGCTTTTTTTTTTTAATTTAACATATATTGTAAGAAAAAAGTGGGTATGTCCAAACTTTTGACTGGTACTGTATGTCTGTTAATACACAGTCACAAGTCCATCAGGTTATCAAGATCCTCTGGATGCTGGTGGGACGCTGCCGTTGATTACGTTAATTTGTGGATATACAGCTGGATACATCGGGAAGTTGTGGCAGCATAATGTGAAATTTGGCCATCGAAGTACGACATTCAAACATCTTTAAATTTTCATATATCGCTACCTGGCGCTCTCTTGTTGCCTACATCTAGTGTAATTTGCTTCCAAAATGAAATTCCGGAATTGAAAAAATACATAACTTTGTTACAATAGAATTAAAATTGGCATATAAGGTGAAGGCAGTTGCTATTTTGACTGCACTCGGATGGGAATTTGGTTCGCTTGGAACACTCTTTAACCACATGTACTTAACCATATGGGCCTACTGTACACTGTGAGTTGATGTAAATGTAGGATACAGTAGAATCCCAAAATTACTGTTCCAAACGGAGTGCGTAGAATAAATTAAATCAAGTAAATATCATTTTTGAGTCTCATATAGTGCAACTGACCTTCTATAAACCTCCACTAGTGTGAAGCTGGCTGCGTGAAATAGCGCATAGGCTCCACAGTTATGATACATTATTATCATGTCAAATGTTGCCTGTATGCAAGTTATGAAAACTTTTGCAACTTCCAGAAAAGTTGGGACGTTATGTAAAATGTAAATAAGAACAGACTGCAATGATTGGCAAATCATTTGAACTCTATAATAAATTGAAAATAGACAACATATCAAATGTTGAAACTGAGAAATTTTATTGCTTTTGAAAAATATTTGCTCATTTTGAATTTGATGCCAGCAACACATTTCAAAAAAGTTGGGACCGGGCCATTTTTACCACTGTGTTAAACCATCTCTTCTTATAACAACACCCTGTAAGTATTTTGGAACTGAGGAGACAAATTACTGTAGTTTTGAGAGCAAAATGTTTTCTCCTTCTTGCTTGATTTTAAATTTCAGCTTCTTGACACTTTAGCGGACTCTTTTGTTACATTTGTTGTTTCATATTAGTTGCACTAGAAGTGGAAAACGGAAAATAAGTGCCTCTGATGTTCAGTATCTGTATATGACAAGTGAAAAAAAAAAATCAACTGTTGACATCATGACAACTCCAGATGATATTAATAGTGCCAGAAGTGAAGAGATGAAAGTATCAAGATCTACTATTTCCAGATGCCTGTGTAAAAATAGTCTGATTGGAACAAAATCACCTCTTAGAGCTGGCTACATCAAGGACTAAACAGCAACGGACTGGGAACAAGTCCTTTGGACCAATGAATAAAAATTTGAAATTTTCTCATCCAACCGCAGAACTTATGTGCACCAGAGAGTTGGAGAACATTTCAAAAATGACTGTTTAACCCCTTCAGTAAAACATGGAGGTGGTAATATTGTAGTTTGGGATTTAGTCTGTTCAAAAGGAGCCAGTCATCTCATAAAAATCGACGGAATCAGGGCTCAAAAGAAGTATCACAGCATCCTTGTGAGGCACGCATTGCCATCTGGAAAGAGACTGATTGATCAGGGATTTTATTTTCAACATTATAATGACCGTAAACACACTTCTATGTTGTGCAAGAATTATCTTAGTGAGAAAGAATCATCAGGTAACATAAAAGTTATGACTTGGCCTGCTCTTTTGAGCGGACCTTAATCCAATTGAACAAATCCGGGATTTGCTTGATGCCAAGATACACAGATCAGCTGTGACATCAAAAGAATTTTTTTGAAATGGTTTAATGAGTGAGGGAGCCCGAGATATGAGTAAGCCCGAGATATCACATTTATGAAACGAGAGTAGTAATTTTCATTTATTCAGAGCCTTTGGTGAGGAATAAATGAATATTACTACTTTGTTTCGAAAATTTTATATCTCGTGCTCTCAAACTTGAGATCCTATTTATCCCATAAATGTAAGAGTCGTTTTATTCAAAAAATTGAAAAATAAAATCAGTTTGTCCGAAGTGTCAAACAACTAGCGCGGATTAATAATAAGACTTCAGCGTCACTGTAAAGTGTCCAGAGAAGTAATCACCATACAGTAAGTGCACACAAGAAGAAATTGCTAACACAGTTCATATTTCGCGCCAGTTTTAATATTACATGGCAAAAATGATGCAGGAATGTTATTTCAATACGTATCAGTGCCGTAAAAAAACTTCTAGGGAGAAAAATCACATAGTAACATTTTTATTTTTTAACATCAAAAATTTTCCGCGGTGGCACAGTGCACCATGACCTGATATGCTCACTTGCAAAATTTTATATGAAAGCAAAAGCGAGCATGTGATACATGTAGCGAATATGTAGCAATGTGAAACCAAGATAGCTTAAACAACTATGTACAAAATTATGGAATGGAAATTACATCTGCAGTAATTCAGAGGAGGATTCAATTACGCGGATATGGCTTAGTTTGGGAGGCATGGCAACATTGTGTTGCTGTAATTAACTCCACCTGAGACATCGCCACTCAGGTCAGCGATGCTGAAACTTAGCAGACAACTTTGGGAGTTGTAAAGAAAGTAGTCCGGTCACAGTTGGAGCATTTCATTAGTTTATGTTTGCTGCTAATGAACAGAATCTGACCAATCGTAATGCGAGAACGCTGTATTACACGCATGTGATACCAAATCTGTATTTTATGGGTTGTATCACACCAAATTTTATTCATTTATGGGCTAAATAGAGGATCTCCAATGAGTTAGCCAGAGCTTTCAAATTTATGCAACAGCAGTATTACATCTCGAGTTTCATTAATTTGATATCTCGGGCTCACGAATTTGAGATCCTATTTAACCCATAAATGTCAGTGTTGTATTATTTGGAAAAAGGTAAAGTAGCGTTAATGTTAGCTTCTGGTTGGCAGTCTATTTAAGTCAATAGGATGAATAATTTGCTAGCTAGCATGCTAACGCTTTTCGTCATTAAATCAATAAAATCAAGTGTTTACGACAACAGTTACATGTGTAACTTATTATTATTCCCCCGGCATATAATGCGGGGGGATATAGTCATGTTGCAGTTGTCCGTCCATCCGTCCGTCCATCTGTCTGTGAACATTTCGTTTCCGGCGCATAACTTTAAAACCGTTCAATATTTTTAACAAAACTTGCTGTGCACATTAATCATGACCTGATTCATCATGACCTGGTGCCTTTTGATAATCCGAAGTTGATGAATTTTGTTTTGTTCTGGTTTCCATGGAAACATTTTGAACTTAGAATTTTAGGGGGTATGGTTTGTTTCTGGAGCAGGTGGCATTTTCATTCTTTCAGTACGTGGGGCTGGGGATATGCCATCTCCTGATGGCTCTTGTTACTTTAATGGCCAAAAGCGTTGGCGTGCTAGCAAATGAATTATTCATCCCATTGACTTGAATAAACTGTCAACTAGAAGGTAACACCAGCGATGGTGAACAGTTACCAGCAGAATTGATAACGATACCTTTGCAAACACATTACTTGATGTTTGTCAATGAATGGATTCTGACCAATCGCGACACGAGAAAGCTGTATCAGACATGTGTGATACCAAACTTGTATCTCATGAGTTGTATCACACTGATTTTTAATCATTTATGGCTGTGGTTCTCTAACTCAGTCCTGGGGGACTGCTGTGCATGCTGGTTTTCGTTGCAACCACAAATGCAACCCAAGAATTTTTAAAAGCAAATGTAACCCTCTTCATTAACCTTTCATGCAACATTTTCAATAATTGCTATGTTTGCGTTGAACAATAAAAGTTCCATATTCACATCATGCTAAATGGGAAACAGCTGAATAAAATGAGAAATTAATACAAAAATGTACCAATGAAGTTGAAAAAATCAGGGGGCTCTTAATTTGTATAATTGATACATTGTCACTAAATCATTTATTAGATAACGAAGAGTTTGATGGCAAAGCAAGTAACAATGGCTCACACCTGTTCTTTGTTAATATTGCGGAAAAAAAATTTAAAGAACTTTAAGCTTGTGTGAAATAACCTACTGGAGCTCATTAATTAACCTGAGAATTACTTGGATCTGTCAATATGTTCAACCTTCTGCAGTTACTTCCAATACTGCATTATCAACACAATAGGGATATGGGGCTCTCATTCCCCATGGCAGGCACTGCTGTTTCTTGCAAAATGTAAAGTCAGAGAGTAAATAAATGAAATGCCATTAATTAAGACAAATTAACAGCTTAAGAGAATTCCGGAACTGCACTTGTAGTTGCAATGAAAACTTGCATACACAGTGCTCCCCCAGGACTGAGTTTGACAACCACTGACTCATGGAATAAATGGCAATATGCTTCAGTTTGATTTTTCCTGCTAGTTTTTCCTGGGATACCAATGAAACCATTTTGGCACACATTTTTTGGGGGTGGGGGGGATGGTGGGGAGTAAATTCCCCCCCCCAATTAATTTTTTTTATGCCCCCGGAATCGAAGATTCGGGGGCATATAGTTTTTCACCTGTCCGCCTGTCCGTCCGCCCGTCCGTCTGTCTGTCTGCAGCAGAAAAAATACTTTAACCTGCAATACTTTAACCTGCCGCCGGGGGCATCAGTGTTCCACGAACACAGCTTTTTTTTTTTTTAATTCGAGGAAAGATTTTTGTTTGGTTTGTATTTTGCATAAAATATTGGTAGAATTAAGAGCTACCACATTTAATGATAGCCTCTTCCTAAGGGTGCTGATATTAAGAGGGCTCTGCATACACTTCTGTCTCAAACTAACAACAGTTTAGACCTCCCCTTTTTTTCTGTATCTTTTTGAGAAATTTTTTTTGACAAGTTTAAAATCCTGTCGAAGTCCATCTGCCTTTAAAGGGGAAATATTATGATTTTAGGGTTTTCACCTTCCCATTATTGTGTTATATTCCTTTTTGTGCATGGAAAATATCTGCAGTGTTACAAAACCCAAAGACCATGACAAAAAGAGTAGTTGTCTTCAATAGAAATCAGAGCTCCAGAACTACATGTAGGACCTTGTTTGTAGTCAAGCCTTTTATAAGAACTAAAATTTTCTACCTCATTATGTAACTCAATGCGCTGATGCCCGTCTTGCTGCTGGTTTGGCGTGCCCTCAAAGCTAAGACGAGTGGAGATTCGGAAGAATTTTTATCCCCTGCCGGTCGACAGCCCAAAAGGGTGATTATGTCATGGTGCAATCCGTATGTCCATCCGTCTGTCCGTATCGCAAGGTACTTGGCTGGTGAAATCAACTCCTCCAACAGTTTTCACTGGACATCCGTGAAACTGTGCACAAATGCTGCAGATAGACTGATGATGCGCATAGGGGATGTTTTGCTGTCACAGTGCTCTTGTTTCAGTGTGAATTAGTGCGATTAGCGGGTGTCATCCAGTAAAATGACAGTAGTTTGGTCAAAAGTTTGTAAGAAAAAAAATATTCTTTTATTGCACAGCTCACAACATGGTCTGTGGACTATCTTCAGTAACTGGGTCATGATATTGGAAAGAGGCAATTCCATTTTTTCAAATATATATAATTTTAAGCTTTGAACACTGCAAGACAAATGCAATTTAGATATGTTATATTTATTATTAATTATATTTGAGAGAAAGTAGGCATCTCCACTCGGCAACTCACATCAAAAGATGGATAAATAGCTCAACAGGTAAGGGAGAAAAAAGTGTTTGTGATCTCTCCAGTCAACATATTGTATCTTTAGTTCATTGCAAGGATTGTAAGCAGCTTTCAAACAAATGCTGCTTAAAGACAACCAACCAGATTAGCATAGCAGTGAAAAAGTTAGAGATGCTCCTTTTATACCTAATCATGACACTCACCTGTTTCCAATTAACCTGTTCAACTGTGGAATGTTCCAAACAGGTGTTTTTTGAGCATTCCTCAACTTTCCCAGTCTTTTGTTGCCCCTGTCCCAGCTTTTTTGGAACATGTTGCAGGCATCAACTTCAAAATGAGTGAATATTTCCAAAGAAACTATAAAGTTTATCAGTTTGAACATTAAATATCTTCTCTTCATAGTGTACTCTTGAATATAGGTCGAAATGGATTTGCAAATCATTGCATCCGGTTTTTATTCACGTTTTACACAACGTCCCCACTACATTGGAATTGGGGTTTGTAGAATTTTGTCTTGTTTGGACAAAGAGTGTGCAAATTTATGGCGGTTTAAATAAAATTTGCCACACCCACATCATTTTATTGATATTGTTTGTAAGAGTCAACACTGGATATTTAGGTCCATGTTTCCAGAGTCTTTCGAGCCTAATTTGGTGAAGTTATGCCAGAAATTCAGGACAAGTTTCCGGAAGTAGTTTTTGCAAAAAAATGTAAAATGGCAGAAAATCCGAAGGAATACCAATAGTGGTTTCAGAGAGCAACATTGTTTACCGGACTCTAATACCTGATCTAATGGTGCATGTGATAGGATTCATCAGCTTCAGCCAATCAAACATTCATTGAAATATGAAAATTTGCCATAGTAGCCCTTACTGGTCAATTTGTTCCAAATTCTGCATGATTCTACCTAATCCTAATATAAAATACTCATTAAGTTTCATGTTGATAAGTCGTTGCTGAGCCTGTCAAATGGCGGCAGTGAATTTATTGGCTAATAGTGGCCATGTTTTTAAAGTTATCACTTGTCCATTGGAACGATTATTACATAGATGTTTAAATAGAGATAGAATATGTAAAATTAAAATAATTTAAGTCAACTATTTGAAGAGATATAGGCATTTTTACATTTTTACCTTTCAAAGCACCAATTAAAAAAAAAAAAGGGGGGGGGTGAAATTTTGCGTGCTGACACAGAATCACATCTTCACTTGTGGACTAAATTTGAATGCATTTCAGCCAAGCTTTTATAAGTTATACCGGTAAAAAAGAAAATTAAATACTGGCTGCTCCGCAAAAAGGTTTGTGCGGGGGCCATTTTGTTTCGAAACGTCAAGTTTGTGATAATTATGAAGGTTTAGTGTCTCCCAATTCTGATGAGCCTAATTTGGAGAAGCCTAGCCAAAATCATGGGAGGGGTTTACAAAAGAATATTTCGCAAAATATCTCAATGGCGGGAAATTTTGGCATATTCCAATTAAGTCAGAAGTATATAATTTGTTTGTGAGCCACGGAATCAAAAAAAGTTCCTTGGGCAGTCAGTTCAGGAGTTATGGGCGAAAACATAACTATGTTCTCTATAGCACCACAACACCACCAATATTGGAACCCTGATAGCCTGAGTAGGGGGCAAAATTTGCAACAGACCTGCCAAGATT
Source organism: Gymnothorax javanicus (assembly GCA_029692085.1). NCBI lineage: Eukaryota > Metazoa > Chordata > Actinopteri > Anguilliformes > Muraenidae > Gymnothorax > Gymnothorax javanicus. The sequence goes on along the minus strand of CM056202.1, from coordinate 13,633,679 downwards.
TATTGCAGAAGGATCTACAATTAAAAAAAAATTATAATAATAAACAGCATAAAAACTATGGGGTTTTAGCAGCTTAGTTGCCTCGTTCCATAAAAATATCAAGCATATTACATTCTTAAAATGTCACGTGTATTATTTTATCCCCCACAGTATATCAATAATTATTGTGTCCACAAGATGGCAGTACAGGACTTTAATTTCCAGCGGAATATTTCTTTTTCGGGAAATTTCAATAAAAATGGCTACAGCGGCTATACTTATTACTACAAGGTGTGGGGCCTAAGGGTGGGGGTTGTGAGGTGTCTGTGTGTGTGTGTGTGTGTGTGTGTGTGTGTGTGTGTGTGTGCGCACGCGCGTGTGTTTATGCGTGTGCGCATGCACATGCAGGGTGCCCTTTCTCACATTTTTTTGTGTAAATAATTCCTGTAGTCGATCCTCCCTCAGATGCTTCAGACAGCTCTCAGACTATCTATGGCAGGGAATGAAATAAAGCGCAGACGGCTCCTCTAATTCTCCTCCTCTAACCCCACATGGGAACCTGATGGCTCTCTAGACCTGTCGGCCTGGCAATGAAGCATCAATGGCAAATTATTTTTGCTGGGTTTTGGGAATCTGCGTAATTTTAGTTGCTTGATCGCTGTGGGTAGAACTGGCCCGACCCAATAAACTACATAAGTGGTTGTTCAGGCTCTCTAATCACTCTTATTCAGGGGCCGGGCTGGGGGGGGGGGGAGGGGGGGTGCCCACTTAGGGTCCTTTAAAAAGTAAGGGTGGGCACCGAATGTTTACTTATGAGCGCAAAAAATATGGAATAATTACTTGTGAAATGAATGTTGAAATATGCTGCTACTTTGCAGCTTTGGTAATTTAATTTTCATTGTTGTTTATTTGTTTTAAATGAGCTCATTACATTTTTCTCTTGGTAAATCCCAGAACAATTCAACGGAGATATTCATTCAGGGTGGCACAGTGGGTCGCACTGTTGGGTTCGATTCTGGCCTGGGGCCTTTCCGTGTGGAGTTTGCATGTTGTCGTGTTTGAGTGGGTTTCCTCCGAGTACTCCAGTTTCCTTCCGCAGTCCATAGACATGCGTGTCCAGCTAATTAGAGACACTGAATTGCCCGTAGGTATGAGTGTATGAGTGAATGGTGTGTGTTCTCAGCAATGGATTGGCGAGCTGTCCAGGGTGGGTCCCTGCCTTTCGCCCATAGTCAGCTGGGATAGGCTCCAGCTCCCCCGCGACTCTGGTGTAGAAGAAGCCGTTTAGAAAATGGATGGATGTTATAAGGATAATGATGGTAATAATGCATCCGCTACAAATTATGAATCTGTGTTTGCAATATAATTTCTATCTATGCCAATTGAAGGGTGAGAAATCACAAAGTGGCATGGAGAGTACTGAATTAAGTGTGAAAAAATATTGTGAACTGTTTTTGCCGATTGTATTTGAGGTCTATTTCTTTTCACTTAAAACAACACAAAGAAAACTCACATTTCAAGCCTTGCCGAATTACCTCTAGCCTATTTTAAAACTATACATCCCTTTCTGCATTGTGTTGTTGTATTTGAGTCTAGTTTTGGACTAATCTAAATGAACAGCTTTTGGGTTTCACAGTAATATGGCCAGTCTCTCCCCTTTGAAGCCATTTTATTTCAGGGTGTTTTAAATCCACCAAGAAGCCGTAGGGTACTGGTTGCTGTCTGGGAAGCAGTCTTTTAAATGTGAAAAATCAATCCTGGTACCGGCCGAATTTCATTTTGCAGAATAATTTCTCCAGAACACAAATGTGATTAAATGCACGGTATGCACAGGGAGGTGATTTGGTCCGGTTCGTCACAAAGGTGGCTGAGCATTGATGATGTCCAGACAGCATGAAAGTTCACTGTAATTCACCAGTCTGAGGCTGTCTCTAGTATTTCCCCCATCAAGAAGGAGGACATTTTCGTTTTTCAAAGTAACAAAAAAACAAAACAAAACAAAATAGAGTTCATTAAAAAAAAAAAAAAACAGAATACCAAAATGCTTGTGCTCCATGCTATTTGTCGTTACTCATCAGTTCAGAGTATTTCAGAGTATCTACAAGCTATTTGAGTTTTTACATATATATACAACTAATTCAAGTACAATATGCACTGCTTTGCCTATATGTAATATTTTGTATGTGATATGGATTTTCATGACTTTTTGCATCCATACAGGAATCTAAAGAACATTTTATTTCTTAATTAAAATTAATAAATTGATGCGCACAAAAGAAAACTTAATGTACAGCTAAACCGCTTTCAAAATAAATCAAATGGTGTTGTCTAATTCTTTTTTTACTAGACTTGCGAGCTATGATATATGTACTAACACATTAAGTATCTCTTATAACTAAATATGATCATAAAAAGACTATCACAAGGAGATAAGTGCTCAAACGACAACAGATGCTGCTGTATGATTTGAAGGTGGACTATTTATGTACTAAATGGAAGTGATGGAGATGTTTTTCATGATTCATAATCCTGATAGCTGGACCCATTTCAACTTCAGAGCAACAACTCTAAAATATGTTTTGAACTGAAATGATTTTTTTTTTCCTTTTTTCACATCACCCAGAGTATAATTTTGCATTTTGTCGTAAGATTTTCAAGTATTCGCATCCATATTTTATTGTGAACAGCAAAATCCTAATTTAAGTTTGACTGAGAAATATTTACTCCGGTTGTGTGCATGTGATTCCTACTGGGTTCATATACACCCTGAATATTTTCCTGCGTGTTTCCTTATAAATTCAACTATTTTGGAGCACCTCAAAAACTGGTAATTTTTTTTGGATCAACTGCGAAATTTCATTATGTTGTGTTGCCCAGTGAGCTAAGCAAATTATTGCTCAGAGGTAATTAGTATTAGTATAACATTAAATATTCCTTGAAAAACTGTGGATAGGAAAAACTAGATAGAAAAGTTCTGTGTGTTTGACAGCTTGAGCATAACTTCAATCAACCAAACAAGCCATGAGAGCCACTGGAAAAATCTTTACTTCTCCAATTGAAAGAAAATGCACCTAAGTTTTCATATTTTCTCAAACTAGTGTTTTTTATTTATTATTATTTTTTGGTTCAAAATATTTATATGGCCAGCAGGTTTCATAGCTCTTCCTGCAGGGCACGAAATAAACAGAAACCAAGATCTGACAGAATATTTTGTGAGTCTTCATGGCTTGAAGCTGAAATAAAAAAATGAAGGGAGAACAGAGTTTGATCAGAAATTTATTGACTGGTTTTTATTCCGAAACTTCACTCACGATAATAGCCTATTTTATGAGGTTCTATAAGCTAACCACGAGGACTATGCAACTCCCTCAAAAAAAAAAGAAAAAAAAAACCGAAAAGATGTAGCAAATGTTGCTGTTTGCTTCTCTGTGAAATGCTGCTTTGGTGTTCTGGTTTCTTTTTTTGAAAATGTTTTTGTAAGATTTCTGAATATATATTCTCCTTCGCTCTCGCTGTAGCTATCCATGCCCCTAACTTTCAAACCGGACACGGATATGAGAGGAGAAACACTGAATTCAGAAGTCAGAAGGAGTTACACTTGAAGGGCTGGCAGAAGCGTAGTATCCAGGCTGAAAAAGTTGAGGTCCCCCCCACTGTTTTGTTAAAACACCTGGACGGATTCATTAGCGTTAGTGCAGCTCTACAGCCTGGAGGAAGTACAAATCTGTGAAATCAGGTGACTGACTTCCTGGGCCACAGAGACGCATGGCAGGACTTTTAATTACTGACCCCTGGATAGTAAACCTCTGCCGTAAACCTAATGTGCTGAAGCCACATTCATGTCACTTAAACCTTTGTACTGGAAAAAACTCCTCGGCAAAATTTTGATAACAAAATTTATTCTGGAAATACCTCATTGGTTGTCATTTTTATTACCTGCCTCTTACCTGTATTTTAACACTGAAATTAAATTTCTGCATAGATATTCACAAGTCCCATTACTTTTTATTATTGTTATCATTTATTTGTGTGATGCTTTCATCTCGAGTTCATAATAAAATTCTCCCCCGGTGACTTATCCAAATTATTGTGTTTATTGGATACAGTGTTGTGATGTAATTGTCTACAAACAATTCATGGCAAATAAATAATGAATGGAAATGAAGCGAGTGTGAATTTAAGTTCAGAACAGTTAGCTATTGTCAGCACTGAAATTGACGATGTCAAACAATACGCGCCGAACCGCGAGACTCGTGTGAAATTGTTACAGAGGGATAAAGGGACGGTCCCTTGGCTTCCAATGAGCGTAATTCCACAGATCGGTCTGAAAAGCCGGTGCTTGCTCATTCAGTGTCTGCGCGCCACAGAGAGATCTCGGCAATTTGAATAAACTCCCCCAGGAAAAGTGTCAAATGCAGTGTTGCGAGTTCAGCTGAGGGACACCGAGTTTGGCTCAGTGTGTTAGCATTGTTTCGTTCCCGGTTTTCTCGGAGGGTGATAAAGAGAGGAGGGGGTTTGGGGGTTAATTTAGGACTCCACATTACTCTAGCGCTCGTGTGACTTGCTTCTATTCAGAACGCACGCATCAGAATCGAGCTCGGCGAGCTTGTTTCCTCACTTGGACGCCCACCCTGAGAAGATTATCTGTTACTCTCTTCTCCTGCTTTGACCCCCTGAGCCCCATTACATAACCGGTAATGTTTCACCTCGCTGCCACTGATCTTGTCGTCTCTGCCCATTTTAATGCGTTGCAGGACCCCAGTCTTTCGCTACGCTGCAGCTAGTATTATTAGTAATGGGAGCCATTAATGTAGAGGCATCCTGCATAATGTGATTTATTAAAGGCTGAGACACCCGGCATGGAGAACTAATCTTCCCAAGACTCTTGCTGCTGGCTTTCAGTTGTCCCTTCTCAAGCTGTTTGTTTGTTCTCCTCCCACGCAACACAAACACGCACAATAGACAATATTGCGGCCGCCATACGAGCCGAAAGCCCAGAGCGACGCCGCGCGTTCCGTGACTCATATCAACACCACTGCCCACCTGTTGAATCACATAGCTTCCGATGACGCTGCGTCACTTTATTAAAAAAAAAAAAAAACTAACTAATATTTCCTCCACCTGTACGGCGTGAAATGGCCTACGCCGCCGAGTTAAGCGGAAGGTGTGTGGGTGCGGTGAGCGAGTGTGAGGGGGTCCTGGGGAGGGAGAGGGTGGGACTCACAGAGGGAGAGAGCGGTGCGAAATTCGGCTTTTTCACCCGGCTCAGACTGTTTGATGCCATCCATGACATCCGTCGACGGGAATTTCAAAAAGTTTCTCTATCTTTTCTTTTTTTTCCCTCCCTTCCGTGCGGCATGTGGCTGAAAAGCTGTCATCTTTTCCCAGCGTCTGCGGAGGCGGATAAAAGGGGAGATGGGGAGGCTGGGGAGAGCTTTTCGGGGTGAACGAGAGGACGCCGAGGTTCAGACAGCAGGCTAACCCACTTGCGCAGGCATTCAATGAATTGTCTCCGCTCAGATATATTTTCAATTACACCTTAAAAAGCTCAGACCTATTTATGACTCAGTTGGCTCAGAGTTCAGAGTGAAAAAGAAATTCCGACTGTGACACAGAAAAAAAAACCCTTTTGTGAAATAATCATCGGGAGAGCATTTGAATTGAAATTCCTCTACTTTTCTGAAATCTTCCCCCTTCAAAAAAACGGCATTTGTCATGTTATCCGCCCTTTAGATTTGTTAGAACAGTGAAAGGGGAGATGTCAGAAGACCTTGTTTACAGCGTATGACTCTATTCAGCGATGATGAGCGTGATGTACGACGCAGACATTCCCCCGAATAGTTTCTCCTCCATCATTTCCAGCAGCAGCCGTGGAGAGCCTCGTCGTCGGCGCCGCGTTCGTTCCGCCGGCTCGTCGCCTCCTTGTCGGTTTTAATGTGGATAAGCCGAAGCTTCGGCGAGCAGCGTTTTGAAAGCCGAGGGTTACAACCGTTCCGACAGGCGCGACATTTCATTCTTGCACAGCGGAGACTAAGACCGGCCTGGCGGATGATGGGGTCATCCAGTCCATACAGTGTGTGTTTTGCAAATTGTTTTGGGAAGGTGGGGTGTGGGGGGAGTGGGGGGGGGGAGGGGTGGCTGGTGGGGATGGGCTGAGTCATCTGACTTATTCCTTGTTTCCCCAGTTCAGGCTTGACGTCGCTCTCAGAAAAGGCCAGGGATTGATTTTTTTTTCTTTTCTCTCCCGTCACTGGTCCGTAAGCCTCTGTGACAGGTAGCTGTGTAGCTAACAAGCTTACGGCCGTCTCTTGTCGTCTCTCATCATTCTGCTCCGCCTGGGTTGACAGAGGGCATCTTCCTGTTTGAGTCCGACTGCGCGGCCCCGTTTTGCAGGACTTTGTTCCTGTCACGCTCGGGGAGAGAGCACTCTCTCTCTGGCAGGGACTCTGATGCCCATAGTGAACAGACGTAAAATGACCGAATGGGAGTGGTCGGCCCTTTTTGGTAATTGTAAGTATTATATGGGTTTAAGGTTATGGTTAGGGTTAGGGTTAGGGTTAGGGATAGTGTTATAATACAGGAAGAGGGCAAAACATTATTGGGGATGAACCATCCAGAGACGAAGAGTCTGGGATGTCCAAAAAGTCCAGGGATGAAAAATTCGGGGACGAAAAGTCCGGAGACGAAGAGCCCTAGAGCCGTAAGTGGGTAAATGTTCCTTAAGGTGCATTCATATTACAGTGACATCCAGCAACCAAAACAAAATACTGTCATTCATTTTCTTCGAGATTTGAGCAAATTACGCCAATGGAAAAGTGATAATAATTTGCAGCTAAAAGTGGGCGGGGCAATGAAAACAAAAAAGTTTTGCAAAATTTTACTTTGTGCAAATTACAAGCGATTTTGCTCAGGCACCTACCGATGGAAGTTAGGAAAGTGGGCTCCAAGATGTAATGTTGTCCACAGTAATATAAGTACCAGTTTTTTGATTCCTGTTTTTCATTTAGAAGATAGCAGATATGGAGAGCCACATCATAGCAGCAACCAACCTCCCTATACTGTACGACATGTCTTTTTACACAGCCTGAGACATGCTCCAAAAAGAAGATGAATGTAGAAATTTATTGGAAAATGTAGAGATTCCTGGAATTTTTATTGGTACATTTAAATCCTGTGATAGTCTATAAAATAGGTAATTCACAGGTTAGCTATGCAATGAATGGTAGCGAGTAGCCATTGCGTTATGTAGAGGAAGCATTCATACAATTTAATATTAATGCATTTTTGTATGATCTTATCTGGTGTGGTACAATGCTAACCGTGTGTTTCCTGGCCAGGCATAGTTTAAGAGCCACTACCGATAAATTTTACTGGGGCAACCATTTTGGAAACACCTTGCCATTGACCACGGTGGGCAATAAATTGACTGCTTGAGAACAGGGTTTGACTGAGCATTCTAAAGCTGACATAACAATCACTTCAGATGATTGAAAATAATCCAGTTCTTGAATGCTGACTTACTTGTTTTTAGAAAATTGACATTCAGAAATTCTGCTCTCCTGAGAGGTGAGCAGCTGGGCTTGTGACCAGGACACCAGTACTCTTATACACAAATGCACGTACCTGTCTCTTGGTCAGGATGTATCATTTGTAACGGTGCCAAAAACCCACTCTCCCAACTCGCGCCAATTCAGAGTTAACAATGAATTCTGAAAAATTAAACATTTTCAAAGCTAATTTCATCATCTAATTTTTTTCTATTGTGCTAGGTCACACACCGTTAATCGATTATCGTTTTTATTGACCACACTGAATTATTGGGACATTCTGCACGGTCCCTTCTGCTTTCACGGTCATGACCGAGCACAAGCCTTGAGAAAGCAATGAATGTCATCCAGCGGCAAATCCTTGGGCGAATCAGCTTTCTTTGTTGCGCGTTTCGGGTGACTAACAATGCAAAATCAAAGATGGAGGCCTCCTAAATGGATTTGCACCTGCTGCATGCCCTGTTGAGCAAATCCCGTACACTGCAATGTCTTCAAGTTTGTCTCCATTGCTCTTGTTAACTGATCTCTTAGCTTGTGACCAGGGATGCTGTTGAAGGGAGAAGGGGATTGGAAGGGGCATTCAGATTATTCCAAGACCAGCTCAGGGGGGCCCACAGTATTTTTGCTGTAACTGTGCAGAGATGGGGTTACCTGGGGTGGTGAGGCACAACACTGGATCATTTTGGGGGGTCAAAATCCCCATGCTGTTCTCCTAATTTTGGCTACATTCTCAGTGGTGTTATTTGGTTGTGGCTAGAAAGCATTCGACATCTGTCAAGTGTGACGTCTTTTTCTCCTTATCTCATTCTGTTCACGCAAGAATGAGGAAAAGCTAAAGTACTAGGTTGGGTTTGCATTAAGGCTGTCATTCATTCACTCTTTCCTTGTGGTTGTACGACAGCACATATGTATTCAACACCTCACTGTCATAGTCTTTTTATTTGAATAGATATGGACATTTTCTAGCTTGTTAGCCTGTTAGTTATCCACAGTTACCTGCTAACTCCGTCTAGCTCTCATGAGAAGTGAATCACACTTGACAGAATTTGGATCACTTCAAACCAGGACCATGTTATCAGAGGCATATCAATTGGTCAGTTAAGCAGGGTCAGTAATGAGAGAATCTGTCTTCACTTATGTAATGTGACCATAGGCCACACGACAAAAGACGGACGAAGAGTGCGACTGTTATCATGAACACATACTTTTGATGGTTTGATTTGAAGGGACTAAGTGTTTTACCCAGAAAGCTAACATTGGCTGATACGTCATACATTCCCAAGCTGAAAATGACGTACACCAATTCCACCAGTGGTACAGTCTCTGTTCATAGTTAGGTTGCATTAAATTGAAATAGTAATCTCTCACATATATATTAGAGGAGCCATTGGATGTATGTTAGTGTAGGCACAATCCTCTCCTTTTAAGTCATCACTAGAATCAGCCTGTTCGCACTCAGTTTTCTTCATTAGCAGTCATGCAATTAGCTCAATAACTAAGAGTGATCAAAAGGATAATTGGACAATTTATACACTGCCTATGTTATAAAAAAAGAAAGTTGCACACTCAAATATTTAGTTGGAACCACTGTGGCTTTGATTACAGTGCAAATTTGTCGTGTCATTGTTTTGACAACTGCATGCAACATCAGAACATTTATTTTCAATCAAAGTTGCATTCATTTTTGGCCAAGATCTTGTACTGATGACAGGATAGTTGAACCACTCTGTAGGTTTCTACCGCAAATCCCAAAGACTTTCACTGCAGTTGAGGTCAGGACTTTGTTGGGCCAATTCATGCGTGAAAATGATTGCTCATTTTCTCATGCCTTGTTTTCTTTGCTTGTTGCAGGCCAATAATTTGCCCCTTCTGAAACACTGTAACATCTTTTCCACCACTATGGGTTACGTCTTACGACATAATTTTTTAGGAAATGTGGAGGTATGTGCCTCATCAGTTATGGTTAAATAATTATTGCCGGCTGGTACAGAATGCTGCAATAATGATCCACTCATAGTATTTGTTCATTTACATCGAAACGGTGATTATCATACTACACACATATAAAGGATCTCCAAAGAGTGAGCCCGAGATATCAAATTTATGCAACAAGAGTAATTTTCATTTGAAGTGTTTGTTTCCAAAATGCAATATATCCATTTTACTCATTTTGGGAAAATCAGTTTTTTCTTTTTTCTTTTTTTGTTGGCGCCTATTGCATTTTATAGAAAAACACGAACTTTTGACCATGAAAAAATGCACCTTATAGGATGAATTTCTACAAACAGATTTTTGCACCATGTGTAAGAAGCACAGGGTTGTCGCTCTATGGTATTATCTCAATTTTGGCAATTTTAGCACTTATTGCGTTTTTGTAAACAAACCCTTCATTTATCCTGATCCGTTAATTAAAGAAGCAAATTGTTTATGTTAGGGAGTTTAACTGAAATACAACAGTACTGGAACACCTCAGGTACGATTTCAGGACATCTCCAAGATGCTAATCTCCTTAAATGTGATATCAAGGAGTATGTAAACAGGAATTTGAAGTTTCCCAAACATATCTCAAGCAAAGAAACACACGAGCATCCTTTGCATATTTTTTTCGAAATTCCTAACATAAAGTAAACTGTTTCATCCACCTTTCCATGTCAGCTACACCTGTACTTGTCCTTTTGCGATCACCTTTGAAGGAGAGAGGATGTTCCATTTTTGCCGGTGCGGATTTCTTTGATTCCCCTGTGTTAGCCTCCTTTTCTGCCTTATTTGCACACCTATATTTCCCCCTCTATAATAGATCCATGCCTCCCCTATTGGCGGAGCTAGGAGCAAGTACAGGAGGTAAGGAAAATGAGGAAGTTTTGAAAAATAAGCAACTGGAATAAATCATTTCTTCCCACAATTAAGCTGCTTTCATACCGGATATTCAAAGTCAGAAAGCAAAGAATTTTTTCAACACGACGCGTTTTTGCATTGACTTTGAATGTAATCTGTCGTGCGAAAAATTCGTTTTGCGTCCGGTGTGAAAGCAGCTTTATGCCGCCAGTAAACCGAAGCCCTGATGATACAGATTTGCATACTTGGAGCACAGATAGCCCAATCCATATAAGCAACAGAGAGCATTCTTTGAATTTAGGCAGTTATCATTTGCAGAATGTGGAAAGACAACAGTTTATGCGAGACTTTCATGTTAGACATGTCAGATATCCACTAGATGTCATCTCTGCGTAAGGTAACCCCCCATATCTCAACTACACAAAGGCTGGAGTTAAACTATCTACTAAATCTGTCTGGCTCACTTACATGCCAGAATGCATTGTTTTGAAACAGTGAAATGTGAACTGAGACGGCCATTGCGGTTTTTTACAATGATGTTTCCGATTTATCAAATATAAGATTACCAGGTCAAAAAGTTAATCTGGTTTTTTTTTTTTTTTTTACATTATTAAAACACTGATTGCTTCTTAGATTTGTTTCATATAAAAGTCCTTGGGCTTACTCCCTTCAATTAGAAGTCACCCAGACATTTTAAGCATCCTTATGTCTGTCTACCTGATTTACTGACCTCCTTGGCTGAAGTTGGTTGGTACCAATTTGCATGCACCTGTAATGTGGAATAATGGGTGAGCTAAGTATTGTTCTGGTCAGTGTTAGGCAGCTAAGAAGTTTCTTCTTTTAAATGTCTACATTTATCTAAAATTACTTTGCACAAAGTTGACGTTTTTTCCCCTAAATATATATGAATGGTATTTTAATTGGATGCTAGATCTCATTTTACAAGGTATCATATGCTGTGCTGCCAAGACAGACATTTTTTTTATGTCCTGTACCCTCTTGCAATAAATCAAACACCATTAGTCTGCAATTTATTTTTTAATTATGAACATAATGATTGAGATTGTGTTTACATTTTATACATTTATGTCCTCTGCTAAGACAAAAAAAAAAAAAAAAAAAATCAAAGATTTGCAGTTGCACAAGTGGCAAAAAAAGCTTCTCATCCGAACATCCCACAGGTGAACGGGCTAATTGGGATGAGATTTCAAACACGTAACGGTGTTCACTTCAAGGCACCGCACAATGGTAAACATGATGGAGGTGGAAAAGTGGACATCATCAGTTTTTGTAGTATTTCTTTCCGAAAACTGTTCTTCTTTGTTGCTTTGAAGCACTTTCGGTCACGATTACCTGAGGAACAAAGAGAATCTCGGATGGAATATTTTAGGATATACGGTGACTGCGATTTTCGCTGCAGTGAAGATAAGGGAGTGAAATGGCCCACTTAAATCATAGGGTCACCAATGGATTTTCGGGCGTTTGCAGTGAAGATAACAAGTGGTAAAATGGCCCCCTTAATTCTAAGTTAATTTGTTCAATTGATTTGAAACATGAAACATGAAACTGGAAAGAAAAAAAAAAACATTGTTTTATTCCGTCTTCAATCCTCTGCTGTAGAATGATCTCTTCTGATGTGTGATGGTGCCAGATTTCTTTGAGTATCCGTTCGACCTTTCCTGCTAAAAATGATACTTCGAAGAGCGCTTAAGCTTTTAAGGAAAGTCATTTTTGAAAGTTAAAGCTCATTTGAAAAGTTAATATTCAAACTTATTGAGACTTTGTGAGGAAACTAAACAATGTGACATGTTCGAAGATGTCGTGAAACTATTTCTTCCTATGGGAAAAAAAAACTGCTCAAAAAAAATTAAGGGAGCACTTACATCACATATCAGATCTTGATGAATGAATTATTCAAGTTGACCATCTTTGCTGATGTACATTGTATAATTTGTTAAGAACAAAGTGACGTTACAATGGTCAACGGAAACCAAAATCATCAACCCAGTGAGGGCTGGATTCAAAATCATCCCAGAAATGAGAGTACAAAATTGAAAACACAGGCTTATCCAACCTGAGTAAATTTTATCACAACAATTACCATCATGTGACTCAGGAGTGTGTAAGGCCCCTGTATGCCTGTATGCACTCCTGACAACATCTGAGCATGCTCCTGATGAGTCGGCAGATGGTGTCCTGGGGGATCTCCTCCCAGACCTGGATCAGAGCATCAATGAGCTCCTACACAGTTTGTGGTGGTACTTGGAGGCATCGAATGCACCAATACATAATGTCCCATAGGTGCACAACTGGATTTAGGTCAGGGGAATGAGAGGGCCAGTCAATGGCATCAATGCCTCCATCATCCAGGAACTGCCGACACACTGTGACCACATGAGCCCGGGCATTGTCCCGCACCAGGAGGAACCCAGGAGCCACTGCACCAGCATAAGGTCTGACAATCGCCCAAAGGATTTCATCCCAGTACCCAACAGCAGTCAGGGTACTACTGACTTTCACATGGAGGGCTGTGCAACCCCCTACGGACATGCCTCCACAGACCATCACTGATCCACTGCCAAATCAGTCATGCTGGATGATGTTACAGGTAGAATAACATTCAACATGGAGATGCCAGACTCTTTCACGCCTGTCTCATGAGTTGAGTGTGAACCTGCTCTCACCTGTGAAGAGAACAGGGCGCCAATGGCGGACCTGCCAATTCTGGTGTTCTCTGGCAAATGCCAGCCGAGCTGCATGGAGCTGGGCTGTGAGCACAGGGCCCACTAGAGGACGTCGGGCCCTCATGCCACCCTGATGGGGTCTGTTTCTGACAGTTTGGTCAGAAACATGCACACCAGTAACTTGCTGGAGGTCATTTTGTTGGGCTCTGGCAGTGCTCCTCCGATTCCCTCTCCCACAAAGGAGCAGATAGCGGTCCTGCTGCTGGGCTGATGCCCTTCTACGGCCCTGTCCAGCTCTCATTGTGAAACGGCCGGTCTCCTGGTATCTCCTCCATGCTCTTGAGACTGTGCTGGGAGACACAGCAAACCTTCTTGCAACTGTATGAATGGATGTGCCATCCTATAGGAGCTGGACTACCTGTGCAACCTGATTGGGCTGCTGGTACTGCGCTATGATACCAGTTGTGACAAAGACATTAGCAGAACATAAAACTGTTGCATCTGTTGTCAATGTCATTTGCATCGAAGCAGGTGAAATTAATTCACAATCACTTGTGCCTCCTAAATGGACAGATTGATATCCCTGAAGTTTAACCGACTTGTTGTTATCCTACGATGATTTAGAGTTCACTTAATTTTTTGAGCACTATATATATTTGCAATCGCCAATTTCACTCAAATTAAAGCAAACTATGTACTAGCATGCTTATTTGCAACTCCCATTGCCACCGTGGGAGAGAGCAGACAGGTTGTAGGATTCCACAATACATGCGCCTCTCAGCTGCCGCCTGCTTTCACTTTACTGTTGCAGTCGCAGCAGTCAAAATTAGGGTGGGAAGGAAACCAGAACATGTACAATTTTAGAACATACGGGCCAGGTCACGCGGTATCGGAGTTACAAAATTGTAACTCCGTTACTGACCAGTTTTTTGCCGTTTTCATCCAAAATAAATCAGATGAACAATATTAGTTATTTTGTTGTTTGAAGTACTAGGGAAGACCTACTCAAAGCCATTTAAATTTTAACTCTATCTTACTTAGTTTTGGAGCTATGATACAAAATACACCAATTTTTGTAACTTCGTTACCGCGTGACCTGGCCCTTGTTCAAAGAGCCACTCATGAGCACCCAGGTGACCGGCAGGGGGCAACGGAGCCACCATAAAAGCTTCCCTTACTGACCAAATCCCTCCCATATCCCTGAGCAACGTGAAGCCAATTATGCGACGCTCTCTAAGCTGACCACAGTCAGCATGGGCACAGCTGGGTTCAACCTGAGACTGTGTCGGCTCAGCCTTCACTGTGTTTGTCAAACCAGCTGCTCGCAAATCAATTATATTCAAGTACACAGTGAACATTTCCATTTTCATATGTTTTTGGGGGCAGCGTATTTGTTTTTATGATAAATAAGATTCATTACAAGTATCGATATACCGTGAGCACTGTTATTCATTGGACAGTGGCACTTTTCTGTTTATTTTGGTTCTGCTGGTCAAGTCAATGGCTGTACCTGAGTTCAGCTGAAGATTCATTTAACCTGCTGAAGGGGAGGCTGAAGGCAGACAGCTACAGAAACAAGCAAGAACTTAAGATTGATGCTGTACAGGCCTGGCAGAGCATCACTCAGGAAGATACTCAGGATCTAGTGGTGTCACAGACTTCAAGCTGTCATTTCATGCAAAACTTTTGTGACCAAATATTACAAATGATAACGTTGGTCTACATTATGCTAATCTGTCCAATTTTGGTTGATGCAGCTGAAGATAGGGGAGGGGAGGGGAGAACATACAGTAAATAAAAGGTGTGTCATTTCAAAATGGTTAATACAGTCCAGATAAAAACACGTTCTCAAATTAAAGCTGACTGTCAGCATTTCACCTTCATTATCACTGTGTCATTGCAAACTCGAAGCGACATTGCACAAAAGCAAAGTAAAAATGTGTCACTGTTCAATGAAGTACGGTGCTCACTGTATTTAAATGACACCTTCTTTCTCTCTTTCAGCGCATCGGTGAATCACGTGAGGCTACAAATCATTGTGTTTATGCACTCAACCCGATGCCACACCCGCGTCTCTCACTGCAGCCGTAGCGCTGTCTCTCCTCTTTCTAGCTAGTTTATTAACAGCATTCTCTCCTTTCACACCTGATGTCTTCCCACCTTCTTTTAAATGTGCCTGCTGTTCTCCCAGTGTCACCAGCTGAAATAACTCTCGGCAGTCTATCTTTTATTCTCCACCTCTGGGTCTTAATGGCTGGTCGCAATTTTCAGCAATGACCTACGAATCCGCTGGGAAAATCATTCGCGTTTTCCTCTTGTGATCTACCGTCGTCTGCCGTTTTACGTTTTATCTGGAATAAACACACAAATCACGTACAGCGAGGAGAACGATGATTTGACAGAGAACTGTTTCTGCTGCTGACTGTGCATTCGTTGAGTCTGTTGCTTGGGAACTGCCATAAACTGAACAGTCCACCCTGGTTTATGATATGGCCAGCTGAGTAACAGTCTGATGGCAAGACGTTAAAAAAAAAAATGCCAAACTTGCTCACCATTGCCAAATATGCAATGAATTCAAATTAGAACAACATTTGAAGCGTCTTTATGCAATTCCATTGCTTCCAATGATCATATTTCATTTAAACAATTTGAACGATCATAAAGCACATGCATTGCTTCCAACCCTTGAGTAAACAAAAGCGTGAGAAGTCCGGAGTCATAATCGGTTTCCAATTACTAGTGGTGAAATGCACCGTAACGCATGTGAAACTGATAAACCTCCATGCACAAGGACTTCAATTCTACTAGAGAATCTCTTACATAGGCGTCAATTGTATAATTGCTGCCAACAGCAGGGGAATGTAAATATGTCACTTAAACTCACACCGAATGCGTGAGAGTTGACAGGTATGTGTTATTAATGCAAACTGACCACACCTGATAATGTTGAGAGTTTTGGAGTTTCTGTAATGGTCATTTAACCCATTTAAACCGGGACAGCATGTGCGCATTTTAAGAACGTGTCGTTGCCGACATAGATATGCACGTAATTTTGAAAGTACTGTAATTACTGTAAGTTTTGGGCAATAGAAAAAAATTCCAACTGATCCTGAAAGCTGAGAAGCTGTGCTTCAGCCCAAATACAGGTTACTATGGTAAGCATGGCAGCATGATTGTCTGCTGGGATTTTTGCATTAGGCCTCAAAGGATTAAATGAATTATTGAAAGCAGGTCATGAATTAGGCTATCCATGCTCATTTTAACGTAACAAGGAGAACTGACGACACCTGATGGTCCTTAGGAGTCAAGTAAAGTAAATTTTATTAAGATTAAAAACAGGTCACAACCAATCATTATTTTTAAAGGGGACCTATTATGCTATATTTCCAAGCTTATATTTTGATCTTGGACTCCCCTAGAGTACTCCTGATCGTTCAAAGTCCAAAAAAGGGTCCTTATTTAGCTCATACTGCCATCCTCAAAAAACCCCATTTGTAGTCCATTGCAGTCTCTGCCTGAAACGCCTCATTTGGGCTGCTCTTCTGCTATGGCCCCCCCTCCCTGTGTGCCCACTTTCTTCTGATTGGCCAGCTCTGTGGAGGGCGGAGCTGGGCGGGACTTGACAGAACGTAGTTTTCCGGGTCCACCTCCCTAGTGTGAAACATGAGACGCGTCTGCCATCTGAGCTAAGAAATTTTGCAATCAAACGCTGTACATGTGTATAGATCTAATGAAATGAACTTGTTCTAATAAACGCAGCGGCGAAAGTGGAGGACGCAGTGCAAAAGTCTGGCAGCTCAAGCTCGAATTTGCTATCTACCTACAGCTTCTATGGTGAGTGCACCGGAATTTCCACTCTATAGCTAGGATTGAGGGAAAGCTAGAATCCACCCCATACAGACACATTTGTAGAACAGGTCGACATACCCAAGTGTAGACCGGAGACCGTAGAAATCCAGTGGGTCTGAGTTTAGAGGGAAACATGGACAGTGAGGAGCAGCAAAAAGTGGACCAACAACTTATGGACTGCTTCGGTGTGTATTATAAGGACCTGCTGGTTCGTGTGCATAACTGTGGTGTGTCGTTACCGTGGAGTAACAAACAGCTTCTGCGCTGGTATATGACGGAGGGGCAAAAGCTCCAGGCTAAACGGCCTTTTCGGAAATTGCTCGTGGTAATGGTTTACTTATTGCGTCGGAATGGGCGCTTTAAGCCGCCTTCACACCGGACGCGAAAAATTTTTCGCGCGAGAGATTACATTCAAAGTCAATACATTGTAATTATTTGCATTGACTTTGAATGTAATCTGTCGCCTGAAAAATTCATTACATTCAAAGTCAATACATTGTTATTATTTGCATTGACTTTGAATGTAATCTGTCGCGTGAAAAATTCGTTTTGCGTCTGGTGTGAAAGTGGCTTAACGCGCCCGTGACGCGTGTATTTGTGTCTTTGCATTGACTTTGAATGTAATCTGTTGCGCAAAAAATTCGTTTCGCGTCCGGTGTGAAAGCAGCTTTATGGATAGTGCGTGACAGCTAGAGAGAGCTCCGGTTATGTTATGAACATAATACAGGTTTTACAGACCGTAAGTTCCGTTAGCGTGAACAGTTGCTTATGTGGAGTTAGCGAATCGATAACTTATACAGAAAATATTTACCTATTCAATCTCCGCCTTTTTCGGCTTTTTATTAGCCAGAATAATTTCTAAAGGGGGATGAAATTGCGCCACGGCAGTGCAGAGAAATCGTTTGTTATACCAGACACGTTAGAGCTTGTGCGTTTCGCATTGCTTTCACCGCGGTAGCATCAGAGAGCTAGCCCAGATATTGGTGAAGTATCCGGCTGATCCCGGTCATGGATAAGTGAAGCGATCACAAGCAGCCGTAAACAAACCCAAACACGTATCCCAAGCTCTGCAAAACCTACGTCTGGTCTAACTGCAGCCTTTTCAGCCCAACTTTGCAGACACAGAACGCCTCTCCGGTTAGCTTCAACTGTAGTGGCTACAATCAGGCAACGTTATGATGAAACTGCCACATTGATGCTTACCGAAGTAACACAAGTGTACAGATCAGAATCACTGCATATAAGTTAACCAGGAGAATTTTTAAGTAGCACAGCACGCGAACTAACATGCAGTAGCTGGTAACCGAGCAGTCATAACAACCACAGAGACAAACCCCTGCAAAACAGGTTTTACAGACAGCAAGTTCCGTTACCGAGGACAGTTGTACCAAGCATCCAAATTACAAACAAGTAGAAAATGTTAGCTTCAAATGAGGTTTATGTTCACACACCCTCTGTTGAATTTCCCCTGATATTACTCTTGCATATTTAGGACACAAACATTAGCAACAGTAACTTGGCTACGTTAGCCGCAGCGCTACAGCCACAATCAACAGGCCATCACATTAGGTAGGCTTATGCCGTAAAAGCAACTTACAGCTTCTGCGTCTGTGAGTCACGGACAGTCGGGACCAATACAGGCTTTATTTTCAGATATTTTACAAAGCCTGCGTTTGAGGCCAGTTGTTAGTGCTAACTATCGCTAGCAGTCCTGCTAGCCACCCGTAACACGATAGCTTCACTTACATTATTTGCTGTTATATCATTACTTACAGCTTGTGGCTGCGAGCGCTTGATCGATGCAACTGCTTCAGGTTTGAGAAGCAGCTGAAACGCTTATCCAGCGTCAAATTATCCTTTATTGACAAAGCTGTCTTTGGTGAAATGATGAGCACAAACAGCTACCGTTCTCTTTGGCCGTGGCTGTTTGCTGCCAGCAAACAAAAAAGCTACCCACTGATTTCTGGTGGCATCATCTTTTGGAAGAGAAATGGGTGCTTTTCTTTGCGTCCAAAAATAAACGGACAAGCAGCTTTGAGAGAGATACTGACAAAACTGCACCTCAAATGATCTGCAGTTCTTCTTTTGTATTTCCAAAAGTGTAGACACTACTAAGGCATAGTGGCCCTCATTTATCAAACTTGCATAGGATCTGGTGTAGATTCTGGTGTAAATATCAGCGTTCACCAGGTGTCACGTCTGATTTACTAAAAGTGTGTAGGTCGCTGATTTTGGTGTAGAACTGGCGTGGCGCTGATAAATCTAGCGGCTGAAACCATCGTAATTTACATGACACGCCCCTATAAATTCATGCTCCGGGAAGCATAGTCCTGCCCACTTTACGACATGGACCCTCGAAAGACGGCAAAGAGGAAAGAACTTCACTGAGGAGGAAATATATCACGTCCGAGGTGGAGGAAAACAAAATAATTTTATTTGGAAGCCTTAAGAGTGGCATAAAGGGAGCCCAGAGGCCTGCAGTTTGGAAAACTATTGCTGCTGCGGTAAACACCGTTGGGGTGGAAAACCGGAGTGCAGCAGACGTTTCATTTAATTCATTAATAAATCGAGGTGACTCTTCGCACTTATTTAAGTGCGTCCAAGCACAAAAATTGATCGAAATTTGCATTAGACGCACTTATAAGTGTGGCCAAGATTCACATTTCTCCATTATTTTAAGTGTGTCCAAAGCTAAAAAATTTTTTCTTGGCCAAACTTATTTTAAGCGGTACTTTCTATAAGCGGCACTGGAATGGTCATCAACTGGGCGACTTATAAGTGTAGCCAAGAAAAAATTCAGCATTGGCCACACATTATATAAGTGCGAATAACATCGGCCTTAATAAATTCAATTTATAGATCCATGATATTTCATGTTATATAGCCAACATAATTGGGAATCCAAATGCCTTACATGTAGGTAAAAAAAAAAAAAAAAAAAAAAAAAAAAGTGGTCCGATTTTAAGATCGCGCTTCAGCGCGCAGCAGCGCACGGACCGGTGGAGGCCAACCAGACTCGAACCTCCAGCTGTCACCGTTCGAGGAGCGCGTGGCTGCAGGGCTCCTCCATCCATCGTGGGGGACACAGAGTCGGCGGCCTCGATCGGAGCTGCATGAGGGTAATTGTTAAAATACAGCCTGCAGAGATCACTCTTCATTGTACTTTTATTAGTATTACTC
The DNA here is from genome assembly GCA_029692085.1 of Gymnothorax javanicus. Taxonomy (NCBI): domain Eukaryota; kingdom Metazoa; phylum Chordata; class Actinopteri; order Anguilliformes; family Muraenidae; genus Gymnothorax; species Gymnothorax javanicus. Next base: position 13,613,605 of record CM056202.1, on the reverse strand, counting down.
CATGACATTTTATTGGGTGCCACACAAAACGAGCATCCACTCGTCACTTTCCGGAGGAGATCTCTGTGCCGAAAGTTCCTCTCACGTCGGACAGAAGCTTATTCCTGTAACAGCAGAAGATCTGCCATTGTCAAAATGTGATCACGGTCAAAGTGTCCGTAGGCTGAGCAACAAAAGAAACGCAAGTTAGCTAGTTAGTTAATGTTCTCTTATGGTTACACAGTCAAAGTGACCGCAAAATAAAGAAAAGTTTGATGAAACGAGTGTACTAAATGTGCACATGCTAGTAATAAATTTGATTTTCTAAAATAATTACGCGCAAACTTATTTTCCAGTCTGCCTTTAATTAAGTTGCGTTTCTTTTGTTGTTCAGTATATATCTGACTGGATGAGCATCTGACATACCACACTGCATATCTGCCAAGCCACAGATTGCGCTTAATCAAATTGATTGTAGTTGTCAGCCGTCTGGCCTGACGAGCAGGTTGTCTCAAAATATAAGTTTAATGAATTTCTCAGCTCAGGTGTCTTATTTATTTATTTAGCCTATTTATTCATTTTACTAATAAGAGCATCAACAGCATGACGCCCGCATTGCTGCATATGGTTTATTACTCATTTTGACAGCTGCACTCGTTCCTGCATGTTGTTCGCTGGTTTCAAATCTGCGTACACCTGGTCTGACCTGGCGTGTGATTTTTGCGGACCGTTCGCTCACGTTCAGATTGATAAATGCCGATCCTTGCGGGAGATGTGGCGTACACCCATTTTTTTGGTGTAAGCACGTTTGATAAATGAGGGCCATTGTGATCCGCGGTTGTTTGTGCATGCTAGAATAGTTTCCCATGTGGGCAGGTCCAGCGCCATAATTGGCTCTGGCTAGGTCTGTACTAATTGGACGGCACAACATGACATCAGGTTTTGTGCAGATCTCGTGAAGATCTCGGGAGGAGCTGTTCAGAGAGGAAATCACGTTCACGAAATCATGTTCTTGGATTATGGCAAAACCCCTGTATCTTATGTTTAGAAACTTTTCAGAGGTTGAGTATGGACATCCAACATTATAACATTACTAATATGTATTAAAAGAAGGATCAGCATAATGGGTCCCCTTTAAGGGATGGTTTGAGCTTCCCCTATTGCCAGTTCACCAGCCGCCACTGAAGTACGCATATATGTTTACATAATGCATGTGAAATGATTGATCTCATGATGTACAGTATAAATATACAAAATCACAAATTAACCTATATAAAAGTAGTGGTGTCACACAATAGCTATGAGTGAGCACTTTCAAAAATGAATTTTCCTCCTATTGTGTGTGTGTGTGTGTGTGTGTGTGTGTGTGTGTGTGTGTGTGTGTGTGTGTGTGTGAGTGCATGTATATTCCTACTGGTTGCGGGGCCAAATGTCCCCACAATTGATGGAATACCAGATTTAATCATCCTAATGGGGACATTTTCCAGTCCCCTTAAGATAGTTAACTCAGCTATTTTAGGGTTCGGAGTGAAGGTTGGGGTTAGGATTTGGGTTAGGGTTACGCATTTAGCCAACATTTTTGGTTAAGGTTAGCGTAAGAGGCTAGGGAATGAATGTAAGTCTATGGGATGTCCCCACAAAACATGAAAACACAATGTGTGTGTGTGTGTGTGTGTGTGTGCGCGTGCATGCGTGTGCGTGTGTGTGCATGCGTGTTTGTGAGTGTGCACGTGCATCTGATGAAGGAAGAGTTTAAATTGACTGCTCCTCTATGTTCCAGCAGTGCCCCCAGTGTAATTATTGCGGGGTCATCTGACCCTTTGCTCTCACTAACTTGTGTGCCGATGTGAAGCAGTCAGTTTTTAATGATGAGTGCGCCGCTGCTGCCCTTTCGTCTGCGGCCTCGGTATAATGCAGTTCAGAAAGGTCTCCCCGTCTGACGTTTGGATTGTATATCACAGAGCTGCATATTTCTTTGCTCAACTTTCCCATTTCTGCCAAAGAGATGCACTTTTTTTTTTGTTGTGTTTTGTTTTTGAAATCAGACTTCATGTAATGTAGAATGTAGTTTTACTAAATAATAGTTGACATTACTTGATGCTCATGCTCAGTGGTTTAGTTTTGTTATTTGAGATGAGGGGATTAAAATATGTCCACATCAAACAAAAGCATTAAGTCCACATACTGTAGGACATGCTCCCCAAAGGTTTATTACCATGACATCAATGAGATCGTTGTGATAGAAACGTTGATGTCATGGTAATAAAATTTTACGGAGCATATCTTAAAGTATATGGACTTTATTTTATCATTTTGTTTGATGTGGAATCTTGTTCCTCCTGCACCTGCATTAGAGTGGATGTGCACATTCTATTTTTGTATATTAAAGCATGTCCAGCCATCTCGTGTCTCCATGAGCTGTAAAGCTTTCCTAGTGACAAAAAATAGCATTTGTAAGATGTAGCACAAGAAGGAACTAACATAAGTCCTCACTTTAATTTACTAAATAGGAAGAAAATAATGCTTTGGAAGAAACTCTGGGGTTGTTCTACCTTCTGTGAATGGGTAAGAAAGTGCTGTTGCAATTGTCCTAAAGTAGCATACATGCTCACTGACAATTTCAACCAAAAATTAAAGTGGATAAACAGTTTGGCTTTTACACTAGTGTTCAGCACTGTTTTAACCTTGAAGTTTTCTCGGTGAAGGTTGTGTGTCTTAGACAAGTGCTCTATGGGGTGTCTCTGAGAACAGGGGCTTCTCGCTGGTTCATTGATTGTTCCGGTTTCCCTGAGGGTATAAGTGTTTGTCGATGAGACCCACTGCGACATTGTTGTGGCGCGATTCCTTCAATAACCATGGTAAGAGTCAATCAAACACTTTTACTCCTGGATTCACAGTTTAAGGGCATGCTCAATGTGTAGTTCAAACAAGGCTAAGTGTACATTATTTATGGAGTAATCAAATTATTATCTTAACCTCTTAAACGCTATTATCTCACCGAAGTATTCCCTTAAGTAGGTTCTAAGTCAGAAAAAGCATTTTTTTTCATATTGTAGGACAGTGTCACATACATATTCTGTATCTGCTGTTTACAGTGTTTCACTGAAGCTACATACATCATATTGATATTGAGAGAAATATTCAAAACCAGGATGCCATGTTTTTATGGCCACAGCATTACATCATATAGATAATACTGTGGGCTCCAACATTACTAGCTCCCCTGACTAGCAATGCACAAACATTTTTTTTAATAATTCTAAAAATATATTCATAAAGAAACTCTAAATATCAACATGTGCGAAATACCGCACAAAATTAATGTTCAAATGGAACCAACCAAAATCCTCTACTGATTTAATTAAAAATCAATTTCCTCTAAATCAAGATTTCACAATTAATGGCACCCTTAAAGATTACTGCAAATGACACCTCCCAAAATTAAAGCAGGTGTTAAATTCTACTTATTTAAGTGTTAAGGGACCATATTGAGCCATTACATCACTTCCTGTTTTGCTAGGGTATAAAAATTAGGTAACATGCATGCACTATCCCTTTGTCATCCAACACCATTAAGAAAACAAAACAGCTGTCAGTTCAAAAGGGACATATGGTCATAGACCTTAATAAATCTGGGAATGCCAACAAGAAGATTCACAAACAATTGAATATGCCACTGAGTACTGTCAGGGCAATTATTAAAAAATCCCAAAGATATGCAACTGTTAAAAACCTCAAGGGTAGAGGACGCAACTGCATTTTGCCCCCCAGGATACTGAGGAGGATGGTGAGAGCAGCAACAAAATCCCCAAGAATCACTGTGAAGGAAATTTCAGGCCTTGGTGGCATCTTGGGGTTACCAGGTTTTAAAAACACCATCAGGTACCACCTCCACAACCACAGGCTCTTTGGAAGGGTTGCCAGAAGAAAGCCTTTTCTGACCAGAGGACACAGAAGCAAGCGCTAGGAGTTTGCCAAATGTCATTTAAATTATGACTGTTACAAGGTGCTTTGGTCAGATGAGGGCTGGCAGTAATCATACTGGGGCGTGTCTAGTAAAATTGAACCCAATTATAAATTTAATTTGTTTAATTGGTTGATTTTGAGACCAACTGGACAATTACTTTTTCACATATGGCCAGGTAGGGTATGATAGCTTTTTTTTTTTTTTCAAATATACAAAATCATCATTAAAAAACTGCATTTAGTGTTCACCCGAGCTGTCTAATAGGCTATTAAAATCAGTTTGATGATCTATAATATTCAAGAGTGACAAATACAGTATGCAAAAATAGAAGAAATCGGAAAAGGGGAAAGTACTTTTTCACAGCACTGCAGCTGTCTCATACTAACCAATTAGCCTACGTGCTTGTTCATTACTTCGCCTGTTGATGCTCAAGTCTACATGAGGTGTACCTTGTATGATCTGCCGTCGAGGTGTTTAAATGACCTGATTCTAAGCACTTGTTGTACACTGCTTTGGATAAAAGCATCTGAAATATGAATGTTATGTAAATGTACGTATAAACAACACCCATTCCCCCCCAGAGAAAAACAAGAAAGAGCAATAACCTGCAGAGTTTCTAATTACACGGACTCTGCGAGCGACTCCAGTCCCTCCTAGTTCAGTCACGGTGGAAGGCTGTACGGCCAGGCAGGTCAAGGTGAACCCAGAACAGAAGGGCAATGTCGAAGCAAGGCTCCATCAGCAAGCCCACTTCCTGTGAAGAGACTATTTCAGAGATGGCGATGTCACCTCTTCAGCTAATTGCTTTTTTCGTCAAACGAGACAACAATGCAATCACTGTCAGATGGAACGGGGAAGGAACATTGGTATCCAGCGGGCGTCCCACAATTTCAAGCTATTTTAGCTATTTACTGATGCAATTAGAGTGTCATCACAGACGGTGAGCTAAAACCATGCCACGGAGTTCTTCGTAGAGGTCAGCGTATTATTTCGTGGGGTTTACTATGAAATGGCTAGTCTTAGTTTTAAACGTCTGGCTTTGATTATCGAATTATTATCCACTGTTTTCATAACTGGATTCAGCATGACAACAAATATATGAAATCTAAAGTCACATTAATTATGTAATTATTCATTTGGCCTATCAGCCTGTCCATAATACATTAAAATACAATGGCACCATAGTACATCACATAAGTCCTCCAGAACCAGTGGCAGTTATAGAAGTAAATTTGCAGAATTCTTGAGAGCTGCTCAAATTTTGGCTGGCAGCAGTATTAGTTTTCTGCACCTTCCACATCAGCATCAAATATGGATGATGTCATCAAAGCAGTGATTCATTTTCAAAGCAGAGCTGTGTTCTCAGTGTTTTTATTCTTTTATCTAATAAGTTGATGCAGATGCAAGCTCCCGCTCTTCTCAGAATTGCTCTGAAAGGCTCCGCGTTTATGTCTCTTACAACGTACTGCTGATGCCTGAAGGCAGGAAGTTGAAGAGACGCGTGCGATTGATGTCAGGGGGTCGGGTGATGTCACTGTCAGAATGCGCACTGACCCCCTGTCAGGGGCTCTGCCATTTAAATGTCAAAATGCATATCTTTGTCAGCGTACCATCTCCTCCGTCCCATTTACATTCACCAAAAGCCCTCCCGGACTTGTAGCACATGAAGGCCAAAATGGTGTGACCGGGGATGTCTGAAACACAAAGCAAACACACTCAGTATTAATGAAGGTTCACTGTGGAGGAAATTTATTAATGAGATAATTGAAATAAATTAACTGCCACAAGAAAGAGAAAAAAGAAACACACAGAAGAGAATGATGGTCACCCCTTGAAACAGACAAATGTTTCCCTTCCGAGTGATGCATTGTAGTTAGCCTGAATAAATGGGCTCCACTCCAGTGACAATGCTTTCCCTGCGATCAATGCTAAAAAGGCTTGTCAGAATCTGCATCAATTGTGTTACCTGTTGTGAATTAAGATAGGATTATGAAATATGAAACAAAGAGAGACAGTAATCCCAGAGGGTGGAGAGAGTGAAGTGCTGCAGAATATTTATCACTGTCAGCTGGGTTGGGAAGGTTCACATAAAATAAAAAATAAATAAAATACAGAAGACTGCAGTTCCAGTGAGGACCTGGCTATCTGAAAAGAATTAAAGTTTTGTAAAGGCAAGATATTGCAAAGATGAGCCTGGTGCTCTGAAATGAAGGTTTGTAATTTACAATTTAATCATTTGGCGGGCGCTTGTGGCTAAAGCTACGCACAAAAGTGTATTTCGCATGACAGGTGATTAGTGTGAGCTCGAGATATACTGTTTAAATTTACAATAATATATAAGTGCTGCCTCCTAAGTGTTTGCCTGAAGTCCACTGAGATCACAGGAAAGGAGGGTTACTTAGTTATTCTTTTTATGGAGTGAAACAGAATGTGTAATGGAAACCTTCAGGTACAATTTGAAAAGGTGTGTTTTGAAAAGATTTTTGCGGATCGTCCTGGGGAAGTTGGTTCCACCATCAAAGCATATTGACCCTTGGAAGGGGGTATGGGCTGGATATGTAATGTCATGATGAATAATCAATGAACTAAATAATTACTAATTAATATGAAACATGCATTCCAAATAGTTATTATAACCCAGTTGACTATTCCACTCATTATATGTAATAAGTTACATCTCAGTCTGCCAAATCAAGACTAACTTAAAAGTGCAGGTTACCTCAATTAAACTAACACCGTCTAACCAAATGGTTGGTTGATGCCTAGTCACTTGTTATTTGAATTACACACTGCCCACCCCCCAAAAAAAACAAACAAAAAAAAACAAAAAACAGTCACACACTCAACTGTATAGTTGGAGCCCCTATAGGTTTGACTACAGTGCAAATTCACAGTTTCTTTGTTTTGAGAACCGTATGCAGTGTCTGAACATTTACGTACGTTCAATCAGAGTTGCATTAATATTTGGCTCGAGATCTTGTCTTGTCAAGTAGATAGTCAAACCACTCCAAAGTCTTCTCCAGCAGATCCCAATAACTTTCAGTGTGGTTAAGGTCAGGACCTTGTCATGACCCATTCGTGTGTGAGAATGATTTCTGATGCTTGTTTTCCTCATTCGCTGCTTTCTTTGAAAGATACAGACCAATAATTTGCCCCTTCTGGCATACTGTAATATCGTTTCCACCACCAAGGGATACATCTTCTGATATGATTTTTTTAAGAGGTGAGAAGCAACACACTTCATCAGTCAGGGTTAAAATAATTATTGCCAGCTGGAACATATTAATCACTGCAATAATGATCCAATCATAGTTTTTGCTTATTTATATCCAAACGGATATATTTTTCGGACAGGCAGTGCATATCCAACAGACTACTCAGCACAGCACACTCCAGGAGCTGCAGGAGAGAAGGGCCAATAGGACACCACAGGTGAGGAACGTGAGATATGGTTTAAGAACATGGTGTAATTAGTGCCAGAAGCAAAGAAGGGCCAATGCCATTCACAGTTCCCTATGTAAGTCTGAACTGAATGTAAAACTAACTACAATTAAAGAATGATGATTTCCTTAATCACAGGTGATACAGCATTTGTGAAAATTTGAGAATTTGTTCTTTAATATTCCCACATTTTGCACATAAAAATAAGGCACCTGAGAAGTTTCTTTCCGTGAGAAACTGCTTTAATTTTTCGGCAGCAACAGTTTTGAATGCGGAAGTGCCGATGGAGCAGACACTAGGTTTGCGACATCAGAGACACATCAGTATAGTAAATATACTCCAAAGTGATGTTCCTATATTCAGTTTGACAGTCTTAATATTCAGTTTCCTTTTATAGCTTTTGTGACAGAGGTAATATCATACCCACTCTACAGTATTAACAGCAAGTACCTCATTTCATACTGTATAACAGCCGGCATAAAAGCTTTGTTCCTTTGGCAAACTAATAAAAGCAGGATATGACTCTTCTCTGTAATTCATTAAGGGAGTGGAAGGCAATGCACAGTATTGCCTGAAAGTGAAACAGGGCCCATCGTGCAAACTGACATCACATCCGTCATTTTTTTTTTTTTTCCATCACGGCTCTTTCGCCTTGTCTAATCCAGAACATTCCCTGAAAATAAAGGATGGGCTCTCAGATGCTTTAATGCACGGGCATAAGGATTTCTCTGCGTGTAGAAAATAAAGTTTGATATCTTCCTGTTTTGAAGGAATATGATGTATATATGTTTGTTTGAAAGGCTTGCAAGTTGGATGAGGCCATTTGTGTATCACAGTTGCAGGAGATCCCAGACAGTTCAGGAAGCAGAATGGGACTCAGTGCTTGTTCAGTCTGAGGGACTCATCCGTAACTGACGCATTAATTTATGCGAGCGCTCTGCCTGTTATTTGCACAATATGATAGGTTTAGTTATTGCTGGGATTAAGGGCAAAGAGTGCATACCTAATGAGAAAACAAAAGCAAGAAAACTGGCCCAAATTACTTTGTGAAAGCTTATTTGTCAGAGTATTGAGCAAAGGCCTCAAAAGGCCTATTTAAACAGAAACAGAATTCCCCTTCCTACCGACATCGTCCCGCTATCTGAGTGGAAAAAAAAAACTCTGTATATTGGTTCGATTTTACTTCTGTTCCCCCCGGATTATTATCACCTCTCCACCAGACTCAGTAAAGTAGCTGGTAATATTAGGCTACTTCTTATTTGCTGGTTGATATCAGCATCAGTACACAGAAAACTAAACATTGGAAAAAAGATATGTAATGCCAAAAAAAGGTAATATAATGTTAGAACTAGAGCTGCGCTCAGAGAGCGCAAGTACCTCCACCAATGTACTCACTGTAATTTTTGCCGGTATTAGCTTGCAACCCCTGTGTTTATGCAGTCCTGTAGTCTTCGCGCAAATATGTTTTTAATATGTTTTTGACTTTTTGCATGCCCTTGACCTTGACTTTTGACCTTGACCTCCCAAAATCGAATCACCTCTTCCTGGAACAATACTTAATCATTCCACCAAATTTGAGGAAAATCCATCGATAAAGTTTTGCGTAATCCTGCTTACAAACAAACCAACAAACCAACCAACAGACAAACGGTAATGATCACATAACCTCCTCTAACTTCGTTGGGCGGAGGTACTGAAGTTGTTAAAATGGTCTGAAATTATTTGCTTCAATTTGTAAGGGCTTTTGCAGTGCACGCTTTGAGTGTACTGGAAAATGGCAAAAGGTGAACTGGATTGAAGTGCAAGGATGAACTTAGTTTATTATGCTATTGCTGCTAAGCAGCAAAGACCGTTACCAAAGACAAATTTTGATTTTTATTCTTTGATTATATGCATCCATCTACTGATTTTTCATGTGCTATTGAATGACTCTGCGCATGCATTTTATCGGCAACAAATGTTTTTCCCGTGTGCTGCTGTTAGTTGGCTGATTTCCGCGACCATACCTTTCGTGTCTACAATTTTGTATGCAGCAACAACTGTTAAGTGAAAAGGGAATTGTGATAGACACTGTCTGAATCCATCCATACTCTTGATCATCGTTCAGCTATTGGCCATCCTCCCACAAGGAAAGACGTTACTGACTCCTATTTACTCGCGCAGTAAGGCCACGAGTCTAAGTTTCGGCTCCGTTCTTTTTTTTTTTTTTCGGAGTCGCAATTGTCCTGCTCATGCGCGTGGTTTCGCGATTGGCCCAGGTCTAGATCCGGCCCGAGTACAGGCTCTGAGGAGCCTCTTGTTTCATCACTTCTCCGTATAATTTGCATTATTGATTTCATATTTTAGGATTATGGCACAATTTCTTACCATGCAGTGACAGATTTATTCGCACCCATTTCTTGTCCACCGTAATCGATCATGATGTAAGATATGCTTCAGAATAACATTGTCCCATAAGATATTGCATGAATTAATTGTATAGTTGACGTTACCTGTAAGCAGTGATGACGACTTTTGAGATTCAATATGCATACCTCCCAAGTTTGAAGGAGTGAAATGCTGGTCCATAACGGTTCATTTCACTGAGCAGGGGGGGGGAGAGATTCCGTTTCATTTTTCTAGCGGGGGGCTAGAAAACGATTGATTTCCTTATCAATTTATTGACCGGGTGGTGAAATTTGCATTTAATTTTGTTGATTCATAACACATTATTACGCGTAGGTGGAGAAATAACGCGTAAATCCCGCAATGCGCAAATTGCGGGTTTTTTCATTTGCTTGCGGGTCAGCGGGTTTTGCGATTCAAATGCGGGTCGGACCGATCAGATGCGGGTCATTTGGGAGCGATGATATGAATCGGCGTTTTCTTGCTTGTTTCACGGTCACACTTTTGTTACCCAGTATCATGAAAAGACACACACACACACACACACACACATACAGTAAAACTCGCATATAACAGATTCGATTGGACCAGCTAATTTTTGTCCTTTATTAGCGAAATCCACTATATGCCTAATTATATATCCGCTATATGCGTATAACAGATCATATCCATTATATATGTATATGAATTTATATGATCAGTGGGTATAGTTTACTCCTTGTTGACTGAGTTTTTGGCCACTTTGAGCAGCAGATTCTCAAAAAGGACAGTATACTACACGCGAAGAACTATTGCGAATTATTACGAAAACATGGACATGTCTGCGTGTATGATATTAACTGGCGGGCATTTGACTTCAAATTCTGTGGATATATTGCATTTAGCGAAATAATCACAGCAAAGTTCATTTTTTATACAATCTTCATTATACTTAGATTTACTTGCGTAGTGTTTAACTTGTTAACCAAGACAACAGCCACTGTAGCTCAAATTGCTGAAAAAGTTCATGCTGGTTCTAAGAAAAAGGTGTCTTGTAGTTTATTGCGTATGGGGCTGCGCAGCTGCTGATTGTTCAGGGTGTCCATGTTTGCCCCTGATTACCGCCAAAAGTGCCTACAATGGGCACGTGAGCATCAGAACTGGACCATGGAGCAATGGAAGAAGGTGGCCTGGTCTGATGAATCGCATTTTCTTTTACATTGTGTGGATGGCTGGGTGAGCGTGCGTCACTAACCTGGGAAAGACATGGCACCAGGATGCATTATGGACAAGCCAGCAGAAGCAACGCTCAGAAACACACTGGAACACTTTGCAGGCAGCACACAGCACAATTTTTTCCCCCTCTCTAATATTTTATTATATTTTCCTAATATTTTCTAATATTTTACTGCTTCTATGTTGTTGTTCCAAGTAGCTTTTCTTGAAATAGCAAATCGATGGCCGATATGTATTGTTTTGCTGCTTTTAACGCTATATTTTCTACGATAACACAACAATCTTTGACCATTAGGAAGATGCTTGCAGAACTTCGACTACTGAGGAAAACTCCTAAACGTCGTGCGTTGGGTTCAATTACTTTTTTCAATTACAATTGCAGTAATTGTAATCAATTACTTTCGTAATTGTAATTTAATTTTAATTGAATTTTTTATCGAGAAGTAATTCAATTTGTAATTGAACGTTCTGTCCAGAAAGTAATTGTAATTGTAATTACAATTACAATCAATTGTAATTGAAAAAAGTAATTGAACCCAGCCCTGGTTGCCGTGGTGGTACATGAAAGCAACATCCCACTGACTCGTAGCATCATAAAAACTGCTTTGGCCTGGACCAAAGTGACCAAATCAATCATTAAAACCTTATTTTTGGGGATAGCGGACAACCACTCAATTTAACACGTCACTTTGTGAACGCCGTCTACCTGCATTGTGGCAAAAGGCAGATGCTTCACCCTTACCAAAACAAAAGCCAGTCTTTGATGTCTGTCAACATCCAAAACCCATTTCATTGACTCCCAATGTGTCGAAAGTGGCTGAGGAGATAGTGGTTCAAAGATTTGTTAAACCAACCAGTTTGAAGGAAATTGACTGTCCTTAGTATAATGTAGGCATGGGCAATACAAATGAATAAAATGACAACATTTCTTGAGTTGCTGAGAAAAAAGTTTTTATTATTTTGTAATGATTTTTTGCAGGTAAGTACAGAAGACACAGACGAAGAGTTTGCCACAAGTCCAACGCCTTTACAGGAAAGGGTCTCAGAGCCACAGGGTCCCAAAAATGGCTGATTTCGGCATTTATCAACAAAACCCATTGTGAAAATTGGGGGGTGAAGCCTGAGGGCATTTTCGAAAATGCAGTCTACTCAGAAATAAACCTGGCCAAATTATCCATTAGGGTACCCTAACAGACATAATTGATGCTAAGGTCATCTACCCCTTTTCTGAAGTACAGCAGCGCCCCCTAGGCCCTTTTTAATGGAAAATGCATTGAATTTCACCCAATTATGTTCAACAAACATTAGGTTTTGCTTTGATATTAAAAAATGGTATGAATGGGTTGCCTGTGAAGGTTTTTTTGGATCAATGGCCTGCAAAAATGTCAAAATTATCGGTGGGAGGGCAAACATTAACGCTACTCGCCCATTACTATATAAAATGCAGTGAAGTCGCTGATGCCGGCAGTTGTTTGCCCTCCCACTGCTACGAAATGAATCAAACATTCCCCCTTCAATAACCCGTGGTGATAAAAAAAAAAAAAACCTTTGCACCGTTTTTTACAATGTCCATGTACCCTCCTCCCATGATAGTTTCAATGAGCTACTGTGAATAATTCATAGTAAAACACAGTGACGTGCGGTCGGAGGTTAGTTTGGCGAGGCAGAAACCTCCCCTTTGCTTGATTAGCAATCAGACGATTAACTAGTTTAGTAAGACTATTCGGCAGAATGACGGGCCAGTTTAAGTTTCTGCGGCGTTATTACTCAGTACATCGAACCTGAAATGCTCACTACACAGCAGATTTGCGTGTACTTGCTTCCAGGAAGCCGAAGCAATGTCATCAACAAATATTAAAACAGTTCGACTAATGCAGAGTTCAATGCTTAATCAATGTACAATGTATTCTCCTTTAATCTGGCGCTTTTACACCCAAACAAAAAGCGGGCGCTTATTTTCAGTCTTCTTTCATAATCCGATTAACAAAATGTTTAAACGATATACAGAATTACAGAGAGCCGAGAATTTTTCCTAATTGATTATTCAGATTTCCATCCTCGCAGTCTCGAATTGAAGGGTATAAGTGAATGAATCTTGTGACCGGTGTTCGCGAGGTGGCATAGGTAGCAAAATTTGTCAGAACACTGGTAGGTTTTGAACGCCTAGCGCTGGTTTATTCCTTGGTATATTTTACTGAAACTTCACAAATAGGGTCACAGGATATTCTGTCAACTAACTATGTAGGTTAACAGTAAAAATACACTCACCTTTCTTGCTACTGTTGAGAAGAAGTCACGGAGAACTCGCGACGAACTTCAACAACTTCTGTTGAACTTATTTCACATCCCCTGGAGGTCTAGTTTGGACGAATAGACTCGTAATTTCTCAAATTAGATGGCTGTAAGTCAATCAGGGCCGTAGCTGGGATATCACGTCAGCGCGGGCTGTTTGAAATCTACCTCCGAAATGGATATTTTTGCCACACCATGCACTTGAAAGTTTGTAAACACGGCGCAAATTGAGGTCACGCATTCATCCAACGGGCGAATAATAGCTCTGTTCGAATCGCGTTATTGGCCGTAATACGCAGAGTTCATGTATGAAATGCGGGTATCCTATTGAAAAGGTTGCTTTTAATCAAACCATGGTGTTCTTTTTGTATGAAAATGGTATTTACATCATTTTTTTTAGAAGTTTTCTGAGGCTTGTTTACCGCCCCAGTTCAGCTGTTACGCATTCCATTAGAGTTTATGCAGAGCGTTGCCCATGCCTATATAATGTCATGCCTAAGTCCTCCACTACTTACTGATCAGCATGTATCACCATCTCACCTGCTCAGCTAATGGTCATAGTGCCAAAGCAAGAATCTTGTTACTTGACGTTCACAAGATGTTCGATTTGATTGACCATCATTTGCAAGTTGGTAAGCTTTGAACTCTCAAATTACCTGAATGGGTAGTGAGTTGGACTATAAACTATCTTACAAATCGTCAACAAGAAGTTAAACTGCCGGGTGGTGTTGTTTCCAAATGGTCCTCAGTCTCAGCTGAAGTTCCCCAAGGAATGTCTTGTGTGTGTCTCCCCCTGTTGCCTGAATATTGTTACTTACTTGTTTCCTAAAAAGCGAGAAATGGGTATTTAACCCCTGTCCGCAGAAGCCAAATCTGGCAATTTATGCCTTACCATATTTAAGGCTTCATAATTCAAGATTTTAGATTCACAGAGAGGGAGAAAATAGCTTAAATGAAGCGGGACACTTGCAGCATATATTTCCCATCTTATTTCTGTTTATTTTCTCATTTTAGTACAAAATCAGGGCCGCAAACATGAAAAATGTTCATGAAAATTTAGCAATGAAATAAAAATAAAATACTAAGAAATTAAAAATAGTTGGGTGGTAAAACAATACACATCCGTGACCATAAACTCCTTGACCACAAGTATTCTGCATCTGAGTGTGATTTCAAAATTACCAACTGTATATGAAAGATAGCTTTCAGTGTGGATCCCTGGATGGCTTTCCAAGTGGCTCCCCCAAGCTCTCCAAGCAGCTTTCCAAGTGGCTCAGCAAATTTTGCACAGTCAATGATAAATGATATAAATGATATGATATTTGAGCCCCTGAGGACAAGAGTGGTCTAATTCCGTTTTTCATAGTTTTAAGATAATCTATGCCAAAGTTCAAGCCCTGGATAAAATTCAGGACACATGTAGGGTATGCCATCTGTTGTTAACCTGAGAGTTTATGACCATGTTTTTCAAGATAACACAACTTTTTTCTGCAAAAGTAATGTTTCAGAGGATACTTTCTCTCTATTTTCTGAAAAAGGCCCTTTTTATAAGTTAGACCTCTCTTGCACTGGCTGTCTTAACAAATTTAACTGACTTAAGACAAGTAAATTAATAACTCAATTTTAATAACTCAATAATAGCTTTAATTTCCGGCATCCTTGGAATTCGAAACACAAAATAACAAGAGAATACAGATCAAAAGTGAAAAACTGTATCGCAAACTGCTGACCGCTGAGAAAGTCATCCATCAGCTAATCTTGTTCCTCACTGCTGTCTTTGCTGTCATCATCTGGATGAAAGTTTTAGCCATCTTCATCTCCGATCAGACCCAGATAAAATGAGTGGTGGACAGGCGGTACAAGGTTCAGATCATCTATCAAATCCTTGACTTTTGAAGGGTTCAAAGAATTAGACCACTGTTGCACTCACGCTTTTTGCCTTAATGGAAGTGAGGATAACTAAAAATCTCTGTATCGTAAGATGCATGTCTGTGACATCTAGACCACTTATGCCCTGAATGGATTTTACCTTTAACTTGCAAAATATGGGTCTAACTCAAAAATGGGGAAATTAGAGTTAGACCACTATTACACTCAGTGACTCATTTTTACCAAGAATCAACTGTTTGACTCACAAAGCTTAATATGAATTAACGATTTACAAGTGGGAATAGGCATGAGTCCATAAATATAGGCAGGGATGGATATCAATGGACTTCATAAAGCCCTTGAGACCCCCAAAAATTATTTTGCGACAGCGGCCCCAGCATCGCCTGTTACATCTGTGCTGAACTGTCGCTCCTCTTCTTCGGGGCTCTGTCCCCGCCTATCCTATCTGGGGTTCCGTATCGGTCATTACCGTTCTGCTGGCAGCAAATTACCAGTTCTATTGCAAGTCTGTCTCCCCATTTGACTCCAGGTCTGGACCATAACAGTTACTCTTTAAAACTAAGCCCCAGTCTTTTGATCTCAGCACTGAAGAACATTATTGGAGCTATCGTGAGCAAGCCGCATGCTTACTTGTCAACGAGCCCCCATCACACCCGGGCCCAGGATCAACTGCACCACCAGCACCCCACACTGTAAATGACCACACTCCAAGCACACGCAAACCTGGGCTGTGTTAGGCAGAGTTTAAAGTGCTTTTTGAGCGCACCAGCTGCTCTTCCGCAGACCGATGAATTCCAGAGAGCAGCACGATGGCCATCCCGCTGGCTCCCGCACAAGAGCGCTTGAGTGCGCCTCTCAGCTTCCAATCGAAAAAACGGCCCACGTCTATCACATCTGGCCAACTTTAAAACAGCGCGTGTCCCGATAACGGGGAAGGCTGCGTGCGCTAGCATGGAGAGACGGGTGCTATAAATACACACCAGAGTGAGTAATTACCGCCTCAGGGGATAGGCAGAGAAAGCTAAATCGTGAAGGATAGAAACACACAGCTGTCCCTTGCTTCTGAGATACACGGCTCCCGCGGAACAGACCACTCTTCTTCTGCCGTAACGAACTCGCGTACCGTGGCAGCCGCCGCGCATATTACTGCCGCATGCCAATTAGGCCGTCTCCTTTAGCCCAGGGCCTGAAATTAAAGCCGCTGACGATCAGAGTACTCCGCACTGCTTTGTTACTGGCAGTCGTCAGGGACGGCGGTGGGTAAAGTGGTCTTTTTTCCTTGCTGCTGCTGATTCTGTTCATAGTAGTTGCAGGTGGTGATCGTGGCATTGTCTGCGTTTCACCTGCACTGTCATAAACTTCCACCTTCTTGCCAGTTTTTCTGACTGTAATTTTACAATCAGTTTGTTACAGAGGTTCCGTGTATGTTAAGTGTAAACCACAGACAAATGCGCACAGGACTCTCCTTACAGTTTACTTAACAAGGAAACAATGCGTTAATTTAACTGTTAAATTCAGTCAGTTTATAACAATGTGCTCCTGTTCAAGGGGAGAAGGTGACTTAGATGACAGTTGTTTTTTTTTGGGACGCAGATTGGGATATAAGAAAAATTCCTGTATATTCCCTGATAAATTCCTATATAAGAAGAATTGCAGGGGTCAGTGAAGCTCAGGACATACAGTCTGATGCTGAAGTACTGGAGCTCTTGATAAAAATAACATTAAAAAAAAAAAAAGAAAAAGGGCTGCACATCGCACCACAGGTGAGAATCAATATGATCCAACTCAAAAATAATATCCTTTTACTTCCACGTGTATTGCCATGTTTCAATGTTTTTTTTTTTCGCAAAGATATATATTTTTTAATTAAAATTGTTGATGTCAAAATGATTGAAACCCTTGGTTTAGATTTTTTTTTTTTTTTGACTAAAAATGACAGCTCTAAGTCTTCTATAATTTGTGTTAAGGTTAGAGAACCCATTTAGAGAGATTTTTGACCATTACACCACAAGATTTTCAAGATCATTGATGACCGCTGGTTTACGCTTTTGGATTGCCCTCTCCAGTTCATACTTTCAATAGGATTTAAGCCCAGAGACTGAGGTGGCCATCGAATAGCATAGGTGACTTTCTCTTTCACTTAACAATTAATATGTGGATTTTGATGTACTCATATGTCTGGTCATTGTCATGTTGGATGTGCCCTCCATTTTTGCTTCAGTAAATATGATTGCAGCAGTTTTAATGCACATGAGGCTACCTGTTTCAATGATGTTATGTGATAACAGGCCCCAAGATATTTTAAAATCCTTTGGCTTCCCTTGGACTAAAAACAGGTGTTTATATTTTGTGCATCAACTTAATAAAAAAAGAGGACTAGATCAAATTCTTTTTGAAGTGATCATATCTAAGAATTCGGTTTGACTCGGCGAAATGAAATCTAATTGATATAACCTTTTTTATTTTCCTGACACTCTTAATATATTCCTTGACTGTTCATTCTCTGTCAGGCATTCTGTTCTGTGTCGAATTTTAGCTTTTTTCGCTGGTCAGGCTGCGCGAATGAAGCCATGTTTCAAAATTCACATCTCCTGGATGGCTGTCAATGAAGTCAAATGAGACAGAGGTGCAATCTATTGCCAGTGTGCTTCAGGATATCCAGGGATGTCTATAGATATTATGACACTGTGCAGACCGGAGAAGAGGCTTCAGAAATGTCCAAAATGTACAATCTACACATTTTGAAAATTGTTGGCAGTGCTCGGCCTTGGGTATTACCTTGGATCGGCTTCCATCAAAAGCACCATCTCAAGTCTCTGCGAGGTGAGGAACAGAGAAAAGAGACGAATGGGGAAAAAAAAGAGAGAGAAAGCTCTTCCCTGAATCTGCTGCGTTGACAAAGTGTGAAATGCTGGATGTGAACTTTTTACATCCGTCAAAAAAAGCCCTTTTCAGCAGACTGTACCCTGAATGATGCCGAACTTACCTTTCGTTGACCTCGTATTGTGGCCCTGGAGTGTAAATAGGAGGCATTATTTAGCTGAGCCCAATGGAGCTTTGAAGTATGCTGATTTTCCAGTCAAATACGGGAGATAATATTCAGCACTGTAGGGATTAGACACACATTTGGGAACAGAAATATAGACACACACACATATGCAAGGCACACACTCACAAACAAGTACATGCACATGCAAAAAGACACAGGCATTCATACATACAGAAACACACATATTGACATGCAAATAGATGCAAGCGCATATGTGCACACGCACATGTACATACACACACACACACACACACACATGCACTCACAAATATACACACAAGTACACTCCTTCACAAATATACACACATGCTCACATGCATGAAAAACACATACATTTCGTCAGCCTCATAGCATAATTGCCTATCTCACTTTTTAAAATAATTTCATAGAATGAGTTTTATTAATTTTTTTTTAAGGTTTTGAGAATAAAAGGAAAAAATACATTTTTACCAACACAAAAGAACAGGCAGCCGATATCTCAATTTGGCAAAAAATGGACAGAAGCAATGATGTTACGAGGCTAACGAGTTGCAAGCACACACAGACACACACAGACACACGTACCCACAGACATGCAGACTGACACATGCACATGCATGTGCAAGGGAAAACACACACACTCACTCATGCACAAACATACAAGCACATGTACTGACTTACATTCTCACGTGCATAAAAACGCATACATTCGCAAGCACACACAGACGCGCACACACGAACACACATACCCACAAACAAATAGACAGACAAGTGCACATACAAGCACAGGTGCACGCACACAGACACATGCATTGAGAGTGTGAGAGAACGAGAGAAGTGCCGGGTATACTTCGCTTCTCTAGTTTATTTTAGGCACTTAGAGCAATTAGCATGAAGAGCTTCGCCTGACAAGACCAGCTGAGCAATTGATTGCGGTTATTTATAACAGTGATAGCACTGGAGTGTGGGAATACTTTACTCTCAGCCGGTCTCTAATGGGAGGTCAGGCCAATTTTCTTATCCAAATTAATTCAAGAAGCATAAAAAAAGCCCTCTGAGATGGGAACAGCCTTATACTTAACAAGGGACAGGATCTGTTCCACCTCATGAGGTAGTTTTAAATCTCACTGAAGTAACATTATAATGCCCTATAGTCTCCATGCAAGGAAAGGCTTCCATACGATCAACGCCAGCTTGAAGGGAAGATACTGTGAAACATAGCTGCATAGCGTGTAAACCTCAGCATTTATTACAACACCTTTCATAGTGTCCTGAATGCACACTGCCAAAAATCAATAAAAAGTCCATCCAAACAAATATTTTGTCTGATGATAACGCTTAAAATTGTATTCGTGTTATTGCCAATGTTATGAGGCAGTTTTGACTCTTGCCAAGATTAGCCCAGTGTGTTAGCAAACAGCAGACCAACCTTGAAACAAGCAAACATCTCTTGTTTGAGAGAGTAAAAAAATCTCCTTACAAGACTGAAACTCTCGTTAAGGCAGACATTATTCGGAGTGTTAAAGTCCTGCATCTGGAAAATCCTACAAGGTGAATCCTACAGGCTAGTCTGGAGAGCCAGGGCTGTTGCCTGGCGGATTTGTGCTACTTGAATTTGGGTCATTACCCGTGACCTGGCGCATCAATTCACCACAAGACACCAGCCACGGGGCTGGCATTAGTATCGACAGGAGCCCTGGGGTTCGGCAGAAGTGGAAGGGCTCCAGGATGGAACAGGCAAGTGCAGAAAATGTATCAATTTCAATTAACTGCGGATTATTGGCCAAGGCCCTGTCAGGTGACCCGCTCAGAGAATCAATGCACAAATGCCCTTGTGTTGACAAGGTGGTCCAAGGGAAAGTGGGAGATAAACTGATCAGGCCTTTACCCCAGGCTGCCTGAATTCTAGTTGGATTGAAAGAGCAGGCCTTATGAATGCTTTTTTTGCAGGTGTAGGACTGCAAGAATCAGTATCTATTTCAACGTGTGTCATTGGCAAGCTCTTGAACTCCATACAGAGAGTGTTAAGCACTGGTCCGTCTTGCGTCAGGATTCACCTAGACAACACAGCACCCCAGCTGGCTTTTACAAGCTCAGTCTGAAATTGCGATAATTTAAAAAGTTGCTTTTTAAATGCTTTGCTTTCTGAGATATATGAACAAATAATTACGTTTTATTTTCTAGTTTTAGCTACACATACACATTTGTGTTTGACGTTGTTCTATCGTACAGGTTTTCAAGGTCTCAGTCAAAAACTTATATGTCATTAGTCCGAGTCCGACGTGACAATGCTGCCAAATGTAGCCGATGACAGAGCATTGCATCTGGGGACTTGCTCTACCACAATGCGCAAAAACACAAATAAGCAGGTAGCTAATAATATTCTTTGAGATTATTATACTATACTGTACGATGCATTTCTGAGCTCTGGGTCTTGTCTCTATAATGATGCTCCACATCCTCGCCTGTTCTCTTCTCCGGCAGGCTGTAAGATAAATTGCATTTGAGAACTGCCTGAGCATAAGGCCTCTGTTCTCATAATCATTTCCTTTCCTTTACAAGACCAGATCCAAATCCAGAACAACGAACAGCTACATCAAAGAATACGGAAGGGAAATGTCCCTCAAAAAAAAAATATGGGTCATTTTCCATTGCTGCTGTTAGCTAATACTCCCACTGCACATCAACATTGCCATTAACCGAACATATTGCAGCAGGACACCTGAATAGAGCAGACTCCCTATACTTGGCATTGGATTCTTGAAGGATTGTCTTGCATGCAGAAATTCTTTGCCCCTCTGTCTGCAAGGATGCAAAAGCTTTTCATTTATTCCCAGGGCTCGAACCCCACCACCTTAACACAAGAGGAGTATTATACTGCTACCTGTAGCGATGCCCTTGGGTCTGGTTCAAAGGGGCAGTGGACATGCTTTCAAGCCAGGTCAAGGACCCCAGACAGAGAGCTAGCTTGGTGAGCAGGTCAGGGAAAATACTCACAGGCTTTTCTCCTGCTGCGAATGGAGACTAGTTGTCCAAAATTTTAAAATCAATGGGTCTCATTCATGAAACGTTAGTAAATTTGTGTGTAGATTTGCTCATAAAAACCTATGCTACTAAAACCTACTCCGGATTCATGAACACCGCGGGAAACTCAGATCTGATCATAAACACGTGTGTAAGATCATGAATGCCAATCCATTGTAAAGTGAGAGCGCGCTCCCGGTAATCAGCTATTAGCATAAATCCCCGCCCATGAATTGCCAATGACCACCATATAAGGAGGTGTAAATGCATCCAGTCGACCTGTCAGTCGTGGCGCAAACAAAGAAAGAGAGAGAAAGAAAAAAGAATTTTTCTGAAGCCGAGATAGAAATAATTTTGGGCGAAGTGGAGTTAAGAAAAAACATTTCATTTTCATCTGTTAGCAGTGGTGTGACAGGGACAGACAAAGCGAAGGCCTGGAGGGAGGTTACAGATGCCGTTAATGTTGTCTCTGTGGTCCGAAGAACCATGTCCGAGGTGAAGCGTAAATGGTTTGAGATGAAACTGGAGGCAAAGAAACGCATAAGCGGACACAAAAAAAAAAAAACATCAGCCGGGAGGAGGAGGCTCACAGTCACAACTATCAACTGCAGACGAGCGCATTGCTGGCATAATTGGGGAGACCTCTCTGTCAGGAATTATACCTGACGGAGACAGCGACATGCCTCCACTTTTATTTTTTTATTATCACTAAATTAATAAATTATCATTTATTATCATTCATTCAACATGAAGACAGAACGTGTAATCTATTGAGTCGATTCACATAGATAATTCACAATCATGAACCAAATCTGGATCTTAAACCTGCCAATTGCCAACTAATTTAACTAAATGTGTTAAATTTTTAATCG
Organism: Gymnothorax javanicus; assembly: GCA_029692085.1. Taxonomy (NCBI): domain Eukaryota; kingdom Metazoa; phylum Chordata; class Actinopteri; order Anguilliformes; family Muraenidae; genus Gymnothorax; species Gymnothorax javanicus. The sequence continues at coordinate 13,591,512 of CM056202.1, read as the reverse complement.
TTTGTCATGTTTAGGCTATATCACGTTTCAAAGGCATCTGCGTATTGTGTACATAACAGAGCGCAATATGAATTAAAATTGTAATTTCCAATAGTGACAAGCATTATTTGTGTGCTTTCTTAAATTTACACAAGCACTACGCGTGGTCAGCAGCATGCGTAGATTTTGTTAGTAGCTACGAAAAGATCGGAGCTACTAAAATATTGATGAATGCGGAGATGCACGTAAATTTCCGTCTGTGAACAGTTTACACACAAATTCGTTCTGCTCACGTTTCATGAATGAGACCCATTTCCATTAACCAAGGAGCACAACCTGGAATCCTAATTTTATTTTTTACTTATCCTTTATTTAACCCGGGAAGTCCCGTTGAGATTGAAATGTCTTTTTCAAGGGAGCCCTGGGGGTTGTGGTGGAGAGGGAGAGGATAAGTTGCACAGCCAATTAGATCAGGGGATGATTAGGTGGCAGGTCGAAAGAGCCAGGTTGGGAGTTTAGCCAGGACACCAGGGGACCCCCTACTCTTGTCGAAGAGTGTCATAGGATCTTTGATTACCACAGTGAGTCAGGACCTCGGTTTAACATCTCATTCGAAAGATATCTAGCAGGGTGGATATCTATGCTGAGTTTGGTTTTTGTTTTCTTAATATGGTTTTTCACCAAATAAACAATGATATCCCATCAAGTTTTAAATTGGATATATCCTGGTTTTGTCATAATTGGTTATTTATCAAAAATATTTCACCAAATAGAGACAAGTTTTCATGCTAACACTTAGCTTATCTTTTACTGGCTTTTTTCACAGGCCGCAGAAATGTTAACTTGATAATCAGACAGGGAAGACCAGTGGACCAGAGTAACACAAAATGAATGGCACCCAAAATTAAAGTGCTGTTTACGAAGCACTATTGCGCAGTATCCTTCAGTATACACAACCCCATTTCCAAAAAAGTTGGGACGCTGTGTAAAATGTAAATAAAAACAATGCAATGATTGTCAAACCATTTGAAAATAGTACAAAGACAATATATCAGACGTTGAAACTGAGATTTGTACTTGTTTATTAAAGGAATAAGCCCCGAGAAGCAGTGGGTTACAGTGATTTTATAACGGCGGAGGGGCGTTCTAAGGCACGATGCGCAGCGGCCCCTCCGCCGTTATAAAATCACTGTAACCCACTGCTTCAAGGGGCTTATTGCTTTTATAAAACGGTTACCCTACATATAGCCCATTAAATAAACACACAAGAAAAAAAAAACAATTTATTGGTAATAATGCAACCATAAAATTGAGAACTATTCTTTCTTCCGCCAAGCAAGATTGGACAGAATGGTTGGCAAGCAACACAGACGCTAAGATTGCTTTTTCATCTAGCGTCATTATCATGTCACATCAGGCTATTTGGGCTCATTAATATAGATATACTATGAAAGCACGCTATTTGGAATGTCTCTTCCGGTCTCCCGAAGGCCCCGTTAAGTAATTTTACGATCATTTCGGTTTCGGTTTTCGAGTTTCCTTGTTCTCAACTCGCGCCGATCGGCCATATCATTACAACCAGCAGTGAGAGTAGGGAACAAGATTGACTTTTGTCCTCCACACTTGCCGGTGTCCGGGAAAATATGTTGAATTGTGCATTAGTTTGCTAGCCAGCTTGTCAACTAGCTAGCATTCACTACAATGGATGTGGTTACCCTACACATAGCCCATAAAATAAACACACAAGAAAAAAATTCAACAATTCATCGCTAATACTGAAATAGCGAGCTAGTTAGCAACGTAGCTAGCAAGCTAAAGTGATATCGAACTCTATAATGCTATAGCTAGCTAGGTAGATAGCCAACTGGTTAGCGGGTTAAAAGGCTAAACTTCGCTAACACTGAAATAGCGAGCTAAAAGACTTGAAACAAACGTAACCTAAAGAGTCAGTTGAGCGCAGAGTAGTTGGTTGCTAGGCCAGCCGCGCAGGGATATTTTCTGCTGCGGTCTGCCTCAGAATGCAGTGGGTCACACTGATTTTATACCATCATGGAACGCGGCTCAACCAATCACATTTAAGGATGGGAAGCACCCATTTTATAATGGAAAATATACGCTCGTTTTGAATTTGATGCCAGCAACTCAGTTCAAAAAAGTTGCCACGGGGGTATGTTTACCACTATGTTGCATCATGTCTTCTTTAATCAACATTCTGTTAGCATTAGGGAACTAAAGAGACCTACTGCTATAGTTTTGAAAGCAAAATGTTTTCTAATTCTTGTTTTATGTAGGATTTCAGCAGCTCAGTACTTTGCAGCCTCCTTTGTCATATTTTCAATTTCATAATCCACCAAATATTGTCAGTGGGTGACCGGACTGGACTGCAGGTGGACCACTTTAGCACCCAGACTCTTTTACAACAGAGTCATGTTGTTGAAATATGTGCAGAGTATGGTGTTTGGCATGGTGTTGCTGAAATGAGCAAGGCTTTCCCTTAAAAAAAGGCATCTGGATGGAGATAAATGTTGCACCAAAACCTGTATATATTGTTCACCATGCGCAAGTCATATCATAGACGCTGGCTTTTGAATTCTTTGCTGATAACAACCTGGATGGTCCCTCTTCTCTTTACCCCAGAAGTATTCCTGAGTCCATGCAGTGATTTCCACTACAGAATCCTGTCTGTTTTTAATGGAGTGCCACCTGAGGACCTGAAAATCACAGCCATTCAAAATTGGATTTTGGCCTCGTCCCATGCGTACAGATATTTTTCTGGATACTTTTAAAAAAACATTTTGCTGGCATCAAATTGAAAATGAGCAGATATTTTTCAAACCGTAACATTTCTCAGTTTCAACATTTGATACCCTGTCTTTGTCCTGTTTTCAATTAAATAAAGGGTTTTAATCGATTTGCAAATTATTACATTCTGTTTTATTTACATTTAACTCGATGTCCCAACTTTTTTGGAAATGGGGTTGTGCATGGCTGGATTTATTAAATTTTTACTAAACAGGAAGTTGCCCTGAGTCCATAATCTCCAGCTGCCAGGGGTTCTCTCACGCATTTGCGTGGCACACCCATGATAGCAACTCCGGATAGGTTTTTAACTTTGTAACTGGCTAGTTGAAAGAACATACTTTGCATAGAAGCCTCTACACAAGGAAAGCTACAATGACAAAGCCATGTCAATGCATAAGTTTTTACCATCCACAGTAGGCTGTGAAAGTTAGCATGCACAGAGATTTTCCTAAGTCGAAAAAGTTGTGTTACTTTTTATTCACAAGTTCAGTTCATGGAATCTCTTGGCAATTTTATGATTTGTGTGCCTGTTCTACGGCTACAGTAAATGATTTGAAAATGGTGCAACACCAGACAGATGGTTTTATTTATGGTTGCCTCTGCCAAGGAGGCTACGGTTTCATTTTGGTTTGTTTGTTAGTCAGCAGGATTACAGAAAACTACTCTCTAATTTTCATGAAACATGGTGGAGGGGTGTAGCATGGGCCAAGGAATTAAATTTTAATTTGGAGTGGATCCAAATCAGGGGGCAGAAACAAATTATTTTTGCACTTTGTTAACATTCAGAGTTAGGAAACGAGGGCTGTATCTTTCCCTGGTTTTCACTCCAACTTCTGACCTTAAATTAGTTAATTATCTTTATAAACTAAACTATGAAATCTAACGTTTCTGCTGTACTTCTTCATCATTGATGACCACCAAAGGCTGTTCTTGTCTGCCTGCATAAAACATGTTTCTTTGAGCTAATTCATGTGTTAATCTGTTTTTGTATACAACCAATAAGCTCAATTAGTCAGGGTAATTGATCGAAATAAAAACCTGCATACACACCGGCCCTCCAGGACCGGAATCGCACACCCCTGCTCAACATTACTAGATTGGGCATTTAGCCTTGGGGCCAGGTCACACGGTAACCGAGTTACAAAATTGGTGTATTTTGTATCATAGCTCCAAAACTAAGCAAGATAAGATCTATCTTACTTAGTTTTGGAGCTATGATACAAAATACACCAATTTTGTAACTCCGTTACCGCGTGACCTGGCCCCTTAGCGTAGGTCAGTACTCTCTGAGCGCCCTTTCAGTTACTCCAAGGTTGTTTTGTTTTTTTTTTGTTTTTTTTCCATATTCCACAAGCTAAATCCTAAATTCTCAAACTCAAGATAAATAAAGATATGTGGACAATCTGCAAAAACTGAAGTTGAAATGATAAAATCACCAGATTCAGTAGGGGGTGAACATGAAAAGAAAAGGCAAAGTTATACTGACAAGTTGGGCTCTTTCTTATAGCCATTACCACTTATCATCATTTCCAAAGGCTTTCTACAGACGAAAGGATCTACTTCACTTAATCAGAGCTGTAATAATTGTGCTTGAATGGAGTCCCTGCTCTGGCCACCTGCTGACTGCCATTGTGAAGTCTGACTTACAGACCAAGAGAATCAATTCCCCAGTCACTCCCAGCTGAAGAGCATCATCAAAAGTGACTTCAAACTTATTTTTAATCAGTGAATTAGTTATGATCATTCCATAATGCAAAAAGACGCCCCCCCATTCGTTTTGCAGATATGAAAGTAAATTTTGATCAAAGCTGCATCAAGTACCCCCCCCCCCCATCTCCCCCTTCACTACAAGATGCTGAAAAAAGTATGAAACGCAGGAGAGTGAAGAAATCCGCATTACCGATGGTCCGCGGAGTATCGAGTTCACATCAGTCGGCGAGATGACGGGTCAGTTCCAGGTGGAACTGTTTGATCTTTCAAGGGCGGCTTTGTCACCCCCCCCCCACTCTCGACTCCCCTCCAGCATTTCAAAGCCCTTCCATTTTCCCCCACCAGCAAGCTGAGGGACCACAACTCAGATTGGGATATTAGTCAGGCTGTCATATCTGCGTCAGCTTACGGGTTCAAACCGAGGTTGGTCATTTCTCAGGAGTGTAGATGTGCTGTCTGAAAACCGTCAAAAAAAAAAAAAAAAACTTTGGATCAACTCTGTCCACAACATCAGTTGTGGCAGAGGAGATAACTTTTCTTACACGCAACTAAAATTTTACTGCACTCTGAAACATGGTGCGTTTCAAATAAACACTCCAGTAAGATGTGAACCCATGGCCACATTCATGTTTAGTGCTGTAACCCTTCCTGGCGTTAAATGGGAAAAGCTAGTAAGTCACATTTCAGACATTTTGCAAAAAATGGGGAAAACATATCCAATCACGTCAATAAGGCCATGCGACATAAATCTGGTAGATGGCATGGTAGAATCACCCCGAATAGACTACTTTTGAACCTCTATCAGTGGAATCCAGAAATTGATAACGTTACATTTTGTAATGCTACTTACTGTCTCTTTCCACCTGTGCTATTATCGTGGAAAAAGATGGCAAGTCACATATTTTCTTCATTGGTCACCTTTTTGAGCAGGGAACTAAGAAAATTACATCTGTAATACAAGTGTCTTCTTTTTTTCCTCTTTATTTGAAACTTATTTCTTTGCTTCAGTACAAGCGTAGAAAGCCAATGGAAGAAGCCAGTAAGTGCACTTTCCATTATATGCCACAGGATACTGAGGAGCCAAAAGCTAATGAGTACACTTACTAGCTCCTGGATTCTCAAGCTGGCAGGGACAAATAATAGTATGTGCTCTTACTAAAATGTTTCATGAACTTACTAGTTTTTGCCATTCCTTTGTTTGGTGTTTTTTGGAAACCTGATACATTTCCAGTGTGAAATGATGCGGAGGCAGCCAGTGAGTCCAAAGAAAGATCAAACTAATTTTTTCTCAAACGTGTGACTTACTAGCTTTTTTCCAGTAAATGCTAGATCTAGACACAAGTAAAATTTCAACAGATTACTGACCCATTTCTGCCATTATTCTGGAAAATAAAAAACTCAACTGGATATTCATTCAAGCCCATTCACTCTGAATCCAAGGCAATTAAATAAAATATCCATTCATTTCTTCTCGTCCAGCAAGTGTTTTTCAAAGAACTTCTCTTCATTCCGCATTTTTGTAGCTGCCATGGCTTTTGTAATATGATTCCTCTTGCTCCAAAACAAAAAAATGTAAACAACTCGAGGCCATCTTGAACACACATGATCTCTATCCATGTGCATCTATCTGCATCCAAAGTTAATATCTTTTTGGTCAATGAGTTTTAATCGCCTCCAAAAAATTCCAAAATAGCTTTCCTTCAGCATTATCCAAAAGATTGAGAATGTGGCTTGTCAGAAGGGACATGTTTTCAACAGGCTACTCATTAACTGATTTCTTTGCACACATCTGATTAACAAGCAGCACAATAGCTAGAGACTCCAGAACTTTCAGTTATAGCCTATATATATATGAGCATTTATGGTTTGTTAAGCAGATGCAACCTCTTAGTGGGCTGTTTCCATTTTGGCAACATTCTCAAGCTTTTGGATATAGCAAACGCAGAATGGAAAGCTCTTGGGAGGTTTTGAGTCCCTGGCTACCATTATATGTGTATTTCAGCACGTTAAGGTGGGCAAAGCAGTGCTATTAAAATATCTCCCTTCTGAAATGTTCTCAAGGCTTTGGGTATACAGCACTGTACAAAAGTCTTAGGCACATTTAAAGCAATTTTGTCGGGCAAATATGCTTGCAAAAATAATGACATTAAAAACTTCTAATGACTGAAAATGTGATAGACAGAGCTGTAAACTGTTAAAAATAAATCTAACCAATATTTGGAGTGACTACGCTTTGCCTAAAAATTAGGGGCACTGTCCAGTCGTGCTATAGTTTTATCAGATGATTGGCTTTTTGCTTGTTCCAAGCAGAGGGGAAAACTTGCCACCGTTCTTCTGCAGACTGACTGACTCACGTGTGTTTATCCCTCCAAGTAATTGCAGACAGCCTTGATGATGTTGACATCAGGGCGCTGTCAAGACTGTATAATCTGTATCAACTGTTAATAATGAAGTACAAATTTTTATTTATAAAACTATTATCCAAATTTGCATTTGGAATATCAAATTTACTTTTAATTTCAGCAACTCTAATATGGAAAACAAAAAGCAAACATCTAAAGCCAACTTTAAATTTTAAAAAATGCAGGGTGTCAAAGACTTTTGCGCAGCACTGTATCTAGTACTGTGAAATTATCATGAATGTGAGTTTTGGAGTATCTACCAGTCATTTTTGATACTTTGAACGGCGTTAATCATTTTGGACTGTCCCAATTTAAATGCTTTCAACATAAGGGCAATTTTACGCTAACCTAGGCCATCAACAATACTTCAAAAATGAGCAGTAATTCCTACTTTATGCTGGGTATGGCTGATGATGTTGATATGTATTTGGAAAAGTAGCTCATTAGCAATCATCATGCCAAGTTTCAACAAAATCGGCCGAGTACTTTTCCTATAATGTCCAAATGTGTCCAAATATTGGACGGAATATTGTGTCTCATAAAAATTTATCATTTACATGAACTGTTGTAGCTTTTGTTGTGTGTGTCCACATAAATTTTTTATCACAATACTAACAGATTGAAGTGTCACAAAAAATGAAAGCTATTTGCCTTGAGTGTAGAGCAACTATTAATTCACCTTTCATATTGTTTACTTTATGCTATTTTTTCCGTCCAACATGTCCACTCCGACACATTGGTCTGTACCTATTGCCACAGAATGGGGAAGCCCATTATTTTGGATTTATATAACAGACATTATGAGGAGATATTCAGTAAAAGTTCAATATTTTACATTGTTGGTACTTCCACCTGTTGTCAAGGTACCAAACATCTTCTGTCCAAACGTGTCCACTCCGACACATTTGTTGTTCTGCTTGTTGTGTGTCTTTAGTGTTGCTGAATGTAAGACATTTTCTGTTTAATACATAGGCAAATTTGCGATAATAATTTTAGTAACTATAAGTTTCTGAAAGATCACATGCTTCATTGTTACATGTAGGCCAAGCATAATGTCCAGTGATTGTCCACTCCGACACAAGACATGAAAAAATATTTGGCTTCCAGCAGAAGTGGAAGACATTCAAGATGAATCAGCTACCATCAACTTTATGAAGCCCCAGGCTGGACAGAATCGTTTTGTCTGGCCCACAAAGCCTGAAAGGGACACACTCCCTGTTCAAGAGATCCTAGCTATGTAGCCTGGATGATCCGCCTGCTCCAGCTCCCAGACGACATTTTAGTCTCCCAGATAAAACATACATGGTTGCTGAAGCCACTATGGCCAGTTTAATGAAATGATTGTATCCCCGGACAACGTCAGAGATACCATGGATGATGTCCAAATGTTTGTCCACTCCGACACATATGGAGCATGTTCAAATATTCCGTGTTAATGACATTCAAGGCTTAGTTCAGGGTTCTGATGTTAGAGATAATACTAGTAACTTTAGGGAGATACAAGAGAACTGTCTTTGCAGTATTATTTTGCCTGTTTTGGAAGAATAACTTTAGTTCCTGTACATATTTTTTTACATTTGGCAAGTAAGCGAAATTCTTTCTCTAAATTTTGATTAGCAGTACTTGGCATTTGCATAAAATATGATTTGGTGAACCTACTCTGCAATGTAGATGACCCAACACAAGGTTAAAAGGTTTATTATATAATCTTATATAATTCTGTATGTCCTAAAAATGTCCACTCCGGCACAAATGAACTAAAATTGTTGTTGAGGCAATTGATGCCAAACAATTTTGCCTATGACAAAAGTAGGAGCACCTACAGATGGGTCAGGTGTTTGACTTTGGACATAACTATGCAATTTATTGTGTAATTTGCATACTCTAACAAACAGTTTACATGAGCATTTTCAAAATTTGCAGATAGCACTTGCTGAAAACTTAATTTTCTCTATTGTTTATGATACATATAGATATGGAAGTATTTTTGTATCAAATTTTGATGTTCAGGTGTTATTACAGATCAGCAAACCACAACATTTTGGTACGTACCATATACTCAGGTGCTCAGTTTTTTAGTTGTTGAATAAATAATTTTTCGCAAGTAACTCAACTTGTTATTATTGCAAAACTGTCATTACATCTGTAGCTTACTAACATTAATTTTCCATAAATATAAGATCTGCTGTTTTAATATCCACTGGAAGTAACATAACAAAATGCATTTCAAATTTTGACCCCATGAGACACGGATGGCCTAAGTTGTGAAATTGCCCATATATTTGATTCCAAATAAATAGGTCATTGCTCAGTATCAAAATGACACAATCATTAACTCCTGGATAAGCTGTTTATGAATCTTACCGCCCGTGGTCGCACTAACGGCAAATTCATTGATTGATTGAATACTGAGTGATGCTCGAGTTTAATCACAACACTCCTTCCTAAGCTTCGCTTATCCAGGAGTATTAAAATCAGTAATTAATGGCGTAAAAGAGAATGTTATTACGTATGTTCATTGCTATGTTCACTCCCCCTCTTTTGTCAATCAGCACTTCTCACTTCCTTTTATGGGAAGTCCTCTGCACTCTTTTGTCATTTGACATGGTGACAGTTTATGTCATTGGTAAATTGTGCCTCTGGAACCATGTCGGTTGTTCGTGTGATGGGATGTTTATAGGATCCCTCTTCGCTCATAGACATTGTGCCTCATGCGGCAACATTCTCTTAAAATTTTTTTATATTTTCTGTTATTTATTTGTTAAGAGAAAAAATAAGAAGGTCAACTCCAGATGCACCAAATATTCTTACCATCCAAATCTGCTCAAACCCATGAGTACTGAATGATGAATCCCATGTCATTGTAATTTGGAGGCGTGTGGCCGATTGTTTGTAATTAGCATAGGTAATGCCCGCTTAACACCATATAAGGGCAGGTGTTGTCCTACGTGCAAATAGCCGACGTTGGCACAACAATTGGAGAGATGCCACCGAAAAAGATTGTAAGAAGAACTTCAGCAGCAGCAAAATTGAAGTATTGTTAATTCAACTTAATCTTCCACAGGTTTATTGAGTCTTAACTGGGATCAATTGACCTATTGTATTTTTAACCACAAATTAAATATTCCAGTAATTAAAATTCATTTAAGACATAAGACATGTGATTCTATTACACATATGTGAACTTGGATGGAGTGCCCATAAGTTATATGGATTTTTACCCAATTACACAGTTTACAGACATTAAAATAAAGTTAAACAGATTTTTAATTCCAGCCACGAACCATAGCTGGTATTGGAATCATAAGTTCTGTATGTCTATCTGAATTAACACACTTACATCAAATCTGTTTTAGACTCAACCTTAAGACATTACGGGCCAGTTTCACAGCAATGGATTAAGCTTAGTCCTGGACTAAATTGAGTTTTATATGGAGAATCTCCTTTAAAATTTGATGTTAGTCCAGGATTAAGCTTAATCTGTGTCTGTGAAACTGACCCCAAATATCACTGGCTAGGATTAAAAGAAACTTTGATCTTGAAGATGGGTATAATAGGTGCATAGATTATGTTTATCATCATTATACATGCTGGAATCGACCCCGCTTCAGGCAGCCGCCCTGCTGTCATCGCACCTGGTTCGATTCTAGATGGTCTCCAGTTAGAAAAAACTTTCATCAAAATATTAATTATTGGAAACTATTCATTTTGACAACAATAAAAGAGCACATGAACACACACGAAGAAAACAACAACCAGATGCTTCCTTTCGTAGCTCAACACAATTTGCCATCGACAATAGTGCACCACTTTTCGGAGCTTCTGCTCATCACGTGTACGGACCATGTAGACTGTATTAAACAAGATACAGTCTGTAGCACTGCACAGAAGTATCAGTTGCATCAGTGCAAACTCAAAACAATTTATCAACAAGACCTTGGTTCCCGAGGCTGCACAGCATTGGCTATTACGGGACGTCACCCTTCTCACTCGTGATATACCAGTGGAATGGTAAGAAAATGGATAAGAGATTTGCAATTTCTGGTCAAAATTTCCAGAGTGGAGCGCAATGGAGGATCCCTGACAGGCCCGCTTGTAAAATCGGCGCATTTGGGGCAATTTTCACTGTCCTGGATGAAGCTTTGAGGTTTTTCATTTTCAATCTTGAATTGGAAGCTTTTTAAGCTGTTAAAAATATTTAATTGAAATGTTTATGCTCCATTTACAACTTCATTAAAGAAAAAGTAGTTATATTTAAAAAAAAAAAAAAAAAAAAAAAAAAAAAAAATCTTGCGGAGTGTAACGCCATGCCCTTAAACATAAGCCTATTAACACCTAGGGCTCTAAATTCGTAGACCAGGCACAGGCGTGGCGCAGGCGCGGCGAATCGGGGGTGCGCCGCGCCAGCGGGGTGTGTCCAGGCGTATGTTACAATTTCGTGCCCGGCGTAGCCTGGCGCAAGTACTCCTCTGTCCCGCCTCGGTCCCTCCTGCCGGCGCAAGTGGCAAAGAAGGCGTGTTTGGGTATAACACAGCCGAGTCAAATCTTCACCAATCAAATGAGCTCCTCTCCTCACCTTTAATGTGTCGGACTATAGAAGCCTCTGTCCTATATCTGCATGATGCGTTAATGTTGCATTTTACTTTGCTGCTTCAGGCATGTTTTCTGCACCGCTTACGCCTATATTAAGCATTACGAATATGAGTTAGCTGGCTAGCTAGGGCATTCTCGAATTATTACCATTAGCGAACTTGAATGGAATTTCAAAACGAAACTACGTCAGATCATTCAAACTTATGAAGTTGGAATGAAATACGACGGTTGTTCATTTATTTCTTCTGCCTGCATCATTGGGAAGAGAAACGATGGATAGCGTGTTCCTATTATTACACCCTGTTGCTGCTTAAAATTTTGGGATTAACATGCATGGACAACAATGCAAGATACGTTACACATTTATTTTCAATATGTAATCTTATCTCAGTACGAGATCATAGCAATCAGGCTGAATTCCTTTCCCCCACTAAAAACGATAAAACCTAAGTGACAATAATAGTATTAAGCTGCTTGCACACTGGACCTTGAAACAAATTTTTGCACGACAGATTACATTCAAAGTCAATGCAAAGGCGCGAATACACGATAGACCCCTGCGTGTCACTGTGGGTGGATATACAGTCATGCCTTAAATTATTCATACCCCTACTAACTTTTGGGTTTTTTCGAGATATTTTTTGACAAATCAAATTTGTTCTTGCACAAATGACACAGTAAGTTGACATAAGGCTGTAAGAAGTACAGTACACAATTTTACGAGAAATACAATACTTTTTGGTATTTTACGCAGTGTCTACGTTTTATTCTTTATTTCGTTTCAAATCTGTTCTCATACTAATACTTTTACTTTTTGCTGGCTGCCGTACATGGAGTATTTTGCATTTCGCCTCGGACAGTCTTGATCGTGCATGCGATAATTTATTCACACTGTCAATGGTCATGGAATTGATTTGCTCACTGACAACAAGCACTATTTTATTTCCAGTGTGGAAATAAAGCGTGAATCTGTTCGATCCATCTGACTAATTTTCAAAAGAGAGACCGAATAAAGACTGTTGTGTATCTTCAACGGAAGAAAACACACGAATGAAAAGACCAAGAAAAGTCGATAGCTATCAATTTGCATTTTGTGAAGGCTTAACACAAATATGGCCAAGTTTGCACGTCTAATAATTCCTGGAATACTCGAAAAATTAGAACTTTTATGACTCTCGGACACGGAGATATATTAAAACCCTGTCCGACTTTCGCGTCTTTGCATTGACTTTGACTGTAATCAGTCGTGGGAAAAATTAGTTTCGCGTCCAGTGTGCAAGCGGCTTTACTGAGCATAGAACACAAGCATTATATGAGCCCTTAAGAACCATACTGGGCCAACCCATGTTGGGGAACTTTTGAGAAAATGGGACTTAAAGTTGCCAGCCTCCTGTGTCACCTAGAGTAACTGGGAACTAGAAACACTGCTTATGTTAAAAACTCATGATATGTTCAATTACGTAATGCACTTCTTTTGCAGGTTTTGGATGCCCTTCTGTTTCGTTTAAAGTGAAAGGTACCTCCTTCTGAAGCGGAATCATCATCTTCTGATTAATTTGGGACAAACTCTGGGTCTCCATTATCTTCCACTTCACCATCATCATCAATCATAGCAAGCAGTTCCTCATCAGTGAGATACCTAGCCGCCATGTCTGCAATGAATTATGGGAAGGTTCTGGGATGGCCTATTATGGATAAGGCAGTGCAGTGCATATGTACAGGGGCAGAGAGGACGTTTGCTTGTATGAACAATCCATGTGGGTAGATTGGGTTGGCTCATTTAGGAAATGTAGATCTTAGTTTTCTGCACATGCTGACTACCTCAACTCTATTTCGCCAAAAGTGCGGGATGGCCCGGTATGGTTCTTAGGGGCTCATATATAGACAGTTTGTGGTCGGCTGAGAAAGATGTGAAGTCGTTAGTTTGCATCACAGATTCAGCTGCGTTGATTAAGCCAGGTGGAGTTTCCATTACGGCGTGCTAACCGCCTTTAATCTGACATCAGGATAATCGATATAGATACTATAATTTATGTCCTGATTCAGATAGTTACATTAAATAGTGGTTGCTGTAATTATTAATTGCATTGAAATGTGCCTGATATTCTGAAACCTGCCTGTGAGGTTTCGGGGTGACGATGTGCGCACTGTGCGCCGGTCAGCCAAATTACCACTGCACAGAAAGTAAACCAGGTTGGAGCTGGCGAGCTTTTTCAAGAACTTCAGCGAAGACTTTTTCTCTGAAATTGTCACTGCGTCTTGATGAATATGTGACACCTCCCCTACTACGCCGCCACACCCATCTCAAGACGTCCGTCTACTAAATTGCCAAAGTGGCTGCGCACGGTGTTGCACCAAGACGAAATTATCACTGCGCGGGCTGCACCGGACGAAATTACCACTGCGTGGGCTGCGCCACGCTACGCCACGCTGCGCCACCCTGCCCTGCGCCAAGAAATTAGAGCCCCTAGATTGCATTCCTCGGTCCACACTCATTACCTACAGCTGTTCCCTATTGTGGTCATGCAATAGTGTTCCCTATTTAAGAGACACTTTAGCACTCATTCAGTGCGAAGTCTCGTAAACTCCGTAAGCCTCACAAGCCTGTATTTACTCTCTAGTCTTGTTTAGACTTTATTCCCTTCATTTGTATGTTGCTTTTTGCATGAGGCCCAGTGATTGCCATTAAGCTGCTTCTAATATCAGAGTTCTGGTTTGATAGGAGAAACGGGATGCATTCGCGACTCCATCACCGTGGCGCGCCATTGTCATAGCCTCGGAATATCAGCATGCCAAATCATCACAGGGCAATTATTGGTACTTTTTGTGTAAGAGTCCATAGTAATGCATTGTTTCATTTGTCATGTCTCATTGTGCATATTTTTCCTGCCAAGAATTTGGACTCAGCGTAAACAGGCCTTTAGTGAGAAAATTCTCAAGGACTGGTGATTCTTTCTTGTTGTGTTTTTGTGGTGACAGTGAGTTGTTAATGAACAAAGACAGTGGGAGTTCAGTCTTTGGAATTATATTTTCAGGAAACACTAAAACGTACCAGTTGATCAGTGTTGTATTGGTGTGTTTACATGATATACAGTACCCACCATTCCAATCTATATTCTTTGAGCATTCTTTATTCTCATTTTCTGCTTTTCATTTCTTCTGTCTGGAAAAAAATGTGCTATACTCGGTTGACACTCATATAAAGAGACTGTATAATAATCTCTGCAAAATCCCTATTTCTGTTCATTTTGTGTGTTGTGTGTGTCAAGACTTCCTGTGTGAGGTCTCCAACAAAAATACATGTACAGCCGTTTAATGAAGCCTTCAAGAAGTGTCTGGGAACATATAACCACAGGAATAAATATGTCTATTGTAAGGTTGTATTGGGGGAGCAGGGCTTTTTAGATCTGCAAATGCTGATTTGTATCTGAGCATGCTCCTCGTCCCTGTGATTTTAGGACCCTGAGGACAGCGTGACTGTCTCGAGCGCAAAGCCTCCTGAGCGCGAGGAGTTTTGATATTCCCGCCACGCCTCCCGTGTCCTGGCGCACGTCAGAAGCTCATCTCGCCACGCCGAACATTCCCGGCTCCTCGCCGTCAGAGACCGCCACTTGACCTCTGACCTCTGGTTGACACCCGAACTCTCTCTCCTCCCGGTTTGACTGAAGTGCGGCGGACCCCCCACCGAGGCGCCGTGCGTCGTCTGGCTCTCTGATCCTGCCGCGCTCCCGAGGCCAGTGCGGCGGGGAGCCTACGTGAGCGGCTCCCAAAAAAACACCAGCCGCAGCTTCAAAAGAACATGAGCAGCTCTCTCTCTCTCTCAAAACAGCGTGATAACCTCCCTCCTCCCTCCTCCGAACGCACAACCTCACATCCCCTCCACCAGCCGCTGGGTCCGACTTAAGCCTCTCCACTGCTGCTCTGCCGGAGCCGCTTCTTCAGGTGAACCAGAGTAAATCTCCGCAGACAAAATGGAATCCCTCTCGGCATCCCTCGTTTCTAATCACCCGTAAACGGATTTGATTAGAGGCGCTAGTTTGATGCCTATCTGGAGTCGAGCCCGGAAGCACAATGACACGCTATGCGATACCCTCTGACTCGAGCGGCGAGGCGTCTCACCCTCTTGTGCAATGAGGACAAAGCAGAGGTGTCTAGTCGTGCAATTTTTGATGGGAATGTCTGGTTTTCAAATTATTAGTGCATAGTACCCTGGTTTCTGGTCCTGAATGATCAGTGGAATTTCTGGTCTGATTGATGAGGGGAGTTCACCCATAGTTTAAAAGAATTCGGTCCCTAAAGTCTGGTGTTGGTTCAGCGGGGTCTGCCCCCTTCTCTCAACCCCCTCCCCAAATAATATAATGACCAGCTTTGCTCTTCTTTGTGACTGAGTTTAAGTTAAGTATTTTACTGGGTTACAATATGTGCAGTCTGGCAACCTAGTGAGCAATGCCAATTCCCCATGAATAATGCCCAGTCATTGTGTGGAACTGGAGAGGTATTGCCCCAATGTGCAATCATCATAGGCCCCAGGCCTGTATAAAAGACATTAACAACGCAGTTAAGCGCAGCCGCATAGGACGAATGCAGATGGGCTGCCTCATTACTTGTAATCAGTGTCAATTAGAGCCCAGCAACTCCTCGACTGTGCGGAGACAAACGAGAAGGTCACCGAAGGCCAGTCCTCTGCAAGGGTGCTACCACATTAACCGGGCCGTTTATTTTCTAATTCTCTTTTCTTTTATTACTGAAAACACACATTATCTCTCAACTTGAAATGCTAGAAAGACAACTAATGGCACTTTTCCTGGCTAGATTATCAGATTTATTTATTTATTTATTTGTCCATTTATTCATTTATTTGCATTTGAGTGTTTTTATACAATTTTTGAGCTTTTGCACAGGAGCAGCTTTCTGAAAATACCGTTGTTTCCTCAAAAGGTCAGTCTCATTAAAACCATAGCTGATTCTGTTTAATGAGATTTTTTTCTTTCTTTTCATCAGCATTTCAAGACATGTTGCCTCTGCTAATGAATTCATCATTATATTTTAACATGCTGCTAAATAAATGACACTGAAATAAACATCTTCCAGCTTTTTTCTAATTATGTTTCTATCATTTTTTTTCCCCCAGAATTTATACAGTCCATTTGAATATATTTAATCAAGGAGCGTTACCATTGCATGACACCCTCATGAATTAATACCATCAGTGTAATGAAGAGAACATCAAAGTTGAATATCCTCGACTCCTAATAAGACAAGTATATTAATGATAAAACTATTTTTGGGGTACGTCAGGACTTCCCATGCAAATAGACATTTGATGATCTTCAGAAGCAAATTTTTCTCACAAACACAAACCCTGGGTCATCTAGCACCAATTAAGTGACCAAATGAAGTATTCAACAAATTAGAGAGACCCACGTTAAAATAAGCAGCTACTTACAGGATCTCGGTAATCTTGCCATCTTCATTTGCGCACCCTCAGTCACGAGTATGATGTGGACACCTCGTAAGAGCCTTCGGGGAGAGCAGTAAGCAGGTCTGCTAATGAAACTGTCACATGGTGTAGAATATTGAAATACACTGGCAGGGGTGAGCAGTGTCGCTTCTGTCTGGTGAAAGCACTGTATACCTCCTTATCCATCTGTTCTTTGTTGCACACACCTTTCACTGATCATCTTGTAACCAAAAGTGTATTTTCGCCTGAAAAAGATGCTGCGTAGCCTTTCTCTCATTGTTGCACATCTAGTTTACCTAATTTATACTTTGCCAAGCAGCCCAATTCTGGAGCACAAAAACTAACTGCCATGAAAATCTTTTTTTTGTTTTTTGAAACTGTTATGGTCCAGACCAGAAAATCGAGTGAGGAGTCAAGACCTGCAATCCAACTAGTAATTTATTGACAGCAAAATGATATAAGACAGGGACAGAGCTATCGAGAGAATAGGCGGAGACGGAACCTCAGATTATGAGATACAGTTCAGCACAGTTGCGATTGGCTAAGCTGGGCTGCAGTTGCCAGCCAGTTGGTTCCGAGAGGCTGCCAGATGTTTTGCAGGCTTCGCCAGCACTGGACTGCTCTGGGCGAGGAAGAGGCTGCTTGAGAGGAACGCGATCTTAGTCATGGACCCTGACCAGGGTTGGGAGCTTGTTCATGGCAAACTTTACATAGAGAACAAACTTGGAACGGTTAACAAAAACGTGGTCCCAGTCCTGGCTCCTGATTAGGATTGGAAGCTTGTTCGAATTAACTAAATGACAATGAATACTTCCAAAAGAGATGGCTGTCACTAAAGTACGAGTTGTCGTAGAAGAAGACAACAAAGTTTTACCAATAAACATATGAATGAGATTTCAGTACCTGCTCTACTTTACAATCCAGCAAGTTGCACATGAACTGGAGGGCTTAAATACTCGTCATTCAACTATTTGACTAGGAGACAACTATATAACAAGATTAAGCCAAGCGAGGAGAGATGCAAACAATGTAAACTAATCACAACACATGTACACCTGATAGACATGCAAGTTGCTGAATTGTGAACCGACACACAAGGGATTCACACAAGGGTAATGAGAGTACCCCCACCCCCGTGAGCACCACCTGGTGGCGCAAACCAGAGAGGGGCCCAAGATGTTCTGCTCCAGGACCCAGGAGCGCTCCTCAGGCCCATACCCCTCCCAGTCCACGAGGAACTGCCAGCCGTGTCCCCTACCCCCTACCCCAGGAAGAAGGCTGGGGACCAGCTACTGGATCTGAGCCAAGGGAACAAAACTGCAGCGGACTACATCCTCCAATTCCACACCTTGGCTGCAGCCAGCGACTGGAATGAGCCTGTGCTGATGACCATCTTCTGGAAGGGGTTGTGTCCAGAGCTCAGGGCGGAGATGGCCTGCCAAGACTTAGAGCTCTCCCTGCCATCCCAGCCATAAGCCTGGACCAGCTCCTGCTGGAGAGACAGCGTGTCCAGCCCAGAGGCCCCACCCAGCTTCCGGCAGAGTGGGTGGAGCCCATGGAACTGGGGCGCTCCAATCCACCGGTGCATCACTCCTGGAAGAAGACCGGCCCCTGCACCTATAGTCAAGAGGGAGTAACAGTGCCCCCTGAGGTAAAGGTGTCACCTACAGCCATTACTGGTCAACACTTCAAGTTCCCAGTCCAGGTATCCTGTAACGGTGTGACCCTTTGCACAGAGGCCCTGATTGACTCCAATGCAGCAGGCAACTTTGTCTTCAGCGAGTTGTTGCGACGACTTGGGGCCCCAATTCACCAGCTCCACACTCTCCTGATGATCAACATCCAAGATCGGCATCTGGAAGAACTCCCGCTGCTGTTTCTCAACTACTCTAGCCACCCACTCATCCTCGGCCTCCCCTGGCTGTTATTACACAATCTCACCATCTCCTGGCAAACATGACGTCTCAACTCCCAGTCACCCTTCTGTAGGCAGCACTGTGGCCCCCTCAGCATTGCCCCCACAACCGTTGAGAGCCCTGACCAGGGAGACCAGCCCAATATTCCCGGTGAGTACTGGGACCTGCAAATGATGTTCAGCAAAATTAAACCAACCCAGTGACTTCCGCATCGTCTGTGGGATTGTGCTATTGAGCTCCTGTCCAGCACATCACCCCCCAGGAGCCATGTATACCCCCTTTTGGTGGCTGAAACTCAAGCAATAGAGCAGTATGTACAAGAAGCCCTACAGCAGGGCTTCATTCGCCCTTCTACTTCACCCGCGTCTGCAAGTTTCTTCTTCATACAGGAGAAGGATGGAGGTCTCCGCTCCTGCATAGACTACAGAGGCCTTAATGATGTCACAGTGAAATACCGATATCCACTCCCCCTGGCCCCCAGCGTTGTGGAGCAGTTGTGAGGTGCGAAGATCTTGATGAAGCTCCACCTCTGCAGCACATATAATCTCATCCATATCAGGGAAGGAGACAAGTGGAAGACAGCCTTTAGCACCACCTCCGGGTACTATGAGTACTGCGTCATGCCGTATGGCCTCGTTAACGCCCCCTCTGTGTTCCAGTCCTTCATCAATGACATGCTACTAGAGATGCTGGAAAGATTTGTTATCACCTACCTCCATGACGTCCTCATCTACAAGCACTACAAGTATCTACATCTTCAAGTACTTATGAAGAACGTGGAACACGTGAGGAGAGTACTCAAACGCCTATTACATCAACTCTACGTCAAGACGGAGAAGTGCGTCTTTCACCAGTCCACCGTCTCCTTCCTTGGTTATGTACTCTAACTCTAACTTAGTGCTGTTTATTGTTTTTCCAGCACTTTATATTTAAGAACCTCGTTTCCTGTTTGTTTTCTATTTGTGAAACATTGTTACTGCAGTCTATGCTCAGTGTTTGTATTACCAATAGTGTTTATATTAAGGAACCTAGATTCCTGTTTGTTTTGTATTGCTTTGTTTGTGCCTTCTACTGTGCAGTAGGGATAATAAACTACGAAGCCCATCCTTGCACCTGAGTCCAGTCCTCAACTTCCTGTCCTCCTGCACCTGAACTGTGTACGAAACACAACACTTACATCTGTGCAGTCAAAAAAATAAAATTTGCGACACCTTTCAATTGTTATTAAAAAAAAAAGATGTTTTTAGCGTTTTTGTTTATTACACATATTTTTACCTCAGTATACTTGTGGGAATTTTTTTTTTTTTTTTGTTCTCATTGCCTACTATAGTATTTTTCAATGCATTTTCACCAAAAAGTTATAGGGAGATAATATATTAGGATCCATTTAAGATAAAAGTGGTGGTGTATAATCATCTCAGCACACTACTGTTATTCATATATGGTATAGACAATTTTTTTGAAAAAGAACTCCTGAACTGAAGTTGAAAGGGTGCACTTCAAGCACATCTTGATTGCTTCCTTTCAAATCCATCTTAGTGGCATAACAATGAAAATTGTGCCTCTGCCCAAATATTTTTTGACCTGACTGTGTCTTTCAAATGCACATCCAACATTTACCCACATTTTATTAGCTATGTCTCCGGTAATGCAGCTTTTTAGTGGGATGCTGAGGCTTTTTAGGTCAAGAAGAACCTAAAGTTAAGTTTGCTCTCTTGATCCAGTTCCCTTGCGTGTTTTACCTGCCAGTAATCGTATCTGACAACCCCGGGAGTTGAAATGGATTGCAAGCTGGATCACGCAGGTCAAAACACAATTAGAATGGAAATTTCCATTGAGAATATACTGATGGTCGCACTGCTGTCGGAGAGGCCAGAATTTCAACTTGGCATGTTTCCTTTATATCTGGTTATATATCATGATCATTTTATGATTTGGCACAGTAAATATATTACATATCGCTCCTTTGAGAAAAATAATTGAACAAGAAGATATTGTGATCAGTATTCTCGCAACCATGGACAAACTGACAAAAGGAAGGCGAGACAGACGGATGCGCAGATGGGATTGATTGCAATATCCCCCATCACACTTTACAGTAACAAACAATAATTTCAAAAGAAATTAGAAAAAAGGAAATTCAGAATAAATGAGATTACAAAATCAACATAGTGATGCATAATAATTAATGCAATGGAAAAAAATCTGGTGCTCTTGTTTGAACTGAATTAATTATGAGCTCTCTATCCTCTATATTGTAGGCAGTCTTTTCCTCCTTTTTATCTAGGGAGCCAATAATTCTGCACCTAACTGTAACAGATTGACTCTACCAGCTGCAACTACAGTCAGTAGGTCAGAGTTTACATCAGTAATATTTACATGCCTTCCAAGTGCGCTTATTTCCTAACGCAATAAGTGCCAAAATTACAAAAATTGAGATGATACCATAGAGCGATAGCCCTGTGCTTAGTTCTTAGACATGGTTCAAAAATCTGTTTTAAGAAATTCATACTATAAGATAAAATTTTTCACGGTCAAAGTTTGTGTTTATCTATAAAATGCAACAGGCGCCAGCATAGAAAAGGCTGATTTACTCAAAATGAGTAAGATAGATATATTGCGTTTTGGAAACTCTTCACATGTAGTTGCCCCATAGCAAACAGTGCAATTCAATACAGGACCGTGAGCCTCCAGTTTCATCAACAGGCCACACCTGTCCAGCAGAAATGATTTAAATTTGATTCTTTCGTCTCAGAAGGACTGTGATTATGCCAACCCTTGTATTGAAGCCACGCATCAGTGAGAGGAATATTTATCTTAGTGTCGGAGATATAAAATAAGCATGCATTTGCAGTGTCAGCCATCAGACGTAAAGCTGAACAAAACTTTGTTGTGGAGGTTGAAAACAATGCAATATCTGTAGATATGAAGGCACCCTGTGCTAGAAAAAAAATCAATAGATCAAGATTAAACAAATATAAATATATTTTCTCTGGGATTCTCATCAAAGGTATAATAGTAAAGTTTAAAATTGTCACTTGGTACATTAATGGCTGGATTTTCAGATATGCCTGGTACCATTTTCCCCCACAGTGAAAGGGCTTTAATCCGCCCAATTAACAGCACACAAACCTTCTGCTGAAGATTAGTCCAATCTCTCGCAGATCAAGTATTAGTTTATTTGTCTCATTAATTTACATTTTTATTGCCCAATTATTCCTAGCTCCTCCTATCTAAAATAAGGTTTCCAGCAACGAGAACAATTCCTGGGCCTTAATTGGGAGGATTAGAAAGGATTATAGAAAAGTCAATGACAAATGACCATGCTTTTTTAATATAAAAATTTAATCACTACTGGTCTGCATAACTAACATAAAGAATAATCATTATGCTATTTATAAATGTATTTGCATCTAATATCTACTTCCTCTCTGATATACGCACTGGCTCAGGTTACATTGAGGGCTGTTAAAGTTTGAATTTGTGGACGAAGACGTCAAGCGTACCTGGAGATGAGTTTATGAATGAAGCCAGCTGCTACTGCCACTTGGCTAAGGAATGCCACCTCTTCAATCAATAACTCCGCTGGATGTTAGATTTTCCCTTCAGGATCTGAAATCAGGCTTACCAGTGCAAATAATCGGCAAACAAATCATTAGAATTGCACATGAAAACTTGCAGACTTTTCAACTCTAGTTATTGCAGCAGCGACTTTTAAATATGGTTGTTTGATTTAGCAAGTTTGGCCTTTGGTACCTTTTAATTATTAAAGAACAGCACAGTCGGGGCCCTGGGCCTAAGTGAACATGGTTCAGTGATTTCAGAGATGGATCTAAGATTACCACACACTGTATTTGTGTGCCAAACTGAATACAGATGAGTGTCGGTGCTCAATGATGTATAAGTGTGTTTGAAATGTTCGGTTGTTTCACAGGGATGAATTAGGTGGAGCGAATTATGGTTTGTCTGTGTGTGTGTGTGCGCAAGCGCGCGAGTGTGTATGCATGCATGCGTGTGTGTGTGTGTGTGTGTGTGTATGCATGCATGCATGCATGTGAACGAACCATCAATTAGCATTGTAAACACAAGTAATTGCCACCATAAAGATAAACTATCTTGGCACGGTCTTTACCCAGGATTAACTGTCAGTTTTACCTACTGCCAGCAATTAATCATGGATAAATGTTCTCCTGCAGGAAGCCATTGTAATTCTACACCCCTCAATTGCTCCCCAGTGTCCACCACCAAACAGCTGTTTGACCTGTACAAATGTGTACACATTCAAAACCTTGTTATACCATCACTGGGGAAAGACATAAAAACAATTAAGACAACTGGCAACTTGCAAACATTCATGGTGAATGGAAAATGAGTGATAGTGCATTTTTTCATAAGAAAATGTCAAAACTTGAGAGAGGGAGAAAGCCAGCATTGAGAGAGGGAAGTGATTAAGAAGAGGAAACAAGGGCAACAGGAAGAAAAAGCAGAAGAAGGCGCTACTGGTTTCTGCTTCGGTGATTTCTCTGTAAGCTGTGTTTAGAGAAAAGTCTCCACAGACACTGCATTTATTAGTGTTCCATCTTTTGTGTAGATTCCTGCTGCTGAACCAGGGAAGGAAGTTTTGGAGGACGAACAGAAATCACAAAGGAAAAATGAGGAAACGCCTGGTTGACAAGCTGTCAAAGATTCAGTTCTACGCGCATCCAACTAGCAAAAAATTAAACATTCCATCCAATTAATTACAGCGCACGGTTGTCTCATTACCCGCTCATTACCAATATAAGGAGAGAAAAAGGTTTGTTAATTGGAAATTACTATTGAACCATAATTGAGTGCAAAGAACAAAGCCTTGAAACATTTTTGTGATAAGTGAGAGTTTTGTAAACAAAAGCCTGGCAGTCAGGGGTCTTGACTGGCTTTGTGGAAGTCATATTCTCAGAGGCATAATGTAGAATTTACTAAGCTAAGAGCTAAAGCAGTATCTACCCTTCTCCCATTTGACATACCAGTTCTGATGTTGTTTTTTGTACTTCAAACGTATAAAAATCAACAGTTGTTTCAGTTTAAAGTTTACTGGAGGACAGTGATGCTTGTCCCTGTAGCCTCTGCTCTCCTGTACACCCAAATGTTTAGCGTAAAATTAACTCTGTCAGTGCAGACACTGTAAGAATTTAAGGTGTTATGAGGAATTCTCAGAAAATCCATGTACTCAGTGACATCAATGGTCGTTAAGTGAACTGCGCACAGCATTATGTTGTGCACAAGCAAGCATCCTAATTATCAACAGTAACAAGACTTACTCAAAACTGAGCATGATTAACCGGCATGATGTTGATTGAAGTTATACTGTTGGTCATCACTAACAATTTTTTTTTTTTTTTTTTTTAAATTAAATTTATTGATCAAAAAATTGTTAGCTAGCCCTATACTGGCTTGTAACGTTAAACTAATACGTTCTCATTGCATGATACTTTTTACAAACCCCAATTCCAGTGAAGTTGGGATGTTGTGTAAAACGTGAATAAAAACAGAACACAATGATTTGCAAATCCTTTTCGACCTATATCCATTTGAGTACACTTCAAAGACAAGATATTTAATGTTCAAACTGATAAACCTTGTTTTTTTTGGAAATATTCACTAATTTTGAATCTGATGCCTGCAACACATTCCAAAAAAGCTGGGACAGGGGCATGTTAACCACTGTGTTACATCACCTTTCCTTTTAACAGCACTCAATAAGCGTTTGGGAACTGAGGACACTAATTGTAGAAGCTTTGTGGGTGGAATTCTTTCCCATTCTTGCTTGATGTACGACTTTAGTTGCTCAACAGCCCGAGGTCTCCATTGTCATATTTTGCGCTTCATAATGCGCCACACAGTTTCAATGGGAGAAAGGTCTGGACTGCAGGCAGGCCAGTCTATTTCCTACACTCTTTTACTACAAAGCCATGCTGTTGTAACATGAGCAGAATGTGGCTTGGCATTGTCTTGCTGAAATAAGCAGGGATATCCCTGAAAAAGACGTCTCTTAGACGGCAGCATATATTGCTCCAAAACCTGTATGTACCTTTCAGCATTAATGGTGCCTTCACAGATGTGCAAATTCCCCATGCCATGGGCATTAACACATCCTCATACCATCACAGATGCGGGCTTTTGAACTTTGCGCTGATAACAATCTGGATAGTCCTTCTCCTCTTTAGCCCGGAGGACACAACGTCCATGATTTTCAAGAACAATTTGAAATATGGACTTCTCAGACAACAGCACACTTTTCCACTTTGCATCAGTTCATCTCGTTTGTTGATACATGGCTTTTGCTTTGCATGGTAGAGTTTTAACTTGCACTTGTAGATGTAGCGACAAACTGTGTTAACTGACAATTGTTTTCTGAAGTGTTC
This sequence comes from Gymnothorax javanicus, assembly GCA_029692085.1. Lineage (NCBI taxonomy): Eukaryota > Metazoa > Chordata > Actinopteri > Anguilliformes > Muraenidae > Gymnothorax > Gymnothorax javanicus. Next base: position 13,566,245 of record CM056202.1, on the reverse strand, counting down.
CTGAACCCACATGGTAATATCCTTTACAGAATGATGTCGGTTTTTAATGCAGCGCCGCCTGAGGGACCGACAGTCACAGACATTCAATGTTGGTTTTTGGCCTTGCCGCTTACGTGTAGAAATTTCTCTGGATTCTCTGAATCTTTTGATGATATTATGGACTGTAGATGATGAAATTCCTTGCAATTGCATGTTGAGAAACATTGTTCTTAAACTGTTAGACTATTTGCTCACGCAGTTGTTCACAAAGTAGTGAACCTCTCGCCATTCTTGCTTGTGAACGACTGAGCCTTTCAGGGATGCTCCTTTTATACCTAATCATGATACTTACCTGTTTCCAATTAACCTGTTCATCTGTGGAATTTTCCAAACAGGTGTTTTTTTAGCATTCCTAAACTTTCCCAGTCTTTTGTTGCCCCTGTCCTAGCTTTTTTGGAACGTGTTGCAGGCATCAAATTCAAAATGAGTGAATATTTCTAAAAAAAACAATAAGGTTTATCAGTTTGAACATTAAATAACTTGTCTTTGTAGTGTACTCAATTGAATATAGGTCGAAAAGATTTGCGAATCATTGTATTCTGTTTTTATTAATGTTTTACACAATGTCCCAACTCCAATGGAATTGGGGTTTGTATGATACATCATTGTTAGTTAGCTAGCCAACTTCATCAATCATTGTTGATGCAGCTTTACCCAAGAGCTGTAACAATTTCAACACTGCAAATTTGATGGACTTCAAAACTAACAGTTGAAGAACTAGATGGAATACTATAAGTTAATTAAGATGTGTCACTATTCTTCATTATCGATGTGATAGTTTCCATCACAACCCTTATTCTGCAGAATTGATGTGTTAATGTTTCAGCATAATCAAATGAACTTCTTTTGTTGTCAACTAACATTTCAGTACTGAATGGGTCTGACATAAGATAAGACAACAATAACTTAATCCGAAGCTAACATCAATTATAAACTGATAATAGAAGTGAGATGAGTCATGTTAAATTGGAGATAATGCAGATAAAATGTATAAAGTAACTGGCTCTAAAGAACAGATGTTTTAGGCATTAATCTTGGAACATAGTCCAAGTATTTATCATTTCATGTATCATTGTAGTTTGTTTACCTTGTTGTATCACTACGGCTTACCATTGTTCACTACACTGTCACTGTCAATCAGCATACCTTAAAGCCAGTGGAAGGTTCTTCCATGAATCAAATGCCCTCCCTTCCAATGTTCACCGAAGTTTTCCCTGGATGTTGGTCACATTCCCGTTTGGCCAGACAGGCTTCTCCAGATAAAATTTGTGTGTACTTGGACTTAGTGTTGGACTCTGTGTTTTGGTGGGTGCTGGTCATTTGTTGAAGTGAGTGGACTCCATTTCGAAACTAACAGAAAGAGAAATGAGAAGTCCCTAGCTTCATAGTTTGGATTTTTGTGGAAAATCTGACCCAATGCCTACACATATAAACCAGTGCACTAACTGGTATTGGCTGCAGGAAAGGTCTAATTTTTAAAATTAGATTACAGTTTGTTCACACAATGGCAATTGAAAGCAAGTTGCAAATGAAAACTGAAAATTGTAGTTTGTGCATTAATAATCATGCCAAAGCAATTTGTTTTCAATTATTCACTGTTCATATTTTTTTCTTTATTGCTTATCTATTAAACTTTTATTAGTGGGGAGGCAGGCTTTGCATCGCAGAATAATTCTAGAAGTCTGCAAGCTTTCAATACCAAGGGGCTGTATAACCAAAGCTGCATTTTCCTGTTTGCAGAAGGTGCATGCATTGCACGTCTGGCGTTTCAAATCAGCTCGTACAATCACGGCGCTGGTTTTGAGAACTTTGTTCTCTTCAATTAATTCAATTGCGTTTTTGTTTGCTGTGCAAAGCAACCTCCAAGTGGCAAAGATTGCCTATGACTCTGTGACTGGAATCATTGGAAGGAGGAAGTGAAAAATCCTGCAAGGAAGCAAAGTGTAGATGGTGCACCTCAATATTTCAAAAAATGTACGCTTGTTTCCTCCCCTAACACCTGCTCTCCTCAGTGCCCTGAAAACCGATTGCGTCTGTTCTCAGTCCACTGTCTCAATAGAACAAAAGAGCATAGCTACATAAAACTGCTGTCCTCGCCTCTCTGGCAAAGCATACATTCACATGTGCTGCCACTGCCAGTAGCCTATCTCTGTTGCAGACCCTGCTATTTGCCGAAGATCCCAGCACTGGACTGCTGAGGCATGTGTTCGTCAAATTTGAGATCCTGATGTACTTGTGTTTTGGCACAGTTGTACACCTGGGCCATCTACTTTGCTGTCTGTCCTTGTTAAACCAAGTTTTTGCCCTTCATTCTTCACATCTCACTACCAAATGTGACATAGCTGTAGACAACCACTGCCAACTTTCCAGAGAAAACTGCCTCCTTTTGGCAATGTTTAATCCACAATAGGACTTAAATTATTAGAAATGTTCTGCACAACTTTGCAAGTGGAAGACAGATTTTCCCAGCTTCTGCACCCTATTTTATGGTAACGGCTTATTTTATTTATTTATTTATTGTTATTCCAAACATGAAAACATGTTAAAATAAAATGAAACAAACTGTACAAGAAAAAAAAAAACTAAACAAATTAAAGTAACTGCGCATATTTTGCAGGATCTCCATGGAAACATAATGTCCATTTCATGTTCAAAAAGGGTGTGGGATGAAGTTGAAACACTTTTCAAGTCCTGCCCCCTTTTTTTAAATAAATTGTCTAAAACATTCCAAACAAAGTGAAAAAATTAAGACAGTTTACATAGAAACAGAAATAATAATCAAAACAAGACAGGTCAAACAAGGCACTTTACACATTCATCTCACGTCTTTGTTCATCTATCCGTTATTTTTAAAGATTTGTTTGAGCTTAGTGATGGACACATCTTTATTTCTTGGCCAGAATTTTTCCACAGGTTAACTCCTTTGACAGTGATGGAATTTTTTTTTTTTTGCATTTATCCTTACTGTGACTATTGCATATGCATTTACCTCTTAAATCGTGTTTACTTTCCCTCCTTTGGAACAGCTTCTGGATACTGGTCTGTAACTGCTGATTTTTTGCTTTGTACATAATCTGAGTAGTTTTGAAGTCAACCAAATCCTTAAACGTTATTGCTTTCAGATTGATAAAGAGTAGGTTTGTTGGTTCTCTTGAATTGGTGATTGTTCTAAATTCTATACATTCTGTTTTGCTTAAATTTAGTGTAAGTTAGTTTGAATCAAGCTCTTCATTTTACTCAATTAAGTTCCTACTGTATCCAAGAGTTGTTCCAGGTTATCCCCATGGCAAAGTAAGTCATTGTCATCTGCAAATAAAATTGTTTTAAAAGTTTCGGAGACCTCATATACATTTTTGATGTACAGAATAAACAACAGTAGTTCCAACACTGAACCCTGAGGAACCTCACTGTCAACCATTATTAATTGTGGTTCAGTGTTGTTCCTTTGAACATATTGGCACCTAATTTTAGGCAACTGGAGATCCAGGTCAGTTCTACTCTTCTGATTGAATATTTTTGTAATTTAAGTAGTAATAATTTGTGGTCAACTGTCCCAAATGTTTTTTTAGATCGAGGAATACCCCCACAGTGGTTACAGGACTCATCATCTCTGGACGAACAGACAATGGAAAGATCACCATGATATAAGGGTTAGGGTGAGGCACAGTGTTATAATGCAGGAAGAGGGCAAAGCATTATTTGGGGATGAACCATCCAGGGACAAGGAGTCCGGGGATGAAAAGTTCATGGGGACGAAAAGTCTGGGGACAAAGAGTCTGGGGACAAAAATTCCTAGAGGACATAAAGTCCAGGGATAAAATGTCCGGGGTCAAAGAGACCTAGAGCCCCCCACAGCATATTCTTTATTTTTTATCGCAGTTGTTGTCTCTTCCGCAAATTCAATAAGTGCCGGTGATGTTATCCTGTTTGTTCAAAATTAATATTGTTGATTACACAGTATATTAGGCTTTGTGATAAAGTTGTTTAGACTTGAATAGAACATATTTTTCCAGTATTCTGGAGAATTGCTAAAGCAAAGAAACCGGTCTGTAGTTTGAGAGTATGTTTCTTTCTCCGGCTTTTTATATAGATATAACCAGTGGCAGGCGGTGGACAGAGAACAAGGAGGGCGATAAATATGTCTTTAAACTGCTTATTAGTCTTGATCTGTTTTCAGTCAATTTCCCTGGTAAAAGACACTTGAACTCTCCCCTCTCAGGTGTAGCTAATTGTCTTCGTCAAGACGAGAAATCAAACGCACCAGTTGAACGCAAAAAAAAGCGCATTCCAATCTTTTTCAATTAAACAATCATTACGCACAGGCTTGACGACTTGCTTAGGATGTGACAAAATTTAACGCGGAAAATCCACAGTGGTTTTTTTTCGTGAAGAGTTGCCTATTTGCATGTGAATTAAACATTTTACTCGCCTAAACATTTCATTGTAAGGGAAACTAACATGTTGACCAAGAACAATGATTGAAATCGGGTCACTAATCACATCCATTTCAAGGGATGTTTTCCGCCCCCCCAGTTTTCCGTCCACTGCCCGCCACTGGATATAACTTTAGCTGTTTTCATGCTTCGTGGAAAAATACCAGATTGATGAATATATAAGTAAGAGGTTTCACTACACACTCAAAAATATCCTTCACTAGCGGCTTTTAATATCGTTGCAGTCTGGTGACTTTTTACTCTTAAATTTTTTGACACTGTCAATGATTTATTTTTCATCTGCTCTCTATAAAAAATTGCTTCTTTTACCTGTACTTCATTACTTTTCATATCACTTCTATGCCAGTGTTTGCAATCTCCCCAGCCACACCAGGACCACCACCTCCAAAATAAATAATCAAACTCGTTAGCAGTTGTGCTCATTTTGTTAATAGTTTGATTATCTTTGGTTAGAAAGTAATTTAGACATTCGGTTTTCCCTTTCTTATTTTTAATAATGTCTTCCAGTACCTTCCATGTGTTTTGATTGTTGTTTTAATTGTCCTCAAGTAAGTTATTGTAGTAATCCCTTTTGCTGTTTCTCATAATTCTTGTCGGTTTGTTATTATAGATGTTACATCTGAGTTCAACTGCTGTTGTTCTCTTCTTTAAGAATTCTTAATATAATATTTTTTTTTCTCACGTGCATTTAATATTCCCCAACTTGACCATGGCTTTTAAACATATTTTTGATGAACTGCTTTCCTAACTGGAGGACAATTTTTGTTGTGGTGAGCAATTGTTAGCACCTCATTTGTAAATTAGTAAGAAAACTAATGGATGAGGTGACACAATCCGTTGTTCATATATTAGATTCTTATTAATCATTCCGGTATAAAATGGGGCTTTACAGTCAGTAAATATTGAACTGAATAATGTTTGTACAGGCAAGATTACAAGCAGCTGCTTGTCATTAAATTGCAAATCATTATGCAGCAATTTAATGACATGGCTGAGTCATGTTCAAAACCATTTTAAAATTATTATGGACCACCTAAAACATTTGTCTCGAAGACCAATGGTCAAATCCCAGCTGTCGCACGACGGGCTATGGCTGGAGGTTCACAGACCCAGTCCGCATGGGCACGGCGAAAACCGGCTCAGCTGCACTAGGGATAATGATGGTTAAGCTGGTCAAAATTTGCTAGTCTTATCATTCTCTCTATCATTGATGGTCGGCAGACTCATGTCGCTGCATGCAGTGGGCTATAAGCTATACGCTGGCTGCGCTATCCTCCCATGGCATAGGTTGTGTGTGATGGGAAGTGAGACCGCATAGTGTAAAAGAAGCGAGGGCTGGTTGAGTTGAGGGAATCATGTGCCACGGTCTCTTCCTCCTGAGTTGATGGGAACAGGTTGCCACAGTGGACTTAACAGTTTGGCTGTGTTCAAGGTAGGGATCGGAGGGAAAACCATAAAAAAACCAATACATCTGAACCATATCAATTTAATTCCATATTAATGCACCAAGAACCGATATTTACATCGCTATTTTAAATTGAAGTTGCTTTGCTGCTTGGGAACTATCGAATAGACTATCCGACCACAAACCAAATTGGTTGGTGAAATAATATAGCTTAATTAAATGAATTAATATTGATGAAAACTGAAAATCATTACTTAATGTTGGTGTTTTAATTTCTGTTGCAGTCAGAACCGTTGCTAACCACGTGAAAGATCTGTTGTCAGCTATTGGGGCTATTAAAGAGTTTGGTGAAACAACTCTTCTGATAAGGTTATTTCATCCAGTGGCCCCTGCAGAAAATATTAAGTGGGCGGGTCAGATGGGGCCAGAGAATATCATGGTGGTGGCCCACTAAGTAGGATGCATGAGGATTTTCCCGACACGCAAATTAATGCAAAGATACTATTTTATCGCATAATTAATTGTATACAGTTTTGTATTATCATATGAATGTCAGATTATGATATTCACATGAGATCAGTCCAGGAACCCATGAAATAACATTTTGAATGCATCACCTCCAATCAGGTTATGAGTTGCTTAAACATAAATATTAGCTGACAAAATATTTATGTTTAGCACATTGTATTTTATATAATTTTAAAAAATGTACTGTTAATCATACCATTTCAAGTGTCAAGATTATAGATGGCCAAAAATTTGACAAATGAGTAAACAAAGTCTTAAGGAACACATTTCTGCGTACATTTCATTTTCCAACTAGAGGGCGTTTTTTCACCAAAAACAGACATTTCCCCTTGCCCACTTGATTTTTCTTTTTTCTTCCCCACACTGTTACCATGGATACATTAAAAAATGATTAATTTTATTAATCTCTAAACTGGAAAAGGCACATCTGTGCCACCCATTGAACGAGTACAAAATTTCATGAAAAAATCTCAAACGGTGTCAGAGTTATGGTCCAGAGACGATAGGGATGCTGACGTACATGTGGACAGGAAACTGAACGAAAGCAATATGTCTCAGGGGAAACATAACTAGGTTAGCTCAGCACAGCTGGGTCATGCCATACTAATTCAATAAATTTAAGAAAATCTTCCCACCTGACCTCTTCAGATTTGCTTTAAAAATTGACACAAAGCTACATTAGTATATAGGACCTGTACCCTATTCTGGATCAATATCTCCAATAGTTTTTTATCATGAAGAATACACAAGAATACACAAAATTGTTTCCAAGAAATAGGGCAAAATCTGGAAAAATGCAATTTTCCACAAAGTCTGTGGTCAAAGTGCGATGGTATGGCAATTTCAACCCTTCGTACAAATTAATTTTTATGCAAAAGCCAATCAAAAAAATAGCACTTTATAAGACAATGTGAAATGGAAAAGTAAGTTCAAACACCCATAATATTCCAGGTATTCATTCTAGAACTTTCTCAATGCTCATGCCTACAGTATTTGTACCAAATATCCACGCCAAATTTCTATTTCATTCCTGTAATAGTTTTTATATGAACATTTAAAATTGAATTTCATTTGACATTTGCAAAAAATTTCTAAACATCGACTTATTCTCTAATTTTTCTTGAGAAAACTAATAGAGATAGTGAACTAAAATTTTGCACAGTTCCCATACACTACTCTAGCTTGGTCTCAAATTTTAAAGCAAATCTGAGGTCATCACATGTGAAAAATTTGTTAAATTGGTATGGAATTTGCCTGCTACTATGCATTTTAGCAAATACATCAACAAAATCTTCAAGATTGAGAGCCTTAGACCTTCTAGCCTCTGTGCTCAAAACACCCAAGTTACTCAACCTTTCATCACTCATACACTGCAGCACAAAATTGAGGCGTTTTCTTCCACACATAAATTACAATGTAAAATATCAATGTCTTTAGATAAATTCTGCGCTCACATAGCTCATGAAACTGTATTCATTTGCATATTCTAAATTAGAAAGCTAGCGGGCTGCGAGGGACATTAAGCGATAACCCAGGATAATCCGTTCAAATTTCTGAATGTAGCCACGGCTAAAGAGCGTTGTTAGTCAATAGGCACGATACACGGCGGAGTGACAATCATGGCGAAAATAAATTCAGCGAAAGTTTTGGCTTTTTAGCATTTATATTGCCATCCTAACAATCCCATATGAATTATATCAGGGGTTCCCAAAAAAGGACTTTAACAAGCTGTTAATTTGTCCAAATTGGGTTCATTTTGTGTTTAAATTTGTTATTTGCTGTTTTAAGCCAGATTCTAATAGAAATATCCATTTGTGCCATGAAGAATAAAAAACTGAATAAAAGACCCTTGCATATAAAGTTTTTTTTTTTTTTTTTTTTTATGTGTGGCAAGCAATTTCAGGTAATAACATTCTTAAACAGATCAAATCAGGTACTGAGAAAATCAGTAACCTCCAAATTAGGTTGCTGAAGACAGGTGATTAGAGTTCTTTCAAAATAATTTGCTTGCACTCAATCACAAAAACATAACATAAAACAGGTTTGACTCTGTCATTTGCTTGTTTAGTAAATTGTTGGTTTTTGCAACCATGTGCCCACAGTTTCACCAATTAGGAACCCATTGATCTTTTCCCTTTGATTTGGTACATTTTTTCCCTCTTTTTATGCTGTTGCTACACATATATTGCAATGTGGATGCAGAATTTATTCCTCACTGTTTGTATGCATATCTGTCAAAATACTGTTTGTCAAGAGAGGATAAATTGCTGCTCTGAACAAAAATGCACCTAATTAAGACAAATTAACAGCTTGCTAAAATCCTATGATTGCAAACCAGGGTGGAGCAAAAACCAGCATACACAGGGAGGCCCCAGAACCGAGTTTGGGAACCCCTGAATTATATAAATGTGGCCAAAAGGCAATCTCTTTTTTCATCATCATTTTTATTCACTATAGGTCATGCATTGGCCTTGGTTGCTCAGTCAATAAATTGTTTGATTATCAATCGGGCAAACTTGAACGGGAACAACTTGAGGGCACTCAAAGGGATAACGGATGTGGTTGCTGAAGGTCCTCTGAACATCTGTCCGTTCGCCCTGTTAAAAGGTTCAAGAATTTTTCAACATTGGAGAGAGATCACTCACTTGTTAGGTTCAGTTCCTCCCGCCGCTCGTATGTCTCGTCCGTCTCCTCATGCAAATTAAACTCACCTCAGCATGTACTGTGTACCCCGCTGATATTGGGGTCTCCCACCCCAAAAACTAGATAACTATGTGTGGTTACAAAAGTGTCCGGTAAATACCTGGACAAAACCACATTTGTTCCGCCCGTTATTTGAGCTATGGTTTTTATGCTATGGCAAAAAATTTGAATAACTGACAGGTGTCGTCGGTTGGGGGGGCCAGTGGGGGGGCCAGTTTTTGCATGGTGGCCACGGCCCCCCCTGGCCACCCCTTGGGGATGCCATTGATTTCATCAAGCGTCAATGTCAAATTTGATTACACAGGTTCGCGTGTTCTTAATGCTAGCTCATTCCCCCCACTCCTCGACTCACCTCGATTTCTTCACATGCATCTCTATATTTTTAATGGAATAGCAGAGAGAAGGAGGTAGGAAGCGAAATATAATTGATACACAGAGAGAGTGGATGCCCAGCTACTTGTGACGTCAGCCATTCTTATCAGGCAGGATCATGAGAGTGCACTGAAGGTCCCGCCATTACATGCAACTAGTACTACACACCGTTCTCACCAAGTCTTTCTTCCTGCAACCTAAACCCCACCTTCACCAGCCCAATCATTTGAAGTGACCCACAGATCCTCTGGGGTGGTGTGCGAGTGATTCAGCTGCACAACTGGCAGCAATGCATGTGCAGGGACTCGCTTCTGCAGGCTGGAATGAACAAAGCAGTAGCGACCAAGCACAGGTCTTTGGCCAAGGTGAGGAATGGCAGAGTGACTGGAAACATTCAGGAACAGTGCAGAGCAATTTTATTTATTTAGTTTGCTTCAGGCGACAGTTGCAAGCATCAGAAGTGCCGTGGGGAAAAACTTAATTCAACTGAAGTTTGAAGCAGTTTTATTAGTCCTGGAGTAATGATAATCACAATACACGGCTGCAAGATAATTTTAGATGGATCAAAAATATAACATTTGAGATTTTCACCGAAATAAAATATATGATGTACATGGAATAACTCTAGATGCCCATAACTTTACCATCCTATCTTTTGCTTGAACTTGGGTTTGATTTTTTTTTTTTTTTTTCAGTTTAAAAAATAATTGTACTTTGTGGGGTAAGCCATGTCTTTGGTCACTGGTGGAGTTATCATTGTTAAAATTTCATATCAGTTTTTTTTCTGCAGTGAGAGTCTTGCCTCTGTTGCAGAGAATGTCAGTTGGGTTCAGTCTGGGACAAGGGTAAGGTAGGAGTTTGAGATTCTGACTAGAGACACACAGCCTCATACTTGTGTCCAAGCTCTTCGTGTCAATCCCTGCCTCCTACCGGGAACGTGAAAAACAGAATCTATCATTCCAAAGGCCACGTGAACAGATAACATCTTTCCAGTTTTTGTTGCAGTGCGCAAATAGCTGTCCGAATTGAATCCTTGAGTTTCCAAAGGCCCTAACTCTAAGGAACAATCTTTTTCAAAAAAAGGGAAAAATTGATTTATTTTTTTGCCCATGTGTTATGACCCATATATTTTTAGTTTATTTCTTTACAAGATAGTGTCATTGGGATACTTTTGGCTGAAATGACAAGAAAGTTCCCCTTTTTGTTAAAAGATATGCAGACCTCTAATTCATCGGAGTTGGGCCCTTTGGAAACTCAATGATTCAGTTGGCTTCACCGTGCTTATTTGCTCATTTGAAAGGTTGAGTCATTTGCTCATTTGAAAGGTTGAGTCAAATATCACTGGAGGACAGAGGTGAAAAGCCAGTCTCCAGTCCCTTACTTTCTGCCTTCTATAGCTATTTGCTGTTTTGAGTGGATTGTGAGTCAGTAAAAATTAGGTTCCATCTCGTCACGGCGCAAACTGGAAAACGACGGCCGAAACTAGAGCATTTTTATACTGGGCGGCATGATGTAAATTACTGCCTCTATAATGTCAAAAGGGGCACAGAATCCAAAGGGGTCATTCAAGAACACAATTTCTTCGAACGGCTGTAGAGCAAAAACACAAAGACAATCTGGTATCAGATTTAGTCAAATGTTAAGAAGAGGGAGGACCAAATCATATGTCTAAATGCATGGAAAAACATGATTTTTGGGAGGCCATTAATAATGCCAAACTAGAAATATTGTAAGCCACAGCTTGTCTTGACTACTTGCTTGATAATAATCCTTCAAAGCGCTGTGTGAACTTCTTAGCACAGCATTACCATGGAAACCACAGATTTCAACTCATTTTATCATTAAAAAAAGGTTTAAGAGTCTGCATTAAAAAATAATAAAAGAGAGAACTTTTCAAAATATATTTTTTTATTTTGAACAGAAACAAAACTTAAAAGCAACAAGCTTTTATTCCTTATATGTATTTGACAAGAATAATGATAAAGATCAAACACCATTTTCTGGAAATGAAAGTAGGCATGTTGAATCAGTAGCACTGAGAGTTGCAGTTTCACGAGGCACTATTCAACAAAAGCAAAGTGACTGAAGAAGGGAAGTGTGCTTGATTGCTGTGAGGCAGAATTACGTCACCTCAGAACTCTTTTTGATAAAGAAGAGGAAGATGGCATTTGTTTGGTGATACAGTTGATTGCTAAAGCTGTCTGCTTATGGATAATTTCTGCACAGCTACCTCAGGAAAATTTGTGGGATGATGTGCGTAATGTTTCTTTCAAGCCATCCAAAAAAATACCCAATGAGCCACATCAGGCTGTCCAGCCTAATTTCAGGCCTGCTCGCTGAGAGCGTGATGTACAGCCCGAGAGAAATGCTCCCTGTTATCTCTCTAGTGCCTGATGATGAGAACCAGGCAGAATGCACAGCTGCACCAATATTTATCAGCCTGTGTATGGGCAACTGCACTCACACCGAGGTGTAATGTATTCTCAAAGAATAGGAAATCCGACTGGGCGACGGTCCTGCGCCCCAGCCCATTCCCAGGAGCCTTAAATCTCAGGCCTCTCCATATACTCTTTCATACTGTGTGTTCAGTGCACAACAAAACAAAGCGCAAAATGTTCGGTAAAAAACATTCATATGGTACTCACACGAGTACAAGGCGCTTGGCAGTGTGATGGAGTATGTGAATAGTAGCATAATAAAGCTATATGTAATCACATTTAGAGCAGTGGTTAAATATACATGATGAAAACCAAATACAAGGAGCATGTACTGTTGATGATACTCCCATGAGGTTACTGGGCTCTTCGTCCCCGGATTTTTCATTCCCAGACTTTTGTCCCCGAGGACTATTATAAGGGTTAAGGTTAGGGTTAGGGATAGGGATAGGGATGGTGTTATATTACAGAAAGAGGGCAAAGCATTATTGGGAATGAACCGTCCAGGGACAAAGAGTCTGGGGACGAAAAGTTCAGGGGGACGAAAAGTCCGGGGACAAAAAGTCCTAGAGCCCTCCCATGACCTGAAGAACCATTTGTTATGGTTTTTGAAAACATATTGATGATGGTCGTAGAATGGGAATTGAATTATTCGTGAAGTTGAAGACATTGTGAAAGACAAAAACTGGCGACCATGCAGTAGCCCTCTGACGTTTGGAGCTGCAAGACTGTTAAGCCGTTATTACCATAATGGCGGTATAATAATATTAATATTATGTCTTTTGATCGAATCGTGGTGATTCAAGCGAAACACGTGATAGCGTCTTTATGTTTTTATGTCACCAAGTTTAGCAGCGCCGACCCCGCCTTGGCCTGAATGCCTGAGGCCAGATGGCACGAGGCTGAGTCCGAGTCCAGTTCAGAGCATTCCATGGTTAGCCCAGCCCGGTTTCTGGGTGTTGATCAGTTTCACGGGAACTGGTTATGGAGTCTTTCCTTTCTAAAAATATTTCAGGTTGTCTTTGCCGCAGTTGTTAAGTGTGCTTGACTTGTGACCGAAAGGTCCTGTGTTTAAGTCCTTAGCACGGCTTTTGCAGTGTGTTCTTGGGCAAAACTCGTCAGTACCACATTACCTCACTCCACCCAGGTGTATAATTGGCTACCATAAAATTGTCAGGGAAACCTGACTAAGAGTTGGGGGAGTAACCTGTGATGGACTAGTATCCCACCCAGGGGAGTAGCAATATTCCGTGTCCCTTTGTGAATCTGAAACCAAGGTTGAGCACCGGTGTGACAGTCCAGAGCAATCCCCCACCAGACTACACCTGGGTATAACCTGGCCTAGGCCAAAATGTACCCTGGGGTATTAAATGGCCTTGCCTGGTTTATATCCCTGGGTATATTTTGGCCTAGGCCAGACTATACCTCACTGGCCCATGCCCTTGTATTTTTCATATATAAATCTGTATTTCAATATAAAGAGTCTCTTGGGGTATAAAATGGCCTCATCTGGTTTATACCCCAGGGTATATTTTGGCCTAGGTAGGACTATACCCCCCATCACATATTTATACTGTATCCTTCAATATTTTGTGACTTGAATGTGGTGGGTATAATCTTGCCTGGGGGGGGTATAAACTGAGCTAGCCCAGATTATACCCGGGGTATAAAACAGGCTAACCCACCTAAACCCTGAGTGTACTCTGAGCTGTGAGTATACTTTGGGCTGTTCCACCGGGTCTGGTTAGCCACTAGGCTCGGAACTGTCTCTCTCTCTCTTTCTCTCTCTCTCTCTCTCTCTCTCTCTCTCTCTCTCTCTGGCAACATCAAAGAATAACACCAGTTTTTTTTTTGTCTAACCGGATCACAGGACAGCTCTTGAGTCGTCCCAGAAAGTCGGACAGTCCGACCGGGTCGGAGGTCGACGAACTGTTTATTGAAACACCCAGAAAAAGACTGACCGTCTGGGGTCTGTTGCTGGGTCAAATGGTTCGTCACGTTAATTGAGACTTTGCTCAAAAGGTGCTGTCATTTCTAAATGGTTCGTTCGGTATGGATGAACACATCCTCACATTACAGCTAACAGTCTGGGTTTTAACCTCATTGTCATTCCACCCTTTCAAACCCAAAGTGCAGAACCAAAATAAAAAATGTGTTGCTATCCAATGAATTATGGCACTCATTGTTTTTTTCTCATTGTGAGAGATGCAATGTTTAGAAAGAGGAGGTCCTCCCATTAATATACTTAGCAAGTATTAAATTCTAAATTCCGATTAACTACCTGCTTTTTAAGATGGATGTCTAAGAATTTAGTGTCAGGCCAATGTCAGTGAGGCAAGTAAGGTATCCTTTCCTCTCCCCCCTTCAATTTCATTACGTAAGATTACCAAGTTACCTGAAAACTGCGCCGTGCATCCCCAAGAATTTATTGTACTTTGCAAGATGTAAAAAATTTGGGTGCAAGATTTCAGTTTCTTTCTGGAAGATCAATATGTGTGCAGATCTCCAGTGAAGTGAGTGAGCTCACTAATTATGTTTTGTGAACCTGTTCTTTCTTTGGATATGTCATGCATACGGGACTGTGCATTGATTTCGGTAAATTGTGAAAAAAATGCATTAAGCGTAGTTGCTTTGAAAAAAAGTTTATGAAGTAAAAAAAAAATCTGAGAGCTAAAACTGTCAGGTCTCGCCCCTTTCAGTCCAGCATGCTGGCCAATTAAGACCACACTCAGCCATCAACAAGGATCATCTGTGTGTGAGGAATTCCATGCAGACTTCATGATACTGAAATCAAAGCTATTAAAAACAAGCTATTTTCTCTTTGTCAAATCAAATATAAAACTTTGTACCATCAGATTTTTATTTTTTGGGGAAATTAATCTTATTATTCCTGACCCCACTAATTAGAAGCTCATTGAAGATCTCTAGCTGTGGAATGACGTTTGCTTTGATTGGGTTGGAGTGAAAATCACAGGCCTATACTCATCAAGTAACTTGTATTGTATCAGAACATTGTATCAGAAGTACATAACTTTTACCAAAGAATTCACCCACTATCCCTCTGGGTCTGTAAAAGATTAAAACAAACTAAAAGTAATAAAAGCTGAAATATCAAAGTATGAATTTTTATCGATTACAGAGAAACTGAAAGATATTGACTGAGAAATTCACTGTGCAGAGAGATACATGGAACAGATGGACACCAACGCCTATAGCTGGCATATAGTTCTGGATTTTCTATCAATAAAAAGAAAATGGTTTCCATTTAATTCTCACCTTTCTGCAGGAGTCCTGGATGGGGTATATAAGCTCTAGTATGTAATGAATCTACACTATTGCTTTCCAAAGAACAGTCACTTCTCTCCAAGTCATTAACTAACAGAACAAATCTGTTTTTAGCAACACATCATTCATTGCACCTGTCACTTTGGTTTCTTTGCCGTGAAATATCCCTCCAAAACTATTGTGTCATTAATCATCATTCGGGAAAGCCTTGATCTCTTGCATGACAATACAGTATATTCCCTCCGGGATGTACAAGTTGGGGAAACATGCAAAGTATGCTTCTTATATGTTAACTGTCATTCATTTTGTGTCTGTGGTTTAAAATTATACATTGATCTATTGCAGTCATTATAATGGAGATATTAACTGTATTGGATTCATCCAAATGCTTTTAAATTTCAATACATGTAGTAAGTCATCTAATACAGCTTGTGGAGCTGGTTCAGGAGGACACCTAGCATACCCTCATTCTCATAGATACTTCCATATGCATATCTGCCACTGCCCCACCCCTCTATTTAAGATGATCTCCTGCTTTGATTCTGTGGCAACAAAAAAAAAGAATTGTGGTCCTGCTTTGATTGTGGTGTTTCATCATTCTCTGCTGCTGCTAGTAACATTGCCATTTGCAGCGACACCAATTTTGCTCGCTACTAGTTAACATTGCCTGCTGCGAGTTCACACTTCCTGGTGCTAATGAACATGCACCTCCTCCTGCAAGCAAGCTGCAGCTTATGGCAAGTCTAAACCTGTGACACTTGTATGCATGTTTACTGTGGCTCATCTAAAGTGTAGCTGTAAATTACATGCTATTAAAGAAAATCATGCGATTCATTCGGTCGGTCTAACCTGAGTTCTCTTTAGCCACAGCATGCAGGTGATTCATTATGGATTAGCCTCGAAGGCTTGTTAAATAAGATAATACCCAAATTGGCCATCCCGACTGTGTGCCTCATTTTGGAGCACTGCATTGCTTGCTAATGTCTCATTTTGCAAATTGCATGTTTCATGGGAAATCACTTTTCTACTCGGGAAAAAAAAAGCCAGAGGGAAAAACTGAAGTGAAGATTTGAATTGTGTTTCAAGGCCTAGCTGATATTTACTTAAGCATTTAAACTCATTTTAAGGTAAGACATTTTGTTGTCAAAGTGGAACCTTTGTTGCCATAAGTGGACAGAAACGTAATTTTCCACCTCTTTTTACTCTGTTAAGCACTTGGGTAACAAATAACTTTTGATGAATTTGACCCCTTTTGCAACAGAGGTTTTGGGTGGTTTTGCTAGATAGATAGATAGATAGATAGAGATCCTATGTTCTTCATCCTTGGCAAGCACTGCATTTGTTTGATATTGAGAGGGTTTTGTCCTAGTTTTGCTGTGGTAGGTGGAAGCAGAGCCTGAAGATCTGTAACCTTGCGTAACATTATTTCCTAATACCGGAGCCAGTTTTCTTTAAAGGTGCACTGAGCAGGATTTCTCCATTGCTGTTTGTAAACTAATATTCAAAGTCGGCCCCTCTTCCACGACTCAACCACACTAGGAAAAACCATAGCAAAGCCTAATTACATTCTGTTTTTGAGGTAGTCTGAAGTGCAACTAGACTGTAGATCACTTGTGGCTAAAAAATGGATGTTTTGAATTTTGTTTCCAATCTTGTCGCGACATTCCAAGTTCAGCTATGCAATGGCGGTGTGAGGAAAGTACTCGCAGCTAGGTAGCTCATACCGTGGATTGACTTATTTAATCAGCCGTGTGAATCCCTTGTTTTCAAATGTTTTGATTGAAATAATATCTGTTGTGAGGTGAAATGTCACTGCATTCATTACCTCTTTCCAGTACTTGCGGATAAGATCATATGGTCAACCTTTCTCAAATACCTTCAATAAAGTGATTTGCTTTAGTCCTGTATTCCCTGGCTGCGTGGCTGAGGTTGACACACTCAAATTAGGGCCATATTAAGGTCCCATTAAGGTTTGTCTGTTGCCGTGCTCTATAAGGTGCTTTCGTTTATGGCGGTCGAAAAGGTTGATCATGTTGCCATCTAATGTGCAAGCAGAATCCAATATAGCGAATTACTGTTTTTTTTGTGCTGTGTCTGTCTTTACAAACTCAAACGAGCTCCGAATGACTGAAGTGGAGTTTTTCTTTGCCACTTTCTCCTCTTTCACCGTACTGCTGTGTTACAACAACAAACAGAAAGCGGGAGGGATTGAAATCTAACACACTACATTACTGACTGTTTTGCTCTGAAGATATCTGAAGAAGTGCTTGCGCCTGAAACGTCACAAGGTGGTACTACCTGCTTTGGGAGCCATGTGATCACAGTGTGCAGACTTTTGTAAATCTGACGCACCACACCACCAACTGTTTTTGTTTATCTGTCAGCCTTATGTGCTATGCAATGCACTGCATCACCTAAAGGTAGAGTCTAGAGTTTTGTCCGTTACTGTTTGTAAACACAGTAGTCAAACTAAGCCCCTCCTCTCGGGCTCAGCGATGCACGCCCCCTGCCGCTGCCAGCCTTGCCGACACACACCCACCCAGCCCAGCACCCGGCTTGCTGTATCGTATTGAATCAGGATCTGTGCACCATGCCACCTGCAGGAATGAGTGACGAGGTATCTTGCAAATATAGTATCAAATGTTTTATCGTGTCCACATGATATTGTTTGTGCATTTGAATAAACAGCTATGCTAATAATAATGCTAATTATTGACTGTAGTAGTTTAGATGTTCAGTCTAGCTTGCTAACAGACAGTTTGCAAATGTATAAAAGTATTTGTGTTCTGATAATAACGTAATTACAATGTCTAGTTATACCGAGTTACGTCTTTCACCTAGAAAACAGATAATAATCATATGACCGTAATTTAGCGAAGCTTCCAGAGCTTCTGATACAGACTCTGATGTCAGCTACGGACCAGCGCAGCCCCGAGGGAGAGGACGAGCAACCGGAGAGGGAGAGGTAGAGCAAGGGGGCGAGTTAGCAGTGCAAATGTAAAGGTGTTTGAAATGTTTGATACTCGGACTTAGTGTGTACATAAACTGTTATACCTCCACAACAAGCTATGTAGCACGTCGCTAAATAAGCAGGCTAACATCCCGTGTTTGGCACGTACCTGTCCAACAGTAAGCAGGCCAACTCCGCGTCACTATTCTGCCCCAGCCTCTCCTTCAGGGTTCAGAAGCGGGTGAAAGCCAAGCCGATATTCACTCTGGTTTTGGAGCGTACTTTGTCCACTGCACGTTTCGTCTTTATGTATTTTCTTTTTTTTGGCAGTGTCCGCCATTGCTTTGGCAGTGACTGCTCCAGTCGCTATGCTCTATGCAGGCCCACAGAGCGACACGCCCTGAGCTCTCTCATTGGCTGGACAGAACACACCGACTCTCCGCCCAGAAACGTCCACGTCCACAACAAAACCAAGTAAAAAACCATAATACAGGCAGGGGGAGGGTGCGCTGCAGACGCAGTCACCACCACACAGGACTAGAAGCCCATAGGTGATGATTAAACCGGATTTCATTTGTATAAGTCTAGTGTTTATTTTTGAGCAAAAAACTCCAGACCCTACCTTTAAGTTTCTGATTTCAATATGATACTCCTAATCTCCATGTAAAACCAGATCATGGAGACATTTGAATAGTCCACGATCAAATATTGTCATATTGCACAACCCACCTCCAACTACATCACTGTATTCGTCAAGTGATGACACTGGAGAGGTAAGAAAGATTTTGTGGCTGATTTCCAGAGACACATAAAAAATTGGCATAAACTGGATGCATTTTTTCACGCTATATCCAACTCAGATAGCTGGAGATAAATTTAAAATCGTCGAAGTGTCTCTTTAACCTTTTACAAGAGTTGTCTGAAATGTATGTAATGGCAATTCCCGTATTTCAAATGGTGAAATATAAAAACAAAATCTAAGCATTTTAAACTGTGTTTAAAAACTGACAGGGGGACAGGGGTAGTGGTAAAATAATTGCAGAACAGGACTGATCTGTAAATAAGTAGCAGCGTGTGCAGTGGGGTCACACATTGTAAATGGAAGTCTGAAAACGTTCTTGAGAAACCAGGTCAGAGACGGAAATAGCACTGGGCTGGTGAGAAGAGCGCCGAGGCCGCTGTGGCGTTACGGTGTTAGAGTGTTTCCCCTCTGAGCTCTGTGTCCTGCTCAGACCAGCATGTGCGTGAGAGGATAGGCACGGGATCACACAGTCTGGGGCAGTCCGTGCACGCACGCACGCACATACACACGACCGTGCACACACACACGAGCTCACACAAACACACACACACAAGCACACACGTTCGGTTTTCATGCACACACACACACACACACACACACACACACACATGCACACGCATGCACACACACACAAATAAGCACACGCACGCAAACACATGCATGCACACACGCACACAGACGCGTATACATACACAGAAATACACATAAAAACACGTACGCACACACATATATCCACACACACACACGTACACACATACATGTATATACATACACCCACATACACTTATACACACATACTGTACGCACACATACGTCCTCATAAACATGCAAACACATACACATACACACACGCACACACATACACCCACACTCACAAATAAACCCACATGCACACACAAATACTCAAGCAAACATGTATGCACACACACACACACACTCACACATACACACAAATACACATGCTAACACATGAACACACATTCTCACACACGCACTCATGGAAACTGAAAGAAATCAGTTAATTTGAGGACAGGATTGCTATCCAGTCCCTCCAACCCTAGTGGAATAGATTCATGTTGACTTAAAATAAATGTGTACATTTACAAAACAGGCATACAGTGATTGAATAAAGCAAACTTTATTTCAATGTGTCAGATTTAAGAAGTGTTAGAGTAATTCCTTGAATGTATGAATGGATGCATTTCAGGTAGAAGTGATATCAGACAGGAACACAAAAGAAGTGGCTGCTATTGCCAGGTATTTCAGTACCACTGACCATGAGACCTCTGAAAAGGCATTGAGGTGGAGATCCGGTTGGAGAGGAAGGAGGGATAACCAGTCTGCATAAGATTGGACACATCATTTAACAGAGTGGCCTCAGGGCTTAAACAAGAAGTGAATTATACTGTATTAACGCCAATTGAACCAAAGCAAATGACTTATTCTGAACTATATCATATTGTCGTTTTTTTCCTTTTAACCTAAATTAAACAAAATTCTGGTCCACATTGGTCTATTTATAAAATGCTTAATTGATTTAAAGAATTCTTTGAATATGATCACCGATTCACCATAGAATTACAGTGCGCAAAAATGCATTAAATGCATTTCTAGTAACTGCGAAAAAATAGTTTAATTGTAAAATAACAAACATTCATCAGTTCAAACATATGAAAAATACCAAATGACATCTCTATGAGTTTAAGAAACTATATTGGTTCTCCACATATTCTATGGATATTTATTTTAAATTTGCTCATTTTTATGCAGGTGCAAAATTTGGAAAAGCTACCAATGTTTTGAAGTTTCACAGCGTTTGCATGTGTATTTGATCTTCCGAAAAAACGCATTTGCTTTCATCTCACTTTAATTCGGCTACCCTGCGTCAAGGTGGCGGCCGTAAAACAGAAACGTATCTCACCGTGGCCTCAGCATGGAACGATGCAGGAATCCCGAAAAACAGAACAGCCCCGAGTGAATTTCTATCGAGCCAGGAGGTTTCCTCCCCTTCAGTGCGAACACTGACAGAGGAAGAGCGCAGAGATATATTTTAATGAAGTTGCCGCTTGAATGGATGAGTGATCAAAGTTTGCGGTGAAACGGAGAGAGCGGGAGAGCGCGTGCTGGAGTTCTTATCCACACAGCACTTAAGGAGCGATCATACACCGAGCTAAACCCGTCCCGCCAAGCCCCTTCATCTATTTTAATGTTTCGGAAAGCGGACGTGGGTTCCCACCACAGCAGGGGGTCCCGCAGCAAGTCACGGAAGTCTATCGCGGAGCAGAGAGGGCGCACACTCAGCTCACGCGAACCTAGGAAATGGGCACGAATGCACACGCACATTTGTGCAGGCACGCGGCTGCTCGGGAAAACACAAACACGCGCGAATATGTTTAATTTTCTGTAGTGTGTGCGAGAGGTTTGCTCGTATGTGATTTTCCGCAGGTTTAATTTTCAGTAATATGTTTGAATTATGGCCTACACAGCCCCTCATAAATACGCGGGCATGCACAAACATTTGCAATGCAAGCATACACACGCAAAGGCACACACCGAGGCACACACGTCATATTCTCTGTCATACAGGGACTGCATCACTCGTTTTTACCCAGCAGTTGCCTTAATCCTTTTATCATTCTGTGTACAGAGCATTGTGGGACAGCAGAATTAGTGCGCTTCCAACAATGCAGTGGCTCAAGCCTAGATTTTTTTATTAGGCGTCTGAAAATGTCTTGCTGCGATTGAGGATCACAATTCCCGATTAGACATTAGTTACTGGCTTGCCCTGTTGCGCTCTAAATTCCATCGCTGTAAATACTCCATGATTTATATTTTTATGTTTTCTTAAGTCACGAACACAAAGGACCAGCCAAAGACAACTGCCAACTGTCATTTCCTTATAACGTAGCCTGGCGTGAGGATTATTAAAAGTGGAGTATTGAGACGTACTGAGACGTCCACCGAAATCTTTAGGCATCCAGCAATGTCATGGCTGTAAAGCTGAGATGTTCGAGTACATTGGTATTTGGTGGCATGCAGCTACTCTTGGATCTTTTCAGATAAGTCAACACATTGAAACAGACAGAAATCCTCCCATCTGACAAAGAAAAGGGAAAATGGAATAAAACTATAAAACTAAAACTTCATTTTTGCAGAGCTTCCAAGGTTCCCCATTTTTCAATTTGTTTCATTCTTAGATTTTTGTAAATGATTAATTCAACTTATTTGTGATTTTGAACTGATTAATCATTGGCGTACAAGAGGTAAAGAATATTCATGTATAAGCCAATTACTTGCGTGCAGTAAAATTCTCAGTGTTGATTCAACTTTTGCCGACAATACTCTGGAAATTTCCTTATTGAAACATGCACTCCACACCTAACATGTAAATGTCACACGAGCTGACAACATTGTGTTTTCATAATGGGTTGGGCTAGCATCAACAGAAAATACCTCTGTTCCCCCCCGCCCCCACTTCGCCTCCAGAAAACGGGGAAATGCTTCGCTTTTTCTCATCCATGATAACAAGGACAACACTATTATCTTCTAATATTGGAGGATATATATGTGAAACAATATTGTAAAGCACTGCAGAGCCTCCTTAAACAGCAATATAATTTTGTTATTAGTGCCCATGACAATTCATGGCTATGGGCTACTATTACCACACCATCAACCCTAGTGCTCATTTTGCTGGTACAGCATGGATATTTCAGTACTTCAGCATTCTACAGCACTTCATACTTCATTAATGGCAATGCAGTAAATGTAATTACTGTCAGGGTTAAAAACCACAAGGTCAGTTGGTTATAGGACGCATATGACAAGTCACTTGGTCCTCTATAATCATTCCTTTGTTTACTCTATAATTTAACTCTGCTTAGATACTATCTGGCTGAATACTCAGCTTCAGAAAGCTGTCACTCTGTGGGAAGTTAAAATGCAGGACTTGATAAATGAACTCCTTGGTTTTATCTTAGTTTTATGCAGTCTTATTCTGCCAACATTTTTTTGTCATTGTGTTTACGCTTTGGCGCTCATCAGAATTTCCTGTGCTAAATCTTAAGACTGGCTGTGTTTTAAGTCCTGAGGGGGACCATATGTTGTATGTTTGCCTTACCACAAATCTACGGATACAAGTGAACTAAAAGCATAATACTTGACTGTTTTTGGCATATTGTGAATGGTTTGTCTGGTTTTGTTTTTTTTTCAAGTATCAATCATAACTGAGATGAGTAATGAGATGATGACTAAAAACAGTGTCGTATGAAACGACTACCCAGACCATACATTGAGGCAGACCCGGCACAGGACCAAGATGCATACTTTTTGAATTTGAGCATTAGCTTAATCACTAATTTCAGTGTCGTTCTGACTGCTAATTGGCTGAAACCTGCAGCCCTCGCCTACCCAGACCAACCGTCCGCTGGTAGAATGCTGTGCTGAGGCAGACCCAGGCACAGGACCAAGATGAAGTGACTGAGGAGGCAATTACAAATAGCAAAGGGGCTAATCTTTTTATATAGTAAAATATTGGGTTATCATCTTGTTATGACCCTAATTCTATTGCCCTTTTTTCTCAACTCTGTTCACTACTTTTCACGGGAAATATTCCAGATAGGATAACCAAATTTGGTGTGTAGCTTACAGTGATGGAGTTTTTGACTTTTGGCGAACAATTCCCCACCTTTTCAATGAAGACATTTTTCGGGGCAATAACATGAAATAGAAATATTTGGTGCATATTGTCCAGTCACCACACCACCTAAAATTGTCCTGGTCGTAGGTTTGCTTAGATTAATAAAATAATTAAAGGCTTAAAAACAACATCTACTGTGTCAAAATCAAATTATACATTTATTTCACAACAGTGATGAAGCCAGTATTAAACCTGAGTCTCCTGCACAATTTAGGGAATTTGAGCACTTGGAACGTAGTGCCTGCAAGATGCAAAATAATAAAATTTATGAACGATGCTAACCACCGAGAGATGACTGCTAAAAACAACAAAATAACTACCTCCAGCGTCATAGGTGCACCTGGGCTGGGTCCTCTGTCCCAAGATCAGAGTTGGGACGGGCGGTGGACCCATAACGATTGTGCTTGTTGTGGCCGAGCCCGCCAGGGTAACATTATCTGCGGCTGGTGGAGCTAGCTGATTCTGTTCGGACTCAGCAATATCTTTGCTGCAGCTGGGGCCACTGGCATCGGCTGAGGTGTTTTGTTTTTTCTTAAAAGGCCACATTCTGATATCCATCTTCTAACCTGCTTTTTTTGGCTAACTGGAGGGAAGCAACTTGCGGTCCTGAAGTAAGAAAATTTTAGGCAGGCTAGCTAAGTTGGGTGTTACCAGTTTTAACTGTTTGTCTGATTTCTTTCTTAATCACATCACGTACAGCGTGCCGCGATGTACAAATCTATTTGACAATGCACAACAAGCAGCGCTATGTTTCAGAGCCATGGTAAGCCTTGTTCTGTGCGTTGTCTGGGCTAATATTTTGCTATTTTCCTATAGAGTAAATAAAACTTAAACTAGCGGGGGAGAAAATATGACTGAGGGGGCAAAGCCCCCTTTACCACCCCCACAGCGTCGGGCCTGTGCTGAAGTCTCCAGACTGACCCGGCACAGAGTAGCACCAGCACCAAGTGTAGTGGGCGATGGGGCTAACTGAGCAGGTGACACACCTGTATGGAGCCGAAAGATAAGGGGACCAGGGGCTGCCAGAACACTTTTTTTTTTCACTCCACTCTTTCCTTCTTTGCGCTTGATCCCGGAATTTCATCAAGCTACATCATCATTAAGCAAAGTCCAGTCTGTTCAAAGAGTTTCTAAAAGAAAATGAGGTTTCCACTGTAGATAACTTCAGTTAAAGAAAGTCAAAACCATCTTTCGTGGAAGTATTTTTCCGGAATGTGTGACCTATGAATGATTGATCTTTGAATCTTCTTCTTCTGATCTGTCATGCCTGTAACTGTCTGCGACTGATGTCACTCTGAGATGATATTTGGGGGAGGAAGGATGTTCCATTATCCTACAGTGCAATGAAAAAGTATTGTCCCCTCCCAATTTCTTTCATTTTTGCTTATTTGTTATATTTAAATGTTCCAGATCAAAATAATTTTAATGTAAGACAAAGACAACGCGCATCAACACAAAATGCAGCTTTTACATCCTTTCATTTATCGAAGGTGAAAAGTAATTGAAGCCTATATCACCCTCTGTGAAAAAAAAAAACAATTGCTCCTCTAAATCAAATAACTGGTTGTGCCACTCTTGGCAGCAAAAACTGCAATCAGGCATTTATGATAACAGGCAATGAGTCTTTTACAACTGTACATTACTGTGGAGAAATTTTAGCCTACTTTGCTTTGCAGAATTGTTTTAAATCATACCATGTTTTCAAGCCCGAGCTGCCTTTTAATGTCATGCCACAGCATCCCAATTAGATTCAAGTCAGGACTTTGACTAGGCCACTCCAAAACTTTTCATTTTCTTACTCTTGCGCCATTCAGAGGTTGACTCACTTGTGTGTCACACCACTGCTCCAGGTGTTCTCCATTGGTAGGTAATGGCTCTCACTCTGGTTACCTGAAGTCCCAGAGCCTTAGAAATGGCTCTGAAACCCTTTCCAGACTGATAGATGTCAATGACTTTGTTTGTCATCTGTTCTTGAATTTCTTTACATTGTGGAATCATGTGCTGCTTTTTGCCTCCTTCACTTTACGAGACAGCTTTTATTGAAGAGATGCGTAGATTCAACAGGGCTTACAGTAATCATGCCTAGGTATGACTAGCAAAATTGAACCCAATTATCAATTAAATTTGTGTAATTGGTTGACTTGGTAACCAAGGGGACAATTCTGCCCTACTATGGAAGACTGCAGTGTCTGCAATAGGTTAACATGTACAGATACACAGTCTTCCACTGTAGGGCAGAATTATTTTCACATCAAGCTAGGTAGGGTTCCCTTCAATAAATGAAATCATCATTTTGTGTTTACTTGGGTTATCTCTAACACAGAAATTCATTTCATTATCTGAAATATTTAAAGGAGGAGGCAGCACCTCAGCAAAGTATATTTCAGCGGAAAGTAGAATACTTGAAGTGTCTAAAACGCATAGTTTTATAAATTTTAATTTGGTAATGATCCAGTTCGATGCATTTTTAAACCAGCGAGTCTTAAAATTGGCTTCAATATCAGGGGGCAGACATTTTTACTTGGGAATTTGAATTTGATCTTTGGAAACCTCACCTTTAAAAATGCTTAATAACCTTGAACTCTTGCAGTTTTCATCACCCGATTAGCCACAGTTGCTCAGACTAATTGGTAAAAACTGACGACAGTCTAATTTACTTTTGATAGCATTGTTATGCATTGCACCATAAAATTATGAGGCGTCTTCTGCACATAAATGACAACGTAACATATCTATATGTCTTCATAATTTCAGCGCTCGTTAAGTGGCACAGATTTGCGGAAATTAGTTTGAGAGGCTGCAGGAATCCGTTCTTTATTTTGAATGTTGTCACGGCTAAAGGGCGCTGTAAGGTTGCACAGCTGTGTGACAATCCCAAAGACGGCAAAAATAAATCCTGCAAAGTCAGCGAAAGTTTTGGATTTACAATGCCATATCAATTATATAAATATAGGCAATGGGAATTCACCTTTCATTACCATTTCTAATTATAGGTCATGTATTGGTCTTGGTCGCTCAGTCGATAAATTGTTTGATTGTTAATCAGGCCAGCTTAATTAAAACAGCTTGCGGGCAGCCAAGCCGTAAAGGGAGAGCTTACTGAAGGCCCTTTGAACTACTCTATGGCCCGGATGAAAGGAGAGAGAACAACTGACTTCACGCAAGAGAATAACTGATGCACAAGCACGGCGGCACTGGCGTTTGATTGGATAATGCGTTCGAAATGCACACTCACCCACTATACAGGGCACTGTGTAGTGAATGTTCTACATTGAAAACAATATAGAGAGTGAGTGAGCAAGTGGACAAGTGTGCATTCCGAACACAGCCTAAGATTCCCCAAGTAAAAATGTCTGCACCCTGGTATTGACGCCGATTTGAAGACTTTTCGGTTTAAAAATGCGTCACACTGGATCATTACCAAATTAAAATTTATAAAATATGTATTAGACACTTCAAGAATTCTACTTTCCGCTGAAATATACTTTGCCGAGGTGCTGTCTTCTCCTTTAAGTAAGGCAAATATACAAAAATAAAAGAAATCACAGAGGAAAATTTGGGAAAAATAATTTTTCACAGCACTGTAATTCAGGTTTCTTCACCCCCCCCTTTTTTTATTTGCAGTTCTCTTTTGCTTTTCTAATGTTTACTCTTGTCTTCCAGTGGGTTGAATTTCTGGTAAGAGATGCTTAGAGCACCAAGAGACTCACAGTGCAGTGAATGCAGTGGGATTCTCCTACAGGGAGAGGGAAATAGTATTCGCCAAAAAGAGCTTGAAGGGATGTTGAGATTATGGCAGCTTCGGTTTTCTTCATGTTAAAAAAAAATCTTAACAGTATATATGTATATCGTTTTCCACATTATTGTGTCAATTTTATGAATTTCCAAATGCTCATTCTCCAAGAACAAAACAAAAAAGCTGCCACAATTATATTTTGTTTATACAACCCCAATTCCGAAATAGTTGGGACAAAGTGGAAATTGTGAATAAAATCAAAACGCAATGACTTTCAAATCACACCAGCCAGTATTTTATTCACAATAGAACAGAGATAACATAACAAATGTTGAAACTGAGAAATTTTACAATTTTATTCACAAAATGAGCTCCTTCCAATTTGATGGCTGCTACAGGTCTCAAAAAAGTCCCCTCTTCTTTTTAGCACAGACTGGAGGCGTCTGGGCATTGAGGAGACAAGTTTCTTGAGTTTAGCCATTGGAATTTGATCCCACTCTTGTTTAATACAGGCTTCCAGCTTCTGGAGAGTTTTGGGTCTCCTTTGATGGACTTTTTGTTTAATTATGCGCCAAATATTCTCAATCGGTGAAAGATCAGGACTGCTGGCAGGCCAGTTCAGCACACGGACTCTTCTACTATGAAGCCATGCTGTTGTAATAGCTGCAGTATGTGGTTTTGCATTGTCCTGCTGAAATAAACAAGGCCTTCCCTGGAATAGATGTCATCTGGAGGGGAGCATATGTTGCTCTAAAACCTTTATATACCTTTCAGCATTCATGGAGCTTTTTAAAACATGCAAGTGTCCCACACCATATGCACTAATGCATCCCCATACCATCAGAGATGCTGGCTTTTGCACTGAACACCGATAACAGGAGGGGTGGTCTTTCTCCTCTTAAGCCCGGAGGACACGACGCCCATGATTTCCAACAAGAATGTCAAATTTGGACTCGTCTGACCACAGGACACTTTGCCACTTTGCTACAGTCCATTTTAAATGAGCCTTGGCCCACAGAACACGGCGGCGCTTCTGCATCATGCTCAACAATGGCTTCCTTTTTGCATGATAGAGTTTCATGTGGCATCTGTGGATGGCACGGCGGACTGTGTTTACAGACAGTGGTTTCTTGAAGTATTCCTGGGCCCATTTAGTTATGTCAATGACAGAATCATGCCAGTGAGTGATGCAGTGGCGTCTGAGGGCCCAAAGATCACGGGCATCCAGTAAAGGTCTTCAGCCTTGTCCCTTACGCACAGAGATTTTTCCAGTTTCTCTGAATCTTTTGATGATGTTATGCATTTTCGATGATGAGACATTCAAAGCCTTTGCAATTTGACGTTGAGGAACATTGTTTTTAAAGTATTCCACATTTTTTTTACCTAAGCCTTCACAGGTTAGAGAGCCTCAGGCCATCTTTACTTCTGAGAGACTCAGCCTCTCTAAGACATCCCTTTTATAGCCAATCGTGTTACACACCTGATGCCAGTTAACTTAATTACTTGCTAAATGTTCTTTCAGCTGATTCTCTTATATATTATTTGCTTTTTTTTCAGCCCTTTCTTGCCTGTGTCCCAACTTTTTTGAGACCTGTTGCAGCCAGAAAATTTTAAATAAGCTCATTTTGTGGATAAAAATGTAAAATGTCTCAGTTTCAACATTTGAAATGTTATCTATGTTCTATTGTAAATAACATATTGGCTCATGTGATTTGAAAGTCATTGCATTTTGATTTTATTCACAATTTACGCTTCGTCCCAACTATTTCGGAAATTGGGGTTGTAGAAGTTACAGATGTTACGGCCTGCACAGAGCCCAATCTCAGCATCACCCTAGGAGTCTGTGGTTACCTGGAGATTCGTAAGCAAGGCAGACAGCTAGTTTTCAGAGGAACAGTGGTAATTTGACCAATATGTTTGGAAATGCCTACCAGCCCAGGACTGTGGTCTGAAAAGTCGAGATGCACTTTTAATGGGGAAATTTAAATGGAATTATTTTTTAACTGCTTACTACACTTTATAGTAATTTTGGTCTCACTTCAGATTAAGTGTTGCTCATAAAGGATTTATACAGCATGTATAATGCCTTCATGAATGAGACATAATGTCTTCATAAATCAAACATCAGCAAATGTTATGCTTTGTAAAGGGTGAAATAACACATCCTTATTCAGTATATAATGCCAGATGTAACAATGACAATGTCACCCTTTATAGTATTTAGCCATTAGCTAAGTGACATTGTTAGTTACATCACATCTGGCATCACAAGCTGAATAAGGATGTGTTATTTCACCCTTTACAAAGCATGACATTTGCTTATTTATGATTTATGAACACATTACGTCTCATTCATGAAGGGATTATACATGCTGTTTAAAGCCTTTATGAGCAACACTTCATCTAAAGTGTGACCGTAATTTTTATATTGAGAAACTTTTCATTATTTTTAAAAAGCATATTTGCTTTATTTTCCTTGAAGTATTTTCACACATATGCCTAAGACTTCTGCATAGCACTGCATGCTTCCACAAATGGACTGTATTGTGCAAAAAACAATAGTCATTGTTGTTATTTACAGTACACATCCCTGGCTATGGTTATGTTAACTTATGGGGGTCCACAATTGCCAAACAGCCACACTCAACAATGTGAGATGCAATGTGAGATACTGTGGGAGGTCCAGTATCATAGCGTGAATCACGTTCAGGTCCCAACAACCCACCAATTCAAACAGGATCAAGGAGGTCCATTAAATGGAGAAACGAGCGACACTCCATCACTATTTCCTTATGTGTCAGTCTGGAATTCAATTTGGAAACGCTTTATTTTTAATCTCACGTTTCTGCCGCATTCTCGAGTGTGTTCAATTAAAGCATTGATCTTTCAAAGTAGTGAAGTCACTGCTTGTCTGCGAAAGTACCAGATAGAACAATCACTTTTTCCAACACTCATTGTTACTTTGAATTTGACAAAGAAATAGAATGAAAAGTCCTCCCCATCATTTGGTAGTCTAAAGAAGATAAGGATGGAGGAAGACAGAACAGGTTTAAGGCGTAGGCATAAAAAAAAATGTGGTATCAAACACAGAATAGAGCCAGGCAATTTCTTGTTCACACCAGCGGTACCTGGCAGACATAGAACAAACACCTATTTGAGAGCTGAGCAAAAAGAGTTTAGAAATGGAATTGCTGACGATTTTTATGCTCCAAAGTGTCGTTTTTCTGAGTGTGCTTGCTTCACTGGCTTCACAAACTGTTGAGACCCTCACTAACGACAAGAGACACCTCACGCCATACAGGAGAACAGGCTTAATGAAGAGGTAAACTGGAACACTGGAATTGAGTTCTCTCTTCACTACTTACTGGCTGACGTATAAATATTCATCATCTTCGCATGACCTGTCTACAGCAATTAATCAAGCTGTTTTACCCTTAAGCTAGATAATGATGGGATCTCGGGCCTCTCTGACTCGATGAAGGATATCTCGCCTCTAACATATGCTGAATGTGATTTTCCCCCTCATCTACCAGGATATCTAATCCAAGAAGGCGTGCCTTATGCAAACAACCTCGGAAGACTAGTAACTTTGTATCTGTCTTTAGAGTGGTGAAAAACTATACAATGAGCAAACAAGGGAACATTAAAAAAATCAATTCTATGTAGCAAGGCCCCAACGTTGCCAAAAAAAAAAAAAAAACTGTCTCAGTCCTTTTATGATGTGAAAAACTAGTTTGAGATTAGAATTCTCTCAACTAAACATTTTAATGCTGATGTCACAATTTTCCCAGGTAATTGAAAGCCACTGAGTTGTAGAATACAGAAATAGAATAATAATAAGAAAATTCCGGAAAGGTTTTTTTTTTCCCTACACAAGTTTTAATAAGGATTGTATCATTGTTTTCTGTGATGTTATCTTTATCATGGGGAAGCACTATGGCTCAGTGGCTTGGTGAGAAGGTTGGGAGGGTTGAGAGTTTGAATCCAGCCTGGGGCCTTCCTGCGTGGAGCTGGTTCTCCCTGTATTCGTATCGGCCTCCTCTGGGTGGGCCTACTCCAGTATCCCACTATGATCCAAAGACGTGCATGTCTGGCTAATTGGAGACTCTAAATTGCCCATAGAAATGAGTGTGAATGAATGGTGTGTGCGCCCTGCTGTGGAATTGCAATGTGTTCGGAGTGTGCTCCTGCCTTTACGCAGCCCATAGTCAGCTGGGATTGGCCCCCATGACCCTGATAAGGAAAAAGTGGTTTTGACAATGGATGGGTGCGTCAAAGTGTGAAGAGGCTCTGGCAGACTGCAGCTACAGCTTATGACAGAACAATCATCAGTGCTTTAGAAACAGTTCTGATTTATTTGAAAGGTATGATGTTAATTTTCTATGGAACAATTGAATATATAATCAGATAACAGATTGTGCGCTCCATCTCACAACCACTGCGATGCAACAAAAAGCACATTGCAAGTGTCTTTGCTAGTTTTGGAAAAACACAGTGGTCTATTCCCATGCAGCATCCATGTCGTTTAAATATCGGATGTAGTTGCACCCATCCGAGTGCTCATGGGCATGTTGGTCTTAAAATGGTATGTGGTCAGGCGCATTGTTGGCACATTGCGATTGTTTGGCTGACCTACAAAAGAACTGGCCTTAAGTCAATGGTGCAGTGTTTTACTGTTATTATAAAGGCACATTATCAAGGCAGCACCATGCCTCCACATAGGTTGGTGCACAAGTGCATACACTCTCCTTATTTCTAACAGAGATGACATAACAGCACACTAACATGCAAAATATTTTTTAAAAAAAGGACAACAAAATTATCAAAAAGATTGTTATTGTGTACATCCCACACCTGCGTCATCACAGGGGCCGTTGGTGTAATCCTGCTGTTGCCATAGATGGTCTGCTCTTATGCCTTCACTTTGTGCACAAGCAGATCTGTTTCCTCTGCAGAGAAGCATTTTTCCCTGCTACCAGGCAAATCCGCTATTTTAATAGCAATCTGCAAGGGTGCGAGGGCTCCTGGCTTTTACGGGGAATGGGAAATATCTGTTTGATTTATTTCATGTTATCCCAAAATTTCATCCATCCATCCAACTTAACATTATCTAAACCAGAGGCGGGCAATGAGGGCCATACCTGATGTTGGTTTTCACACCGACTTCTGGCGTTTAATTAGGTAATTATTGTAATTAGCCAAACCATTTATGAACTCTGACATTTCTTCTGCATTTCATTGAATTATCATGAATGATCACCAATGACTGTTCTTGACTCCTTAAATGAAAAATTTCTCTTTGATCTAATCTATGCGTAAATCTATGTTTGTTTATACAAACAATTAGCTTAATTCGTCAGGTTAATTGATAGAAACAAAACCCTGTGTACACACTGGCCCTCCAGGACAAGAATTTCCCACCCCTGATCTAAACCATGTGTGTCTCTCTTGGTTCGCGGCAAAACTGGAGCCTATCCCAGCCAAGTATTCCTACAGAAAGCAGGTACATACCCTGAATGGCTCAGCAATCAATCGGAGGGTGCACACAATATTCATTCACACACTCATACCTATGGGCCATTTAGAGTCTTTTATTAGCAAGACATGTCTTTGGCCTGCGGGAGAAAATCCACGCCAACATGGGGAGAATTTGCACACTCCACACGAGAGACTGGCTTTTTTGGGAATCCTGTGAGATTCCCTCGGGGTGGGAGTCAATTTCACGATTGATCACATGATTAGGCCAGGACAGGAAAAAAAGTCAGAGGGACTGGCGGAACTGAGAGTCACAACTACTGGCTGGATCAGTTTATATGCAGTACTGTGCAAAAGTCTTAGGCACCCTGCATTATTTTTTTAATTTAAATCTGGCTTTAAGTATTTACTTTTTGTTTTCCACATTAGTGTTGCTGAAGATAGGAAGTATGTTTGAAATTCAACAATATTGTATTATATAACAATATTATACAACAATATTATCAATAAATGTTGGTATTTCCTGTGGGGCGCCCCGGTGGCTCATCGGTCTAAGCGCGCGTACCATAAAGGCTGTGTCCTTCCTGCAGCGACCTGGGTTCAATTCAGGCTCAGGTCAACTTTGCTGCATGTCTTCCCCCACTCTTCTCCCCAACTTTCCTGTCTCTCTACACTGTATAACTGTCAAATAAAGGAAAAATTCCCCCCCCCCAAAAAAATAAATAAATAAATGTTGGTATTTCATTAAAAGCAGTTGATACAGATATCATAGCCTTGACAGACCCCTGATGGTAACATCATCATGTCTGTCTGTAAGTACTTGGTGGGACATACACAAGTGAGACAGTCAGTCTGCAGAAAAACGGTGGCAAGTTTTCCACTCTGCTTGGAACAAGCGAAAAGCCAATTGTCTTATAAAACTATAGCACAAAAGCACAATGTCCCAAATTTTTAGGAAAAAGGGTAATAACACCTAATATTGGTTTGATTTGGTTTTTAACAGTTTACAGCTCTGGATAGTACATTTCTCAGTTATTAGAAACTCAATTTTTTTTTTTTTTTTTGCAATCATATTCGCCATGCAAAATTACTTTGAATGTGCCTAAGACTTTTGCGGAATACTGTAAGTAAATGTGGAGTTATACAATATAGTCCTTTATTTTGAATGTTAAAACGACAGAATGACTATTATTATTATTTTTTTCTTTAAATGCCAACAATGCAGTCAGAGTTGGATTCAGGGGAGACAGCATTGCAAGGCTGAAGGATAATCATCCACATATCACACAGAGTAAATTTTGGGCAAGTCTGAAGTTCTAAAAAAGTCCCAAAAAGTCAAGAGAAATGGTGTTAAAACTCCATACGCTGTTTGCTAGACATGTAAAGAAATCAAATACAAACCGACTCGGGCACAAGTGGCCTTCAGAGACACATGAAGCAGGTGGAGACGAACTACAGCGTGACATTACCTCTTTTGCAAAATGTAAGTTTCCAGTAGCTGTGTTCCATCAATTTTCAAGCACATTTTAAGAAACTCCCCCAAAAAAAAAAAAGTCCCTCCCGCACAGCATACTGCTCCAGAGCTGCCTGAAACACCCCAATAGCATTCTGCCATTTTGTCCTTAAATTGATTACATCACCGATTGAATTTTCGTGCTAGTTTGGAACGCCCATGAATCAAGCGTGTTCTGCCCAGAAATGCAGCAAGTTAGAGCGTGCAATAGAGAATACAATTTGAATGCACTTCTGAAGGAAGAAGAAGTGAAGAGGCTGTGGCAGTTTTGCGTTACCGTCATTTTGCTGAGGACTGCTTTGTGAACTGGACATAGTTCGATGCTGGATGTTCTCTGGTTACTCCTGAAAGAAAGAGCTGTGCCCACTTTGTTAGGACCTGGAGTTTCAGGTCGTTTTGTAGTTTGTGCTGTAATGAAGTCACAATGCTATTGCTATGCTAGCATAGCTCGTTGCATGTTCAGTAATTATGGTAGTTTATTCCCGTCATGTCTGGTTCCAAGGCTCCCTTGTCCTTTTGGTTGTTTACTATGGCTGCTGCACATCCTTTGAGGTTAGTATGAGTTCACAGGGGCAGTCTGCTCTCATATTCGGTTCTTACCTCAATGTAAAAAGAGTAATGATAATCCTTTGTTGCAGTTTTTTCAAGGGATTTCCCACTGGATTCTGTTAGCATCATGCTAAGCGAGGATTAGCGTCCTCTGGGCCAGTTAAACTGGAAATTGGTTTGCAAACAGCATTGCACTTATAAGAAGCTCTAAGGCGCAGACCAAATAAGTTGTGAGACAGATATATTTTTCTTTCATTTGTGTATGAAGCGCTCATGACTATTTTAGAGAGTTCTGCATTCATATTGTTTTGAGAGGTGACCAAATTGCAATTTTGAGAAAATGATTTGGGACTTGAAATGCAGATAAAGTACGACTGAAATACATATTTTGTGCATAAATAAAGACTGGCAGAAGTTGGAGAAGGAAAAACACAACCTGTTGCCTGTATCATTATTTTCCTGTTGTCTGCTTAAAAATGTCTTCACAATGGGATCTGAAATCCATTTAGGGTAAGGGGCGTGACATTTCTGACACAAGCACAGAGCAGTTGGCCAATCACTTGTGAGCGGTCCTGCTGACCAATCACAGCACATTACGCATTTTAGGAGGGGGTCAGGAGCTCAAATGAAGTATTTCTGACCGAGGTGCTGAAGAAATGGCCAGTATAAGAAAACCAAAGGGGTTCTTGAACACTGAAGCATGTATGGCTGTACTAGCACACCCCAAGAATACAAAAACGACCATCAAAAGGAGCACAATAGGTGCCCTTTGAAATATAGCCCTGAATGTCTGAAAGCACTCGTGGCTAAAACCAAAACTACACCATGGACTGCTTTTTACTGCTCATCTCCCTCTCTTTTCCCGATGAATACCAAAGTTGTCATTCTCAAAAGTCGTGTTTGACCTCGAGGTCCGCGACATCGCAGCTCTTTGATGGCTCCCTTTTCTCTGTCTCTGTTTTGGTGCAGTCAGCAGAACTTTGAAGTGGCAAAGGGATTCGAGAATTATTGTCTCTATCAATCAAATGAGTCTTCACACATTCTTATCAGCCTGCGCACTCCTCCTATCTGTCATCATAACACTTAAATGGCACTGACGAAAAAAAAAACAAGGCGTTTGGTCACAATGCTCTTTCGAATAAGCAATTAACTTTGTGCATGATCCGTTATTATAAACTAACCACTGACCGCGCATAATGCAGGTCATACAGTATATGCAGTATTTGTTTGTCTTTATGTCCATTTGACATGAGCAATTCTACGTTAAACACATTTCATTAATGTTAGTGAACACCGCGTTGAGTAACGCTTAGTGACAGCGTTTCTCCAGACTTGCCGAGCTCACCAATGATTTGACCACCTATGGAGGTGAGACTGTAAATCCACTATAAAGGCCGGTCCACTCTTGCTGGATTACTGAAAAAAATCCCTCTGTCTTCTCCCTGCTACCGTCAGGCAGAGTTCAGCCGAGGCTCGGAAATCCTGGCGGGAGGATGAAGGATGGGGCTGTGGAGGGGGGGGTGAAGTTGGGGGGGAGGCGGTGGGGGGGGCTTTCTGACAAAGCGCCGACAAAAAAAATCCCAACACACCCGCAGCAGTCCATCCAAAGTTAGGATATCTTGTCGGCAGATATCAGGCAACCCCACCGAGAGCTTTTGATACAGCCTCCTCACTGGGAAGAGGGCCTCTCCATCCAAAAGCTATCCTAAAAAAATGTATCTGTCTTTGGTTACAGCAGTCTGTGTAGTGGCTTCAGCTTGCACTCTTGGCTACCGTTGGCCTGCGCACACAACCTCACCCTCCTACCTGCCCTGCTGAAGATGGGTGTAAAACTACAGAGCAGATGGATGCCTGACGGACAGTGGCTCTACTGCTGCACTCCATTGTCCAAAAGTCTGTTGTGCGCACCAGTGTTTCATAAGGTGTGGTGAGGTACACAAAGAATGTTCTTTCCTCCATCACTGAAGCATAGTGACCCCTTCTCCCTGGCATGATTAGATTTAAATAAATTAACACACTGTTCATGGTATGAGTGTAGAATAAATGTATTTATAATGACTTGTGGCCAAATGATGTGCACCCACCTGACATCGGCAGAAGGAAAGAGTTGTGTGTCTTCATTGATGGACTGATACAGTACGTGTCATTCATTCATACAGCAGACATTCATTCACTCAGTAATCTGCAACTTTCTGCTCTCAGCTGTCATGGCAGTTGATGTGACCCGATCAAAGGTTTTCACTTGACAGTCTCAGTGTCAGCTCAGCATGCATAACCGAGGGAGTTTGTGGCACTAGGGCAGGTAGTTGTAGTCCTTGCTTTAATTACTCTTATGGGCCACAGTGTTTTCACCACCTGCTGGTCATCTTGGTGCTCTCTCCCTGAATTTTGGAGCAGTCGGAATAAGAAAGTTTTGCTGGAGGATATTGCGGCTCGGCTCTCCATGGCTTTTGTTTGACACTTTCCATGCGCTCTTTGTCTTTTGAATTGGTGTTTGGGCAGATTTAGTTTTCTGTGCACTCTCGGTTCAGTTTCACATCAATGTAGGACGCCACTGGAGGTATAACTGCACGACCCACTATTTGTTTCAATTAGGGTGTAGCCTCCTGTGGGCCCTGCTCTGGACCGGTTTGCGCCAGCCCAACAAGTGCTGTGAAAAATATTTAGCCCCTTTCTAATTTTCCCTATATTTGCTCTATTTGTCAAACTACATGGATTCAGAACATTTGTATTTTGACCTTAGAGGCATTTGTGTGTATATGAGTGTGTGTGCACGTGCATATTTGTGTGTATGTGTATGCGTGCGTGTGTGTGTGTGTGTGTGTGTGCACATCAATGTGTATGTTTGTGTGCCTGTGTGTATGTCCGCATGGGTGCATGCTTGTTTATTGTAAATAAAATTAGTGTTGCATAGACTGAAGGCCTTACAGAGGTATCCCTTCCGGAACTATCTCTGCGACAGCGATAGCTTCAGATTTGTATGTCCCAGTGTATCATATTTCACATTCTTCCAGCCACCAGTACTCTTTTCAGAGGGAAATCATAATAAATTTGAGCGAGAAACACTCCGTATGCTGCTCCCTCTCTAAATGTCAACTGTAATGTGAGAAAATACACTCATCGATCAATTTGGATGTTTAAAAGTGTAACTTTGCCAACTAAATGAAAATAAGAATATCCCGCTGTCAATCTGCACACACTGTGGAGGTGATTTAAGTGATATTGTCGGCAATCATTTAAAAAATCATTTCAGGCAATCATTTAAAACTGCGACTGCAGGCGACACAATGAATGTAGATGTCAAATTTACTTCAAACAATGTGCAATGTGTAAACCACTTAAATGACAGATATTGTTGAAATGATACTAAAATATGTTAAAATTGCTCGGCTCAATATTTGGAAGGGCTGAGAGAAGTTATGCATGTATTATTTCCACTTCCTGTGTTGCCATGACAACTGCTCCTTGGGCATGCAACCATACATTAGTAGAACATATAGCAGTATTACAATTTTAAAGGAATAAAAAAGGAATAAATGAATAAATAAATCTATAATAATAATAATGATGATGATGATAATGATGATGATAATAATAATAATAACAACAACTAAGGGAAAAAAAACAAATGTCTCCCCCACCTGAACACAGCCGGCCCTCATTGATGTTCACAGACATTTAGGAAGAAACTAGAAAATGTAATAACCTCAAAATAGCAAAAGGCACATTTGCATGACCTGATACAAATGTGTACAAATTTTCATGGAACTATATGAAACGGTTTCTGAGTTATGGTCTGGAAATGGTGGGAACGCCGACGCAGACGCGTACGCACACGGGAAACTGGACAAAAACGATATGGGGGGGGACATAATAATAATAAGACGAAAAATAAAATAATCCATAAGATGATTACACAAATCTCTCGTAATAAAAAAATCCCTTCAGTCAAGATAATGGATCCAGTCATACCTGACCCCTTGACCCCATCACAGCCTGCGCAGGATCTCTCGCCTGAAACGCCCCCCCCCACCTGACAGCAGTGTTACTCTTCTCCACACCACCAATCAATGTGTTTTGGGTTTTGGAGGGCAGCGTACCGTACTGGTAGAAATGAACAACAGTCCTAACCGTGAGTGAGATTATGGGCACAGAGCAAACCTGCTTCCCTCCACTCAGTTCTCATCCGCCCCACCTCTTCACAAACGTGCTTTAATGTCACTGCTCCACCTGTGTGTACAGTTCATCTCTTTACAACAAAAAAACAGGAGGAGAGACTGTTGATAAAAGACTGAACAGACTGTGCTGAATCGCTCTAGGTCCAAGATAAATTATTCAATTAGAGATCGAATATAATACTGAATAAGGGATGAACAAGGTCAGTTCAAGTCCAGTCAGAGATTTCGCTCCAATGCAAAGAACATGTTTCTTTGCACAAACTGGATCTAGGTTGGCATTTTTTATTTTTTTCAGAAAGCACTGACTTATATCTTCATTTCCTTGAGGCCCATAAAAACAGATCAAATAAACACAACCCTACATGAGGTAATGTCATCGCACATGATTAAAAGCACAAGTAAAGCTGTCTCCTTGAAATATCTTGGAATTTATAACGATTGACTAGGGCCAAAAGAAGTATGAAAGAAGCTTTAAAGTCAAAGTTATGTTCCCAGTTTTGTTACAATTTTTGAGATAAGAAAAATCATCTACCCTCTTATGTTTACTCAAGAGCTAGCAAGGACAACTCATTATTTAGGATGTGAAGACTGTGACATTGTCAATTTAGTTCTGCCTTTTAGTGAATTAGATCATGGGGACACAGGCTGGTTATTCTACATTGTGCACATAATTTTCATAATTCTGTCTTAAACACCAAAGTGCACAAACATCAATCAATCCTACAGGCAAATACTAAGTAGCCGACAGAAGTATCTGCCTCATGTATAAATTATGATTGATAGCTGGTGTATTCACAACGTTCACAAGCTATATAGACTGTTCTAAAGGGTTGTTCTCTTTTAAGGAATACCAATGTAATGTAAAATCAATTCAACTGGGATTTAATTGAAAAAAGACAAAGCAATACAAAGCAATGAAGCTTTACATATTACATTTTCTTAGGATTTATAAAGGGGTGCATCTTGGAATTTAGAATGGTCATTATGAATTTAAATCCCCAAATCCTCTATGAGCGGCTATATTGGAACCATTTCTCCCTCCAGTGATCGACGCCAATGTGTTACACATACAGGTAACCCCGGGGCGATCAGGCTGTCACTGCTTTTCATAGATTGCGTTCACTTCACCAAAAGGGATTTTTGCATTGCTTTAAGCTTATATTAGAATATGACCAGTTGGCTCAAAACGTGTGTGGAAATTTACTCTTGCATAAATGGAAACAAGAAATGTACCCAAAATATTCCACTGCAGATCAATATACTCGTATTTTGAAAGGACAGTGGGAAGCATCCAGGCATGATTCTCAAAATCTACATACCATGTTTATATGCCTGAAATGGGGCCAATTTAAAAACTGCTTAGAAAGACTGATTTCACAGATGCTAAGGCAGGGGGTATGACTCAGAGGTCAGAGAATTTGACTCATTCCCAAAGAGCTGCAACCCTAAATGATCCACGGTTCATGCGTCCTTGGAATGAATGCGGAACCCAGCGTCGTTTCAGGAAAATGTCCAGCTGAATTTTAATGTTGAATATGCATAATGTATGCTAGATATGAGTAAATAATAACATAATTTGAGCTATTGCCATAATGTCTTGACTTCTGAGACCTTTTAACATTGACACTGTTTCACCTAAATTTATTGCTTGTGTTTAGCTGTATACATGATATTTCACGGATATTTTAAATATATTCTATTTTTATTTGACCTTTATTTATGCAAGGTGGTCCTACTGAGACCGAGGTCTCTTTTTTTGAGGAACACTGTCACAGTCAAGCAACTATATGAAGATGCAATGAGGTGAAATGAGCGTCCACAACACATAATAGCATCTTCAAGCTATGAAGAAAGGAATCTTTGAGTGTGCGTGTATGTGTGTCATTTGTATGTCTCGACAGCCATTCCTTTGATTGGTTACAAACTGGGGTGTGTTTCTGAAGACCCAAGGAAGCGCACAGTCGAGTTTGAAGTAGTTGAGATGAGTGGTTCTCGAGATATTGAGAAAGCTGCAAACACCAATGGAGCTCAAGAAGCATTTGAATGGACGCTGCACTATTCCACGCCGGCAGAAATTGAAAGAGCAAGGCACTAGTTAAAAAAAAAAAAAAAAAAAAAAAATTGAAAACATTGCCATACCAAGATGACTAAAAAAATGACCCCAGTCAATGCTTAAGCTCTAGAATTTTCCATGTTGCACACACAGGGTGGGGGTTTTTGATGATGACCAAGAAACTGCCGAACTGGCAAATATTAAAAAAAAGAATCATTTGCATGCAGCGAAAACTGCACAGCTGCAATGAAAAATTTAAAAATACAAAAAAAAAAAAACATTAGAAACAAAAACCACGATTCAAATTGTGCGGCTGTGGCCGAAACAGCAGTAGTGCGTAGATGAATGACGTTGATGCTGCATCATGCTAGCGCTTAAGGGATGGATTTTTCTTTTAACTGTTTGTGGGGTGAGGGCACCGAGACCCTCCTTCTCACTCTCTTTGGTTAGCAGGATACATGCGTCCCTCCGCGAGCCAGAAACTAGGTTATGTTGCTCTGACTGAACGAGAGTTCTGATGGTTTTTTAACCTTTATTAAACTAGGGAAAGTTCCACTGAGAAAAATTTTCACTTTTTAAAGGACACCCTAGGAGAAACGCCTGATTGATCAGTTGCAAGGAAGGCAAGATAGAAACAGGGGTAAAGCCCCTGGAGCTATTTTAGGGTCAAGGGCCTTGCTGAAGGGCCCAATGACAAAGTTCTTTCTGACTTAATCTCAACAGATTGAGTCAGAATCCCAAACCCCACTGGTAGCTTGAGCCAGTTACTCTCTGGTTAACCAATCAAGCAATCATTCCTGCCCCAATGTTTGAAGCTACTTTGACATGAAAAAGGTATAAAAAATATTAAGACAAGTTTATACTATTATATTTTGCTGTCTGCCACAGCATGTTGGAACTCAAAAGTGCTGACTTTCAGTTTTCAGGGTCTTGACATCCAAATAGGGTGAAAGGTGGGATCAAGTCAATTTGAAGGCGGACTTCTCGTATATACAAGAAATGTCCGTTTCTCATTAATCAGATGGTGGCAATATAAAACTGACATTTCTTCGTCTCCTAAGCCCTATTCAGACAGAGCGACTATGCCGGCTCTGAAACGCCTCTGCAACCCCTCCACTTCTTGTCTGAATGGTGCAAGGCGTCCAAAAGGGGTACTAAAGTGAGCCGGCCCTAAAACACTTCCTGATGTGTTTCAGCACCGGCAAAAAAGAGTAGCTGATACGCGTCACCTTCTGTCTGAATGGGTTAAGCCGCCGCTACTACTCATAGCGCAGTGATTCGTACACAATAGGTCAGAGTTCACCGACTTTGCGCCAAAAATGTAGTTTGCGCTAATTGTACAGGTGCAGTGGCTTCTTGGTATGTAAAATTTAATAAATTTTGCAACCTTTTTTATGGTTAACTGTTCAGTTTTCGTGTAAACACAGATTTCGTGCCAATGTAAATAATGCGTTATTCTCGCCGATTGTGGTGTTTGTTTTGGAGCAACAGTGTTGGAAATAG
The DNA here is from genome assembly GCA_029692085.1 of Gymnothorax javanicus. Lineage (NCBI taxonomy): Eukaryota > Metazoa > Chordata > Actinopteri > Anguilliformes > Muraenidae > Gymnothorax > Gymnothorax javanicus. Next base: position 13,523,566 of record CM056202.1, on the reverse strand, counting down.
TACCATATTTAGCCTTTATCAATATCGAATAAAATCAGAACCTTTTCAGCTTACTGTAATGTTTGGGTACCAAACCATTCGGGTGAAAAAATGTCAAGCTTACATCCAGTCAAGAAATTTTAGAGCTTAATTTGTAGTGCTGCTGTACGTGGTAATAGCATATAACGGCAGCAGCAGTGACACTCCTGGTACTGGTGACACTCCTGTGAATTTTTTATCGTAACCAAGCTAAGAATATAAACCAGTTGAAATCCAACTGGAACATTTCAGGGTCAGGGTTAACGTTATGGGTTTGTGTTCTATGAACCCGTCACTGTGCATGTCACAACGTTGTACAGTCATTAAAATTCATTTTCAACTGGTTTCTGTCCTCGCTTGGTCACGATAAAAGACGTCCCTCCGTCATTGCTATTTAGAGTTCCGAAAGTATCCGCCGCTATGGTAACGACTCTGCCTTTCTGGTCGCTGTATGAATGGTTTAAGACAGCAAAATTGTGCAGCTGCAACTCCTATTTTTGCTGTCTGAATGGGGTTTCTGGAGCAATTCAAGACTGCTCTGAACCGCCTCAGATACACTTTTTTTATATCTGAATATGGCTCTAGAATTGTATAGTTCTGGTATGCATGAACTGGTAATACTCATGATCCGAGAATTGTATTGAGCACTTAGGTGACTACATCACACTGGTGACGGAAGTAAAAGTTCCCATTCATTTTACCCATTGACTTTTAAAAATGTTTACTTTTGAAGTAAACATTTTGAGATTTTGATTTCGAGATTTTGCAGCATATTTCCGAGTAACTACAAATGCCATTTTTCGAGACCATACTCAGCTACCATTTAAATCATTTAAATTTTTTCCCAATATATATAGCATAGTTCTGGTATACATGAATTAATAATGAAGAACTTACGAAGAATAAACTGGCAACTTTTTTCCCTACAGCCATATGTAAGGCCACGCCTCCAGCCGTCCAGCTCACCGGTCTACTAAGACCCGGACTGCACTTCATTCATTATTAAATTATCTCTCGCACCTGTTTCTCATCGCCACTGGGTGGTAACAGTGTGTATTTAAGGCTGAGCTTCACTCAGTCTCCTTGTGAAGTCTCGTAAAGCCACGTCTGTGCGGCATTGTTTTGCTTAGACTTATCTCTGTATTCACAAAACCTAATCTAAACCCTTTCAAGCCAGGTGCTGTTATTTGTAAATCCAGCACTTTACAGCGGGGAAAATAAATATTGAAAGAATCAACATTTTTCTCAGTAAATATATTTCTAATGGGGTTATTGACATGAAATTTTCACCAGATGTCGGTAACCACCCAAGTAATCCATATATGCAAAGAAATCAAAACAAATAAGTCCATGAATTATGTGTAATAAAGTGGAATGTCACAGGGAATAAGTATTGAACACATGAAGAAAAGTAGGTGCTAAAAGGCATGGAAAGCCAAGAAACCAGCTGAAATCTCTGTATTTAGAAAGCAATCCTGCCCCCTATCAGTGCAAATAAATATCAGCTCAATTCACAAAAAGTGCATTTGTTTAGAAGGAGAAACCACAGAAGCACAGAATAGGTGGCCGTATTCATGCATATTGAATTAGCCGGTAATGGACAGATGTGAGGGTATTGATGGTTACACTTGCATGCAATACAAAGAGCATATGTTGTATCCAAGGACACAATAAGTCAATCGATCGAGTTGATAGATCCTGAAAGCGTAGAGCTCAGGCAGGCGCGGCGTCTGAGACGCAGGCATTACCACAACAAAGGTCCCAACACGCTATGGTATGTGGATTCGTATGGTAAGTTGAAGCCACATGGCATTTCCATCAATGGTTGTATTAATGGTTTTAGCTGCCATGTTGTGTGGATGGACGCTTACAGAATAAACAATGACCCAAAAGCAGACAACTTTATCGCATCTATAGCGCGCTTGCAGGATGCCCAGAGAGACTGCAAGCTGAAAATGGGCATGTCAGAAACATGCTTGTCTTTTTGCACAGGAATCATACAGATTGTTTTGCAAGAGATGAGGTCAACATCACACCATGATGTACACACAGCTGGCAGGGCGGTCAGTCAGTTCACCAGCCGCTTTCTCAAAAGTTAAATTGATGGATATTGAATTTATTGTCAAAATTTTGCCTTTATTCTCGAAATGGTCTTTCAATTTAATTCTCGGCAATTCAACTTCATTCTCGAAATGCAAAAAAGAAAAAAAATCTCCCTCTGTTTTTTTTCTTGACATTTTGACTTTATTCTAAGAAATGCTAAATTTTAAAAAAATGTCATGTCGACCTACTACATGACAGGTCGATCATGACTATCTGTGTGTGGGGTAACAACATGGCTCCTTTAAGTCATGTGACTAGCTATCATCCAATCACTATTCAGGTAAACTCGAACCAGGTTGACCAAACTCTCTCGATGTACGGCTCTGGTACTGCTGTCTCGAGTCAGTCCCCTAGTGGAGCAGGCCTGTAACTGCAGTATAATTCCACTGCCCCAAGACAGTGGTTCAGTGCTCTGAGCCATTCCACTTGTGAGGCAGGACAGGAACTGCACTGGCATGCCACTGGCCCATGACAGCCTCACAGTACAGTACACATATTGCAACAGCCCCTACTGCTGATGACACTCAACTCTTCCTCTCCTTCTCGCCATCAGACCCAAAGGTCTCTGCTCAGATCTCTGCATGACAGACCAACATCCAGTGCAGGATGGATCATCGCCATCTTAAGCTCAAACTAGGCAAAACAGAAGTGATACTCATCCCTGCTCCCACGTCGCCCATCCTGGACTTCACAATCTCTGTAGGGGACAACATGGTGTCCTGGTTGCCTTCTGCAAGGAACCTCAGAGTGGTAATGATTAATAGACTGTCTTTCCCTGAGAACTTCTCAACAGTGAGCTGGGCATTCAGGTTCTCCCTGTATAACATCAGGAGAATCCGACCCTTCATCACCACCTATTCGACCCAGCTTCTCATTCCGGCATTTGTACCGTCCTGCCTAGACTACTGCAACTTGTTTATTCTTCTTCATCTGAGATTCCGGCAGGCTGTACACCGTATGGCGTAATGCTGCCCTCCACAATTCATTACAACACCATTCGCTCTCACACTCATACCTATGGGCAATTTAGTGACTCCAATTAACCTGACATGCATGTCTTTGGAGTGTGGGAGGAAACCGGAGTACCCGGAGAAAACCCACACGAACATGGGGAGAACATGCAAACTCCACACAGAAAAGCCCCAGGCCAGAATCGAACCCACGACCTTCTTGCTGTGAGACAACAGTGCTAACCACTATGCTACCGTGCCGCCCCCAACTTGTTTGTGCTCTGCCCTCAGACCTCTGCAGCTGATCCAGAATCCTGAGGCTCATCTGATCTACAACCTACCCTGACACTCCCACGTCACTGCTCTTCTCATTGCCCTCCAGTGGTTGGTGTCATAGTTTGCATAAAGTTTAAAGTTTTCATCCTAGCATATCGGGTGACTTGGAGGACAACCTCAACCCATCTTCAGAGGATCAATAGACCCTACACAACCTCTTCATTTTGCCTCTGCTAGTCGACTGGTGCTTCCCCCATTCCGTTCTGGAACCTTCCCACAGAGGTCAGAGCAGCAGAGACTCTGATCACCTGCAAGCGGAGTCTGTAGACTCACCTCCTCAGATTTTTCCTCTCGGCTCCTTCCTAATGCTGTAACTGGAGCTATGATGTTGAGGAATTTTATATTTCTTTCTCCAAAGGTATTTCACTCTGCAAAATCCTTTATATGTATTGTCATTTCTGCTATTTGAAATGTTACTTCCCTCTTGGGTTCCCTGCACTCGTCTTCCCTTCAGACACTCTTTGTGTTGTATGTCGCTTTGTATAAGAGCATCTTCTAAATGACTATAATGTGATGCAATAATGCAAAAGCCCTCAATTATGTCAACAGCAGCACAGCTAATGGACCAATGCAAGCCATTTCAAAATCTCTCCGTTGTGACGTCACCTAAAATAATGAAACAGACTCAAACTCAAATGCAGAGACGAGAACTAACGATGGGAGACAGGTGCAGGAGAGGAGTGAGAAGAGCACACAGGGATTGGAGAGGTAACAAAAAAATAATTGCATGATTGGAATCAATCGACGAAATGAAACCGAAATATCGCAAAAACAGCCGGAAATGCACTCAAATTAATTAACAGAGGCATGTGACGTTACAGGTTTTATCACAGGATGTAAACCATTAATAAGCCTCAAAACTGAAAGTTTGCCTTAACATCTTAAAACATTGTTTAGTTTTGGAACAACAATCATGGACAAATGAGACAAAGAACAAATTGTATCAGAATGATGGGAGCAGAAGAGTCCAGAGATGGGAGGAGACTGCTCATGGTCCGAAACAGACCACCTCATCTGCGAGGCATGGTTATGTGTGGGCATATACGACTGCCAGTGCCGATGGAACTGCTTCCTTGTACAACGTATTTATTGATGTGCCTGCTGAAAAAATGAGAATTCAACCCGCTATTTTTTTAAGGCAAATACAGTAAGCGGAATGTTTTCCAACAGCCAAGTCAATCACCTGACCTGAATACAATTGAATGTGCATTTTACTTGCTGAAGAAAAAACACCCCAAGATCAAGCCAAGACCGAAGACAACTGAAAGTCGATGCTTTGCGCAAATGTTGACTGTTTCATCTTTAAATCTACTGTGGTGGCGCAGAGAGCCAAAGTTATGAAAATTGTGCCACAGCCCAAATAGTTATAGATCAGACTTCATGCTCAAGAGAGCATTTTTATAAAACCTTTGCATTTCAGGTGAGCATTGCCGTTCACGCTCCTCCCACATCACAAACATACATGTTCCCCAGAGGACATAACAAAAGTACATTTCTTTGCCAAGAAATATCTTTGCCAAGAAAATACCGTGGTCGTATTTGGTTTTACAGGAAATGTCAAAGTTTTAAAGCTATACAAGATGACTGTGAAAGGAAGTCACACAAAAGTGGTTTCTTCATTCACGGTCAGGCTAAACGTTCAGCTTCCCTATCGATTTGACCTGCTTATCTATACCTCCAACCCTTCAATTTCCATCTGAATTTATATGAGAGCTGAGAACATAAAGCAGACACAACCTACACCTGTATGCGGTTCAACGTCTCGCCTGTTTGTGCTTGGTATTTATTTGATGTGCCTGTGTGAGTTTAATTTACCTGTAAGTGCTTTCTTATCAGTCTCATTCACCAGTCTGCCAATCAAGTGGCAGCCAGTAATTGACAGCCCTTGACATGAGTTTGTGGGAGGCAGGTGTTCACTGCTCTGTTGGGAATGAGGGATGCTGTTTTCAGGTTACTGCTTTTGTAACCCATCTGTACAGCAGGAGGAACTTGGGTGAAGTTCCTCTCTCAACATTCTTAAGTGGAAGGCGAGTAAAGTGGATAAAAAGTTGTAAACAATCTCAACTGGGGCGCCATGCTTGGCTTCATTTTTGGTGCTCAGCTCCCGGTTGTGTCAAAACTTCAGCTTGCAAGTTCCACTGCTGAGGTCCACAATTTTCAGCCTCAATGAAAGCCAATGGTAACCATGATGTACAGTACAGTATTTATTTTTCCCTGCAGGAAACTGTATGCTCAAAAACTATTTTTCCATCATTAAATGTATTCTTTTATGCTAATTTGTGAAGCAGTCGTGCTTCTTAGACAACAGATGAACGTTTTCAAAACCCTTATGACCCCAAAACCCTTCTCCACAAGTGACGTGGTCCACATTTTATCCACAGTTAATGGGTGAAACTCTATAGGTTGAATATAAATTAATCTCTGTCCGCAAAAAGAATAATTTGTACCTTTTTTTTCGCTTGAAAAAGGTACTATGTTAAACATTATTGTATCACCTGAATTCATTCAGTAAAACAACTCTGAGATAGAGGGGTGCGATATGAGAATGTAGTTGTCCAATGTTTTGAGCAGAAACAGAACTGAGTGCGACATTTATGCATGAATACAAACAAGTTCATTACAAGGCTGAACTAAACGGCCTAGAACCAAATTGGAGAAGTATGTCAGTTAGCCTTGTTTTGGTAGTTAGTGTCTTTAAAAATTCAAAGCAGAGGGCCGCTTCTCCCCTCCAGTTTATCAGTTAATTGGAACAGCAACACTGCCGCCGTAATGGCCCAGGAGGCAGAGGCAATTGGGAAGGATGCAAAACCGCTGCCGCCTGTGTCTCAGCCAAGCCCTCCGACGCTCCCCTCGAACGAACCCCCACCAGGGAGGAGGCGTGAAAATATGAAGGATAACACTTCTGCTTCCACAGACAGAGATAATTCAGTTCACAGCCTCAAACCCTAACCCGGCATAAAAGCTTACCGCCTTCGTCTTTCGGGCCAAAACAAAACAAACTAGGGGGGAAAAAAAACATATACGAAAAAAGAACGCGGACAAGCCCCTGGCTCCTTGAAGTGTGAGGCAAAAAATTAAAAGAAGTTTGCTTTCCCCTGGATGTTCAAGCAGCTAGCCCTGATCCGGAGCCAGAGTTTGTGGGTTAATTATTTTACGGAGCAGATGTTGAACTTTGGTTCACTCCTGTTATATAATTCTGTTTTATCTCGTAGAATCCCCGCGGTGTAATTACAGCAATAAAACCATTTATTCATTAGCATAGTTATGTAATATGAACTAATGAACTGTGGAGAACTGCATTGAAAATAAGATGAAGTATTCTCTCTGGGTTATTTGATTTTTTTTTTTTTTTTCACTTGCAAACTTGGAATGGAAAGCAATTACTGACTGGAGTATCGGTGCCACATTGCAAAATCCTTTCAATCACCCCTCGGTTTAAAACACACTGACGCTAAGCACCTTTTTTGCGTACTCAATCGCAATCTTCTTCCCCTCCTTTTCATACGGAAAAAAAAGAAATTCCCCATTGTTTGAGGACTACCCTGTGAATTAAGAAGGCACATGAAAGCAGGACATTTGATGGGTGATCCGCGTAATTCCCCAGGGTCGTAATTTTCACCGTGTTCTCCCCTTGGTTGTTTGTGAGAAGCGTCTCCCAGGTGCTCCTGTAGAGTATCAACTGGACTGAGATGCTGCATATTTTGTGACAAACAATTGCAGGGCATGAATGCCTCTGTGTGTGTGTGTGTGTTTGAGAGAGAGAACTCTCAGACACACCGGGCTCCATCCCAAATCTCAAAAATAACCGGTGCCATTCTGCAGAAAACAAAGAGCAATGCTGCTACTTGGGGGAAGAATTATTTCCCATAAGCCTTAGTCCCCCCGAGCTAAGAAATTTCAACAAAATGAGAAGGTGATTTTTTTTAATGCAATATATTGTGTCCATTTATTTATTTAATTCCTCACAACTGACAGTTTTGTTCTCCTTCCTTAAAGCATTGTGAATTAATCAAATTATTCTTAACAGTTCCCTCTCAGCGAGGGAATTACCGCACAGGAGTTGCATTATGAAGCGCGTTGCTTATTACCGTGGTTACACCCCCATAATCTCCCCAACACTTTCATGCCCAAAGCCTCTCCATCAGTCATTGGCATCCGTTTGTCTAGTATTCCTTAGTGTGAGTCAGAGTTTCATCACGCTAAACTGCGATATTAACCAATAATGTGTATGCTAGCTGTGAGCACCTAGAGACTCACACACATAAATTTGATTTTTAGCACGAGATGCAGTGAAAGTCACGGTGGCTAATTGTGATTTATGATTTAAAATACTGAGGTTTATGATCGCAATGACTTTCGAAGGTGATTGAATATCGTTATTTCTTTTTTATTCAACCTTCTTATAACCAGGGCTGTCTAATTGAGATACGCTGTATAAATGCAGATGCAAGTGGACCCTTCAGCCTTCATGTCATGAGACTATGCTAGCAAGCATTGCTAAACAAGCAAGTTAGTACAGTACCAAGTTAGTGTGGGCGAAAACACTTGTGGATCAAGTGTTCCCGTCACCCTTGTAAATCTACCCTCAAGGAATGGGCACATTCTCCAGAGTCTGATGCGATCGGGTTTATTGTAAGTCGCACAAAGTGAAATACAAAACCCAGGCTGGTCTGCGCAAACCACATAGCATTCATTCTTCATCAATCACCCAACACAGACTGACCACCGATTATCTGAACCCTCATATTTATTAACCTGTTGGGACATCCCTTTAGGTGGGATTAAACGTGACTCTTTCCACCTTATCCAACATTATTACTTTCTGATTGGTTCATTGTCATATAGCAACCCTCCACCCTTAGTTACAAGCTTGCCATTATATAATAGTGTAAATTCATTTTAGGCCTCCAGGGACGCTCAAAGACCGTATCTGATCCTCCAAACCCTAAGGTTCACTTGAAGGTCAATGTGGATGCCCAAGTTGGCTGGATTTCCAGAATAAACTGGAGTGAGCCGGCTCATATAATGAAGCTGCTTATTGGTTGACTACCAATATGGTCATTCTGGAAGATTAGGTCATCTAGCCAGCCTTGGTCGGCCTGCCTGGGGCTTTGCTATCTTGGTTTTTTGGCAGATTTATGAGTTCTTGTTTCTTCTCAGCTCCACATCTCCTGTGATCTGGAAAAACCTAGTGAATTTATCAGTGCCAAGTATTCTTGCAACTGAACAAAACCTTTTGATTCTGGACTTCCAAAACCGAAAAAAAAAATAAAAACTTGATTTTGACAGTTCAAATAACTCTAATAGCTAGTGTTTTAAGATTCTCACCACTCTTAATTACTGTAAATGAGGTTCAAACTCAGCTTCTCCCAAAAAGAGACACACGCAATAGGTTTTTCCAGATCACAGGAGACATTCTTACAGCAGTTTTAAAGGGCCACAAGAACCTTGCTCAGTTCTTTCTGATGAACTGTGATTATGGTAATACTTTGAATTTAGAACATTTTGGGATATTTTTCCCGCCACATTAGCTTCATTAAAAAAGTTATATGTTAAGCAAAGCATCATTGTATCAATAGGATTCAGCTGCAATTTGGTTAATGCTAACAAGGAACTGGAGATGCGAAGAACCTAGCAGGTATATGGAATAAACTATGTAGTATCATGTGTATAACTCCTTCGACCCATGTAGCCGCATGAGCTGTTTCCTCTGACCGCTGAGGTATTGTTGGGCCGCGGGCTGGGACTACTGTCTCTCAAGTATGATGGTCAATCAGTCACCGTCTGCCGGCTGCTCAATATAATTCCCCAGACTCGGCTGCTAGTCCCACAGAGAGGATGAACGCGACATGGGACTGAAGGGGGTCAGTGACCTGTCATGTCGGATCACCTTGATAATTTAATGGGGAACAGGGACTGCATGGGGAAGTCTGCAGGCTCAGGGCAATCAAAGAAAAATGACTGAAATTCATTTATCACAGTTTGGGGAAAACCGAAACATCAGACCGATTCTAAGAGTGTCTGATACATGTCAGGAGCATCAAAATGTTTTGGCGGAGTGCAGTCAACTGGAAATTAGATCAAAAAATGGGAAAACTATACCAACTGAAGAAGAGTCTACCTTCCGTGCTGTTAACTCATCAATAATTTACATGACAAACTGGTCTACAGCTTTCTGTGACTCCTGCATTTTCTCAGTAATCATAGTGACTGCAAAATACACGTTATAGAACTCATACTGTATCACTGTCTCAAATTTATAAACAAAGCTAACGTTAATTTAAATGTTCCATCATCCTTTATTGACATCAGTCTCACTCACAAACGATGAAAGAATTCGTCGCATGATCCACTTCCCCCATCAACTCTCAGCGTATAGAAAATCTTTTTTTTCTCAGTTTCCTCTCCTCTCAGTAGGAAAAATAATTTCATCTTTACTGTCTTGAAGAAAGCACACTCATATTTTTGCACATTCATATGATTCAATTTTCCCTTTTCACCCGCACTGGTAATCTTCCATCTGCTGCATTATTGTATGAAGTTTATTCTCTCCGAGATAACAGGGAATTTTCAACGAATGGTTCACTTGAGTGCTGTACTATTCCTTGCTGGTTGATGCTGCCTTGACCTATCTACCTGTTAGCGGTGGCAGTGGATGTTAAGCCTTGGGTAAAATGGAGAAAGATAATCTGAACAGGGGAATATATTGAGATTAGGGACGTGTTTCAGTGCAGGGGTAATCAGTATATTTCCCAAATCACAACTTTAGAGGAGTTTCATTCTTGCCTCCGTGGAAAAAATTCCCATTTAACTGAGTGTAATGCTCCTCCGCTTTAGCATGCCAAGTCCTGGCAACCTGCCCTTCACTAATTAATCAATTATCCTCAGTTTCTTCACCTTAATTATTGTCACCTGTTTTCTTTTAGTTAATTATCATTGCCTTCCTTATTTAAAGCCCAGTTTCTCCCCACACGGGCAGGTAGCCATAGTCAGTTTCCCCTTTTTTGTTCTGTACACTCCCTTTTCTTTGTCCTGAATTTCTGTATCGGTGTCGTTACTCCTCACCTTTATTATTTAAAGGTACAGTGTGTAACTTATTTAGCTTTTTATTAGCAAAAATCAAATATTGCTTTCATAAATACGTATTTACCGAAGTCTAATCACAATTGCATACAAATGAAAGCTTTCTCGTAGCTTAGAGTGAGTCGTTTACAAATACATAGGTGGCGGTGCACCCACCGGAGGCTGCCATGTTGCATCGCCATCTTTGAATGTGGCAGCCGAAAGAGGACAAACTTGGTTTGCCTTTCGCGTTTTACCTTTAAATCCCCGTGTGTTGTCAGGGGTGGGGAGGAGAGGCAAGCAAAGACGACTGTGTTGTTGAAAGCGCCCTGCGGTTCATATACTTGCCCTTGCCCATGGATACTCTTTGCCCCAAGAGAGGGAAGGAAAACCACCCAAGAAAAGAAAAAGAAAACATGACCGGGATAAAACGAGAGTCTACATCGGCGTAGCTTTTCCCAGGTGGAGACAACTCATGAGTGAGAAGGACTTGAAAACGGACGCGGAGGTTGCTACCTTTCTGTTAGACAGGTAATTAAATCTAACAGTGAAGTTTATTTTGTGTGTAATGTTAGAACCAGGGCAGTGTAGTCCAGCAACTACTTTACCCTCCCGTTTACGTCAAATAATTTGCTGTTACTTGCAATATAAAACGGCAGAGACGGCTAGTTTGTTAGTTAGCTTAATTGGAAAAGCTCCGTTGCAGCAGTTCTCAGTTGCTGTTACTCTGCACATAAGTCATAGTAGTAGGCGACCGTGCGTGATGTAACTCTTTCAACCAAATTTTCCGAGAGTTTTTCTCGTGTTTCAAGCTAATTTACTTCAGCTGATTTGCGGGTTGATGTCCTCCCTCTAGTCAGACAGAATAGACCAAAGTGATACCAGTTTATCATCTTAGTGACTAGAACTGCAAGCATTCTAACGCTAAAAGTATCTCCAGGTAATAATTATTTCGAATCCCCCCCAGTAAAACTTTCTTTTAAACAGAAAGTAAGAGAAACGGCGAATGTAAACAGTGGATTAATATGCTCCAGTCAATTATTCTACAGCTGGTCTTCCAGGCGAACACGGTAATGATTGCTTAAATTTCCTGTTGTCATGTAATGTTGTACTTGGTTGTATAATGCAAAGAAGCACGCAGAGTATTTTAATTGCCGATTTTGAGCTGTGCGATTGAAACCGTTTTGTTTGTCTTATAGTTTTCACGTTGCTCCATATAACTCACTTGGAAGAATAAGCTGCTTTCACACTAGATGCGGAACAAATTTTTCACAGGACAGATTACATTCAAAGTCAATGCTTTCGCGTGTATTCACGTCTTTGCATTGACTTTGAATGTAATCTGTCCTGCGAAAAATTTGTTCCGCGTCCGGTGCGAAAGTGGCTTAAATGTAAACGTGGACATCAGTAAGAAGCGTGGACTCTTCTGTGACTAGTGTAGTTACAGACATATTGACACATTCTCGACTCTTCGCGGCTTCCGTAGTAGTAATGACGAGCTTAGAGAAGGAGGTGCCAGAGAGTACTACTCAGTTGTTTGCATTCTATTAGCGCACCACTAGATGGGAGTAATTCTCACACACTGCGGCTTTAATAAAATCCATGTCCCAGCACTTGGGTCCTCAGGTCCACTCCTTTCCCTGGTGCCCTTTTAACATCTGTAGGTGCCAGGGCGTGACACTCAGAGTTGAAGTACATCACGCAAGTGCATAATATCAGTTATGTGAATGTACAATCATTCACAAAGCCTAAAAAGGTTTCTTCACTGCAGACTCCTTAAACTCCTAACCTGGCTGGACCTACCATGTGCTCTGGCCAGTGTGTATATCTTCATACAATTCTGTTATTTACAATTAAGCTCTACTCCTTAGAGCCCTGATCCTCAGATCGCAGTCCTCAAGGTCTGATAGCCGCTGGGTTTCAAAACCCCCTTTACCTGAGAGTCAGGTGTAATGACAATCTGCCCAATCGGCAATGCTAATTGTTTACTGAATTTCCCGGGTGGAAAGAAATCCAGAGACAGATTTGGATTCAAGGGCCAGATTTGAGGATCCCTGTCGAACAGCAAATTTAAGTCCACGGCAGGCTGATCCAGAGTCAGGTCTTTGTTTTCGGCCTGTACTGATACCTACTTCAACTAATCAACGGAACTCCGGTCTTCAATCAAGTCCTTGGTAAACAGAGTCAGGTCTCACTTTTTTAAGGGACTCATTTAAGTCAAAGATAAGCAAAAAAAGAGAAGCTCGCAGACCATTAAAGATGGGAAGGGGTTAGACTCGGGGCTTAGACAGAAAGCAGCAGACAGAGACAAATGAGTTTTGGCTGTTTGTTTTGATACTTGGAAGACGGTGGACAAACATGCCTTGATGAAAATGGGGGGGGGATTAAGAATTAGAGTGTGTGTTTGTGTTGCCACTACTTATTTTTAGGTGTCCAAAATCCGGCTGTTCTAGAAATTTCTGAATAGTTGTATTTCTTATTTTTGAGGCAGATATAAACAGCAAGGGGGGCACAGTGGTGCAGTGGATCGGGCTTTTGCCTCTCAGCAAGAAAGTTGTGGATTCAAATCTGACCTACGGCCTTTTAGCATGGAGTGTGGCTGTTCCCTCCACGCTGACACAAGTCTCCTGCAGGTACTATGGTATCTACAGTCTAAAGACTTGCATACCGGGCACAATGGAAACAGAATTACCCATGGGTATAAGTGCAAAGTGGATTGTATGTCGTCCGTGTTATGGATTTGCAAATAGTCCATGGTGTGTCCCTGCCTGTTACCCTTTGTATGCATGGATAGGTTCCAGCTCCCCCGCAATCCTGACCAGAAATAATTGGGTTAAATAATGGATGGATGATAGTTAACATGAGTGGTTAACAGGCAGCCCAGAACTTTCCATAGTTTAGCTCAGAAGGCGTTTTTATTGTATGCTGAGTGGTGGGATCAGACGTCGAGACTGAAATGTCTGTTGCAGGATCTCTTGTATAATATTTCTGTGAGTTTCAAAGCACTTTTATGCTGAAAACAGTGAGAGACCAAAGACTGCTGTCTAGCACTGAGGAATATGGGTCACACCCAGAGGTTAAGATGTGGGCGGATATCTGTTATATAAACAGAAACCTTCTGCCTCCGCTATGCAGAACACTGCCGAGCTAAACATATGCAGAATTTGCCAGAAATCACGAGAATCTGCCCTTAAAGATGGTGCATAACATAACTCCAACTGAAAAGCTTCAATACAATGCGATTTTTAGAGATAATTTTAATTAATAAACACTGAGTTGAGACATCCAAGGTATTTTACAGCCACATTTCAATAAAATGTAGCTCAGAAAGATCTATTTTAATAAGAACCTGCATTGCACTGTCAATCAAATAAAATACAGCTATTGCCCCTGTGCATCAACTCTGCCAGCCCCCAATATACACCAGGAGCTTATGAGCAATCCACAGGGGAAGCTGGTGAGGTAAGGAGTCTTAGTGAAAATTCCCACAGCCACATACTGTTTGCAGACGGGCACCTCACTGCTATATCATAAAGACAGGAAATGTGCACGCGTGTGATATTTGAACTATATAGCCAAAAATGCGTGGACAATCTACTGAAACCTCACTGTCATATATAGAAAAGGCAATTTTTCAATTCCAGATATTTTAATCAAATTTGGAATGAATGCGTCAGTGTAGGCTGATAGAACAGACTTCCAGCTTTCACCTGAGGGTATTTTCAGACAATTTTGCTCCAATTTGGGAATCATGGCCCTCTCTGTATGTGCAGCCCCCCACAACTCAGTGGAGCGTTCTGTAAAGGAGGGGGTGAAGGGGTATCGGAAGTCCTGCAAAATCCTGTGGTAAAATGCATTTGAATTGTGATACCCTCAAATGGAGGATGAATGTCTGTCCTATCAGGCCATACTGACTAATTAATTACACATTGAATGAAAATGTCAGATATCTATAATTTAAAAATATCCATTTTCTCTGCATGTCAATGAGGTATCAGTATCCACACACACACACTCACAATACTTGATGTGAGTACCCTTCCTAAAAATTAAAAACACAGTCCTGCAGTTTAATAGGATGATTTTATAGGTTTTTTAAATAAGTAACTCTTGGGGAAGTCGTCGCCCGTCATGTGTCTGTCCATCCATCCATCTGTCTGTCTATCTGTCTTCCAGTCGACTGTTACTACTCCAGCTGGTGAGCCGTTGTTGGGACAGCCCTCAAATTTCAACAGGTAATGCATATTGAGAATCTCCAGAAGCCTATTTGATGTCAAGGCTCAGCACACCGAGGGGGTATATAGCATCGAGCACAAGCTGGTTGCTTGTTACCAAGCATATTGGAGAACTTGCCACAGTTCTTCAGCAGACTCACAGCCTCACTTGTGTCTGTCTCTCTGAGTAATCCCAGACAGCCTTGATGATGTTGAGGACAGGGCTCTGACTGTCAATGCTATATTATCTGTGTCAACTGTCTAGTGGAATACAAACATTTTTCAAAAGATTTTTCTTTTAAGTTAATATTTGGGGCTCTATTTTCTTGTCGTCGCAAATGGGAATGCGTGCGATGGTAACATTATGTATAATATTGTCTGTGGCAAATGGCATATTTTTCACCGTAGGCCAGTTTGGTACTTTCCTGCTATAAAATAATACCGAATGTGTCTCAAGGGGTTGGACAGCTCAAAAGGTGTGTCAATGCAGAAAGCTGATGCTGTTCAGTTGGCTAGTTCCATCAACTGCATCGCAGCCAGCAAAGCTGTTTGCAAATAATCACATCTTGTTTCCTTCCCATTATCATTTACATTATATACCTATAAATGAGCCCCTAAGAACCATACCGGGCCATCCTGCACTTTTGGCGAAATTGAGTTGAGGTGGTCAGCATGTGCAGAAAACTGAGATCTACATTTCCTAAATGAGCCAACCCAATCTACCCACATGGATTGTTCATACAACCAAACGTCTTCTCTGCCACTGTACATATGCATTGCGCTGCCTTAGCCGTAGTGGACCATCCCACAACTTTTCCATAATTCAATGTAAACATGGCGGCTAGGTATCTCACTGATGATGATGATGATGAAGTGGAAGATAATGGAGACCCAGAGTTTGACCCAAATGAATCAGAAGATGATGGTTCCGCTTCAGAAGGAGGTACCTTTCACTTTAAATGAGACAGAAGGGCATCCAAAACCTGCATAAGAAGTGCATTATGTAATTTTACATATCTTGAGTTTTTAACATAAGCAGTGTTTCTAGTTCCCAGTTACTCTAGATGACACAGGAGGCTGGCAACTTTAAGTCCCATTTTCTCAAAAGTTCCCCAACATGGGTTGGCCCAGTATGGTTCTTAAGGGCTCAAATAATGCCTCCAAAATGGTGGTGGGGTCTATTGGGAAGGGGAAGGTGTTGGGCTATTTTTAAACATGTGAATATTTTCTTTGTGAGGAGGAGATATAAATAATTAAGTTCAGTCTCGTCCTTTGTTTTAATACCAAGAGCGCAGTTTTGTATACAGTTTGAATCGCCCCCATTTTTTTCCATCAAATCACATTACTTGGTGAATTGACCTCGATTCCCCCAAACGCCCTCATCACTACTTTAGAGAATAGCTCTCAGAGGACCGAGGAAGGCAGCAGTTACACAAATTAGGTGCGTATTCTTCACCTGACGATGCTGCCAGTTCGCTAAGGCATTAATGCACTGATTTTCAGGAGAAGGACATCGGCTAATCTGATTGGCCTTTCTGGAAACAAACTGCCACCACATCCACAGTTAATTCATTCATCATGGTCCAACCCTTTTGACAACATTGTCACAGCTGTGCTATAGCGCCTTGTCACAACATTATCAGAATGGAATTAAACACACCCAGTTTAGCGTTAGCACTTTTGTTTGCTGACTGTATATAGGTCGCTAAATTTGGGCCCTTGGTATCTCAAATGTGCTTTTTATCTACAAAAACATTAATAAGGAAAACAATTGATTAAATTTTGGGGGTGATCTGGATCACCTTCCAGATCCAGGAATTTCTTGAAGGAATTTTCGCCATTGTGAGATTACAAGATTGGAATTAATGCCATACATCTTAAAAACCACTTGATGGTAGTAAAGTTCCAAATGCATTGGCAGCTCTACGTAGCCTGACTCCGCCAGCCTTCGTACTTCTGCTTAATTTCATTTCGCTTCATTACTCAGTCTGGTCACTCGGAGCTCTGCCTCGTTTACCTCGGCAGAAAATACACCAGACCAACCAACGAACAGAAGGTGTGGCCGAGAGCTATGATGTAGCAGCTGCGCCGAGTTTGAAATTGTAGTCTCTGAAATCAACAATGGCCATGGACATAGATACATGGGAGGACATAGTTTCGCTCTGTCATGGAGAAAATCCCCGGTATCAGCGACTTAAAACCACAACAAGAGGAATGTTTGGTTAGTTTTTTGAATGGAAATGATGTTGTAGTGCTACTCCCCACAGGTTTCGAGAAAAGGTGTCATATCTACTTAATATCCATCATGAAACATATGAAATAGGCACCCAGTTCATCTCTGTGAGAGATAGCAGAACCACCTCAGCCAGCTTGTAGCTTCTAGTGTTACATTGCCAGCGAAGTTCACACTAAAGGCTTTGTCCTTCCCGTGGTGACCCGGGTCCAATTCCGGCTCGGGTCATTTGCGCCATGTCTTCCCCATTCTTCTCCCCAACTTTCCTGTCTGTCTCCACTGTCCAATAAAGGAAAAAAATCCCCCCAAAAAATAGTCTTTAAAAAAAAAAAAATGCCTGCATTAGCCGGCAACTTGAAAAATACACAGGTGGGGAAAGTGTTACAGTGTGGCAGTTGGATTTGGAACCTGCTTTTGGTGTCATTCCATGTTAAAACCCCTAGATTTTCGGGACTTCCAGATCCTTTATGGATTTTCACATTTTGTACCCCTTCAATGGCAAGGCCTGGATTAAAATGCATTAAAAAATTCAGCATTTAAACTTTCCAAGTAATAACGTGCTTTTGAATAGACAGAAGTCTCAAAGACCATATTACTGAAGCAATGTCTTGTTTTTATCTCACACTCTTGGGCCAAGGCCTTTCAGGGCCTCTAAAAATTTCATTGTTTTGAAAAAAAATTAGCCAAAGAGTCATTTCCAGGAAGCCATAAATCAAAAAGTAAGCACTACTTATTTAATCTGAGGCAAAAATATGATGTTTTGTAGATGAATTTATCCACTTTGGCAGATTCAAGCTCCTAGACAGCTGTAATGCCGATTCATCCGCTCCTAAACTTGGCAAAAATACAGATTTGCACTCCTGACTGTTAGAACAGGGTTTGATGTCCACTACGCCATAACAACACAGAGCAGAACACAGAAAGATACAACCAATACCATACCATCTTTTGCTGCTTTTGCTAAACGTGGCCGATACAGAGTAAATCTCGAGCAGGTTATATCTATATCCATGCTTCTCCCGGCACTCAAATATTCCTCTGTCCCAAGATTAATTTGAGTAGAAGTTTGAAGTTTGAGAAGGCACAACAGACAAATTCTCAAATTCACACAGCCTTAAACTTCAAATGACATATCTATGCTGCAGAAAAAAAGCACCATGATCTACTGAGATAAACAAGGCTGACTGAAAAGTGATTAGAATTCATCAATGTTACTTAGCAATTCATAACTTGCCAACTATTTTAACTTTCACTACCTATGTAAAATTAATCTATTCAAACAATTTGTATTTCAGTAAATAAGCTAACACTATCTCAACTATTTTCATTTCATATTCATTTGGTTTTGTTTGGTATCATTAGCTAGCTAGTAGACATGCCTCACTCTCTGGCTACATTCTAGTGATAGTATGTCACAATTCAAATGGGAAATTTAACAGTGACAAAATACGCTTAAAACAAGCTGTAGACCAAAGCCAAAACTTGCACTAAAATGTATACATTGGAAGTGAAATTCTAGATGGTTGCAGGACTCTTCATTCCCGGATTTTTTGTCCCCGGACTTTTCATCCCTGAATTTTTTGTCCCCATGGACTTTTTTTCCCTGGACCCTTCGTTCTCGATTACTTTTTGACCCGGATTTTTGGTCCCCTAATGATAAGAAAATGCGCCACCATTGTTGACAGATGGATGGACGGATGGACGAATGGACGACAGACAGATCACCATGATATAAGGGTTAGGTTAAGGGTTAGGGTTATAATGCAGGAAGGGCAAACCATTATTAGCGATGAACCATCCAGGGAGGAAGAGTCCAGGGATGGGTAGTTCATGGGGAAGAAAACTCCGGAAACGAAA
Source organism: Gymnothorax javanicus (assembly GCA_029692085.1). NCBI lineage: Eukaryota > Metazoa > Chordata > Actinopteri > Anguilliformes > Muraenidae > Gymnothorax > Gymnothorax javanicus. The sequence continues at coordinate 13,504,793 of CM056202.1, read as the reverse complement.
AGTCCACAGAAATGAAAAGTCCAGGGATGAAAATTCCCAGGAGATGAAAAGTCTGGGGATGAGGAGTCCTAGAGCCATACACAAAATGTTGAATTTTGCTTGCACTAAAAAGCAAGCAAGAAATGTCACCAACACAACATGCCCTGCCTGCATTTTTTGTTTTTTAGATGACCTTCACCTTGACTCAGTAGGGTTCAAAATTTAATCAGGTAGTCCTTGGACCACAGCATACCTTTCCAGAATAGTTTTCGAAATTTGATCAAATCACTTAAGCGCTAGACTGCAGAGAGATGGACAGAGACAGACAGAGAGACAGAAAAATGTCTCTGAAGATGATACCCCTCCCTCTTGGGTCAAGATAAAAAGTAATCTCCAGCACAGCTGCACAATCGATTGATTTCAGCCACCAAACGTTTCACTATAGCTAGCCTGAAGTCTGTGCCACTCACTCTCCCAGATTCACGGCAAAACTTTTGAAGCCACATTTCAGTGGTGCCAGTGAAGATCTGATGGTAATTTTATTCTTTTATTTTCTAAAGAGTGAGAATTTGTATTCTTTATTATTTCTTGCAATGCGTTTAAAATGTCAGGTGTGGCGTGAGAGCATGTGTAAACGTTCATTAGTGTGAGTCTCAAACTCATTGTGTGAAAGTCGACAGCTCTGATGACGGAAATCTGAGTATAGGGAGGACACTGCTCATGACCTGAAGTATACCATGTCATCTGTGAGCAGTGGTCATGTGTGGGCATGTATAGCTACCAATGGAACTGGTTTCCTTGAGTCTACGGATGATTTCACAGCAGGATCAATTCTGAATTGATATTTTATCCGGGCTATGTTATTCGCTCAGATTCAACGTTGTGGTTCAAAATGCACTGGAGGATGGTTCTCAGAATCGATGGACAATGACTGGTGCAACCCTCAACTTTCTTAAAGTGAATAAGCGCAATGTTCCACAATTGCCATTTTAGTCACCTAACCTGAGTCCAATTGAGCATGCATTTACTTGCTGAAGGCAAAACACCTCAAGACCAAGCAGGAACAGGTGCATTGAGCAGCTGTTGTGAAGGCCAGGCAGAACATTACTGCGCAAGATACCAAATATCTGATGTCATCTATCCAAAATATCCAGGTTTCGGCAGTCATTATCTGCAAAAGATTTGTGACCATTAAAAAATGAAAATTTAGTGATTATTTTACTTTGCCCAAAGGCTTTTGCCCCCCTAAAATTGGGGTGGGGTTGGGGGTTGAGTATTAAAATAGTAGTCATTTCTATGCAGTTCATAAAGAATTTTTGATAAAGCTCTTGTCTTGATGAAAGTCTATCCTTTGGGCACATCTTGTTCGATTTATTTCAAATCCACTGCAGTGATGTACGGAACCAATATGACAATCTCTATGTCCAAATACAAATGCACTTGGCTGCATTTCAAGAAGATTTTGGTGCTCTTTAGTTGCATGTTTGTATTTCAGTTCAATGAATTGCTGCAAAGATGATTCAAAGATTAAATCATCCTTGGCTAATTAAATAAATAAATAATAGAAAAAAGTTCTTTGTACCATTGGCCTGGTCTCCCTGTGAAGTGTTCGGGACAATATTATGAATAATATTATGTATCAATTGAACCTACATGATAGGTATTTTATCAAGGGCCCTTTTTATTGAGATGTCATGTGGGAATTAATTAGTATTGTAAAGTATAACTGCAATAAAAAAATATAGAAACTTTAGGCTATAAGAGGTGTCTTCAAAGCTACAAAAGCATCAACGAGGACAAAAAAGATTTGGCAATATTTTGCAGCAAAGGGAACAAAAATAAAAAAACAACACTACACTCACAGTCCCCGAGAGCCTAGAAAAACTGAAATATAAGAGATAGCTTTGGCTTTCAAAATGTTTTAAAGGACAGGCAAATGTGAAAGTGAGTCTAAAACTACACATCTCGATTCAACTGCTCTTCCCTTTTAGACAGTCAAGAAACACATTTGCAAAATGCATCCAGAGATGAAGAAATGGAGAAGGTTGAGGACTTGCGAAGTTGGGAATCCGCTAAGCCAAGCATGGGCGTATGCTGACCTAAACAAGCCTAAGCTGTTTTAAGCTGTGCTTCAGACTGTTCCAGCTGGTCAGCTGCAGTATGAAGTCGGCAGGGCCACTATTTGGCTCTCGACCAGAGGGCTGTGTACTGAGGCAAGTTCAACATAGCTTGGCTGTCTTTATGTAATCTGGCTCGAAAAACCCTAAGATCGCGATGAGAGATACCATAAGTTACGACGGTGAAAAAACAGAGCTTCCTTCATGTCACTGAAAGCCCTGGTTTTAGGCTCAATATACCTCACAAACCCATTAATCTTCCTGCGGAGTACACCCCTCTGTTCCACCTGTTAACATTAGCTACCGCTAGCTTTCTCTACCTACTTAGCCAGCTTTGAACACCTTTGTCCTTTAGAGACTTGTTGACACCAGCCACAGACCAGACATAACCAGCTAGAAGTGCCAGACACTGCTTAGACCATCTTAAACCCGAGTGAATTTCCCTTTTGAACCTTACCATCAGGTATGCAAACTTTTTTTCGGTGTTGTTCTCCTTGCAGAAGGCTTTGAGACCTCAGTGGAAAAGGTGGGTTTGGAGGGGGGGAATATCACAATGTGCACCAGATGCCATGTCAGAAAATAAATTGAGCAATGTTAAACTGCACTCAAGTAAGAACTGCTGAGCTGAATAGAGTTTATTCCAAAAATAAGGTGAGGGTGGAAGGGGTGGGGTGTGGAGTAGGGGCGGGGTGAGCTGAGGTAAGCAGTGTCAAAGCTCTGTCACCAAAAACATCTGTCTGCAATGCTGTGACTCACCCTCGGCTCTCACTGCATAGAGAGAGTGAGCCTTGCTAATGCCTCTTAATCGATAGGAGCTGATAAGCTCCCTTAGGGTGGCAGATGGAGAATTCTCCAGTTCTGCCTCAGGATGATAGCTTTTATGTTTCATGACCGTCGCCCCTCTGCGTTTTTTTGACAAGTCAAGCATTCATCTTCATGGCTCAAACCAGAACGTGTTTTACGGTTTTGTACAGAAGCGAGTGCACGCTGGTTGCATCTTCACCAGGTTTCTTGTTTGCCTTTTGAATTTGTCATGATGCCACTGTGTGCAGATATAAGAAAGTAGACTCATGGGTAATCAGCAAGGGGGTGCAGTGCTGCCATTTGTTATTTTGATAGTAGAAATAATCAACACAAGTCTAATGCCCACTGTACACAAGAAAAGTTTTAAAGGACCCTACTGAAGACTAAAATCTGACTCCCCCTCCCAGCTTAAGACTATGTATCATGACAGTTTTTACTCACAAACTGTAGAATTTTGCAAAGATTGGAGATCTTGCAGAGCGCACCTATTGGTTGGTGACAATGTCCACATCATTGAACTTGACAATTCGCATGAGACAATGCAAACGACTACCAATAACGTTGAACTTGTTTGCTTTTTTCTAAATGTCTAGACGAGAGAAAGACTGAGTTATGACCGCCTTCCACTAAACAACCAAGATGGTGGGAGCGCGCCTTAACATTAGAAAACTCATGATTTTATTCTGACAGTGGAATCTCTTCAAAAGCCATTTGGTGTAAGGCCGGCATAATTAGGATTTCTAATATTGGCTTCCGACGGGCGCAGATAGCTGTAAATTTATGACCATAGAAACAGTTAACTTGCATACTCAATAAAAATGGACCAGAAAAGACCTGCAACAAAATAAAATTAACATTTTTTGGAAGAATTTTATGCCTTCCTCAAAGCCCTGCTGAACACAATCATTTCCATGTCTTTCAAATTCTCTCAGTAAATCCAGACATCTTTCCTGAGTTAAATGCTGATTTGGTGTCTGCTGGTTTGTTGTGAACAACAGTGTGCAGACTTTCTTTCACAACAGTGATCAATTTGGTAATTTACTTTTCAAATGTGGAACCATTTTGTTTTTTTGGCAGTATGATTAGGTCGATTTTTACCAGTGACTTTATTGTCTCAAAATCAATTAATATTTTGACAGAGAAAAGTATTTGAGATGGAGGCACACAAAGTAAAGCATGGGAAGGACTTATCCCATTCATTAATTAATATTTCAAAATAATTTGACATTTTAGTTAGAAGCTATCTTTTTCCCATTGGCCACAAGTGGATGATGGAGGATATGATAAGCTGCATAATCCTTGAGCAGAAATTTATCTTGGTCTGCATTACCAAACCTCTGCATTTCAAAAAAGACAAAATAACAGATATGTCCATGAAATATTGTGCTGGAGACAAATGATGTGTCAACAAACGAAACCGAATTGGCAGGAAGCTGACAGCTGTACAGGAGCCCTGTATCCTGGTGTTAGCTGAGAAGAAATTTTTTTTTCCCCCTCACTGACTGACAAAATGGTTCCTGTTGTCACACATTTCACCACTTCAGGCGCAAGTTAAGAATGTACATTTGCTGGATAATTAGGTTTTCAAAAGTTAATCTGAATAATCCATTTCTGTTCTTTTATTTCTATAAATAGGCCTCCGCAAATATTTCGAATATAAATCTGACAGTAACAATTATTATACTTTATGAAAGCATAAAATCAGTATTCCACAGCATGATATTAAAATTTTTGTTTTTAAGGGTTTAGAGTTTAGAGGGGCTTTTTGTCCCTTCACATTCTCTGCTTAAGCAAAATGATTTTATATATTTATTTATTTATTTTTTGGAGCACAAAATCATATTAATTTCTGTTGGCAAGATGTAGGCGGACATGTTTATATAAAAATATCTTTGTTCAAAGACATGATAAAGTGGCTGATTGCTCTTTTCATCACCTTTCCCTGGAATGAATTCCTTCTATTACCATTACTTTTAATCATTAGCCAAGCTGAACGGTGTAAATGCAAACATGAGCACTAGCCCAGAATGAAACACATAGGCTCATTTGCAATGTGAAGTGGTCATCTTGTGCCTAAATAATACCTCACAAGGGTCATAGCCCTTACAAAAATTTACTATAGTTAACTATAGTTTACTACAGTAAAATTGATGTAAACTATAGTAAACTACACTTTACTACAGTAAACTATAGTTTGTTGCAAATATACTATAGTAATTGAATATAATTGCTATAATTTACTTCAGTAAAATTGATGTAAACTATAGACTTTTAAACTATTTTGTTGCAAATATACTATTAATTGAATATAAGCTATAGTTCACTACAGTAAACTGATTTACTTTTAGACAGTAAACTACTACTATAGTATATCTACAGTAATTCTGCAAAAAATACCATGGTTACTATAGAAAACTATAGTATTTTTACTGTAGTATTTTGTGGTAATTTTTCATAAGGGAGCTTAGTTATGTGCAGATACTTTGGAAGGCAGAGTCTGAGAGAGTGCAATGCCATACTGTTTGGACTGTGTGAAAAAGCCCACTTTTGGCAACATAATCAGAGAGGTAGTGTAGTAAAGTAAGGAGTAAAGTTTATTTTTATAACTCCTTTCACAGACAAGACTCGAAGTGCCTCACAGTCAAATGAGTATATAACAACAAGTAACATTAAACAATGGCATGAAACTGATTTAAAACGGGTATGATAGGAGTGTCATTCAATCATGAAAAAAGAGATTACGGAGTCCATAGACCATCATCGTCATCTGGCGGCCGTGCCCGAGAGACTATGCACGACCCACCTCCAGCAGTCATGGTCACCCATGGCTACTCCCAGATCCTCTGCATAGATTACCTCTCAAATTAAAAAAAATTCCCTATTATAACCAGCATAGCTGATACACAGAATGTGGCTGCGTAAGCCCTGTGTGATATCAATTTGTGCTGCAATGTTACATTAGACTTTTTTCACAGGTGTTTCACTCTCTTACCTGATGCATGGGTACAGCAGTGCTCTTCAGCGTGCACCGTTGAGACTTCCCTGAATGTAGCCTCATGAAATCCTCTTTGGACAAATGAATACTGCAAACACGGAGCTCTTTTAGGGCTATGGGTGGCGTATCAATATCCATGTTGAGCGCAACTAGCCACAGCCGCCGAAGTCCAATATCCTGTAAAGGAATGCGGTGGAAGCTGTAAGTGCACCAGGATACAGCTTTGCTTTCACATCCAGGAAAGCAACACACACGGACCATTTTCTAAATGTTTGCAAAAGTTTAACGACCGTCCAACCTCGCAACCGCAGTTACTGTGACCCAAACAGCAGATCGCTACAGCGCGCAGTTTACTCCGATGCGACTGCGCAGAGGAATACGTCAGTTGGTTAGTTCAAGAGCAACTGTATTTTTTTCCGAGCAGCTGAAGCGCTGTAAATTTTTGTCATATAGCATACAATTAAAGTGTTGTATTATTTTCAGGTAAGACCTCTTTTAGGCTGCAAAAATATGCTATTACTTTGGGACCATTCACAACAGTGTATTGCCTAAATCTCCGCCCAGCACTATGCGCTGGTGCAGCTAACTGGGGGAGAGCAGGGAGCTTTCTACTGCATCTAATGTACGTAGTGGCAATTTGTAGCTCATACAACCCCACTTCAAAAATAGTGAACTATCCTTTTAACAATAGCAATGGCGGTCTGTCTGCAGAAACACAGGGCCAGCAATAACCTCACCTTTCACTGCTTAATTACCTAAACCTCTCACAGTTTACCTCTCCCGATTAGCAACAGTTGCTCAGAATAATTGGTAGAACCGACAGGAGTCTAATTTATTTTTGAAAGCCTTGTTATACATTGCACTACGAAATTATATGGCGTTTTCTTCCGCACATCAATGACTACAAAAAATATCAATATGTCTTTAGAATTTCTGTGCTCATGTAGCTTGTGAAACAGCACAGATTTGCGTAAATTAGTTTACGAGGTTCATTGAGCAATAAGCCACGAGAATCCACTCTATAGTCTGAATGTAGTGATAGCTAAAGGGCGTTGTCAGGTACGATGCACAGCTGAGTGATGGCGAAAATAAGTGCTGTGAACTCAGCAAAAGTTTCTGATTTTTTGCATTTATATTTCCATCCTAAAAATGTTGTATCAATTATATAAATGTTGGCAATAGGCGTTTATTTTTTCATTATCATTTCTTATTAAGGAAAGTGGATTGCTCTTGGTCGTTCAGTCGATAAATTGTTTGTTAATCAGGCAAACTTGAATGAGAACAGCGAGAGGACAGTCGAGCAATAAAGGGTAAGGTTACTGAAGCTCCTCTGAACATGCTGCTGAATAATAGCACCAACGCAGTATTCCTAGACTGAAATTCACCTCATAATTTGACATATCCTCCTGTGTTATGTCTACTACAGCTAGCAACCTGACTACTAGCCAATATGTGACAGAAACCAGGTTTAGTTTGCTAGTAGAAACTAGCAAACATGATTAACTAACATTAGTTGACATTATTTTCTAATAAAAAGTAACTTTAGGTAGCTAACAAGTTTTCACTTTAAATAGCTAACTGTTTCTGACTAGTTAGTTTGATCACTTAAGCCCTGGATGCCGTGGATGGTCAAAAAAAGGCTTCTTATGTTGCCTCTTTTTTTGGTGGCCTCGGTTTTCTTCCTCTGTCAACTGAGTGGCTAGCTGCCGTTAGCTCGCTAGCTAACAAACTAATGTTATATAATGGTTAGCTATGGAAAGGTACTGCAAGCATACTTTGTTATGAGAGTGGCAGTTAGCTAGCCTGCTACAGAGCTAAGCTGCACGGATTCAAGTTCCCAACATTACACACTTGGCATTCAATTTGGCTGAATATTAATAGCATTACATGGAACAATATTTTTTTTTTTCTCACGCTCTCAGACAAGGAAATGTCCACAAAAGCGATACGTACCTAAGGTAATATCAAATATATGACATGAGTTAGGCCATGGGAAAAGTGCTATAGTTGCGTGATGAAGAAAAATCTGGAACAAATGCCAAATTACGGTTCTCTTCAACGGGCAAGCCGTTGCAAACACCATGTAATCAAAGCCAGCAATCCAGTTGCGCGTCTCAAGCCCCGCTTTGGACAAAAATGAATATTCATGACCTGAATAGAGTGGTCAATTTACACTTGACTTTTAGCCTTCATGTAGCTCCTCCCTTTCAACCAATCAAATGCTAGAATGCATAAATGGGTTGTCTTAGAGACGTAGCCTCCATAACTGGGTCTAATATGGCTTATCTGGAAAGATGATAAGAATGAGTTTGCTGAAATATTGGTAGGGACAATCTGGCTTCCAAAAATATTCCCTACCATCCATACGCAAACCTACGCCCTTGGGGCTAACAACTAATGTCCTGCGGTTGCAGTAAAGAGCTCTGATGGCGGTGATTATCTTATCAAGGATTCCATAATGGGCAAGGATTTTAAGCATGACTTCACGGTTGATTGAGTCAAAGGCCTTTTTAAAGTCAACAAAGACCAAAGTAAGCTCCCTGTTTGCATTTGTCATCTACTTAATACAACATAATTCTGCGTAAGGACAAGATGTGACAGAGGGTAGATCGTCCCTTTCAAAAGCCATTTTGGTTTCTATGGAGTAGTGGGTCTAGGGCAGGGACAAGCTTGTTGAGCATCATCTCGTTGTAGTTGCTATACCGGTGAGAGAAATTCCACGGTAGTTTTCTTGAAGTGTCAGGTCTTTCTTTGGGATCGGGATGATGTTGGGAGTAATACAGAGTGGTGGAACTTTGTGTGTAGTAAATACATTGTTGCAGATCTCGAGGAGAACAGGATGAAAGTTCGGGTCTTTCCAGATCATGGGCGGAGTGTTGTCACAACCAGGGGATTTCTTGATAGCCAATCCTGATGTTATAGCCTTCAGTTCATCGATTGTGAAAGAAAATGTGTTGATATTAAGTCCCTTAGCAATTTAGATCTTTGGAGAGCGCTGTGCAACAGCGGACGACTTTCCAAGGGGTTTCTGAAAGTGCTGTAGCCAGCCTCCTTGCCGCTCCTTTGGTGTACCTCTAACTTGAATCCAATTGAGATGCCGTAACATTATCTTAACCTTTTCAACCCAAGTGTCCCAAGAGGTGAGCAACTCAACTCATTTGTTGACAAGCACCATTTAAGGACATGTTAAGTCTTTCACCTTTTGAAGCATAATGGCTCTTAACCTGCTCCCATTTAGCTCGCCTGATTAAAAATCAAACAAAAAAATCAGACTCCTATTCTTCTCAAGAATTTTTGAAAAGGTAGGTGCCAGGCAGATATTGTGATATTGTAGATGCATAATATATTTGACAAGCTTCAATGAAGGTTTTGTAGGCTACACTCCGCTGAAACAGCCCTCGGGAAGGCCTTAAATGACTTCATTATGTACACGGATGCGGGGGAATGTTTTGCTTTGGTTTTACTGGATCTTGGTATTGCATTTGACAGTATTGACCACCACATTTTGATCCAAAGGCTGTGTTTTTTGTGGTACTGCATTGGATTGGTTTCCCTCTTATCTCGTGGATTAAAGGTGCACTATGCAAGTTTGACATCACTTCTGTTGACATTCGAACTCAAACAAAACAGAGGTAGCCCACCCCTCCCTCCCATAGTTCCCTCCCTCCCATGCTTCCGTAACTGTCAGCTCTTGTCAGTGATTGGCCGGGATGGTTTGTTATGTTATGGGGCACAGCCTGTGCCCCTTGTGTTTATTTGCAGTTTGTGACGCCTGTGCAGTCCCCAGAGCCCGGGTTTTTTTTTTTTACAGTGAATTCAGGGGCAGGCAGCTAGCAGATTGTGGGGAGATGTCGGCGAATTGAGACAAAAATATAATTGCACAGAAAATAAACAAACTTGCATAGTGCACCTTTAAGAGTATTTATATCTCTGCAAACAAATTGGAGTCAAAGACAGCTTCCCTAACATATAAAGTTCCTCTAGGATCTGTTTTAGGGTCAGTTTTATTTTCTGTTTATATCTACCAATTTGGACAGATCATCAGGAGTTCAAGATTTATTATCATTTTCATGCAGACAACATGCAGTTATATTTTTCATTTTAAAAGAAATGAGGTTGATAAATTTAATATTCTAAACTACTGTTTGGATACAATCAGTAACTGGATGGTCAAAAACCTTTTTGTAGTTTAATGTGGAAAAGACGGAAATTTTCATCATGGCTCCAAACAACAAAGCTCCATGCATCAGGCATAACATTTATAGTCCTCCTCTTGGTCAAACCTATGTAATCTTGGCGTAATGTTAGATCAATCAATGCGTTTTGATGTCCCCATCAAAATGTCCTGGATATGTTTCTTTCATCCAAGAATCATATCAAAACCCAGAACTACTGTGACATAGGCTCAAATGGACATGCTTATATGCTTTTACAAGCCCATTTCCAAAAAAGTTGGGACGCCATGTAAAATGTAAATGAAAATTGAGTGCAATGATTTGCAAATCACTTAAACTATAAATTTTATAGAAAATAGTACAAAGATGTTTAAACTGAGAAATTATATTGTTTTTTGAAAAATATCTACTCATTATCTCAATATCTACACCTCTCAAAAACCATAATTTTGTTTCTTATGAGTCACTCAGAGTTGGACTTGCTTGAGTGCTTTGGACTATTGGCCTGCTGCATAACCCAACCGTACTTGAACTTTAAGTCACCAAATGGTGGCCACACATTCTCCTTGAGGATTTTCTAGTAGAAAAATTATGGTTCTATCAATAGTGGTGAGCAGAAAAGCAGCCCCAAACCCTCACAGTTCCACAGCTGTGTTTGGCTGTTTGTATGATTGTGGAATGCTGTGTTCGCTTTACACCAGATGTGATAGGACATGTCTTCCAAAAAGTTCCTCTTTTGACCCATCAGTTCGAAGCATATTATCCCAAAAGTCTTTAGGCATCATCAAGATGTTTTTTGGCAAATGTGAGACGAGCTTTTGCGTTATTTTTTGTCAGCAATGGTTTTTACCTTGTAACACTGTCATGGACACCATTTTTGCCTAGTCTCTCTCTTGAGCGTAAGGGAGGCAAGTGAGACCTGCAGTTTTTCAGATGTTCTCTTGTGACCTCCAGTATGAGTCATTGATGGGCTCTTAGTGGAATTTTGGTGAGCCAACCAATCCTGAGAAGATTCACCACAGCTCCAAATTCTCTCCATTTCTTGATAATGACTCTCACAATGGTTTTCTGGAGTCCCTCAGCCTTTGAAGTGGCATTATCACCCTTTCCGTACTGACATATCTCGACAGTTTTGTAATTCATCTGTTCTAGAATTGCTGCACTTTTGTTTATCTTTTTCTAATTATAATATATAGTTTGACAATCTGAAACATTAGTTTGATGATGTGAAAGTGTGACAAATATAGGAAACTAGAAGAAGTCAGGAAGGGAGCAAATGCTTTTTTCACAGCACTGTACTCATGGCTTTTGGGGAGAGAAGGTGATACATAGATAGCAATGGCTCTTGGGAAGGGAAGATAACTCATAGCTATGGCTGTTGGGATGGGAAGGTGACTCAGCCATCGATGTGGGGAGGGGAGGAGAGTGATTGACATGGCTGCTGGGGTTACGTCAGGCTTCAGCTGGGAGATAGTTTTAGATCCCCTTCCAGCTGTTGTTGGCCAGCGTCTGTCGGCACAGTGAATGCTAATTAGACAGCTGTATACAAAGTAATGCGTTCACTGTCAAACAGAACTGACGATGAGAGACAATGCGCCCAGAGCAGTTTCAAAAAAAACAAATCAGAAAACGCCTAACTACAAATTCATGACAAAATACTGAACATGCCTACCTTATCTAAAATAATATTAATAAATATAATTATTATGCATCAAAATGATTTTATAGGGAAGAGAAGGGAGAGATATGACAAAAAAAATGGTTAAAAAAACAAGAATATATGGTCTCTCTTAAATGCAAACTGATACATTCTTGTCATATTTTTGCTATACAATGCTTAGAGATATCTGTCATAAAGGCCCAGGAGAGAAGTGGCTTCCAGTGTTTGGTGATAGACATGTCAGAGTGAGCGAGAGAGTGGGGGGGGGGGTGGGAGGGGTGGGAGGAAGGCATTTGTCAATGATGCAAATGTCACCCAGCGAGGCCCCGTAGCTCTTTAAAGTGATGCTCTCGCAGTGGCAGGTTCTTCACGCCATTACTCTACGAGCAGCGCTCGGCAGGTGCAGTGGCAGATTCCTAAAACCGTCCAACGGGGACTCATTATTGCAGCGGTAAAGCTGCTGATTACCGCATCAGTCCTCCAGTCACAAACGGCGTGCGGAGAGTCGTGTCTTATGCCCTCCTCTTCCGCTCAACGATGTGAGCGTTGGACTTTGCGGCGTGCCGGCAGAAACTTCCCTTAATCCGTTATCTCGAGGGCCTGACTCATTAAGGGGCCGCTATTAAAATCTCCAGCATGGGGGAAATCTTTAATGCTACTGAGCCCAATTTTCTGCGCTGAAATTTCCAGTGGAATAATCTAAAATTTAAATCATAAGCAAAACATGGTCACATGCAAAGCAAGCAAGTAGCTAATAGACCATTGTTTGCAAACTTCAGCCCTGCACCCCACAAAAAAAAAAGTCATAATGTGCATAAATGATAATGACTCTTGAAGCAGGAAGTAACTGTGCAATTAATGTAGGGTTTGTTAGGTCTTTTAACATTTAAGACCACTAATATGTGATTAGAATGTTCTTAAATGAATACTCTAATGCCAATATAACGATCACTCCTGGTAATTAAAGGCAAGGGAGTTCTAGACTACTTCAAGAGATTCTGAAAACTGCGTGATAATGTGATAAAACCTGCTCTCTCTGTTACGTATAGCACTTACCATCTCTGGCCTCCAGCATCTCGTCCCACGTTACCTGCCCTATTAAAAGCAAACCTGACTGGTACAGTAATATTTCATATTAATGATGTTAACAAGAAAAATGTTCCTGCCTTTGTCTGACTATGACAGCTGCTCAAATGCTTTCATGAACCACATCTGTAAGGAGGCAACTAAGTTGATTGACTAGCAGTGCAGGGCTGCGTAACAAATCACAGAGACTGAAATAAACATCTGAGATTTGGGATATGTGAGCCTCTGTCAAGGTGTTTTGATCAATCGCTCTTAGATTAAGTTCTCTGTAAATTAGAGGCTTATACTGTACACCTCGCTTGTAATGGAATGAATTCAACTGAAATGGAGCTTTTCCTGTACATTATCCTGTCACGATATTGAGAAAGCAGACATTATTTCTTTGAATAAAAATGTCTCGGAAAAACTATCATCATCAGCATTAATCTATACAATGGCACGCAAACATAATAAGGTATCCCTCTGTACTGCCGGTACAATATACTCACTCTAGGTTTCATGTTATAATGATGACCCCAGAAAGAGGTACTTAACTGGAGTACCTATGGCAAATCTGGTGCGGTATATCATCTGTAATGTGAGAATTGGATGAATAGTCTCGGGGAACGGCTGTCAGTAAAGCAAAGAAAGCCGTAATGCAATGCGGGGCAAAGGCATTCGTTTCAGCTGAACATAGTTCAGTTGAAGTTGGAATATTTTGCTCCCTGGCTAGAATGTGAATCATTTACTGTGAGCGTGGAATTGCCATCCCCTTGTGGAACAGCAATTTAATGAGCCCGTTAAAATGCACACACTCACATGACACATGCACGAAAGAATGCGTGACACATTGTTTGACATACAAACACACACACACATGCGTGCACATGTCACCGCATGCTATATGTCTGTCAGAAACCACATATAGGCATCAAGAACACAGACACACACACACACACACATATATATATATACATACACACACACATACACACACACACTCCATCCCTTGCTTTGCCTTGGCATGGACTCATGATCATAACGAACACTGGGTGAAAAGTTCAGCGAGATGTCTGCATGCTTAAAAAACGACACCAGGCTCCAGCGGGGAGGAAGCTCCTTTAACAGCGCGACAGCTCGCCCGCGGCACCTCACAGCACCCTTCAGCTGTCACAGCAGCAGCGGGCAGGCCCCCGGGGGCCCCAACCAATCACAGCGCCTGCCTGCAGGGCCAGGAAGTGAGCGGTCCAGCAGTCATCCCGCTAGAGAGCACCAGTGGGACGAAAGCACTATTGGTCACATGATGCCGTTTGACTATTCCGATTGGTTCTTCTTCTGTGGTACACAGCAGGAAAACTTGACAAGCAAGGTCAAGCAGAAATTCTGTTATGGTGAACTAATGATGGCTAACACAGTAAACTGAGTGCAGCTACCAGCCCAGAGAGAGACCAGAGGATTTATATCGTCTCTTAGGAAACAATAAGTGATGTCCATATGAATTATGGTAATAGGATGTTTTGTGCCCTTTCTGACCACACAATGACAATTTGATGTTGGTACAGTCACAGCATTTCCCAGTGATTTATTATGTATAATACAAATACAGTCTTAAATTCAAGCATGGTGAAAATATTCACCATATTATGGGAGTATATTTGATGGTCAGTAAATGCATTGTGATAAATTTGATGGGTTGTTATTTTTTTAACTAATATTTTTGAAGACTGCTCTACTTTCTGGCAAACAAAACAATTAAGTTTTACCTTCCCATCAGTTCTGATTCCCAAACACTATAATAAATAAGAGCTTATTCTTGCTCAAGAGCTTGTGGGTGAAATTAAAACACATATTTTCTATAGCTTTGCCGCACAGTAAAAGTGAGTTTGTCATTTTCTTTGCACAGTGTTTTGACTTTGGTAATCAGCTAAATTAATGCAGAAAATCTCTGTCTCTACAGAAAAAAACCTCTAGCAATTAAATGCTAACAACACTTATGGAAAAAAATAATAATTTATTATTTAGCCACGTTACTTAACACTTCTGTTTGGGTGAATACAGATGTAATCCAGGTTAAATCAAATTATAATAATCACTGAAATTAGAGAATGAACATTGCAAATTAACTGCGCAATACAAGTTAACAAACAGTCAGGTTCATAATTATATGGCAATTGACAACATTATTGCTATTTTAGATATCGATCATAGATTGAGTTGAAATAAAATAATAAATATGAGCCAAAAGTGTAGACTTTCAGCTTTAATTTGAGAGTGTATACATCAAAATTGGGTGAACGATGTCAGCATTACAGAACTTTGAATAAGCCCCCCAAAAGGGCCAAAAGCTGTTGAAATGCCAGATTTGTTTTCTTCCCTAAAAATTTAATTTTAAAGTGAACATATGAAAAGACTTCAGTGGATTTCAGGTGTTGCATGTGGAATCTCTTGCTGTTAAAGTTGAATCCAAAGAGTTGTCACTGCCTGTGGAGAAGTAAGCCATTATGGGCCTGCAAAACCAAAAAAAAAACTCACCAGAGAAAAGGCAAGACCAGTAAGAACGGCCAACTATACTATTTGGCACACTTTTTAAAGGAAAGAAAGCACTGGTGAGTTCAGGAATACAAAAAGGCCAGGTAAACCAAAGAAAACAACTGTGTGGTGGATGAGGGGAGAATTCTTTCCCTGGTGCTTATAATCCCCCTCTCAACAGTCGGCCAGATCAAGGCCACTCTCCAGGAGGTGGATGTATTGGCCCCAAGGTCAGCAATCAAGAGAAGACTTCACTGGAGTAAATGTGGAGGGCTGATCTCAAGATGTAAACCACTGGTAAGGCTCAGATACAGGACACCTGCTAATAAAGGCAGGAGAAGAATAGTGGGAAAAGAAGGAACTTTTCATGATCCTAAGCAGACCGCCTTGTCTCAGAAAAAAGTCTTGAGTGGCCGCATGCCGAGACCTTAGAATTACAGGCTTCTAACTGACATTTTGGTCAAAATTGAGTAAACTAATGCGCATAATTGGTAATAACTAGTTCAATCGAATGATTAAGTAAGGGTATTCAATTCATTTGTTAAATTGGGTTCAGATCAGAATTACAAAGTTCCAGTTCCCTAAGTCTACACTGAGTGGTCAAACTTTGCAAGCAAATTCCTCACAACTTCGTAAATGTTAGTTAGAACCCTGTAATTCTAAGGTCTCGATGTACAGCTGCCAGTTGAGCTGGTTCTCTTGTATTTACTGCAGATGTAACTGTTGACAAAAGCTGAAGGGTTAATTCTTAATGGTATGGGATTATACGCTCAGATATAGCCGAATGAACTCTTTGGGCAAGGCTTCATGGCGTAGATGGACAATGACTTTGAAGCATGCTGCAAAAGCAAGGCAAGATTTTCTTAAGCAAAGGAGTGAAAAGCTCTGCAACAGACAAGAAAATCATATGACCAGTATTCAACTGAGCGTGCATTTCACTTGCTGAAGACAAAACACCGAGCAAAACACTCCAACAACAGTGCAGGAACTGAAAGAAGCAGCAGTAGAGGCCTGGCAGAGCATCACCAGGGAAGAAACCCAGCGTCTCGTGATGTTTATGGGTTCCAGACTCCTGCCAGTCATTGACTGAAACGGTTTTGCCTCTGAGAAGTAAAATGAAGATTAAACTGAGGATTATGTCGGTTTGTCCAATTACTTTTGTACCCCTACGACTGAGGGGCCTGTGCATAAAATGCGTGTAATTCCTACATGGTTCATACAATATTTTTTTGACAAACCCCTTAAATTAAAGTAGAATGTTTGCACCTCAAGCACATCCTGTTTGATTTTAAATCCATTGTGGTGGTGTATACAGCTGAAACAATGAAAATTGTGTCACGGACTGTCCAAAGATTTATGGACCTAACTGTATATCGTACCTGTTCATAAAACCAAAAAAATAAATAAATAAATTTGCAAGATTAGACATGCACAACAGAAAAGTTGATAACTGGATCCAATTTTTTCTAAGCTTCTTTCTGGTGACACTTCATCGTGCCCTCCAACGTTTGTGATGCGACCATTTTCAATAACTTATGTTTGGTTTGTCACAATTGTGATTTCTCTGAAAAAAAAAAAAAAATAATGATAATAAAAAAAAGTAAAAAGCTGCTGACATCTAAAGCGTATTCCAGAGCAGAATAGGCTAATAGACATATGCACACTCAGACACACAAAGATGCATTTTCAGTCAAGTCCATAAATATTTGCACACTGACAACGTTATTCTTGTTTTAGCTTTCTACCACCACATATGAGTTCAAAGAGTACAGTCTCTGCTTTGCTTAGCGGGAATTTACAGCCTGTTAGAATGAATGATGTCAGGAGCACACAGCCAGTGAATCATCCTCACTGTGTCATTTCAGAGAGTATTTCTGGTCGAGGGAGTCAAAGTGCTAAAAATCCAAATACTATGGGCCTGATTACATGCTTGCTTATGTGCGTGCATCTTTACACACACACACACACACACACACGCACGCACGCACACGCACGCACGCATGCACACACACGCACACACGCAAAACATTTCAATAGAGACAAGCTGATTGAAAGACAATATAATTTTTCCTTACAGGCAGCAAAAAGTGGATATGAATAAGAGTGAAAGGCAGCCTCTGTGAATGGTAAAGCACTACTCATTAGTCCTGTAGAAGCCTAAGAAGTTTATTTCCCACGTGAAATTCTCAAAATTATACCACACTACTCCTTCTTTAATAATTTAAGCAGGAGTACTGAATATAACTATTACAGACTTGTGAATGACTGCGCCCCCACGCCCCCCCCCCCCCCAAGCGTTGCTCCCCGTTTCCCAAGGTATCAAGCGTCCATTTATTTTACCGTTTCCGATTTTTCCACAGGATTCCGTGCAATTTTGCCGTATTGATTTTCAGAAGTTTTTTTTCGCCCGCCTCATTTCGTCGCTCTCCCTTGCTTTAATGGGCCTTAACGCAGTTCTGCGCCGCGTCGGAAACAAAGGACGGACTCGCTCCCATTTATCATCCTGACAGGCCTTTTGTTGGCAGTTAGCAGCTGTGCGCTGAAGAACATTACTCTTCTATCCGGCTGGCAGAGGAGCGCGTCCGTCCCCCTCTCGCACCGTTCGATCGGAACCGGAGGGTCCGACAGCGGCCGCACGCTTTTATCAGTCGCGCAGTTCACTCTTTAAACCCCAGGGAGAACGCAGCTCTCCACTGAACTCCGCGCAAATACAAAATATCACGTACGCTAATGATGTATCAAAACACTGTTCGCGCAATTTGTTCCGGGAAAAAGAAACAAATAACCTAAAAACTGGCTTTAAAATAATATTGTGCATTTAGGCAACATTTTTTTAACAAACGATGTGCGTCAGTATTCGCCATAATTTAAAGTAATTGAACCTCAATTTATTGCAGCGGTTTCATTCACCTGATCGTCAGCTCCTGTCAAGCATTATAATTTTTTTTAACGCAGTGCTATGCAAACAGTAATTATTTTTGTAACATTAATCACGTACAACACGTCACGCCCGTGCTACTACTCGATATGACATACATTTGCCACACTTATAGTGAAATCAATCTATAAAAAAAATACTGAAATTCCCCAGATTCTACCCAATTCCAAATGAGTGGCGAATACAATTTACCTTATTTCCGGTAAAAACAAACAAACAAACAAACAAACAAAAAACATGGTGTATCACCCCTGCATCAGAGCATTTTCTTGGGCATATCTAACCATATTTTATATATGTGCATATTTCAAAAATATTCAAAGTACATGTTTAACCTTGGCTTTACAGTGTCAGAGAACCAAACTGAGGACCCTATGGTCCGTCTGTCCGTCCGTCCGTCCGTCCGTCCGTCCATCCATCCATCCATACTTAAACAAACCCAATAATTTCTAGCCTTGCCAGTCCCAGTATACAGTGGGCAATGACCTGTGGTATGATGTGTAGTATAGAAAATGGATGCCACATCACCAAATGAGGAGCACACATATTTTCTAATTTTTTCATCATTTAGCGCAGAGCAGAATAGATGTGCTGCTGTAGTTTAGAGCAGGTGCTGGTGCCATTAGCTCAGATAGCTGACGGACACTGCAGAAGCGCCGACGAGTCAATCTGCCGCATTAAAGCGGATTTGGATGCACCGTGTCTGCTCCATGAACTCTTGCTCACCCTGTTCCACACACACCCGCTCCTCACCTACTTACAGCGCATCGGGAAACGACAAAAGCCTTGTGACGTGACAGACTACCCCCCCACACGCACACACACACACACACCTCTCTCCATCTCTCCCACTCTACACCTCCGCAGTACAAAATGACTTCTATAGCGAGGTGGCGGGAGGGGGGGGGGGGAGCAAAAGTTCTGTAACACTACAGGCAGGATCTGCTTCTCTCAGGCACCTCGCTAGAATTTTCCCCGCTCATGAAAAGCACCATCCTCCACCCCTGTCAGAAAACTACATGTTTATTTTTGCTTTCGGTGAAAATAGAAGCTAGAATTCATCATCTGGCCACCGAGATAGAACTGCCAAGTGCGGCAGGCGCGGGAAGCTAGGTTTTTCTCCGGAGGTAAATCGGCAGCATAACAGTGTGCTTCACGGGCAAATAAATAATCATTTAAATATTTCAATCTAACCGTGAAATATATATTTATGGGTGGATGGGCCCAGAGGGTGTTTGTCAGAGGCATTTAACAATCAACAGTCCCCTTAAGTATCTTTAAATCTAACATTAATTTCCTCTCAAATAGCTGCCTTAGTCCGTTTTATATTTTAAATGGAGGACAATTATGTTTAGATAAATAGAAAGAAGACATAGAAGCAGTTGAGTCAAATATCTCCTCACATTCATTAGAACGGCACAAGGGAGCAGCTTTCACCTGCTGTAAACTGCTTGTAAACCCTGTAAATCTATCGCGGGGCTGCTATATAGCAGCAACTGGCGAGTGGGAATAGCTTTTCTCGTCTCTCACACTTTCATGGCCTGCTGATCTCGTTCGGCATTGGAAATTTAAATGAACCTTCAGTCTTTCCCAAAAATACCAGTCAACCGCTCCTAAACTCCATCCAACCACTCAATCACTTGTCAGACTCTACCAACGAACAAGGTTTTTC
The DNA here is from genome assembly GCA_029692085.1 of Gymnothorax javanicus. Lineage (NCBI taxonomy): Eukaryota > Metazoa > Chordata > Actinopteri > Anguilliformes > Muraenidae > Gymnothorax > Gymnothorax javanicus. Next base: position 13,484,859 of record CM056202.1, on the reverse strand, counting down.
TCAGTCTTTGCAATTCAGTCTGTCATGAGTTTTTTTTTTTTTGCTAATGTGACAACATAATTACGTTACATTCCGACATTTAAGACCCACTTATCCACAGCGACTCACGCAGCTGACGTTCTTGCGCATAAAATCAATTTACAAAGCTGAATATTTTAATTAAGTAATTCAGACTGAGTGCCTTGCTCAAGGGCAGAGCCACTCCTGGGAGCTGAACCTACAACCTCGGTAATAAGCCCAGTTTCCAAACGGCTACGTCGCACTGCCACACTGTTTCGTCTCGCTGCAGAACCAGGCCTTCAGAGGACACGTCGCACAAAGCATCGCAGTCAAAGCACTGCTACCGGAAGTTAAGACCATTTAAAAGTCTCCCAGAATTTACAACCCTATACCCGCAAGTGGCTGGAAATCACCTGCAGATGACCAATCTGCGCTACAGGTGGAAGTTCACAAATTAGCGTCAATCTGAGAATTGAGAAACGGTCACAAACATAGCAATTGGAAAGCATTGAAGAATCATCCCAGGAGATGTTACATATGCATTATTGTCATTTAGCAGTTGCTCTTATCCAGAGCAACATACAACACAGAGTATCTGACAGGACAAAAGTACAGGGAACCCTAGAGGGATGTAAACATTCAAAATATCAGATGGGACAATGTATAAGACTGGACTTTGCTCCATAGGATACCTGCTGAACAAAATACCTCAATAAAAGTGACCCATTAAGAAAGTAAGCTCACAAAAAGCACGTACAACAGTAAAATTTGATTGCTTAACCCTAGCACCAGCCACAAAATTCAACACAGTCTCCTCCCGACCTGCATTATGGTGACGCTACCCGACTAAGTGTCGATATTCAACAAAGAGGGAGGCTTTTGGCGTCCTTATTTGGTATTTCAGGTTAGGGTTCAGGTTACGGGTAAGGGGTCAGGGGCTAGCGTTCGTTTAAAGCCTCATTTTTCATTGTATAGCCTCGCTTGGTCTGGTAGCATCACTATATGAGTCGGGATGAGACTGGGCTCCTAAATTAGGTAGGAGGTGCAGTCTGACGAGGTAAGTCGCCTAACTTTGCTGGGTTGAGGGCGCATAATATGCCTTTGAAACTCTCCCCACAGCTCTAGGTCGAGTCACACACAGCCGACTGCCCTCGCGCTGTTTCTGCTGAGCATTATTACTATGAAGAAGGGATGCGTGGTGTCAGCCCTGTACAGTGTTACTCACAACCAAAGCAGCAGCTTTTCACTTGTTTTCATGTACTGTAGATGACCCAATTTTACAGACATTCTTGTACCATTTCTAGCTGTATACAGCTTTGTGCTCCATTAAACTGCAATCAAAATGAAGATTATAACGGAAGTTTTTTTTAAAATTTATAATTAGGCACTTACAGTAATTGAGTTATGTCTAAAAAAACAAACAGAAGAATCATACATCCATTGAAAATGAAAACAAAAGCGGAGCAGCGCTAATCAGCGCCATTCAAACAGCCCTCTTCAACATCCTCACCTCATTTTCCGTACGAGCAGATCTCAAAACATATCACTGCCTGCCTCGCTCGCTCTTCGAAAACATTTCCTCAACGTGAAGGCAATTGACAGCCGGGGGCATGGAATCTGCGGTAATAACACTTGGACTTAGGAAAACAACAGGCAATCCTTTGCTGGCTTTTTTAATGAACATCACCCCATTATCGATGAGCTTTATTTGACTAAGGCCCTCTCGCCCTCTGTTACGGCGTAAACATCAGGTAGAAGCTCCGGCGATGAAGACGAGCGCCCTCACTGATCATTTGATGCGAATGATACTTTAGTTTTTGTAATTGCCTGGGCATTAAGCTCTAATTTCGTACTCACGTTATTTTCGTTAAACTTCCAACAATGACATCTGGCGCAATTATGAAGCGATATTAAAGAAAAAAATAGCATTAAAAAAAAGCCTGTTCTAGCATTTTCCAAATTTCTGCACCCACTGGGATGTTGGCACTATACCGCCAGGGGCATAATTGGCTAATCATGAAACTGCGGAGGCAAATTTTCTGGAGGTTAAACCATAAATGTAATCACCAAATTATTTAAATTTCAGTTATGCTCCCTCGTTTGGAGTTCACGTTCGGGTGTGGCTTGCGGGTGATGCTTTCCTGATCACACCTATCTATCTGCTGGACCACTGGGGATAAAACCTTGATGACTCCTGCAGCCATGGAATTTATTTATTTATTTACTTATTTCATTTTATTTTATTTTTTTGAGGCTCCATATTGAGATGCCCTTTTGGAGCGAGGAACATGCCCAAAACAGCTTCTTCACCGCTGTGCCCTCGAAATGTTGTCAACTAAACATACTACCAATTTCCAACTGTGCATCTGAACACGGACCATTTCCCGCCCCAGGAAGTTGAGTGCACAAAATGAAAAGGTTGCTGAGTATGTGAAAATGTCTGGTTTACTTAAAATTCCCTGATTATAGACATTTCAATGGGCCTGAGTTGAGGAGTTCACTTTTTAAAAAGTGAACGATACTAATAGATGAAGATCAGAGAAAGAGAGACAATCAGGCAGGTGCCTTTTATGTCATGGGTTGGCACTGTACAATGCACTCATCTGATTGGACAATCTGAGGGACCGTACTATGTGCAGTAGATTAGAACATGGCCACACCCAGTGAAACCATTTCATTCATTTATTTTTGTTCACACATACATAGTAAACAAATTTCCCATTCAGTGTGCTTGGTCACATTGGAAGGAGTAAACACCTAAGCCATCTCAGACACGATTTATGTTCTTTTGGTGTTTTATGTTGGTTGTTTCTTCTAACCGTTTGTGCAATTTTTTGTTGTAAATTTTGAGCCATGAGCCCATTTCTTTCTTTTTCTTTTCCATTGAACAGTTTTTTTTTTTTACAAATCTAATCTAGAGAGGGATAGATTCTTTTTACCAAAAAGTCAAGAAAAAGAATCAAATGGCTCTTCTCTGTGATAGGATTAGGCTTTAGCTCTGGCTTGTCTCTCTTTTGCCTGCATCCGTCACACCAACCTGCTTATCATACCATTCATAAACAAACCAATATTACAGATTTTTTTTTCTTTAATTTGACTTTCATTGTCAAAATATTTGTTAATATTATGCTTGTATGGTGGCATTCATGTGCTGTTATCTCCTGGGCTCCTGCTTTCTATGTTTTTCATACTACTGCCCAAGTTTTTTTTTTTTTCCCCTTTGTTTTGTGGCATAAGATTCATCCACTAAAATCATTTTAACTGAAAAACCATAGCTGGGCTAAGCTGGTTTCATTTGATGTTTCTCTTTTTGTAATGGAGGGCTTGGGTTTGATATCAACGGTTGGTTGCCTTGGCAGCCATGTTGTCCACTGTCTCTCTCTGTCCTGCCGTTTACCATCTGCTTTGGCTTCTAGGTCCAATTCCCTCCTGGCCCTCAGACCCCTCTCCTACAGAAAAGGCCTCTACGGTATAAATTCCTGCAAATCGTAATATTCACACCTTAGCATAAAGTGTACAATTTGGCGAACCTTTATCATTTCATAGCTACTTACAAGCACCTATACCCCTTGCACAGTAAAGTTTTTGGTGTCTAATTGATTCTGAAAGAGCGCATGTCAAGAGTTTGGTGCAAAGACATATTTTGGGCCAAAATTTTTATCATTTATTGAAAGGAAATTCTTACTATCAATCTAGTGGCATAATGTGTCATTCTTGATTGCAATAAATCAAAATAAATTTAAATGAGAGGTGGAAATCACAACACTAATCCTAGGAACCTTGCGATTTTCTGATGTGAAAAAGGCATAAATTCACTTCAGCATTCCATATACTGAAAAATGCATTTGGAGTCAATCCAGCTATTCATTTAGATATGGCTGAACTATTACCAAAATAAATACAGCCATTCTGCTGTTTTGCCTCTCTTAAAAAATTACGACAGTTACACTTGCATGCATTTTGAACCACACCTTCGATAGGGTACCTCTCAGGCTTGCATCTTCTTTAAGTGTTGAAATAACAAAGAACAAAATTCAACACGTGCTGATGTTGAATTTTTGCACGTTCTCATGTCATTGATCATGTGCTGCATGAGGACAGCGGAGAAGACACTCACAGGACGACTGTGGCTGTTTGAAGATCTGCCGACAAACGGGCCGAAAAACAACTACCAGGAGATGAGAGAGAGAGAGAGAGAGAGAGAGAGAGAGAGAGAGAGCCACTTCCCCAACTATCAACAGGCCATTATCAAAGCGATCACCTGACCTAATAGGGCTTTTCTTCCCGTGGAAGAGCGTTTCCTGATCATTTTAGGACAAAAGGGAAGGTAAATATGTAGTTGGAATCATCTATACGACCGAACTGGAGTTTCTCAAAGCCCCACTCATGCAAGGTGGATCTTCACTGAGATCGAGAAGAGGAAAGAGAGGGGGGGGATACGTGCAAAAAACTGTCATGCTAGCTGCTTAGCACAGCGTGTTCTGTCGCACCATCTTAACTTGATTGGTTTGGTTTGCAGGTTAGTCATTTTTGCTGTTGTTGGAAGGGGGAAATACTTTTGTTCTTTCTCCTTCAATTTGTACCCATGTCTTCAGCTACCCTCCATTTACAGTCATCGCTAAAAAAGTGCTGGTTCAAGTGAGGATGACTACAGCTGAGGAATTAATAACATATCTTTCTTTCACATGCATTCGCTGCTTCAAGAATGCACCTATTGAAAAGGCTTGTTTGATACTTTCATGCTATGAAATCTCCAAAGTTTCATGAGTAGTCTGTGACTTATATCAGATTATAGCAAATATAAAGTAGGCTCACTGCGAATTACGAAAGAATTTTCCATGTCTTCGTGAAAACATAGCACTAATAACCAAGCTAAATGCTTCGAGCAACCTCAGTTGCATGTCTTCAGCATAACCATTTTGCGATTCCGTGAATCTAAATTGCGCATCAATGACTACAAACTCAATATTTTATTTGCAATTTCTAACATTGTGTGGGTCAGTCTGTGAGAGAGTGTCTGTGTGCGTGTGTGTGTGTGCGTGTGAGAGAGCTTATACTTGCCCATTATAATGTAATCAACATTGCTTTATTATTAGTGGATTGCTACTACGAAAATCTTTTATTGAAGGACAGAGTTGGTTCAGGGGCATAAATCCAAAAGCTCCTTTAAATGCAAATTAAAGATTAGAGATTTATGCTATGCTTCAGCCTATAAACAGATTCTAGACCTCTACCCTATGGCAGCCAGTCCAGCCTTGAATATAACCCCAGAGCATTACTCTATAGGCTCCATTTTACTGAACTTGTGTCTCAGGAGTTTTTTTAATATTGTTGAATTTTCCTCTTGTACGCCGCAGCAGGATGACATAAAAATATCAAATACTACTTAATGCATAGGTTAGAGTTAATTGCGAGGCATACCGCAAATCTCGACACATAAATCACCCATTATTATCGTGCGCCTCTCGCATTTTCCTGTCTCTGAATGGAGAGTAATCTTTCACCTGGGATTAAGACAGAAGTAAGCAAGGAAGGAGGAAGAGAGAGAGGGAGAGAGAGAGAGAGAGAAGTGGAAAAATGACGGGAGAGGGTGAAAGAGTCTGGTTATGAGGCAATCGGGATGGAAAAATAAAGCACACCATCAATTATTTATAAAATGTTTCTCGTGTTTGGAGTGAGTTATACTGCAGGCTCTCCCCGTTCTCTTCTTGGAAAGTTTTCTGTTAATGATAATCTGCATTTTCAGACAGCAGTTGTCTGAATACGTTTTAACAGGGAACTATTTCATTCATTTTCCAGAATAAAAAAAGATGGGCACTACCAAGGAATACATGTGACAACCCTCCATACCCCGATAAAAACCTCAGTAATGGTCCACAACATAATTTTGGGTGACATTGATTACTGTTATTAGCCTGACAGCGATCAGTGATCAACACATAATCAGCCATCTCAATCAATCTCTTATTGAACACTAGAGCACCCAATCCGAACACAAGGCTTCAAAATCAAAAGTTCAGAAAAGGCAGACTTATTGGCTTGTTTCTGTCCGCATCCAATAAATATTTTCAAGCACTCACCCATTTACAGCGCAAGTACAGATTTCAGAGTGGATCTAAATATTGCAAATATTGAATTTTTGAACATGGTACATTACATTGTATGCTAGCAAGCCCAAATCCCCTTGAAGGACATCTCAGGGCTCCAAATCTCTAAGGACGGTTGGTAGACCACTCTGTAAACCCTGATAGTGTGGTGAACTCAAATGTTTTGTGGAAACCAATTACCTCAAAAAAAATTGTGTAAGCCAACTTAATTGCAACTTAAAAGTGTGGAAGGAACTTTAAGAAAATATGGTTAAGTTAATTTTTACATGTTTTTAAGTGCTGTGAATACAAGATTATTAAGTTGGCGCACTACATTTTTTTGAGGTTATCGGTTTCCACAAAACATTTGAGTTCACCACTCTTGTCAGGGTTTACAGCCTTTTTGAGCTTTTGAATGAGTTTTAAAAAATTTAAAATTCACTGCAGTTGATTAAACTTCACTGTTTGCTGTACTGTGGCAGCTGATACGTCGCAGTGAGGTGTTCTAGCGGCTGTACGGTCGGAACTAGCATGAGAGACCGTGAGGTGATTTTGTAGTCGGCGAGACGGTTACGAGCCTCACGTCTCTGCAGATTACGTCCGGAGCGTGTTACCTGGAGCTGTAAGACAGATCACCCCTGGCCCAGTGCTATTAGGCTGACTCTGGCTCCGATAACAGGATAATTGCGCCTACGTGCGGCTTGAAAAGCAGCCCAGCCCAGCCCAGTCCACATCCTCCTCCGATAGCGACGAGGTGTCATAATCTGCTTAGGAAATGCTCCGCAGCGCTTTTAAGGAGGCAGCCTTTGATATCCAGAAGGATTTGTTCATCCACGAATGTCACATTGAACACAGTGGATGATACAGGACACCAGAATATAATTAACGTTGCGTTAGATGTTCCCAAACTGTCAATCCAGATAAGAGCAAAAGCAAGTGTTCCAAAGCAGACCACAGACTAATTTCCGATTTAATTACTGCCACCTCGAGCCCTTTTCTTTGTAAGACGAGACCCAAATTAAATCAGTTTATAGGTACAGTTTTACTGTACGTCGGAGGCACGCGATATCCAGGCCACTTTTATTTTTTTTGTGTCAAAATAATCAAAAACCTCAAAAATGAAGGCTTAAAGCTGCTTTCACACCGGACGCGAAAAGATTTTTTCGCACGATAGATATTACATTCAAAGTCAATGCAAAGACGCGAATACACGCGTTTCGTGTGTATTCGCGTCTTTGCATTAACTTTGAATGTAATCTGTCGTGCGAAAAATTCGTTTCGCGTCCGGTGCGAAAGCGGCTTAATACTGAGCGCTGTTTAGTTGAGAATTGTGACTGCAAAAAAAAGTTCTATATGCCCACTTCTGGTTGATTTGGTGTTTGGCTCATTATATGAATGTGTCAATGTAGTTGCATGTCAAGTTACCGGAGTGGACATGGGAGCAGGTCTGCTCCAGCACCATGGCTTGTTATATAAGCAGCTGTGTGGGCTTGTAAAGATGTAAGAGTGATGTTCATGTAAAATATGACTGTGCTAGGAGAGACACACTGCTGTTTTTTATAGAAAGAGCAGCAAGATAAGCAGCCTGGGAACCTCTATGTTGCATTAACAATGGGTGAGGAAAAAATGCATGTCGTTGTCTCTTTATCCCACAAAATTAAATGAACCAACTACTTTTGACAGCGGAACTGTATTCTGAAACTCAGATGGCAGCCTGACCACTGAGTTGCCAGATATCAACTGTTAGCTACTGGAAACATCGAAACAGGAAATATCACTCAGCATGTTGACTCTGTTGACTCTTTGAAGTTGATTTGCACCACTGACTCAGGGTCAGCGCCATCACACTCTGTATTTTCTGTACACATTCAGGAAAGGTTTGGGAGATACGGAGAGAACTGAGGCTTCCAGGGCACAGGATTCGGAATCGCAGACAAACAGAGCTCTCTCCATACAGTCATCAAACGGGAAGCGTTTTGAATGGTTAACCCATGGGGAACACTTCCTGTGTCTGCGCCATATCGCTACAATCCACATGCTTGTTTGAATGGGATGCCTTCGTTTAGTCTGGCTCATTTGGTTCCTGTGGCCTCGGGGTTTTCTTACTGTGTGAAATGTCTGTGAAATACAAAAAAATTAAATGTTAATAATGAGCAGTTATTTATCTCATTTTGGTTCCTTTACTGAGTAGGGGAAAATAAAAAAAAAAACAAGTGATATCTTCCCATCTGAAATCCCCTGCATTAATAATTAAAGATGGATTCTGCGCCCCCCCGCTGCCGAGGCTTTGACCTCCCGCTGAACCCACAACACATCGGTGATGTCTGCGTTGCGCCGAGCTCAGAATTAATTTGGAGATTTAATAAAAGGGCGGGTAATGCCTGCCAATGAGTCACAGGAGAAGCGTTTTCTTGCGTGCGATGCTGGCGCGGTGCGTTTCACCCGGTGGATTCGCGAGCGCTAGCGTTCCAGCTTACGCTGCTGTTCCCCTGGGTTTTTGTTTTTCGCGCGGATTCGCCCCGGGATGCCGTTTCACTAGTGACGCTGCGCCTGATCAGGTGTGATGCCCCCGCACAGCCGAGGCTCCTCGCGCCCCCGTCCCCGCTCCATCTGTGCGACGGCAGAAGGTCGAAACCCCGCCGCGAAACATGGCACGCGGATACCTGTCTGGCACGGAGAGTTTCGATTAACCTGCAGCTTTGCATGAACAGCGACAGAATACACCTCAGTGCTGTTAGTGTTTTTTTTTTTTAAAATCTCTTTACGTTCGCCATTATCTGGCCATCTGAATCTACTTTGTCATTACTACTAAATGCATCATACATGACAAATTTTAAAATAGAATTTAACATCAAAATTCAAAGTTTATAAATATTTGGACAGTGTTACTGTGCTAACATTCCTGCAATTTCTATGTTTGAGAAAATGTGGATGCAAATATCCATGCATTATAGCTCGAGGTCTCGACTTTAAGCTCCAATTAATTGTTTTCGAATCAGATGTGCTGGAGTACAGAAGCAAAATTATATCTCTGTCCAAGTACTTCCGGTTCTCAGTGTCTGAACTATGGTCACTCTTTATTAGAAAAATAAAACTTCCGTCAATACTCTTGAACAAATAAATTTCTTTATGCCCTTTTTTTCCATTTTTCTATGCTTAGATGATAACGGAAGCTATTGACTCTTTGCTGACGCCCTGTAAGGTGCAACAGCAATGCCCCACTTGAGATTTAACAATGAAATGTTTGGCATCATAATTCTTCGTAAAAGTGCCATATTGCCATTTAAATACATGCTCTGTAGGCTTCAGGGGTTATCCATTTCACACTGAAGGAAAGTTGGCTAAATGGGACACAAGAAAGATAAAGGCACCCAAAAATCCTGACTAAAAATAGAATAAATGCTTTCCCATTTACCCCTTTTACGCTTTAAACTTGCCTGATGCTATTGTGCAGATCTATTCTCGGCGGAGATGCGACAATCGAGCCGTATGCACTGACCCCACCAGCTGCTTATCCCACTGAGACCCAAAATGGTAAACAGTGGGGTGTTGGAGGTAAAGTCAGTCAAGGTCACAGGCACCAACTGGCCCCCTCAACCCCCCACCCCCCGATGGACAGTGTACCCCTCCCTGGGTAATTCTGTAATTTTCCTCAAAAGGCTGCTTATTGGTGCAACTGTTTTCCCCTGATGCTATTGACTGGGCCAACAGCTAGGCCTCACGTCTCTGTGGAGAAAACAAACCTTCACATGAGGACAGAGACTCAGATATCAAGCATCTCTGGCTCGGTTACTATTCTGGTTCTGACAGACTTTGCGACAGAGTCCGCAGACCTCCGGAGTTGGAGCCTGGACTTGCTTGCTATGTTCAAACTCCTCGTGTAGCGGAGAGTCTGTAGATCAGGACTGATATCCTCATTGTAGCCCACGGACGAAGTCGGGCGTCTACTATGGATTCATGCTTGTCGTCACCGCCACCGCCGCTGAGTCCGTAGGTACTTCCTTGTGGAGGCTGTACAGGCTGTCATTTTTGACCGATTACTTTCATATTTGGTATGGACATGTGATATACTGTAGTGATGACACCTATCGATTTGGGTTGCCATGGCGACAGTATTGGCCGAATAATGCACAAAAAAAGGAAGAAGCAGCCTTTTGGGAGGTACACCCATGCAGTTGCGGCCGACCGAACTGTTTACATACCTGTTCAATACATTTTTGTCCAATGTAGGGGGCATGAGTATCTGTTCTTAATCTCAGGCACATTTCCTAATAATTTGAACCCCACGCAAGGCAGGTCATTCCATAAAAATTGCGAATATGATCTCAGGCAAAGGTAGCATCTCAACACCTTCCATGCTGTGAATCACAGTCTGCTCTGTTCTCTCCACATATCTTCCATTCTTCATTCTCAGGGAGAGAAGCTTTAGTTCCTCTCATTAAATTCCAATAACTGCCTTCTCCAACGCAAGGTAATGATATGCCATCAACAGTTCAACATACAAAAAAGATAACACGGCAAAATTTGACATTCTGTTGATGCTAATGAGAAAATTCAGTCATAACTTGCGCAGCATATGGTTTGCACTGATTAAAACAACTTCTCCCCAGCTTGTTCTTATTCATGTCTTGGGTGTTACCAGCTGTAACATCACAATGTTATTAAGGTGGACCCAAAACGATCCAAATAAAAAAACAAAAAGAAAGAAATATCGCAGCAATGTATTTGATTTGGGCCCAGAGCACAAGAATCCTTAACAATGGATTGTTATAAAGCAGTTTCATCAGCTACAAGTCCATCAGATTACAACATATACACCACGGTACAGGCTTCAAGTTTGTGCCCATGGGAATCAACTGCTAAAGTTTAAAAGTGCAGCATTTCTGAAATATAGCTTGAATTTATTTTGAAGAATAAGTAGGGCAAACGTGGCACCGAAGATGAAACCTTTTCCTGCAAAATGAGGGTAAACAAACTCTTTTACTCGGGGATCATTTAAGCTTCCGCCTTTTTCGTATTATGCAATGTAATTACTCACCAGCTGACTAATTATTCATAATCAAAAACGGCAAATTACAAGATTTAATGCGGCCGTGATTTTTTAATTCCACATTATACCAGAAGCCCAAAAGCTTCCTCGTCAGGAAATATTATGAACTTAATTCCGAGTGTAAAGTTAAAATGTCTTCAGCTAATTTGTTTTACCAGAAAATAAGGTTTGGTTATTTTTTTTTTTTTTAATTTATGTCATGATAAAACTAATTATGTTGGTTTTATCTTACTTCTGATACCATGGTGAAGTTAATTAAGGACCAGAGGGGATATTACAATGAGAGTGCTTGCGCATTTTTGACCTATATTTAACAAGCCCAAAGTTATAAATGTAATATGGCAAATATGTTGTGTTGCTAATATAACTGCCAGTAAGTTCTCAAACACTGAGTAAGAAATTGAAAAGGAAAAAAATGACACTTCAACAAGGGTTACCTTAAGTCCTACAGGGTCACTCAAGATGGGAAATTGCGGATGAAAACGAAATAAAATTTAGAGTTTTTTCTTCCCATGAGTTCCCACACAAGGTAATAATGAAATCGCATGTGATGAATGTTCAGCCGAGTAGAGAAGAGAATCATGGAGCTCGTCTCGTGTACGCAGGAAACAAATGGAGTCACGCAGAGCCCTCAGACTTGAGCCTTAGCCTGAAGCAGCACTCACTGAGGTAGAGTACAGTCTGAGGGCCGCGGTACAGTCTCTGTGCGTGACTGGAGAGCCTGTATCACGGGTAGAGTCAAGCCGCCGCGTGCAACCAACCGACCTACATATCCAGCCATTATCGAGCAGCTGAGTAGCCTTAAGGGTTTGGGTTGCCAGTCTCGCAGTTCGGCAGTCGTGGTTTTGACACACAAATGCGGAGCTGCTTCCCCGGAGCGAGGCACTTCAGTCTAAACACCGAGCCGTCTGAATCGACTGTGTGTAAAAGAACTGAAGATGTGTGAAGTCCTTTTGGATGAGAGTAACTGCTAAATGCTAACGTGTAGCATTAACATCCTCTTAGGGGGGTATGCCGTCTCTCATCTCTTTATCTCTCTTTGTTTATTTTGTCAGAGTTAGATGAGGCCGTCGGCCCTGTTTTATAACTTCATGTACCGGAAAAGCATATAGCAACACATATATACAGTGCAACCTAGTGGCAGGGCGATGAAGGGTAGATTTTATGGAAGCTTGTCTACTGTTGGTTCATTTTAACAATGATGTGTCCACATGTGTGCAACATTAAGCTAGAATTCGTATTCACCTGCTGTAAAGTAATTGTGACATGAGCGAATGGACAAATTGTGTCGTTAACTGCAGTGAACAGGAGCTGTTCCTGATTTATATCGCTCATGCACTATTCAAATGTTATGTTGTTTATATGGTTAATCTGTTCATGTTTTCCTTTAACAGGACTTGCAAGAGAAAGACTCTGAAGTATGTGTGTTTTTAGAATTTGTTTTTTTTTTTTTTGTTCCTGTTAAATATTCAATAACTTGAACTAATGCTTTAGTGATGTTGTATCTTGCTGATCTAGCCATGTTCTTGGCGAGGTCGGGCTCTATTGCTCATTTAAATCAGATGAATGAACTTCTGTTCCTTCTTTAACATAAATATACAAATTTAAAGTAATGTAACTGGTGCATGGCCGTGCCCCCAAGTTGTTTTAATGTATATTATAAGGGAAAAGTTCTCTTTATAATCAATCAAGTTGGCAGCTAGGGAATGGAGTTATGCAACGCGTACCATGCAACACAGAATCAACAAACAGCCCCTGTTCAATTATGCGGAGTCTCACTGTGTCAGCCAATCCGAGACAGCCTTCGGGGCAGCTCGTCCAATCAGTTCCCTGGGGCAGGGAAAATCTTACTGAGAAGCCGTGCTGATATCCACTCGTGGAGACACACTCAGTGGCATGGAAATGCCCTGGGGGGGCAGGAGGGTTCCGGAAGGACTGGCAGCCATTGTGGTGGTACCACAGAGAGGCTCCTTGTGTCAGCTGGGCAGAAGGGGGTAGCAGGGGGGGTAGTAGCAGGTGCCCCGGCCGCCCCGCTCGGCCAGTCTGTTAATGCAGCCAGCTGCGCTGCCACGGTAACCCACACAGCCACTGGGGGAGATAACAAGGGAGACGGGAGAGCGGTTTTACAACTGCTATACAAGCTGCTATCATTCCCGAGCATGTGTCAATCATTCAGGAAGGGGGAGGGGCTGACAGCAGCATCATGAAGAGTTTCATTCTCAACTGCTGATGCAAGGAACCGCTATGTGTGTGTGTGTGTGTGTGTGTGTGTGTGTGTGTGTGTGTGTGATCTAGCTGTGTGGTGTGTGTGTGTGTGTGTGTGTGTGTGTGTGTGTGTGCGTGTGTGGGCGTGTGTGTGTGTGTGTGTGCGTGAGTGTGTGTGTGTGTGAGTATGTTTGTTTGATCTGTGGGTGTGTGTGTGTGAGTGTGTGTGTGTCTGTGGTGTGTGTGAGTGTGTGTGTATTTGTGTGTGTGTGTTTGATCTATGGGTGTGTGTGTGCGTGTGTGAGTGTGAGTGTGTTTGTGTGTGTGTGTGTGTGTGTGTTGGTGTGAGTGTGTGTAGTGTGTTTGTGAGTGCAAGTATGTGAGAGTGTCTGTGTGAGTGTGTATATGTGTGCGTGTGTGAGTGCCTGTGTGTGCATGCACTTGTTTATATCCCTGTTTGAGTGTGCATTTTGTGTGTGTGTTAGGGCGTGAGTGTGTGTGGCCTGCGAGTGTGTATGGTGTGTGTGTCTGAGTGCGTGTGTGTGTGTGTGTGTGTGTGCGTGTGTGCACGTGTTTATATCCGTGTGTGAGTGTGCACTTGTGTGCGCGTGTTAGGGTGTTAGTGTGTGTGGGCACTTCTCTGTGAGTCAGTGTGTGTTAATGCATTTGCGTTTATGTGCGCTTGTACGTGTTTAAGTATGTGCATTTGTATGTATGTGCATTTGTGTGTACGTGCGAGTTTGTGTGTGCGCGCTAGTATGTGCATGTGTGAGTGGGCGTTCACGTGCGCGTGTGTGCGCACTTGCTCACAATTGTTTGCTTTTGTGTGTGCATGCCTTCTGAATTCAGGTTCCTGTGAAGGCTTTGTGCTGATTATTGTACTCATCCTGTTACTGTAATTTGTGTGCAAGGGTATGCAGCATAGCCTGTTACCGTACAGCAGGTGACAGTAAGGACATCCGCGGGAATATCTCACCTCAATGCGAGGACGGTACTGAGGGCTCTTATCGATGACTTCCCCACTCGATGGACCACATGCCAGATAATCGCTTCTGCTTCTTAAACTCATTCTTTAGCTGTGTTTCCATGATTTTATACACAGTCTGCTGTAGATTTTCTGATCTAACTGGCAGAGACAGAATCTGATCTAGCTCACCATTTAATGCTTTAAAATGTTTTATCAAACTCCAGAAGTCATGAGAATGATAATCGCCACATTTTTTTTCCACATTCCATTTGTCCTTGAAACATTTCTCTGAAGAAAAGGAAAATGGGAAATGTGATCTCAAAACTCTTATAGTTTTTTTTTTTTTTTTTTTTTCTGGATACAGCAGGAACACGACCAGCGTAACACGCAGAGTTTGCCTGTGATAAATACACACTTCATTTAAATAGTAATCACATTTCTGGACAAAATTAATTTAACTTGCACAACTGATAGCATTTTCCTCATTCCTTTCACGTGGTTCCATGACATCCATTACATAAAAAAAACAGTAAATGTAAATTATGAAAATATTTTGGAAATGTCTCTAGGCTTTGATGAACAGATCTCGCTGTTGCTGTATTCAATATTTCATAATTAAACTTCCTGATAAAACATAGTTCATAAAGATTTGGTAATGCGATGCCGTCAAGTAAAACAGATTTGTCTACAGGTGAGTGAACGTCCCCTGACCTGATTAAGCTTACGAATCATGAAAAATAAGAGTAAACAAAAAGCATATAGCACATACTGGGGACATATAGCATTTAAAAGCTGAGTTTTGTGTCATCTTTGTTCGCTGGTCACTGGGCACCAGTGGGCATTAGAGCAGCTGGGCACTTCAGCTGAGGTTTTCATTAATTGCGAATCCTGCTGGCTTACAGTGCCACCAGCTGTCAGTGCATCAACCTGATCAATAAATAATTATTTGCCGAGCGCAAACGTGATATGCACAGGGAAGCTTTCTTTGAGAGGTGTTGCAAACGTGCTCATGACAAGCAGGGTACGAAACAATGAAGTGAACCGCACATCAGTTTATGCCTTGTACATTAATCCAGAATTTAAGTCGACTCAGAACCTTGTAACAGTTTTTTAAGGAGCTGCAGTTGTTGTTTCTGTCAAGTAGACAAGCCATTGAAAAACATCGACTTTAAATTCTATACATTTATTTTTAAATTTTATGTTTAAATTTATTGTCTTCTTCAATCACAGAACACAGCAGTCTCTCAAGATATTGTTAGAATTATAGTCAAATTTTACGGTATCACACTGGTTCAAACGGTTCTGTACGAAAATGGGAATAACAGTCACGGGTGTTTAAAAACCTGAGATTCATTGATTTTCAATTTCATTTTGAGGGAAATAGAAATTATACAAATAATATGCTGTAAACCCTTCAAACAGCAAACTCAGAAAGTGGAGGTCATTTTAAATCATATCTTCGGGAAACCTTTGATTCAAAAATAAATAAATGTAATGAATATGTATGACATATATACATAAGAATGTAATACTTAGTACTCAGTTTTTCCCACCCCTAACGTTTTAAAATACATTAATGCTGGTCTTATCATATGGCATTTTAAGCACAAACGTGGGAGATTAAACATCTTTAATATTTTTATCTCATATTTTGCCATCAAAATATAATGTCAATAAAAAGGTTAACAGTGCTCTCATTTGGACTTCATTGTAAAAGGTATTGAGTTCTTACAGGTATTTGGTGAGCAGTCTATAACCTAGAATTCTTTTGTATAATTGATGCCTTATTTTCCTGTATTTGTTGCATTTTCAAACATATGAAATGCATACATGAAGCATATGCAATTTTTTCATATTTAGCAAAAGCCATTAAAACCATTCAGTCACTCAGGCACTGGAGGGGTTAAAATGATGAGCATTTTTCCTGAAAAAAGAAAGGATTTTCTATATGTACAGGGAGCGGGAGAGGGTAAGGGGAGAGACGGAGAGAGAGAGAGAGGAAGAGCGTGAGAGTGCGGGCAGCGATAGATGGAGAGAGAGAAGGAGAGCGAGGGAGTACTCGGCTCGTAGAAGTGCACAGCCTTTGTTCTAATTGGCTGCTAAATTGTGACGGGCAGGTCGTCCACTCCCCCTCGGAGCCGTGCTTGGCTGCGTGCATGTGTCTGGGAGCAGACAGTTTTAAGTCTGCCGAATGTGCTCGGAGTTCCTAATCGAGCCGGGCTCTGTTTGTACACAGGGAGCGGGGAGAAAGAGAGAGAGATAGAGGGAGAGAGGGAGAGAGAGAGAGAGAGAAAGAGAGACCCTGTGCTCGGGGTGCATGCAGGCACAATGGCTTTGGATGTGGGGCTGTCACCTCTCCTCTTGTGGACTATAACCTTCCAGGCTCTCTGTTGGCACTCGGGAGACTCTAACAATGAAGGTAAGGTCAAGCCGCGCAGGATTAGCCGCGTCCGCAGCTCGCGCCTCCAGCGGGGATTGGCACACGCGGGGTTAAGCGGAGCCGGGACCGACCCGGCCGCCGGGCCCCCCTCTGCCCCCGGTAAAACCGGGCCCAGGGGCAGGTGGCGCGTGCGGCAAACTTTCCCAAACAGTAGGCTTCCGGAGAGCCTGGAGGCTACAAACTAATCCGCCCGGCGATAGAGAGAACACAGAACTGAGCGGAATAAGAGCAGTGTAGCATCACATGCGATGTGCGGAGTTGCAGGAGCGGTGTGTGTATATGAGTGTGTATACGTGTTGTGTGTGTGTGAGATGTCAGGGAGTGTATGTGAGAAACAAACAGAGATGCTGACAGTCCGAGTCATAACCGCTTAATTGAAAACTAGCTTTCCGAATGCATGTTCTTGTGTATAGCTGCGCGCGAAATTGTGTGAGTGTTCATATGTGCGTGTGTGATGGTGTGTGCGTGAGGTTTGAGGATGAGTTTTAAAGAAAGAAAGAACCGGACAGAGTGATAAGTGCTGTGTTGACAACTAACAAACATTGAAGCGCATTCACCAGTCAGCATGCATGTTACGTGAGCGATTTTGTAGCGTGTGAGTATGTTCATGTGTGTGAGCATGAGATGTAAGACAGCGTATCAGAGAAGGAGGGCGATTGTGTCGTAACTGCTGTGTAGAAAACTAATAAACATTGATGTACACTGCATAGTCATCAACCTATATACATGTTTATGTGTGTAGTTTTGCATGCAATTATGTGAGTGGGTGGATGTGTTTTATGGTATTTGAGTGGGTGTGTTAGCATGCTTATGCGTGTGGAAGTTTGTCGATGAAGATGTGTACGTGCTATGTGTTCGTCTGTTTATGTCCGTGTTTGAGTCTCACGGCAGGGGTCCAGGTGAAGAGTATGTGCGAGCCTGTATGTGTGTATCGTCGCGTGTTTCTATGTCGATGTATGTCTATTTCGTGTCACAGTATTACGTTTAATTTTAAGGCTTTTCAAGTAAACACAGACTCTGATTTGCGAAAGGCCCCCTTCCTTCATTCCGTAGCTAGATCACAGAAGGTTTGCGCACATACGCCATTTTTTCCTCCGTTTTGAGTATGTTCCAATACATTGATTAAATGCTGCAAAATAACACTCACAAAAAAGAGAAGTTTTAGAGGTGGTTATCAAAAGTTGTCATTAAAATTGTTCGCATGCACATGTGTACTCAATAAAATGGGAAATTTTAACAAAATTTTAAATTAATGAATCGTAATTTCTCACTAAAAATTCACTTTAATTCTTACTTTTTAATCAACTGCATTATTTATACCAGTTTAAAAATGATGTCCCAAATTATCCACTGAAGGTCTAACTCAGAAAAAGTATTATTACCTCAGACGTGTGTTGATTGGGACGTTGTGCTTTCCGAGCCTGATTAGGACCGTGCGTAAGCCGAGGGACAGATAGAAAATGCATATTAATATGGACGAGTATTTGATTGCTTAATGTTTACCTGCCGCACAGCTTTTTTTTTCCTCTGCGCAAATAAAAGGTTTTTTTTTTTTTGTGTGGCTAGCTGCTGAGGTGAATTTTCATGAATATTGACCTTATCGCGGCTCTTTCCGGAGTTATCTACTGAGCTGGGAGGTATGGTGCCAAACGGGCATACAAAAGAGAAACCATTATTTATTAAATATCATTCAAATGAGAATTTTCCAAACTAAATGTCAAAGATATCATTTATATTACTGACAAAACACAGGGAGAGCCGCTAATGGTCGCCCATGAGGCTAGATTTACAATGCATGTAAACAAGAGCAACAATTTAAGCATTGTGTATGTTCCACTGCTCTAAATCAACAAACAACTAACATTGTTAAACCAATATTGATTTGTCTCTTCTGTGTACACCTTGATGATTAATTCCAAAAGCATAATCATGAAAACATGCCTTTAAACTAATGATTGGTCTTGACCGGTATTCAATCTTTTATTTAAATTAACATTATGCGAGCTCGAAAAACACTAAACACTCCACATTGTCATGTGCTGCCAGTAATATGTCATTTTATTGCATTTCAATCAGTGTCTTCAGTAGCGGATACTTGTTGCTAATCTTGGTTTCCTTTGTTGTGATTTAAAGAATCATGAAGCGTAGGTTAGACGGTCTGCCGGCAGGATGTGCAAAACGCAAAAGCAAAAGTTATGTAGTTTATCTTTTTTGAAAAGTAAATTAAACTTCTTCTCTGTATTGAATTAACAATTTCAGCTGTGCTTCTAACTGTTGATGAATTATTCTCATCACTAGAAAACTTGTTAATCAAGGAAAAATGACTGAAAGCAGGTCAAGATAAGTAATATTTTAAAGGAATTTTTCTATTCTCCGCTAATTTCAGTGGATCAGCCTTCACTGGCTTCAAGGTGCCTTGGCATGGAGTCTATTAGTGTTAAACTTTGCTGGAGGGATTGAGTTCCTTTCTTCCAAGAGATATTCCCTCATTTGGTGTTTTGATGATGGTGACAGAGAGTGCTGTCAAGCACATTGTTCCACAAGCTCTGTTGTTTTGAGATCTGGTGACTGTAAAGGCGGTAACATATGCTTAGGTTCATTTTCATGCTCATAAAACCATTCAGTGACCCCTTGGGCCCTGTGGGGCTTGGGCCATTGTTATCCTGAATGAGACCAACCCCATCATAGCAGGAATGCATCACAGGATATACAGTATATAAAGGTGATCACACAGAATAACTCTGCATTGAACTGATCAGATCTGGTCCCTCCACCTATAAGGGGAAGAGTGGACCCAAACCATGTAAAGACAATGATCAGAAGCATCTGCATTTGTTACATTTGTCCAGACATTAATTCAAGTTTTCAGTCTTTAATTTTTCACCTGTCTGTATACGAGCAGCGCTGGTAATTAGCAAAATTAATTGTGATATAATATGGCACTTAAATCTCCAATATGCCCTACTGCCAGTGTCCCACGCAACCCAGTGATCAGTAACCCGTGTTGATGGCCGGCCAGCCTGCATGCACAAACATGACCGACTTGGCCATTAGCCTCGTCTTTTCCAGGACGATGTCTTCATTTTGCCTCCGCCATAGTTATCAGTGAGATAAATGTCTATTGTGCGTGTTTCCCAGGCTTCAAAGTGAACCAGTGTGCTGTCAGAGTTCAGTTTCGTTTAAATTATTCTTCAAAAAGCTTCGATGAATGGATAGCCACTGACAAAACTTAAATTCACCCTGCTATTAATAATAATAATAATACAATAATAACAAAACAACACCAATAATAATAATGAATGGTAATTATTATTATTATTATTATTATTATTATTATCATCATCATCATTATTATATCACATTAAACTATGACACATTTCAAAGGAAATATAACAATGGGATTATTTTTTTTTTTTTTTTAAAGAATGCTGTCCAGAACAACAGCTCTAGCATAATGTTAATGTGATTTGTGTCTATATTTTATTTTTTTCACTCCAAACTTCAGCCCTCTCCAAAACAGGAAAAGAAATTCATTTATTTCAATAATTACCCTTAGGATAATCAGTGGCAATTTTATTTGCTGTACGTCGAAGCAATGAGTGAGCAGCATGATATATAATGTCAATACATAGAAATAATGGATTTTACAGTCACAGTTGTTCAGCACAAATATAGCATAGCAGACCTGAAGCATGTAGGACAAGTTTGTTTATATGTAACCAGTGATGGCAGTTAAGGCTGTCATATGAACTGAGAGGCCATGTTTTTATGTTTCGATACTGGGTGCTTTCCATTATTCTGTGCCCTAGCACTCATACTACATGCGACATAACCTGTGATGGTAATGTTGGTGAGTCACCTGACTGGCCAGTGAATGGCCACAGCCATGCCATAACTCCTTTCTGTTGTTAAGCAATAGCGCTACGGTGTTCAGTTTCATGTTGTCCCTACCAGTGTTCATAATATTACGTGGTCTAGGTCAAAAATATGCAGTTAAAATGAAACAGCATTACTGTTATAAGATTGTTGTGGTGCTCAGAATCATAAACAGACAATGTATTAAAAAATTACTGATATCATGTCAAATAAGTAAATAATTCTGCATTTATCTAACTTTTAATTAAGCATTCATCCTCTACAAACTGTATTCTACGTCGTCTTTGCGGGTTTTCATTGACTTTGGACGCACAAATAAATAGACATGAATGCCAGAGAATATGCTGTTGTAAGCTTGCCACAGTCGTTTTTTCTGTTGCTATTTTTTACGCTTGGCATTATGTCATCATTTTGAACACCGTTACCCTTGCCACCAGACATTAAATTTTTCAAATTTCCTAATTTTTGTGACCAATGCACCTGCTATCTGGGCACCAACTGTTTTTTTCCCTTTGAATTCTGTTAGAGTCCACTTCATGCTTTGGGCACGTACCTTGCCAGGCTCGGCTGGTTAGACCTCGTTTAACCAAACCAATACTTTTAATTAGCATTGAAATGTAACTGGAATCACCTATGAAGACAGTTTTGTGATTGTGATTAAGGGAATTTAAAGTTGAAGCCATTTTTCAGGCATGTTTCTGATTTTTTTCCCACCCCCGTATATAGAGTGTAATGCCACAGAGGAAGCTCGAGACATTATTGCTTATGCTACATCACATGAGCAAATGTTAAACAACAGCTCTACAGCTACCACCACAGAAGCATATCCACTGACACTCCTGTACATTTGAACATTTTCCTTTAAACCTGACCATTAGAAAGTGGATGTGTGTATGAGTTAGAGGGTGTATTTGTCCCCTCGCGTGCAAAAGCGCTTCCAGCCGCTGAAAAAGGGGTCAGTTGGGTGCTTCTATGAATGAGCATTAGCGCTCTCGGCTCTCAACTGGAGTTCGGAGGACTGACGGTCACTTCATTCAGAAGACCGCATCAAGCAATGGCAGAAACATATGGAGAGGGACAAGATCGAGGTCCGCCCAGGCGCCCGGGCGATGGTTGCCAGGGTGAGGTGGGTCTGGGTAACCGGGTCCGGCCGGGGATCGGGTCACCCCAATGAAATACAGCAAGGCGAGGCCCAGGTGACGAATGGACCCATTCCAAACTCATCTTTCATCTCTTTTCTGGGACATTCAAATGGCCGAGCCCTGATTTCCTTTTTTGGGAAGATTTGGAAAGTCTAAAACACATGCATAAAAAAAGTATCCTTTGATATTCCAGTAGCCGAAGCTTGCAGTTGATATGTGAACAGAGTCTTGTCAGATTCAGGGACTTGTTTTAATCAGACAGCAGACACGAGAGGGAAACACGCACAACAATGGCTCAGGGATGTGCGTAATGATGCATTTCATTTACATACCATCACAAAGCAGAGGGAAAACACAACAAAAATGTCTGCATGAAACTGGAATATAAACACAATGTTAAACTGCACTGTATGAGGCTGTAGGGAACGCGTTATTGCTTTATAATGCTGCATACTGGCATTTTTATCCATCAAACTCTACCAAGCAGTTTTCTGAGTAGAAAACTTAATACAGTACATAATCTAATTTTGTATACTCTCTCCCACATTCACACTCACACGCAGTTTCAGGAAACTAATACTATTTTTTAGGAACAAGCTTACCACTTTGAATAGAATGAAAAATAAAGTAGAATAGAAAACCAAGCCTTAGTACATTTATTCATTTTCCTCTGACATCATTGTCATAAAACCTGCACAATAAACACTATGAGACAGAACATTTGAAATATGTCTTCAGACGCCTGTATTTCATTTTGGGAACAATACAGTAAATCAAGACAATAACAATAATATTTGTTCAATAATGCAGGTAGCTGAAAAATTGTGAAATTGCAGTAAACTGAGTCAGAGGGGGAAAAAAAATATGCATATAATATTGGGTATTTATAGAATAAAATATATTTATATTATAATAAATATAAATACACAGTAAGTTCCAAAAATAATTGGACAGGGTTATTTTTGTGGCAGTCTACTATAACTCATTACTGTTGAAATTATATAATGAATCTGAGCTCAAAATGAAGATTGTAATTTGAGCAAATTTAGCTTAGGTGAATGGCAACGAAATCACAGCACTTATTAAATGTGAAGACTTTCATTGTAAAACGCAATAAATGCCACTTTCGAAAATTTTAACGCACCACTGTAAGGAAATCTCCCATTGACAAGGCAGTAGCCGTTCCATGTTCAGTCCTTAGCAACAGCGATATATGCCAGTTTTTAGGTAGCTACATCATTGGCTTTCATTCCGCGCCAAGGCAATTTTCCGCTATCTGTGAAGTATCCATGCAGCCAATCAGCGATGGAAAAGCCCAAGCTGCCAGCTGGCTCCAAATGTTCAGCGACTCTTGTTTCGGGCGAAACAAAAACACAAGCTCGGCAGAAAAAAAGATTCTCCATTTTATTTGTCGAGTACGCGTTTCCCATCAGTGGACATGGTTTTCTCCTCGCCGACCGAGTTTTAGGCTGCACTGAGCAGTAGGTTCACAAAAAGGACAGTGTTCTACTTGTGGAGGCGTATTACGCATTAATATGGAGGCATGGAAATGTTCACATCTTTGATATTGACTGGCAGGCCTTTGATTTCAAATCACAAATAACAGGTAAACGCAACATTCTTACTCATCAAAATACCACAACCCCTGTGTGAACATGACAGAAGTTTTTAAAGTCTGGACATTTGGTGACAAACATATTTTGCAGATTATAAGCAAAGAGACGGCAGTGTTGAGCGTCTCTTTCCTTTCGCTGAATATCATTTTTATGTCCACAATTCACAGTGATTTTCTCATACTGTTGTGTACTGGCTTCATCAACATTTTTCCTTACAATATCCTCTCCACATAGACATTTGCCAAACAAAGGAAGGCCAGTTTGTATGTTTTAGGGCAGATTGTTTAGCGTTTAGCTATTAATTTAATATCCGTTCATATGACAATGGTCTAGGATGAAAAAACTATGACACGAAATTGACAAAACGAAGTTAATTTTAAGGGCATGCCGGGCAATTGTTATTTTGACTGCAAAAAGGAGGGCATTGCTTTGCTTGGGTCACAGATGTCCATGACCGGCAAGGAAAGATGTCTCTGGCATCTCTAGTAGAACACTCTTTCATTATCAATGTGACTCTACCTCTGGGCAATTATATATTTTATACTCTGTCACTACAGTATTCACAAAAAATTACTGTTCCAAATTGAGTGGGTATAATCAAAAAAATTGTGTACATAATCTTTTTTTTGTCTCACTTTATGTCGAGTTTTCGTCTACCATGCCCTTAAATACACATGCTGGCGGATGAGTCTGGCTGTTTGAAATGACGCACGAGCTCCACAGTTAAGCATGCCAAAAGTAATAAACATTGATGATATGATCAAACACCATGCAGTCGTTATACATTAATTATATTACAACTTACCTTGAAGGTACTACGTGCAACTTTTTTTTTGTATTAATCACTTTCTATTGTTGATGTCTAAAAGGACTGTAACATAACTTATAAAATGAGCTCTTTCCCGAATTTCGCAATTGCCTACAACAGCCTGAGGACTGATATTATATGTTGAGGTAGTGGGTCAAATTTTCAGCTGAAATTCAAAGGAAGTACTGTTATGCACACGCTTGAGTGAAGTCAATATGAAACATTGGCAACACTTCTTACAGTATTTATAGACTTCCATTTTCTTCACTAACCGTTTGCATTAACACCAAGAAAAAAATAGCTATTTTGACATTGCAGAGCCTCATAAATGGCATTTGATAAAGATAGCAAAGTTTGGTAGACAACACCTATGTATCATATACCGTCAATGTATCATGCCACAAGAATGGATTTGTTCAATGTCACTTGGCTGATTGTGCAATCTAGCAAGCTGATAACTTACTTCATCGACCATCACAATGCCACCCATGAATCTCGTTCAGTCGTCTCTTTCCTGGCTCATGCCGAGGATAATGGCTCTTGCTGACGAAATCCGAGTGCAAGAGCAAGCCACAGGATGCTGGCCGCAGTTCACACGTGCCAGAAAAGACAAGAAATGGTTTAAAGTTGCACATAGGACCTTTAGTTAAGGACAGATTATCCTGATTGTGGACACCTGCGGGTGAAATTAGAAATAGTCATGCACATTAGTCAAGCTATGGTTCTGCAATGTCATGGGACTGGCTAATGCTCCAAAAAAGATACCAAATATTGCCTTGTGCTGCCATATTTAAATGTCATTCCCACTGGTGAATTTACATGGGGACCACCCCCTGAAAAATAACTACATCATCAATATTCATCTCTCTGCCCGACATAGTAATCAGTCTGCTGGCTACAGAGATAGCTATCAGTCTGTAAGTGAATTGTCAGATTTTGAGCATGCAGAAAAATCAGGCCCGCAGATTTCATTGCAAGAGTGGTATTTCTGTTTGCAATCTGTTGTCAATATAAAGTCCAAAGAACTGTCACTGCCAGTGAAGCAAGCCATCATTAGGCTGAAAAATCATAACGAACCAATCAGAGAAATAGGAAGTACATTAGTTGAGGTGAAATCAACAGTTTCTTTCATTCTTAAAGGGGACCTATTATGCTGATCCTTCTCTTAATACATATTAGTAATGTTATAATGTTGGTTGTCCATGCTCAACCTCTGAAAAGTTTCTAAACATAAGATACAGAGGTTTTGCCATAATCCAAGAACGTGATTTCGTGAACATGATTTCCTATCTGAACAGCTCCTCCCGAGATCTTCACGAGATCTGCACAAAACCTGATGTCAGGTTGTGCCGTCCAATTAGTACAGACCTAGCCAGAGCCAATCATGGTGCTGGACCTGCCCACACCAGAAACTATTCTAGCAGGCACTAACAACGGTAGATCATACTATGCCTTAGTAGCGTCTACACTTTTGGAAATACAAAAGAAGAACCGCAGATCATTTGAGGTGCAGTTTTGTCAGTATCTCTCCCAAAGCTGCTTGTCCGTTTACTTTTGAACGCGAAGAAAAACGACTATTTCTCTTCCAAAAGACAATGCCACCAGAAATCAGTGGGTAGCTTTTTTTGTTTGCTGGCAGCAAACAGCCAAGGCCAAAGGGAACATTAGCTGTTTGTGCTCAGCATTTCACCAAAGACAGCTTTGTCAATAAAGGATAATTCGACACAGGATAAGCGTTTCAGCTGCTTCTCAAACCTGAAGCAGTTGCATTGATCAAACGCTCGGAGCCACAAGCTATGAGTAACAATATAACAGCAAATAAAGTAGGTGAAGCTAATGTGTTACGGGTGGCTAGCAGGACCGCTAGCGATAGTTAGCACTAACAACTGGCCTCAAACGCAGGCTTTGTAAAATATCTGAAGATAAAGCCTGTATTGGTCGCGACGGTCCATGACTCACAGACACAGAAGCTGTAAGTTGCTTTTACTGCATAAGCCAACCTGATAGCCAGTTGATTGTGGCTGTAGCACAGCGGCTAACGTAGCCAAGTTACTGTTGCTAATGTTTGTGTCCTAAATATGCAAGAGTAATATCAGGGGAAATTCTACAGAAGGTGTGTGAACATAAACCTCATTTGAAGCTAACTTTTAATACTTGTTTGTAATTTGGATGCTTAGTACAACTGTCCACGGTAACGGAACTTGCTGTCTGTAAAACCTGTGTTGCAAGGGTTTGTCTCTGTGGTTATGACCGCTCGGTTACCAGCAACTGCATGTGAGTTTGCGTGCCGCCGTGCTAATTAAAAATGCTCCTGGTTAACTTATATGCAGTAGTTCTGATCAGTATGCTTGCTACTTCGGTAAGCATCAATGTGGCAGTTTCATCATAACGTTGCCCGATTGAAGCCACTACAGTTGAAGCGGCTGCTTGCGATCGCTTCACTTATCCATGACAGGGATGAGCCGGATCCCTGTCACAAATATCTGGGCAAGCTCTCTGATTCTATCGTGAAAGCAATCGCGAAACGCAGGAGCTCTAATGTGTCTGGTATAACAAAGGATTTCTCTGCACTACCTTGACATAATTTCAACCCCTTTAGAAATTGTTGTGGATAATAAAAAGCCGAAAAAAGTGGAGATTAGATAGGAAATTCTTACCTGTAGAAGTGATCGATTCGCTAGCTCCACATAAGCAACTTGTCCACGCTAACAGAACTTACGGTCTGCAAAACCTATATTATGTTCATAAAATAACTGAGCTCTCTCTAGCTGTCGCATAGCTACTATCCATAAAGCTGCTTTCACATCGGATGCAAAACTAATTTTTCGCAGGACAGATTACATTCAAAGTCAATGCAAAGACTTGAATACACGCGTTTTGGGCGCTTTGAGCAGCAATCACACCGGACGCGAAACGAATTTTTCGCGCGACAGATTAACTACATTCAAAGTCAATGCAAAGACGCGAATACAGGCGTTATGGGCACGTTAAGCAGCTTTCACACCGGACGCAAAACTAATTTTTTGCGCGACAAATTAGCTACATTCAAAGTCAATGCAAAGACGCGAATATACGCGTTATGGGCACGTTAAGCAGCTTTCACATCGGACGCGAAACGAATTTTTCGCGCGAGAGATTAAATTCAAAGTAAATGCAAAGGCAATGCATTGGTGTGAAAGCGGCTTATCGCGCCTATTTTCTGCGAGCAAACGCTGGTCATTCTGACGCAAAAAGTAACCATTACCACGGGCAATTTCCGAAAAGGTCGTTTAGCCTGGAGCTTTGGCCCCTTCGTCATACAGCAGCGCAGAAGCTGTTCGTTACTCCAAGCTAACGACACACCACAGCTATGCACACGAACCAGCAGGTCCTTATAATACACACCGAAGCAGTCCATAAGTTGTTGGTCCACTTTTTGCTGCTCCTCACTGTCCATGTTTCCCTCTAAACTCAGACCCACCGGATTTCTACAGTCTCCAGTCTACACTTGGGTTTGTCGACCCGTTCTACAAATGTGTCTATATGGGGTGGATTCTAGCTTTCCCTCAATCCTAGCTATGGAGTAGAAACACCGGTGTACTCACCACAGTAGCCGTAGGCAGACAGCAAATTCGAGCTTGAGCTGCCAGACATTTGCACTGCGTCCTGCACTTTCGCCATTGTGTTTATTAGAACAAGTTAATTTCATTAGATCTATACACATGTACTGCGTTTGATTGCGTTTGATTGCGGAATATGCCCGTCGATTCCTTCAGGAGACGCGTCTCAGTTTCACTCTGAGGAAGCGGACCTGGAAAACTGCGTTCTGCTCCCTCGTCCTGCCTAGATCCGCCCTCCACAGAGCAGGCCAGTCAGAAGAAAGTGGGCACAAAGGGAGGGGGGCCATAGCGGAAGAGCCACCCCAATGAGGCGTTTCAGGCAGAGACTACAATGGACTACAAATGTGGTTTTTTGAGGATGGCAGTATGAGCGAAATAAGGACCCTGTTTAGGACTTTAAATGATCAGGAGTACTCTAGGGGAGTCCAAAATCAAAATATAACCTTGGAAATATAGCAAAATAGGTCCCCTTTAAATAAACAGAATGCACTGGGGAGCTCAAGAACACAAAAAAGAACAGAAGCCCACAAATAACAACTGTGTTGGATGACATAAGAATTCTTTCCTTGGTGAAGAAAAACCACTTCGTGACATTTAGCTAGACCAAGAACACCCTCTCAGAGGTAAGCTCATCGGTATGAAAGTCATCAGTCAAAAGTTGACTTAACCAAAGTAAGTACCGACGATTTATCACCAAATGTAAATAACTTGCATGCCTCAAAAACAGGAATACCAGATTATCGTTTGCCAAACACATCTAAAAAAACATTTACCATACTGGAACAGTATCCTACGGAAATGAGACGAAGAACACCTTGCACCAGAACGAAGGGCAGAGAAGAGTATGGAGAGGGGAAGGAACGGCTCATGAGCCAAAGCATACAAACCTCATGAGTGAAGCATTATGGATGAAGTGTGTTGGCATGGACATGGATGGCTGCCATTGGAATCGCTTGTGTGTATTTATTGATATTATAACAAGTGAAAAAAGCCGTGGGATGAATTCTGAATTATTAGAACTACTTTATCTGCTCAGATTCAGCTAAATACTTCTATCAGACAGTGCTACATGTTCAGATGGACAATGACCTGAAGCATACTGAAATGGAATATGCTATAATGCCAAAGTCAATCACCTGACCCAAATCTAACTGTGCATGCATTTCTCTTGCTGAAGATAAAACTGAGGGACAAGCAGGAACTCAAGATTGCAGCAGTGAAGTCCTGGCATAGCATCACCAAGAATTCAACCAAGTATTAGAAATGAAAAATCAATTTCTGATTGTCCAATTTCATTTGAATAACAAAGCTAATTAAAAAAAAATAAATAAATAGTTGAAAGTTGAAAGTCTGCATTTAAAGCATAACCATGTTCTTGGATCTCGACTTAAACATTATCTTTGGGTCATTTTGCAGAATGGGCTTATCCTAGATTTATAATAATATCCGAATCCTAATCATTTAAAGTGGTAATTTGCATCTTATGCACCTGTGATAAATCTCACAATAGAATTCACATGCTTTAACATTACCTTCACCTCAATCTGAGAAGCTGTTTTCCAATCAACAAAGCGTGATTTTATTACCATTTATACTTTCCATGCCTAAATAGGGCATAGCTTAGTTTAGCCAGACAACTTGGGACTTGCCCTCATTCTCATAGACACACCCATGTGTATCTATCATTGCTCAGCCCCTCTGCAAGGTGGGATATTTTAGCTGCTCTCTTGCTCTGCTTCTGCAGCAAAATATTCCACTGCCTGCTGCAGTGCTGCACCATTCTCTGCTTCTGCCAGTTACACTGCCTGCTGCGGTGCTGCACCATTCTCTGCTTTTGCCAGTTACACTGCCTGCTGCGGTGCTGCACCATTCACTGCTTCTGCAGCAAAATATTCCACTGCCTGCTGCGGTGCTGCACCATTCTCTCCTTCTGCCAGTTACACTGCTTGCTGCGGTGCTGCACCATTCTCTGCTTCTGCCAGTTACACTGCCTGCTGCGGTGCTGCACCATTCTCTCCTTCTGCCAGTTACACTGCCTGCTGCGGTGCTGCACCATTCTCTCTTTCTGCCAGTTACACTGCCTGCTGCGGTGCTGCACCATTCTCTCTTTCTGCCAGTTACACTGCCTGCTGCGGTGCTGCACCAGCCAGTTACAATGCGCCATTCCACTTTTGCCAGTTACACTGCCTGCTGCGGTGCTGCACCATTCTCTGCTCCTGCCAGTTACACTGCCTGCTGCGGTGCTGCACCATTCACTGCTTCTGCCAGTTACACTGCCTGCTGCAGTACTGCACCATTCACTGCTTCTGCAGCAAAATATTCCACTGCCTGCTGCGGTGCTGCACCATTCACTGCTCCTGCCAGTTACACTGCCTGCTGCGGTGCTGCACTATTCTCTCCTTCTGCCAGTTACACTGCCTGCTGCGGTGCTGCATCATTCTCAGCTTCTGCCCCCCTCCCACTTTTAAATTCTTTCTATTATTTTTTTTAAACCACCTTAACCCCATACAACATCAAATGCAGCTGCTGTATTCAAACCTGCGGAACTTCAGGCCTATAGTGGAGACCCCAAGATCTCCAACAATCCCAAATATGTCCTATTGAATTACAGAGAAATGTCTATCAAATGAAGCACAAGATCTAGATATTTTCCATTTGATGTAACACTATGGCCATAAAAAGATGGCATCTTGGGTTTGAGTTTTCTCTAAATATAAGTGTGATGTAGCTTTGGAGAACCACTGCAACCAGCAGATACAGAATATTTATGTGACACTGTCCTGTAGTATTAAAAATTAAAACATTAAAAAATGTTGTGCAATTGAAATATTAAAATAGGTAAAATCTGTCATTATGTCTGTGGACTCCCACATTTTTTAACATCAGTTGAGATTTCAAAATCATCTAGAGTGCACCAGGCATAATGTTAGATCGAGCTAATGTTACACACCGCAGCTAGCAACCCTTGGAAATTTCCATCAAGTTCAAGTCAGATAATGTTGAAGACTGATCAGGTTCCGCACACAAATTCATACAGATGACGAAACATCCACCGATCATTGAGTAAATTCCCCCCAATTGCCAATAGAATTTGTACCGATGCCATTACTGTTTTTCCCCCTTAAAACCCCGACCAAGAACAAGCACCCCCAGCCATTGGATTCTATCAGATCTGAGTTAGTCTGCTGGGTGCACTGCACTCCATGCAGTCAGTCATGGCAAGAGTTGGGAGACAGGCAATGCTGACAAAATGTTAATTTTAGTTTTATTTGTGCCTCATACAGTATTGTGTTCACGATGAAATGATTAAATAACAAACGCATTTCACTCAATATTGTAATTATTTTTTTTTTTTTTTTTTTTTGAGATCCTGAGCTAAAATGTTCAGTCTTACAAGATGGAGGAGTTGGCAGCTCTGGGGCTGAATGCAAGAGGAGGGTCTACTGTTAATCTCTACACTCAAGTACTCACACACTTTGAAGCGCGTTCCAGTAAAGTCTGCAAGAACTTAGGGCTGTCCCACCATCGAATCAGCAAGTGCCTGAGGGCTGTCCCGCAGACATTTTAAGCCCTTTATTGCCACTTTTCGTTAATCTGCATTTCCGCTGACTTTGCCTGAGGAAATTACCCACAATTATTTGCAACGTGATGTTAAAACACTAGATCACCGGAGGAAGCCCAGAATCATAAGAAGAAAGTTGTAGAAAATAAAGGAACAATCATGGAAGGAGAAAGAAAGAAAAAACACATGGCACATGAAATTAGTGGAATGCAAACATATCTCCTGTGATCTGGGAAAACCTCGTACGTATTTCACTTTGGGTAGAAACTGAGTTTTACCCTCATTTGCAATAATTAAGAGTGGTGAGAATCTTAAAGAACTAGCTATTAGTGTTATTTGAACTGTCAAAATCAAGCTTCTGTACTTTTTTTATGTTAGGAGAAGTCCAGAACCTAAAAGTTTCTGTTCAATTGCGAGACCCTTGCCACTGATAAACTCACTAGGTTTTTCCAGATTACAGGAGATATATTACAAAGATTATTCATCAACCATTTTTTATAAAAAAATTTTGATTAATGAATCTGTTTTGACAAAAGCAAGTCATTTGATTGCCTCTTGACCACTTCGTAAGACAAGAGTGAGGGAAATTTTAAATTATGCAGTTTATTCCGTGTGTGCCTCCTTAGTCGCGAAGAAAGGGAAAAAAAAAAAAAAAACTTTAAATAAAAAGTCCCAGACCCACAATGGTGCATAACATGTTTTGGCATTGTATAGGTAACGTGACATACTGCAAAATTTTGGATTGTACCATTCCAATTCTCAGCCCTGTTTCCAGAAAAGTTGGGACAGTATGTAAAATGTAAAGAAAAACAAAATGCAATGATTTGCAAATAATTTAATACCCTACATTTATTTAGAAGTAGTACAAAGGCAACATATCAAATGTTAAAATGGAGAAATTTCATTGTTTTTTGAATAATATCTGCTCATTTTGAATTTGATTCCAGCCGCATGTTTTAAAAAAGTTGGGACAGGGGTTTGTTTACCACTGTGTTTCATCATCTCTTCTTTTAACAACTCTGGAAGCATTTGGGCACTGAGGAGACCAGCTGCTGATGTTTTATAACCAAAATCTTCTCTCATTTTTGCTTGATGAAGGATTTCAGATGCTTAACTCTTTATGGCCTCTTTTGCCATATTTTTCATTAGTAATGCGCCAAATATTTTCAGTGGATGACAGATCTGGACTGCAGGCAGGCCAGTTTAGTACATTGACTCTTTTACTACAGAGTCATTTTGCTCTAACGCATGCAGAATGTGACTTGGCATTGCCTTGCTGAAAAAAAGCAATGCCTTCTCTGAAAAACATGCTAAGGGGATGGCAGCGTTTGCAGCTCAAAAACTTGTATATATCCTTCATCATTCATGGTGTCTTAACAGATGTGTAAGTTACCTTTGCCATGAGCACTAATGCACCCCTTCCATACCATCATGGATTCCAGCTTTTGAACTGTGCGCTGATAACAAGCTGAATGGTCACTCTCCTCTTTCGCCCAAAGGATGCAGCATGCATCATTTCCTTAAAGAATTTCACATTTTGATTGGTCAGACCATGTGACAGTTTTTCACTTCGCTTCAGTCCATCTTGAATGAGATTGGGCCCAGAGAAAGCAGCAGCATCTCTGAATCTTGTTTATAAAGTTTAACTTTACTTGGTAGGGTTTCAACTTGCTTGTGAATGCAGTGAAGATTTGTGTTCAGGGACAATGGGTTTAAGAAGTGTCCCTGAGCCCATGCATTGATTTCCGTTATAGAATTCAGTTTTTTTTTAATGCAGTGGTGCCTGAGGGCCTGAAGATCACGGCCATTCTGTACTGGTCTTTGGCCTTGTCCCTTGCATACCAAGATTGTAATAGATTCTCTGAATATTTTCATGTAATGATGTACTGTAGATGATAAAGCTCCCAAAGTCTTTGCAATTTTTCATTGAGAAACATTATTCTTAAATCACTGATCTATTTTCCCATGCAATCATTCACAGAGCAGCGGAGCTCTCGCCATCTTCAGTTCTGAAAGACTCAGCCTCTTTGGGGTGCTCATTTTATACTCAATCATGTTACTGACCTCTTGCCAGTTAGCTGCATTAGCTGTGAGATGTTTCACCGGATGTATTTTTAGCATCGTTAAAATTTTCCGGTCTTTTGTTGCCCCTGTCCCAACTTTTTCTTAAAAATTTTGCTTGCATATAAAATTCAAAATGAACTGATATTTTTCAAAATAAACAATAAACTTTCTCACTTTCAACATTTGATGTGTTGTCTTTCTACAATTTTCAATTAAATATAATTGTAATTTATTAGATAACCATTGCGTTCTGTTTTCAATAATATTTTACACTACATCCAACTTTTCTAGAAACAGGGTTGTATACAGTGTCAAGTTCTTGCAGTCTCTGGCACTCAAGCACTTATCAGTTGATATCAGCTGATTCAGGGCTTAAGGCTGCAGGATGGAGATTGGGATTGGGCCCAAGAGGGCAGCAGGTCTGCAAAGGTTTCGGTTTGTGTGTCATCATACACACCGTGATGCAGATATAGGCTGTATATTAAAAGTTAGGGTTGTGCACTTCAAAGTGAACATAAATAAGGCCACGCCTACCAAAGCCATATTGAAGGGCATTCCAATATCAAGTGTGTAAAACTCATCCCTTCATAGGGCTCATTGTAACGGTCATTTCCAAAGTGAACAGGCGATGGCCACTTTGCTCCCACAATGCCATGCAGCAATTCAAGCCTATAGACGTGTGTGACTCAACAACATTCAAGAAAATGACAGCAAAAATAGCTAATAGCGCACAGAAAGTTAACAAACTTAGCTAGATTGCAAATTAACATCGACTGGCTAATGCTAGTTATATACAGACATTTTTTTATTTTTTACCCGAGGCAATTTGTTGTCTTATGAAGGCTATGCAGTTGGTTATAAAGCTTCTGTGAAAACGATAATTAGCCAGTAAAAGCAGTTCTCTCGTGGACAGGCTGCCTTTGTTGACACTTGTTTTCACAGAAAGCGGCAGCCCTGAAACTTAATGCTGAAGGGTATTCCAAATGACCGTTACTTGGGAGCCCAACTCTCTGCTGCCCTTCAGGGTTTTTCATTACGAAGGGAAGTGACTTCACAGGGAGTAAGGCGTAGGCAGGGATTGACCCTATGAGATGAAATGCAGCCTTCATTTTACAAGTATTGAAGTGTCGCAGCTTCGTGCATGGGAATAACTTGATGTTACGATATAGGCTAAAGGTTCATCAGTTGCATGAGCTCAAAGCTCAGATTCATATGAAATATTTTGGGCACAAAAAAAAAAAAAAAAAGGACTCGGGGCTTTTGATAAAAGACCAGGGCCATTTCACAGTAATTGCGACATGGATTTTGGAAAAAAAAGAATTCATTTTGCTGTGTGACAGCTATGAATATCTTGAATACCTTAACCTTCTGAAAATGTAAATTTTTCAGCCCTCAAATCATATTTTCATTATGTTAATTCGGTCATTAACATGAAATTTTCCAAAATTAGTGCTGCGTATGAGACATTCATTTTTTGTTGCTCTGTCAATTTCTGACCTATTGACTTCAAACTTGTTAAAGCTGTAGTTTATTACAAGACAAATGTTGTCATGTTATCAAAATGTGATCCTTTTTTTTTTTGCAACAATTGGATTTTATGAAATTTCACAAAAATACATCAAAAAGTTTACATTACTTCAAAACTGGAACACAACTCACTGGAACATAGGTTTCATACAAGATTTTGGTCTTATTAGAAATCAAGACAGATAAGAGGAAACTAAATTTGAGAGAAAAAAGTCAGTGTGTCCAAAAAAATAACGATTAATTTTGTCTTGCATGCAACAGAAATGTTGCAGAAAAAATATCAGGATAAAACGGCATTTTTATGTGACAATAATGGACTGAAACTGAAATGATACCGAGATATCAGAATTATTTTACACAAAGAATACAGCAGGTTCTAAGTTTGTTCACATTGAAAGTCGTAAAGGAACAAAAGACAACAGGCACCCTGATGACGAGACTAACAATGTTCACTTGCAGTGGTCAGCAAGTAGCCGTGATTAACCAGCCAAGAATCATTCAAGTTTAAGAACTTTGGGTCACGGGCCATTGGCTTAATTGCCCTGCTTTGGAAGCCAAGTGTTTCATTGATTTTACAGTGACCAATAAAATGACTAAGTGTTCACACATGCCTAGAAGCACTCATAACAGTGACTAACTTTGGCGCTTAGGTGCTTTGGTGGCATTAATTTAGCACTTCAAAAGCCGTTAAACAGTAATCAATAATCAATAATACTGTTTGTGTTCATTGAGGTGCAGGTTTTTGGTGGTTCTTTGTATTGTCTGCGTGTTTGAAGTCTCATTTTTACGTACTTCACAGTATTTTCTATCATTTATTGCCGTGTGACAAATTTGTCCCGTATGCAATGGTATTTTTATGCCCTGTATGCCAAGCAGTCTTAATGAGCCCCTGCCCTAATTCGAGGCCAGATGAAAATACTGTTCCCCCAAAATGAAGAGCAACTATCTGGCCAATATGTAAGTGAATATCAGTTTGATTGCTTCTTTTCCTGAATGTGAACTTTCACATTCCCATGCTCCAGACATCTATGTAGGAGGGCGTCCCACATGCAACGTTGATACTTTGAGCTAATTAACCTAATTGTGCAATGAAATTAAAAAATGTTGTTACCTACTAGATGAGAGTTTCATTGGCCTATCCAAGTGACATTTTTTTTAAATCAGTTGCTTTTCCACAGCAACATTGAACAGTTTATCAGGCCCTAAACACACCCTGCCCTGGTACCTTAAATAATTAATTGACTTATAATAGTGGTATGGCCAGCAGCCATACCACCATTCGATCTGCTCCAGCTGCGTGGCTGAAGCTAAGCAGGTGTGGGCTTGGTTAGTACTTGGATGGGAGACCACCTGGGATAACCAAGTTGCTGCTGGAAGAGGTGTTGGTGGGCCAGTAGGTTGCAATCTTCCCTCTGGTGGAATAATCCACAGTGCAGTGACGGGGACACGGTCCTGAAGGAGACGCCGTCATTCGGATGAGACATTAAACCGAGGTCCTGACTCACTGTGGTCATTAAAGATCCTATGACACTCTTCGATAAGAGTAGGGGGTTCCCCGGTGTCATGGCTAA
Organism: Gymnothorax javanicus; assembly: GCA_029692085.1. Lineage (NCBI taxonomy): Eukaryota > Metazoa > Chordata > Actinopteri > Anguilliformes > Muraenidae > Gymnothorax > Gymnothorax javanicus. The sequence goes on along the minus strand of CM056202.1, from coordinate 13,448,346 downwards.
AGTCCCAACCTGGCTCTTTGGACCTGCCACCTAATCATCCCCTGATCTAATTGGCTGTGTAAATTGCCCTCTCCTTCCCCACCTCAACCGCCAGGGCTCCCTTGAAAAAGAAATTTCAATCTCAACAGGACTTCCCTGGTTAAATAAGGGTTAAATTGAATTAAATACTGGGGTTCCCACACTCAGGCCTGGGTACCCGCTGTGTGTGCTGGCTTTGATTCCAACCACACAACCCCAGAATTAACAAGCTGTTAATTTTTTTTTGAATCGGCAATCGCTTGACTTTGACATTCGACAGGCTGACTCTGTTCATAGTGGACACCAAAATGCGTCATTCAAAATGATTTGAAAGTTCATTTTCACCCATCAGTAAAGTTCCGATGAAATGGCCAATATGGTGTGGATATCTGCTCCAAACCAATATGACTCAATAAATTTTTTATTGGTGATTCATACATAGCTGATGAAGAGAGCTGTAATCATATGTTTTTCAGTTGATCTGAATTTGGATGTTCAATACAAAGATTCCGCTAGTCGTTTCATTCTTTTTTTTTTTCAGTTCAGCAGCAATACCAATAAGACTCATGATTTAATGCCTTTTTTGTTATTAGACCTCCGCCGGGGGGTAAAATGTGTTTTAGCGCCATTTGTTTGTATTTCGTTCATCAATTCACAGTATATCTTAAAACTTGAATGGATGTCAATTAAATTTTTGTGTTGATAATCACTGTGCAAAAGAGGAATTGATTACATTTTGTTCAATATCTGACTTATATTCTTGACTTAGGATCCTAAATAATTTCTATGCATGTAAATGTCGAGGCGCATTTTATACTCACGTTCAATTAAAATTCCTCCATCAACGAATTGATGGCAGAGGCCATGTGCTTTCCGAGAGCCTTCTAGTCTGCAATATGGAGACATCAGATTTCCACGCAGTCAGAGAAAATAAGTGTACATCCTGCTCATATTTGGTTCAGTTATAAAATCCCAGCCCACCATGGAGTGTGTTTTTTAACGGGCCGCTGACAGTCGTGACCAGAGCACAGAGCGTGGGAGCTGCCAACAGATTGCAATCGTGTTGCCCTGCCTCTCGCTGTCCTCCGTTTGCATCACAGTTCATTTTGTGGTTTTTTTGAGACTCAGGCTGTAAAGTTTACACCCAGCCATGCTCAGTAGCTCTGTGTACAATGAAGCAGCTAAAAAACAAAGGTGCATTGATTCAACTAACAAAATGTGAGTCGTCAAGGGGCTAGCTTCCCTGGTCGCAAACACTGGCAGGGTGATGCAAAATGGTGGGCGGCACCCAGTGGCGGCTGGTGAACTGGCGATAGGGGAGGCTCAAACAATCCCTTAAAAATAATGATTGGTCATGACCTGTATTCAGTCATTCATTTAAATTACCATTACAGGAACTCCGAAAACTCTCAACATTATCAGGTGTGGCCAGTTTTCATTTATAACGCACACCTGTCAACTCTCACGCATTCGGTGTGAGTTTAAGCTGCATATTTGCGTTCCTCTGCTGTAGTCAGCAATTATTCGTATGTAAGAGATTCTCGGAATTGAAGTCCTTGTGCGTGGAGGGGTTGGAAGCAATGGAATTCCATAAAGACGTTTCAAATGATCTTATTTCATTAAAACGATCATGAAACACATGCATTGCTTCAACCGCTGAGTAAAGAAAAGCGCGAGAAGTCTGGAGTCATAATCGATATGTGTTACAAATGAAAACTGGCCACACCTGATAATCTTGAGAGTTTTCGGAGTTTCTGCAATGGTAATTTAAATGAATGATTGAAAACAAGTTGTGACCAATCATTACTTTTTAAGGAATGGATTGAGCTTCTCCTATCGCCAGTTCACCAGCCGCCACTGGCAGCGCCCTCTAGGGCCTGTTGACAGCTGACCAATCAGAGCAGATTTGGCTGTCTGAGAGGGGAGCTGCTTCCCCACCTTTCTGTTTTTATGGGAAATTTGTAAATATGTGGAATCAATCGGCGCCATGCTAACGGTTTCATTGAGGGTTTTAACATTACAGTTCGGTTGTCAACAGCAGAGTTTCTCAGACTTGATCAGGGGATGGCTTGGTGAGTGTCAATTTCTGTTCCAATTCTATCTTCACTACAATTTTAACAAGTCGTTGATATCTCCTAAGTAGGTGCTTTCTGTGTGGAATTACTTAAAACTTCAATCACAATCTGTCAGAAATAACTGTGAATGACATGGATCATTTTCAATGGGCACGCAGTGCTTCCTAGCAAAAATTGGGGATAATGCATATATTTTAATATTCAAAAAATTGCATAAGAAAGGGCAGATTAATTATAACTGATAAAGTCAAAAAAGTGGGGAGAATCAATAAGCTCCTAAATTTATGGAAGTATGGACACCTGGCTATCAAATGTAACCATCCAGAAGATCATGAAGAATTTAGAAGGTAAACCTGCATTGTGTTGAAGTTACACATCAAATAATTATACACTGCAGGCCAGAAGTTTGGAAACAAGGCTAATACAGGTCAAAAATTTGGAAGCAACTTCAAGTTTCTGTTCACAATGCCTTTCTTAACCCATTTAGGCCTGAGGCCTATTCAAAAAACGCCTCTGAAAACCTATGGGCGATTTTGAAAAGAACCCCTAAAACCTGAGGTTTTCTGGAAAACAGCACCCAGGTGTCAACGTCTAGTAAAAAGCTGATATCTCAGCCTCTGTAGCAGATAGAAACAAAATTCAAAAAGTATTTGAAGGCTTACACCTGTGGCTTTCATAAGAACTATGTTTTTTATTCGTGCAAATCTTCATCACAATATTTAAAACACTGAACAAACTATAACAAACTATAAAATATAATAAAACCAATAAAATAAATAACAAATCTCTATCTATATAACATGCACAACTCAAATGGAATAAAGAGGCCTAATAAATAAAAGTATAAGCTCTGCACTAGAGAATAACAAACATTTTTTCTTTCTCTGGAACAGGTGGCAGCAGTAGCGGAGCTACGGGGGGGCGAAGACACGTCGCTTTTAGTCCTGGCTAGATCTCAATCATTTTCCTTTATTGACGTCTTTTCCAATTATTGTAATTGGCAACTGAAGACACGGTTTCTCTCCACATGTGATCTAACAGCGATTAAATCGCGGGTTAAATCGCGGGTTAAATTCAGCACAGTGGCGGAACAGAGAATTGGGTTGCACAAAACAGCCGTTTAAAACAATTATAAATCCTGACCTGTTCTCAGTCATCTTCATGATTAACAAAAGGTTCACTCCGAGAGCGCTCCGCACTTAACAGGTACTGCTTGTTCTCCCCGATTAGGTAAGACGACAATCATTCCTCTGGACGCATATTTGCTGTATTTAAATCTACGTTATTCAAAATTGCATAGCCTACCTGTCGACTCTCACGCAAATGGCTTGAGCCACACGCTTGTTATAACCTAGGCTATTTAACTGCCGAGTGCCACTGTTTTTTTTTTTTTTTAATCAACCCATGAAATACCGAGAGTGAAAGTCCGCGTTTCATTGGAACACGGACCAGTTCAATCACGTGAAGCATTGGCCAATTAATAAGTAAATTATTTTTCTGCACTGAATTTAGCCCATGATTTCATGGCTGCTAGATCGCATACGGTGAGAAACCGTGTCTTCAGTTGCCAATTACGATAATTGGAAAAGACGTCAATAAAGGAAAATGATTGAGAACTAGCCAGGACTAAAAGGGATGTGTCTTTGCCCCCTCTGTAGCTCCGCTACTGGGTGGCAGGCATGATAAAGTGTCCGTTCAAATAAAATAAAAATAAACATAAAAATATAAAAAATAAAGTGTCTTGAAGTGTTACTATGGCATCTGCCCTAGTATAAAGTGCCAGTAAAAGAACAGCTATGAGCCCGGAAATGGTCGGAAAAGTAATGAAAAGTACAAAATGACGTATCCGCTTTCCCGGCCTGAAGGGTAGAAATGCGTAACAGGGTCCCCGGTTTTAAAGGTTAAAATGCGCACATGCTGTCCTGGTTTAAATGGGTTAAAAACCAGTATGAAATCTAAGGATTTTGGGATGTATTTACTGCATGATTAGACTTTTCTTTCATTGATATGCACCATTTTCCTCTATTTACCTTTAGGTACTGTATACATTGATGTTACCAGACCATTGCCGAATAAATGTTAACAAAAGAAAGGAGGGGCTTAGTTTTTGGGTTGAGAAGATTTGCAAGAGTCACAACTTCAGTGAAAAAGTAAAAAACAAATCACAGTTTGCATTATTCACTTTATATTATGGTTTACAGCCCACTGGATGCCAATGGCAATCTGGCTGGCACTAGGACCATGAGCTTAGTAATATGGGCCTGATAATTTGAGTAAAAATGTATTCCGATAAGTGACTTTTTATATAATAATCATGTTTATTTTGTTGCAAAGTATGTCAATGAAACTATGATCTTTATTTGTACAAATTTGATCTTGCTTCCAAAGTTTTGGCCTGTAGTGTAGCCTATATGTAACAATAAAGTAAGTAGTTATCACCATCTTTGTTTAATCACTTAGCTCTTCTTGTGAAATATTTGGCCGTATAAGTGTATTCTAAACTTGGGGATTTTTTTCTTTGTGTCATAACAAAGCAAAGTCTCTCGTCAGGTTAACTAAGATGGTTAATAATTAATCAAAGCATCAAAAGCTGGTAATAATAATAATTAAAAACAGCTTCTTTAAATTTTGGGACTGCAGTTGCCAATGTTAACAAAGACCAGCACAAACAGAGGTCCATCAAGATACTTTGGATCCACGAGTTTACAGTAGCTGATGTAAAATATCTCAGTTTCAACATCTGATATGTAGTCTTTGTACTATTTTCAATAAAATATAGAGCTTAAATTAATTTAAAATCATTGAATTCTGTTTTTATTTACATTTTACACAGCAACCAAATTTTTTTTGGAAACAAGGTTGCAATTTCTGACAAACAACAGGTTGCAATGGAATGGAATTCAGAAAATTTTGATTTTTTTCATCATGAATTTTTCATATTTTTGCCATCCCCTCTCAAGCTCTCGTTGTTTCCTAGTTATTTCTTCGTCATTACAGTATCTCTTCTTAATTTTTATAGGTTACAAGTTGGTTTTCATTATTCTGCAATTTGTTTGAGTGTCATTCAGAAAAATTGATATCATAGGACTGTCCTATGTGGTGTAGTGGAGGTGGGAGTCAACGCTGATCACAATGCGGACACATTAAAAAGTTTTCTGAGGAGCTTGGCAATAAAAAGTACTGAACAAACAGGAAATTATGCCTACAAACTAGTTATTCACTTCCACTTTATTTATTTTAATTCTGTGAAAGACATGAGTTGTCCGGACGCTTGTTTTCTGCATTAGAAGCCATCAAGACACCAATGTTGATTCCCAGCTAACAGCTAAGAGTGCTACTGGCTTCAATAGCTTATAGGCATCCCATTTTCAGTGGTTGGAGTGCCCTCCTTCTCAATATCTAATGGGCAGTTAAAGGGGATGTAGGGAAATGGTAATACGGAAGAGAGATGTGGTGAGGAGTGCGTCGGAAACAGCAGACTGTGGTGCTGTTGTTTAACTTTGTCACGTATGGCACCTGCTCAACTGATAAAAGCACCAGCATTTCAACCGGCATTTAGGAGAGAAGGACTGTGTCTAGGAAATTCAGCAGTATTTAAAAATGAGATAAACACAATGCAAATGGGGCGTGAATGATATTGTTTAGCATAAACAATGAAGGCAACAGCATTTCCTGTTGGAATCTGGGCACACTAAACTCTCTATGTTGTGCATACAGATCGGCATACACAAAAAAAAAAAAAAAACAGACAGGGTGAGAGGGCAGTTTCACTGTTTCAGTTTTTAGAGTACATTAGAGAAATTAATATTCTTCTGCATATTTGCTTTAATTGTTACAGCATTTAAATATTCACGTTTCCATACAGCAGACAGTTATGCTGATGGATGATAGTCTGCTATCAGTGTATCAGTGTCAATAAACCAATTCGTTTCAGACCCTGACCAAATTATTTTATGAGCATTGGTACAAATAACATCTGTACGAAACGCACTCAGTCATGAAGTGTCATCATCATTCAAGTTATTTGTCGATGAATTAGACCAGTGGCGTGAAGATATTGGAACCTTTTTTTGTGTTGCCTTGAAGTGCCTTGAACTGCTACTACTCAGTGTGTTATGGCAAGAAATTAATTGATTTTCATGCCGGCTTTGGCTGGAAGGCAGCTGTTGACCTGACTCAGACATCCAGGGATGGCAGGGTTCAATACAAAAATAAAACGATTCGGTTCCTCTGTCTGCCATAGGGCTTAAGCATCACGACACGGCTGCACTCCAGAGCTCAGAATCGAATAGACTGTGGTGTAGCACCTTCCATCAATGCACCCAAAGAGGCTTTGAAGTGTGTGTGTGTTGCAATGTCCTTTTCAAAATTTTAAGTCAGCGTTCTACAGCCGCTTCGTAATAGTTTCCGGTAGTGATTGTTATATCATACACACTGCAAAAAGCGTCTGTCTTAACAAATCATTTTTTCTATAAAAACCTAAATTCCTAGTTTTTCCTCTCTCATGTGGAAAAAATGAGTTTATTTTACGTTACCATGGGCGTGACAAGTGAAATTTTCTTATTCCATTGGAAAATCTTGAAATAAGTCAAAATTATCTCATCCCACTGGCAATTTTTTTGTCTTACTGAGAAAAAAGGTAATAGAAATAAGTGTTTTAAGTCCAAATACAAGATTAAAGCACTTGGTAAGGTGGACTTCTGTTTCACTTTTAGCAGTTAAGTATCTACTAGACGGTTCAGTTATGAGCATTCTACTAACATCTTTATTATCTCATATTTTTTTTTAATGTTTAAACAGTAATGTGTGAGCAACTCATGACTTGCTGAGCTTTCCCAGCTGGTTAGGGTCAGTAGTGCTGTTCACACTAGGGAGCTCGGTGGCCTCACTAAAGGCCAGCAGTTAAATGACCAAAACAGAGCGATCGGCCGTGGGGCTCCGGTTGTGAAATTGTCCACCATGCCAGGGTTTATGCATTCAGTCTTTGTGACAAGTATATCCACAACACAACGAGCAACTGCAGCGAGTCAAGAAGCTGGTCTAGCATCTCATCCAAAAGGAGGCGGTCCTTTGTGCCTGCGGTAACACCACTCGCCCAGGATGTCTCATACCTCATTTCCCACCAAACATCGGCCCTGTTTTGTCCCTAGCTTCTGGCACTTATCACAGATTTTGATTCTCAAATTTGGTTTCAGGATATAATTTTCAAAACTGTGAGTCCGTGTTTTAGAATTCTGTTGCTTTCAATATCCAGTAGTGATAGTCACATCAGTATAATAATGTTTGGCAAAGGAATTCTTATCACATACTTTTTTTTTCTATCTTAGACTTTAAAGGGTTAAGGGTCTGCAAGCTGTTGTTGTACAGAGACGTTTATCTTTGCTAATGAAAGACTTGATGCTTTTAAAGTTCTCTGGCATGGCACACATTGAATTGTATGAAAAATTGAGTAATGTTGGTCCAACATTGGCGCAGTAGGGAAAAAGTGATGACGGAACCAAATTAGGTCACCTGGCTAAAATTCTGGCGTGGCAGAAGAGCACATAATGAAGTGCTAGTGTGGTATGAAGGTCAGTGGTACCCAAAGTTAGAAGTGTCCACATACTTTTCACTTTTTATTTCTCACATACTGTCATTTTAATTTTTTTAAATATCACATGCATCCTGCAGACTGGCTTCAATTGTCCCGCTTCCTGATTGCAGATTAAAAGACCTATACATGTAAATGATTACCAATAACCATAATATTACAAAATAACTTACCTTTTTATCGATTAAAATCTTACCTCATAGACTTTTAGTGATCTTAAATTTAATTCAGAAATTGAAAATGATTAGTTTATTGTCAAAGCTGTTAGTGGTTGAAATCAAGAAATCTGGAACAAGCTAACAAAATTTAGTGCATAATGTAGTGCGTACGTTATGTTTATTATTCTTATTATCACTATAACCCCAGATAGTGTGGTGCACTCACTTATTTTGTGGAAACTGATGACCTCAAAAAACTTGTGTGAGCCAACATTAGTGATCTTGTGTTTGCAGCACTTAAAAACATTGTAAGAACAACTCCTACCTTATGTTCTTTAAGTACCGGTACCATCCACACAATGCAAGTTGGCTAACATAATTTTTTTGAGGTAATAGGTTTCCCGCAAAACTTTTGAGTTTGCCACACTGTCTGGGTTCACAGTGCAGGTGAGCTGTAACTGTCACAACCTTCGTGTCTCCTTATGGTCTCCTCCCTCTTTTCGGCGACCTGCACCTGTTTTGTGGTTTTGTCTTCTTCCCCACGTCCGGGTGTGATACGTCATGCGCCCCACTCTTTCTGTGTGTGGTCTGCACAAGCTTACGGTTTGGTGAGCAGAGTTTCCGGTTAACACCAACCAAGCTGAACTGCCCGTCTTGCAGTCCTGGCCTTTAGGATCACCACACTTACCACCGTATCTCAATCAATAAATACTCTTCCTTGGATCGTAACCTGTATCTGCAACTGGTTCCTTGTCTGGATCATAACAGTAAAAGCACTAACATGCACTGAGAATGGAGATTGAGATAATTGTTTTACCTCAATATCTCCAAGCTCCGAGCTGCGGTTCATCGCATATTCAGCCGGTATTTTGGTGTTAACTTGAGTGCTCTGAAAATCCATTTTATCTCCATGCCAGTGTTTTGACAGACCCTGACGGCCCCCCTCCTACATCTCTCAAAACCAAACAGGGAGCAGCAAAAAAAAAAAATACAGGAACAAATTCACATTTTCCCTGAAGAAAGGAAATAATTCAAGTACATGATTGTATAATATCCCTGCCATTCGTATGGGGGAGTCTGCGGCGCTCTGAACGAGAGCAGGCAGGTTCGAGCGGTAATTGGGCTCCACCATTCTGAGTTCAAGGAGGGTTATGAGCAATTTCCTCCCTTTCGCTTGCTGGAGGTAAGCCTCACATCGTCTGGTATTTTAGCATTTCTTCGTCCTGCGGGGCGTTCGGCCCTGAGACCTGATCACTCCCGTCGCTCCTCTGATTCATAAAAAGCTGCTTAAGAGGCGGCATGTGAAGAATGGGATGTGAATAATGAGTCGTTGAAAATGCTTTATTTTCTAGACCATGTTGCGAAATGAAATAAATAAATAATAGCCATTTAATAAATCTTATTACGAATGCTGCTCACTGAGGTCCATATCGATTGCTATTCCCTGGCTCGCCAACACTGCTAATATCATTAGAAGTTGGATAAAAGCACCTAATAAGCAAACAAACAATGACAATTACTTCTAACAGCCTTTGGCCAATTAAATAATGTAAGAGCAATGTATTCTTTGAAAGGTTTCAGGCCTGCAATGTTAACATGGTGGTTATTCCATTTTCTTAGCAGACATACTTATACACATTGATCAGCCACAACATTAAAACCTACCTAGTATGGTGTAGGTTCCCCTCTTGCCGCCAAAACTGCTCTGACAAACTGACTTCCACTTGTATTCCTGAATCCAGGGTTTCCCAGCAGAGCTTTTCCCTCCGCCGGCTTGTTTCACTGTGCATCCAGATGCTATCCCGTCCCCGGGTAGATGGTGCAGATGCAGCTAGCCAAAGCACAGGATGTAAGTGTAAACCGGACTCAATGGACTGGGCAACCTTCTTCACTTAGTCGAAGGTCCAGTTGTGGCACACATGTACCCACTGTCGACGCTTTTGGCAGTGGAGCGGGGTTAGAATGGGAACTTTGACTGGTCTGCAGCTACAAAGCACTATACGCAGCAGGATGCATCGCGCTGTGTGTTGCAACACATACCTTGCTGAAGTATCATTAAAATTCTGCGCAACTTGTGCCTCAGTTGCCCTTCTGTTGGTTTGGACCAGACAAGATGGCCTTCATTGCCCTTGTGCTTGGATGAGCCTTGAACACCAAACACCTGGTTTAATGGTTCACCCCTCCATGGGCTACGGCCAGTCAGTACTCAGCCCTGCTGATGGGGAGTAGCTTCTGCTTAAAATGTTGTGAACCACTTACGTCTGGACGTAATGATCTGGCTTTTGTCAAAGTTGCTCAGAGCCCATTTTTCTCACATCCAACATGTCAACCACGAGAACCGCCTGTTCGTTTGTCATCTAAGGTCTTTAAACCTTGACATGCGCAGTTGTTACACATTAATGCTATTAGCTTCATCTGTGTGGTTTTAATGTTTGACTCCCCATTGTACAGTTCCCAAATACTGAAAAAAATGTAGTTCTTGATTACCTGTTAGTTCAAGTGTCTAATGAAATAAATTCTGGTGTAGTACTGACACTAGGAATTCAAACAAATACCGAGAGCAAAACTGAGGAACTCAATATGAATTGGAAACAGATATCACTGACTTAAATGTACATGTACAAGTAGCAGCTTTCAAAGGCATAAAATATCCAAGATTCGCAGGGATTTGTATGTGATGTTGTTCGCTAGTTGAGAACACAGCTGCATGCTGGATATTTCAATCTGTGCAGACAACGGACATGACCTTCCACTGTTTAAGCAGAACGGACATGACCTTCCACTGTTTAAGCAGACAACAGACATGACCTTCCACTGTTTAAGCATAACAGACATGACCTTCAACTGTTTAAGCAGACAACGGACATGACCTTCCACTGTTTAAGCATAACTACTGCTGACCTTCCACTGTTTAAGCAAAACTACTGCTGACCTTCCACTGTTAAAGCATAACGGACATGACCATCCACTGTTTAAGCAGACAACGGACATGACCTTCCACTGTTTAAGCATAACTACTGCTGACCTTCCACTGTTTAAGCATAACGGACATGACCTTCCACTGTTTAAGCATAATGGACATGACCTTCCACTGTTTAAGCATACAACGAATATGACCTTCCACTGTTTAAGCATAGCGGACATGACCTTCTACTGTTTAAGCATAACGGACATGACCTTCCACTGTTTAGGCATAACAGACATTACCTTCCACTGTTTAAGCATAACAGACATGACCTTCCACTGTTTAAGCATAGCTACTGCTGACCTTCCACTGTTTAAGCAAAACTACTGCATTGACCAACATCTCATTCATTTGTCTGCAACTTCATTCAAATCGGGATCATTTACAATATACACTTTTATATAGAACGTTTAGGCTATGTATAAAATGAATATATACTGTATATATTACATATATACATTGTATATATATTGTATATATTGCATAAATTTTTCAAGCTTGTTATTTATTGTATCTCCCCGACGATGATAGTCGGGAGATACTATGGTTTAGTTCCGGGGCCACCACCACTGCCGCAGAGATTTTCTGTTCCGGGCTCTGGAAGCCACAGTTATTACAGGAATTTCTCCAAATTTCACACAGGCGAAGATATTGATTGGACAATGCTCAAGACCGATTTTCGCAAATTTCGGACGTCCAATATGGCTGCCGGCGGCCATTTGTCTGAAATTTGGGGATCGGGGAGATACACGACTCGGTCCCTGTGGCGACTGAGTTATCTAGTTTAAATTTTAATTAATTTGTATCCCATTTCCCACCAATTCATCTCATTTTCAGCACAATTTATAATCGGAATTGTGCTACCATAGCTGCCCCCTATACAAATATCCTCCACAACTTGCTAGTATATAAGTAACTGGCATTCCACTACACTAGAGAACAAGGAAAACAGGAAAGCTAACAATAGCTATCTTTCCATCTATTGTCAAGCAAATTTTAAGCAAACTTATGAAATGTTGTTAAAAAAAGAAATGCAAATTTGGCACATTTCCATCAACTGGTTTTGAGAAAATAAATCCACGCTGAGTAGATTTGTCAGAGGTTGGCGGTATAGACTATGTTATGGTTGGCTAAAGAAGTGGTTGCAAAGCAGAAACAGCTGATCAAAATTTGACTTAAATAAGATAACATATTTGGCAAAGATGTTTAAATCTTCAATTTCGCGCATTAACCTTTTTTCGAAAACAGCAAAAACTCAAGCGAATAAAAAAAAACGTTTCTGCAGATTTGAGGACGTTTTTCAAATTTTGCCATTACCATTAGTGTTTTCTAATGCGGTATTTCAAACTGAGTCAGAAAATACACCAGTGTAAACATAGCTATTGTTTTGTGAAAAAATGTATCTCTGAATAACCATTAGCCTACAAGCTCCTAATATGTCAGTGGTGAAACTGTGGCAGTGTGAAACAGGTGTTGAGGATCATATTTCAATATCTCTCATCATTCATCAGAAATCATATAGTTATGCATGCTCCAGTATTATACTGGAAGAGGGTTACTATCTTTTGGTTGCAGTTTTCAAGGCAAGTTGGCAGTGTTTTGGTTTGCCTGTCTCTGGGAAAACCTGTGACCCAACTAAAAGTCCACATAAACAATGAAATAGCCTTGAAGTTGTTATTTTACAAAGAATGCCAACTAATGATAAAAAAAAGAAAAGCAAGTAAGAAGCAGACATTACGTTATTGAACCATTGTAGCGTGAGAGGGCGGAAAAACCAAATTTGGAAGATATTTCCTGTGATGATGGTATAAACACTGGGTGTGAAAAGCAGAATGTCAGTTCTTCTTGCGCAAAAAGAACTCGGCTTTATATTCATCAATATGCCACAAAAAAGCCTAATTTTCTGAAGAATCTGTCTCTCTCCAATTGTTTGAGGATGGGGGAACCATATGAAAATTTGTCTGAATGAAAACCACGACACAGGCTGTGTCCTGTGGTAGTATGACGGGGTGCTGAATATCGGCGCTTCTATCACACCATAATGGGTACCTGTGCAAACTTCCATGCCTTATTTTGATGTCACTCACCTTTAGATTATGTTACACCCCAGTCCAGGACAAGCAGATAATTTTAGCTGGCCAGCTAATGTAAGATTTGCCAGAAACCCAAAAACTACAGCTGTGTTCGTTATTAAGTATAAAGTATTTTACTAAGAATACAATAGCACTGTCGCCTCAGAGCAAGAGGGTCATGGTTTTGAATCTGGCCTGGGGTTTTTCTGTGTGGAGATCGCATGTTCACCTTGTGTTCGCATGGGCTTCCTTTGGGCGCTCCGGTTTCCTCCCACAGTCAGAATCTGATTCCATCCTTGCAAATCCATCTTCATTTTCCATTGTATTTATAGATTTTAGTAACTCGGGCATTACACTTTTTAAATTAAGGTGTTTTCTACAGAAATGCAAGTATTCAAAGTGCTATCTTCTCCCTTTAGCTGAAGGATACAAAGAATATAAGCTGATTAGCCATTGCCAATAATCATAGAAGAAGGAAAAAATACCTTTTTCTATCATTAATGGACGGTTAAAAAAAACCAGCTTACACTCTTCATATAGTTCAGCTATAGCACCAGAATATTGTTTTGAATCCTCTTTTTTTTCCATAGAAGACTCCTTAGTTTAAGAAGCATACTGCAAAGCATAAACACAACGCAAAACGTTGACAGATTTGTAAGGATGGACATAGATTTTGACTCGCAATCGAGCGGATTTACTTCCCTCAAAGGTGTGAGCGTGCGCGGTAATTGCGACACAGCTCCTTTAAACTGGCTGCTCTTCATTGTAATGAGTGTTTTGGTTCAAGTGCCATTTACACACTGTGGTGTTCAATGTGTCATTTTTCTTTCGGTATCATCAAAATCTAAATGTTGCTCATCCATATGCAATAGGATTAAAAAACAACATTAGTCTGTTTTTATTCATTCCTGTATAAACTTAACCCTTTGAGCGCTGAATACATTTTCAAGGAATTTAAAATGTAGTTATCCTGAGCTATTGAAAACCTATCATGTGGCAACTTGTTTAAAAGAGCTCCCCTGCGGGAACTCTTTTAAACAAGTTGCCACATGATAGGTTTTCAACAGCATCTGATTTTGATATCTTACATCATTGGGCAACTATAGTTGCTCACGGCGCTGAAAGGGTTAAGGTGAGTACTTCTCTGACTGAGCCACTCAAGATCCATCTCTTTTCACAAACGTTGCTATGGCCCGACCCTGGAAACTGATGTATAATTGCACTTTATCCCTGACTGTTGTGGCACAGGTTAGTTCAGATGGTCTGCTATGTCATCCGCAGATCCATTTATATCTGAAATGGCACTCTTGTAAGCAGGGAGTTTTTTTTTAGGGGAATCTAATGCAATAAATCAATTGCGGCAGCTCTACCCTTGCTCCGGAGCTTGGGTCAGGTCGGAGAGATCCAGGCCGGCGTCCCCTGGGGATGTCCACCTGTCGGCTGTGGCGAGCACTGGGCCTGCTCCATCCTCCCGCTCTGTGGGGAGACTGGGGAGATGGAGGTGGGGATGGTGGGGTGCAGGAAGTTCTAACCTCTGTGCGACAGGAACGGTTCATTTAATGGTCTGGGAGAGACCTGTCAACTCCATCGTGCTGCAGCACTGGGGATTATTATTATTATTACCTTCCGCCAAGGAGGTTATGTTTTTGCCGGCATTGGATTGCCTGTTTGTGTAGAACTTAACTCAAAAAGTAATGAACAGATATCTCTGAAATTTTGTGGGTGGGTTGCTATTACATCAGGGATGAACCCTATTGATTTTTACTGCAGTTGGTCAAACAAGTGGCATGGCGGAGGTATGTGCTCTACGGAGTGCCCTTCTAGTTATTATTTTTTTATTATTATTATTATTACTGTTGTTCGTTTGTTTGTTAATTTATCTATTTATTGTTTGGTTAATGGCCGGAGTTGTCTTTCCCTCATATCTTAGAGAAGAGTTTGGTTGTGTGTCACAACCGGTTTTACGATTCATTTATGGCTACAATGACCAATCGACCCTAACCCTAACCTCAGCTGCTACAGGTGAAGTACAGGATTTAATATTATACAGCCATACTGTATGGAGTAAATATACAGGCATCTGCTGGATCTGTATGAACCTTTTAAGCTACTGAATATAACAACCAGCTAAATAAAGGGTATGAATGTTGAAAACACCGCAACAAAATCTGAGAAACTACTAGCGTAAGCATGATTTTTTGTTGTTGTTGTTGTTTCCAAGCCTAACCTTGGCAAAACCTGAGGCATATTTCATTATAAGACCTTTATCATTTTTCACCAAAAAATATGAAAACAGTGCTGCAGACTAATTTCAGTCAATGTTTTCCCCTTCATCTGCTTTGCTTTTCACTGGAAGGCAATACGCCATTTTATATTTCTGTGAGTTTTATGTTTTTATACTTTATGTTCTTCATTTAAATAGATCCTCTGGGAAGGAAATATT
Source organism: Gymnothorax javanicus (assembly GCA_029692085.1). Taxonomy (NCBI): domain Eukaryota; kingdom Metazoa; phylum Chordata; class Actinopteri; order Anguilliformes; family Muraenidae; genus Gymnothorax; species Gymnothorax javanicus. Next base: position 13,433,025 of record CM056202.1, on the reverse strand, counting down.
TGAAAGTTAGAATCCCCTAAAACCATATTGGGAACCATCTCATTTTGTGTCTGGCCAGAATATGCGGCTTCTGTGCTCTCAATCGTGGGGGTTCAAAAATAGGGAGAGGGAAGCACAACTCAGGGTCTCATGAAACAGCTCTGAAGCTAAATTGTGTGACTACTTAAAACCTACATTATGCCTGCATACATCGTGCCTGAAGTCTGCTAATGAGTACGCACTGTTTTCGCAAAGTTTGTCTATATGCATCCATCATACTTCATAGCAAATGTCTAAAATAGGTTAAGTGTAGCCAGAATCTGGTCGCCAGTGTCACATGACATTGTGGCTGAGGGAAAGGTACGTACGATACCATTAGACACATTTGTGAGCGCTTTGGAGGGTAAAATTACACAGCTCATTAAAGCTCATTTTCAGCCTTTGTTATTTTTATGTCGCACTCGGTTGCGTTGAATCTGTCGCTGGTTTCTATGGCCGCCGATGGCACAATGAAACGTGATTAGCCCGCTGGGCTAAAGATCAAGGCCGCAGCCAAGAACACTAATCACGGCCCTATTGCTTATACAGGGATGACATCCTATTCTGTGGATGCACAAATCCTAGCTGGTGTCCCCAAAAGCCCCGCTATGTTCTCTCCCTCTCAACTCCCACCAAAACCTCAGCTAACTGAGAGAAATTACTCACATTATCGCAGTCTCTGGCACCAGTGTGACAGAGGTAGGTCTTTCAAACACTTCTCTCCCTGCCTCTGCACAAAAAGAGAAAGATTAGCCCTCTGAACTAGAGATCCAAGTCCACACGGCCAAAGGAAAAATTCTGTCGTGGATACGCTCATGCAAACTCACGTCCATTTCAATGTCTATCAGGCAGATTCAATCAAATGCACTTTGTCTGCCTGAAAGCCCATTCAATTCAATCAAACCAGAACAAACTCTACAGATTAATCTGGTGCAATGTCTGTGTATGGCCTGTTTTACGCCCTCGCATGTGAGGTTACAGGTTGTTGCCAATGAGATTTAGTTTTATGGAACGACTGACTGCAACTTGGGTTGCAGCTGATCTTTTAGACACTCAAATGTTCCTGCCTTTTTGTGCCTAATGCCTATGTTGGGGTCATGCACTTCCAGCACACCAAACTCACCTCACTGTTCACATGAAAGTAAGCATAATAACTTTTTAAACTATTCTGGCTATGTAGCTACTATGTGCAAAACTGAATGAATTAAGTGATTCTATACAAAATATAAACACAAAGCAAATTCATATATACTCACACTGTATGGCACAAATTTTTCCCTTGCCAAAAGGAACCAAAAAGTGTGGGCCAACCCCATGTTTACTCATTGCAAATATGGGGTAATATTTAAATCTTCCACCACATTAAGACGTTATGATTTTCACTGCAAATACTAGCACAGCTTCCTCAAATGGTTTTTATTCATGTGAAAGCATGAGTGCGATTCCGACTATTTATCAGACATGAGTTAAAGTTTTGTGTGTCTGGCATCTCGTAAAAATACTCACTTCATTGACTGTGCATCAGAATAAAGCTGACCACCAAATGTAATTAATTATAACTGAGTGGTTTTCTGTAACCAATACTTTCTTCTGTGAGCAGCTGGAATTGGTTTTAGCCTGAACAACATATTGACTTACCAATGTGTTTATGCCTGACGACTCCTTCATAAATAATTTCCCACAGTGCACGTCTCCATTGTTAGAGAGTGAAGTGGGAAATGACTATACATTATTTAAGTGCTTCACTCCATGACGTATAATTTAAGTTTCATATTTATTTACTAAAACTAAATTATTAAACTAGTCTTAATTTGTTTTCATTGATTGTTTTTCTTCATTTTATCAAAACAATAATCCCTCTTTCAATCTGTATCCTTCAGACATAATTTCAGGCACTTTAATAACAAAGATTATTCGATAAACCTCATTGATATGGGACAAAGAATAAACTGTTATCATCAAAGGACCCTATGATTGCATTTTTGATGGTAATTGTGTCAGTTATGTCAAGTGTGACTGCATTTGCACAGTTTGCGGACATTTTTGTCATTTAAAAGCCATTTAGAAGACGTCATGTAATAATGTTCATCATGATTTAACAATCTTGGAGAGAAACACAGTTTAAGTTTGTCAATGTGAATGCTTTTGTGTATGGCAGTTGTCCCTGCAACAGTCTGGGTAATCCTTTTCATCTGTTGAATTTCAATGGTTGAAATCTGGATATCTTTTGAAATTAAGGTGAAATATACATACTTTTACCCGCGATAAAATTTTCTGCATTTTGGCTATTAAAATGAACAATTTTAAAGTGACAAGCCACACACCGTGATTCATATCAAGAAACTGTCAGCTGAAACAATGCAACTTTCAGTGCTTTATTCAGAAATGCCTAAAAACCTAACAGCATTGGTGAATAAAAAGCACGTAGAGATGCACTGTTGGCTGAATTGTGCCAGTTTATCACATTATAGCATATGTAGATGTCTCATCATCACAGAATCCTGCATTTTATATGCCGATAAAAAGATCCATTGCGCTGGAAAACAAACATTGCAGTCCACACAAGCAGAAATGCTGAGGCCTTTTCTAAGATTACTATATGATGCCCCAAGTGATAAACCAAAAGAAAATAGTTACTCCTGCTCTTTGCGCAACAAGACCGTCAGTGTTTCATAGTCTGTTAATTTTATTTTATGTTTTTATTTTTAAGTTTTATGTATTAGTACTATTATTCCTCAGCTGTCAGTTCCATGTGTCTTTGTTTTCCATTCATGATCCCCGCTAGTCCTCCCCACTCCATGTGTTAGTCGCTTTGTTCATATCCTTGTTTTTAACTATGCCCCCAGTCACACTTCCCCGTTTGCCATGCACCTGTTTTGAGTTCTCCCTTGTTATTTATTTGCTTTATAAACTCCCCATTTTTATCTGTTAATTGCGAGTCTGTCTCTATGTATTTCGCCTCATTACTTATGAGCCCTCGTAATTCCAAGTGATTTCACGGCTCTGATTTCTCTTTGTCTTTCAGTTTTCGAGTATTGCCTATAGCCCTCAGTATATGATTGCTATTTGGTTGCGACTTTTTGACTGTCATCGGCTTATGAACCTGTCTGCTCCTTGGAAAGGCATTCTGTCCACTCCAGTTTCGACCCTCTGCCTGTTTAACGACTCTGATTCTGCTTCTCGATTCTGTGCAGCATTCCCACCGATTGGCAACAAACTAGACTGTTTGACTTGAGCTTTATTTCAATAGTCTGTGAAACTGATCGTCCCTCTGCGCTTGAGTTCTGAGGCCCTATTTTGTCAAAGCCTTTGTGTGGACTTTCATGCCCGATATAGCAACATTGCTGCAATGTGATTGTTAAATGGAGTCTTATATGGATTTGCTTGGTTTTAATATTTGTCATTGATGTCCCAAGTTAAAAATTTTGTTTGTTTGCAGGATATTTTTCTGCCGACACAAGTGCATACCATACTGTAGAATGTTTGATGCAAAGGGTTTTACGTTTTCCTAGTCCTTAACTTTGTTGGCTACATACTAGCTCCACAAATTCAGTTATCGTTTCCTCTTCATTTGGGGTGAAGAGGTTGAGCAGACACAAGCCTGATCATGGCAGGAGCTGCACTGTTAACATTGACCGTGAAATGTGTGCACTTATTGCGTAATATTTAGTCTGGTAGAAACTTGTATTCAAAAAAAAAAAAAAAACCTGTGAAGTGATTGTGTTATTGTTGGGGGATAAAGATGACCGAATTTCCCTTAGCAATACAGTAGTGTGATCAGAATGCTGGAGGTCGGTCGGATGCTGTTTTCTGATGTTTTAGCCGAGTGTGTAGAGAAAAGAATCGTGAGTCTGGAGGCAGACTGAGAGGTAAAGAACTGTATCAAAGATTTGAGAACATGTCAAATGCAATCTGAAATAATTTGTTTTGAGCGTTAAGCCAAACCATTTCTATCGGTGCCTTGAAGGCTACAGGAATCACGATAGAACTGTGAACAACATATACTTATAGTGCTATAATACCATATAGGTGTATTATGGCAGAATTATTACCATTCTTTTTTTTTGAAAGCAAGTGAATTAGTATAAAATACAGATTTTCTAATCACTAGCATCTCAGAGAGAGATATCCATGAGCAGCTGCATCCTGAGATGTGTAGTAATTCATTTAATGCAAGTTTTATTCAACATAGATTATGCGATAATTGAATACGCCTTTGTAATTTTCGAAAGTATTATTATTGAATCCTGACATTTAAAACTGAACATCTCATCCTAGGCAGTAAGAATACATTTTAATTGCTTTCCTCAGTCATTTGCAGTTTGTGAACAGCTCTCTGGCTGAAATAGTGATTCTCTCACCTTGTCACACACACAACACACAACCTGCAGAGCCTAATTACTCATGCCACCACTTTTGAATGAAGATTGTTTCTTTATTAATATTTACCACACTCAATCATTACCGCCTTATTCCTTGCGTTGAGCTGAAAGATACCGCTTAAGGTCTGCGTTCATTAGATACCTCCCTGCCCACCACCTGCCCTTGGTACTACAGTACTTGCTGCATGATTCATGATGCCCTCTGTCCCTTTAGCTGAATGTGCTTCATGATGCCCTCTGTCCCTTTAGCTGAAAGTGCTTCATGATGCCCTCTGTCCCTTTAGCTGAAAGTGCTTCATGATGCCCTCTGTCCCTTTAGCTAAAAGTGCTTCATGATGCCCTCTGTCCCTTTAGCTGAATGTGCTTCATGATGCCCACTGTCCCTTTAGCTGAATGTGCTTCATGATGCCCACTGTCCCTTTAGCTGAATGTGCTTCATGATGCCCACTGTCCCTTTAGCTGAATGTGCTTCATGATGCCCACTGTCCCTTTAGCTGAATGTGCTTCATGATGCCCTCTGTCTCTTCAGCTGAAAGTGCTTCATGATGCCCTCTGTCCTTTAGCTGAATGTGCTTCATGATGCCCACTGTCCCTTTAGCTGAATGTGCTTCATGATGCCCTCTGTCCCTTTAGCTGAATGTGCTTCATGATGCCCACTGTCCCTTTAGCTGAATGTGCTTCATGATGCCCACTGTCCCTTTAGCTGAATGTGCTTCATGATGCCCTCTGTCTCTTCAGCTGAAAGTGCTTCATGATGCCCTCTGTCCCTTTAGCTGAATGTGCTTCATGATGCCCTCTGTCCCTTTAGCTGAATGTGCTTCATGATGCCCTCTGTCCCTTTAGCCTTCATGATGCCCCTGTCCCTTTAGCTGAATGTGCTTCATGATGCCCTCTGTCCCTTTAGCTGAAAGTGCTTCATGATGCCCTCTGTCCCTTTAGCTGATGTGCTTCATGATGCCCTCTGTCCCTTTAGCTAAAAGTGATGATGCCCTCTGTCCCTTTAGCTGAATGTGCTTCATGATGCCCACTGTCCCTTTAGCTGAATGTGCTTCATGATGCCCACTGTCCCTTTAGCTGAATGTGCTTCATGATGCCCACTGTCCCTTTAGCTGAATGTGCTTCATGATGCCCACTGTCCCTTTAGCTGAATGTGCTTCATGATGCCCTCTGTCCTCTTCAGCTGAAAGTGCTTCATGATGTCCCTTTAGCTGAATGTGCTTCATGATGCCCACTGTCCCTTTAGCTGAATGTGCTTCATGATGCCCTCTGTCCCTTTAGCTGAATGTGCTTCATGATGCCCACTGTCCCTTTAGCTGAATGTGCTTCATGATGCCCACTGTCCCTTTAGCTGAATGTGCTTCATGATGCCCTCTGTCTCTTCAGCTGAAAGTGCTTCATGATGCCCTCTGTCCCTTTAGCTGAATGTGCTTCATGATGCCCTCTGTCCCTTTAGCTGAATGTGCTTCATGATGCCCTCTGTCCCTTTAGCTGAATGTGCTTCATGATGCCCACTGTCCCTTTAGCTGAATGTGCTTCATGATGCCCTCTGTCCCTTTAGCTGAATGCCTTCATGAGGCCCTCTGTCCCTTTAGCTGAATGTGCTTCATGATGCCCTCTGTCCCTTTAGCTGAATGTGCTTCATGATGCCCTCTGTCCCTTTAGCTGAATGTGCTTCATGATGCCCTCTGTCCCTTTAGCTGAATGTGCTTCATGATGCCCTCTGTCCCTTTAGCTGAAAGTGGTTCATGATGCCCTCTGTCCCTTTAGCTGAATGTGCTTCATGATGCCCTCTGTCCCTTTAGCTGAATGTGCTTCATGATGCCCACTGTCCCTTTAGCTGAATGTGCTTCATGATGCCCTCTGTCCCTTTAGCTGAATGTGCTTCATGATGCCCTCTGTCCCTTTAGCTGAAAGTGGTTCATGATGACCTCTGTCCCTTTAGCTGAATGTGCTTCATGATGCCCACTGTCCCTTTAGCTGAATGTGCTTCATGATGCCCTCTGTCTCTTCAGCTGAAAGTGCTTCATGATGCCCTCTGTCCCTTTAGCTGAATGTGCTTCATGATGCCCACTGTCCCTTTAGCTGATGTGCTTCCCTCTGTCCCTTTAGCTGAATGTGCTTCATGATGCCCACTTCCCTTTAGCTGAATGTGCTTCATGATGCCCACTGTCCCTTTAGCTGAATGTGCTTCATGATGCCCTCTGTCCTGAAAGTGCTTCTGATCTGTCCCTTTAGCTGAATGTGCTTCATGATGCCCTCTGTCCCTTTAGCTGAATGTGCTTCATGATGCCCTCTGTCCCTTTAGCTGAATGTGCTTCATGATGCCCACTGTCCCTTTAGCTGAATGTGCTTCATGATGCCCTCTGTCCCTTTAGCTGAATGTGCTTCATGATGCCCTCTGTCCCTTTAGCTGAATGTGCTTCATGATGCCCTCTGTCCCTTTAGCTGAATGTGCTTCATGATGCCCTCTGTCCCTTTAGCTGAATGTGCTTCATGATGCCCTCTGTCCCTTTAGCTGAATGTGCTTCATGATGCCCTGTCCTGTCTGAATTGCTTCATGATGCCCTCTGAGCTGAAAGTGGTTCATGATGCCCTCTGTCCCTTTAGCTGAATGTGCTTCATGATGCCCTCTGTCCCTTTAGCTGAATGTGCTTCATGATGCCCTCTGTCCCTTTAGCTGAATGTGCTTCATGATGCCCTCTGTCCCTTTAGCTGAATGTGCTTCATGATGCCCTCTGTCCCTTTAGCTGAATGTGCTTCATGATGCCCTCTGTCCCTTCAGCTGAATGTGCCATGATGCCCTCTGTCCCTTTAGCTGAATGTGCTTCATGATGCCCTCTGTCCCTTTCTGGTGATGCCCCTGTCCTTTTAGCTGAATGTGCTTCATGATGCCCTCTGTCCCTTTAGCTGAATGTGCTTCATGATGCCCTCTGTCCCTTTAGCTGAATGTGCTTCATGATGCCCTCTGTCCCTTTAGCTGAATGTGCTTCATGATGCCCACTCTCCTTTTAGCTGAATGGAAGGGGCACCATGAAAGGGGTGGGTAGTGCGGCAGCTGCCTTCCCCTGGGGTGGGACTGGATACGATCAATCATGCCTCTCTGCACTCGGCGACAGGAGTCATCCCGCGTGACACTTTGTCTCGTCAGACAGCTCCGCTCAAGCAGCAACATTAAAAAATTGTGTTGTTGTACATTGTTGTTTCAACACAGTCAGAATAGAAGTCAAGTTCTCTGTCTTTGTTTCTGTAGGGGCACCTTTTACTTTTTATCAACCCTGTATCACAGGTGTGAAAATTGAGAAAGCTCCCAGATTGAACCATTTTGCCTGATAAAGAACCCTTTAACTAGATAGTGCACCTGTATTGAATTACAGGACTCCGTCTGGAAGCTTCTTTGCCAGTGAGTGTAATACGTTGGCACTGGACTCTGGATTAATGTCCTTAGCTTTGACATCGAGGTCAATGCAAAGTTTTGTAAGATCAAAAAGTCTTATGTTTTCCCCAACACTTGAAACCAAATGTTGCTTGAATCCAGGAAATTCAGGCTTCATCTCAAGTGTGCAAAAATTGACAGCAAAATGCAGTGCTTGGTTAGTTTGAAAACAGAGCTTTTGTGTGTAAAGGGTAAAGAGAGCTCCCTGACAGGGTAGATGCATCGCCCTAATTTAACTGTAAATGCTACACAGCAGCATGACCTCCTCATTTAGGTAAACACCGCGACAATCAAGTAGCTCCCAACGTTTCGCAAAGTAGCTCTTCTATTAATCGTTGAGTATGTATCTCCTGGAATTCCTGCAATGTCACATGACTGCCTGCCAACTCCAGCAGTTTATAGCCAAGGTGCATTTTATCTTTGGGTTCTTACAGTGAAATAATGAGTTTTATGCTCCGTAATCTGCAGATAAATCATAACCACATAATATAACGAATAGCGGGAGAAGGTAGAGGAAGTGCAGTACAGCGGACATGCCTCATGGATTATAAACACATTTTATGTGGCAATATTAATGTTCTAAACACGCGCTCATTCATTTTAAAGACACAAAAGCGATTTATAATGCATGGGTTGCGTATTCGCTCAGAGCGTCGGGTGGGAGGCGATGAGGGTGCACGGGGACCAAATATGAATCCAAAAAAAAAAAAAAAAACGAATCTTCATATTGTCTGTTACACATTATTACATCAGCAGAAGCCCAGTGATTTCAGCTGAGACACTTGCCATTCGAGAAATTGCAAAACTCGCACTCAAGCGATTTATTAACAACAGAACTTATAACCCATAGGCTTCAAACTCAGCTTTCTGAGACATTCTCATTTGATATAACACGTTGTAAAATGTATTAAAGCCACTGTAATTTTCATCTGGAATTGAAAAAAAAAAATGCTGCTGAATATTTGTATGATGCATATAATTTGCGAATATAAGTTATTTTCATTTTTGCTCGAGTATGATTATCAACAACTTATGCTCTGCCCGTCACAGAAATGCAGTTTTCTTCAGGAGGTGGTTTAAGAAGTGGAGCCTGTCATTTTGAAAATGGAAAAACCACACAGGACATTTATGAGCAGAGAAAAAAATGTGTAACCCGCAGATTTGAAATTGAAATTCCTTGCTCTACATTCAACACACTGACAATAAGCCAAAGTGCACAGTGGATTTTCATAACCAAAAAAAAAAAAAAAAAAAAGCTTCAGGAAGCAAAATACAACCACAGAAATAAAATAAGAGTGGAGGTCTGATTTTCGGGTAGATATTAATAAGCACCTTTAAATGTAACAAATAACAGCACTTTGGGTACCAATAGGGTACCACTACACTGGCAAGGGTGGTAACTTATAAATAAATGGAATTAATAATAAACCCTTTTTCAGATATTTTTTCCTTAAAAGGATTTCTAGTGACAAAAAATCAGTTAATAAGAGCCACTTAACTTTCATTTTCACTGGTTGTAAGTGTTCAAATTGATAAGTTGCATACAATCTTTGAATGAATTTTAATTTTCAGGCCAATAAAGTGTATTCAAAAATGCTCTGTAGGAATGTAAAAATCAGTTTTACAGTTTTTTTTCATAGAGCTTGAATAGTGCTTAAACCCAAAAGTTTTCTCATTTACAATCCATAGCAGCAATTTAGTCTCCATTTTATTTTCGGCTGTGAGGCCTAGTCACCTGTCCGTATGCATGATGCGGTAGTTTTCTGTGTGTCACTAGTCCTTCTGTCGTAACGGAAGAAACATGTCTGCACTTCCTCGTCAACACAGCGACTGACTGGATGCATCAGAAGGCTGTCTCTTACTTTGCATCTAGAGTCGGCACTTTTTACAAATTTGTTTCAGGCCAGTACCAGCCTTGGCCCAAAACTACTCTTCTCTTGACACAGTTCATTGCTCGCCTTGATTGCTAGTGAAGCACTGAATCCATCGAAACATGACACCAAAATGAACTTATCATGGTTTGCCTGATACTCCATTCAGCAAACCCAGGGCTGTGTCATGACATACTACAGCTCTAAGATTAATTTCAAGTTGCACCATAGTTAAAAAAAAAAAAAAAAAAAAACTCAGAAAAAACAGGCTTGTACTGCAATTACTGTGGAAAAGTAACCACAGATCCCAGCAGTGATGGTAAGAGAATGTATGTGTATGTCTGTTTTTTTTTTTTTTCAGCAAATGAGCAGTAAGATGTGTTCATATTTCATAGAAGAAGAGGTGTGAAATCTCTATTGATACATTGCTGAATGGTGTTGATCTGGGCTGGGAAAAAAGCATGAGTATATGATTAGGAGCTTAATTGAAAATGTTCAATAACATTAAAGATAATGATGAACACCATAAGGTGAAGTCATTCCTACAATCGAGTAAATTATATCCGTAACGTCTGACAGAACTTTGTGGAAATGGTTTTATGTCTCGCCTCCTACCATCAGTTGCCTCTTGGTTTACACTCAGAAAAAGGGTCACTCAAGGCTTCTCAGTGATTCTTTCCAGGAAATTCATCTTGTTCAAGGGTTATTTATTGGGCTAAATGTTTAAATCTGGGAGCTTTGACACTATTCACAATGATGATTTCTAGTTCAATAAACATCTATGAAGGGCTCCTCTGGGAGACAAGCCAGTTAAAACTTATTCTTGAGTATGTAGTGCCACGATGACCTGGGCCTCCCACAATATTGAGACTTAAATACTTTTTTATCATGCCTACTGTTGGCATATTTACTTCAGCTGTGACCCAAGTACTACTTCAGGTGTCACGAAGACCGATGCTCCGCTAAGTGCTCTGACTGGTTGAATTGGAATAAAGGGAGTGTGAGGTGAGCATTTTCTGCATCTGGGACCAAAGGTTACCGTCGACTTTGGCGTGCTTTAACTGGGCAAAAACATCTGCTGACAGCGAGCGCATTGCATTCACTTCACATAGCAGCTCTTCAAAACCTGAGAGAAAATTAAAAAAAAGCTTCAGGTCAACGGAACAAAAACCTCTCTGTTATCTTTGCACGTTTGTCCTCTCTCCATTTACGACCTCGACTGTAACATGATAAATAGAAGAAACACTCGGCTGAAGAGTCCACTTTGTCTTAATGGCTGCTCGGTGGGCAAAGGGAGATAGCTTCTGTCATCAGTTGTTGACTTGGCAGCCATTTCCATTCAAGGTACTGACTTACTGAGGTAAAGCCCAGTGCTTGTGCCTTCTGAAATTCAGAGCCGTAGGGAGGTACGCTGGTTTAAAACCACTCACACTACATCGATTTGATCTGAAGCACACAGTTTGTAGTGTTTGCTTCTTTCCCGCCGTTTCCTTCCTCAGAAAAGTTGCCAACTTTGCAATTTGAAAGAAAAAATCCTTAGTGAGTACGTTTGTGGGAGAGGTGGTTTGAAATTATCTATAAGCACCGCCGCTCAGAGTCTCCCGCGGTGCCAGGCCCCTGCCGGCCTGCCAGCATTCCTTTTGTTCGATGACGAAAAACCAGCAATATGTTAACGGGTCCTGCCGCGAATGTGCAGGGGTCAGGGTGTCGGATTCGCTCTCCTGGCTTCAGGGGGCTGCATATTCCCTCAGCTGTACGCAGATATCCCTTGACACTACCGGTTTAAGAAAGAAAAAACAACCACTGAGACTCCTCTCAGGCTGACTGGCTTTGGCTAAGTGCCACTGGGAAGAGCCCCACGCTGTAACTCACTCCCTGACAAATTTCATTGTCCCTCTTCCACCAAAGTTACAGTGAACTGAGCACACTGTTATAAACTTGCACTTTTTTTTTTTTTTTTTTTTTTTTGCCTGGCATCTTTTTACTGGCATCTTTTTTTCCAGTCTGTTATTTCTTTTTGTCTGTCTGTTTTAAAATCAGTTTATAAAGTAACAATGCCAGGTTGACAAACACTGTTCTCCTGATTTTAAATGTCCAGAATTTTGATTTTTTGTAGCACTTCATGTTTCAGTATACACGTTTTTGTATATAATGTTAAGCCACACCCACATGATTTTGGCACAAGGACCGCACTCTATTGACTGTTTATGTATTCAACTTGCTTTTTATGTTTGTACAAATTGTACATCAAGCAAAGGCAATTTTTTCCAGTTATTCTAACTGTAATTTTAAAATCAGTTTATAAAAGAGGTTCTGTGTATGTTAACTCTATACCACAGTTAAAAATTCAGTTAAAGTCAATTCATTAATTAATTTAGTCAATTTATAACTGAGCATGCTCGAAGTGTCGAAGCTTTACAGCTGCTACCAACGTATTGAACACTTACAATGCACTCCCAAAGGCCCAACAGATGGCATTAGTGTAACAGTTGCACCTTCTGATTATGGTTAAACTGACAGACCAATGCAGTAGATCTGTGCGCCATTTGCCCTGATCTTTTAATAGGAAGTGACCGTTTCTAACCAGGTCGGAACTGGCAACCTGCTCAATTACTCAATCACAGTTGAAATAAATGAAACCTCCTAACACACAGATTAAACTTCCCTGGCTGTAAAATTTGTTATCTCACAATATGAAGGAAATAAGATCAGATGGTTAGAGAAATAGTAGACAGGTAGAGACAAGCGCAGTATCAGTGCAAAAACACCACTTCAATCAGACCATTATAATGACATATTTGGCGATTGTGATTACTTATCCAGTTCCTGTATCTCCATGCAGCACTCTCTCCATTCAGTTCGGTTTAAATATGATTTTCTGTTGTTTCTGAAAATGTGTCAGGCGGTGAGTGAAAAGTTATTAGCTGCAGAAAAAAATATTACTCCCCTGTTTCTTGTCATTATCCACACCCATCTTGTGTTGCAAAGCTGGGCATGAAGACTTTGGAATTCAGTATCATGCACATTGGTTAAATATAAAGTCTACTTCCAGTCAGATAGTTCCACAGTTCCGCTGTTTTATTAAAGCGGATGAATAATATTGATATTCAAAGCTCTGAGACAAGGAGCCAAATTTTCTCGAGGGTGCCTGAAACCTTTTAGTGCATCCACCATGTTTAAAACCAATGACTGCCGGGATGAAAATACCATGAACTGTCATTTTTCTGTATGCTACAGGTATTGGTAAATCAGGCCAATTGCTACATGTGTTTGTTGCTACAGAGGCTCTCCATAAATCCCGATACATGGTGCAGTGCTGTGACAAAGTATTTGCCTACTTCCTAATTTCTCCCATGTTTGCATATTTGTCACACTGAAATAATTCAGATCATCATACCAGTTGTAATTTTAGGCAAAAAAAACCCCGCGTAAACACCAAATTCAGTTTTTCCTGGCGCTCTGGAGAAAATTAATTGCCACATCAGCAACCATATGAACAGATGAGAAACAAAGTTATTGACATCAGTTTAGAAAGGGTTACAAAGCCATGTCTAAGCCTTTGGGACTCCAGAGAACCATGGTGAGCCAAACATAGAAAACAAAACAGTGGTAAACCCTCCCAGCAGTGGCCAGCCTATTAAAATTCCTCCAAGATTGCATCGACAACTCATCTAGGAGGTCACAGAAGAACCCGGACTAATGTATAAAGAACTACTGGCCTCACTTGCCTCAGTTAAGGTCTGTATTCAAAATTCAACAATAGAAAAAAACTGGGCATAAAATGGCACCCATAGAAGAGCCGCAAGGCAAAAACCACAGCTGACTAAAAAGAGCACAAAGGGTTGTCTCACATTTTCCAAAAAACATCTTGATGACCCTCAAAATTTTGGGATAATATTCCGTGAACTGATGCGTCAAAAGCGAAACTTTCTAGAAGACATAGGTCCCGTAACATCTGGCATAAAGCTGACACAGCCTTCCACGATATGAACGTCATATTAACAGTCAAATACACTGGTGGTGGTGATGGTCTGGGGCTGCTTTGCTGCTTTTTGACTGGCAATAATTGATGCAAACATGAATTCTGCTCCTGACTGAAAAATCCTGAAGGAGAATGTCCACCAATCAGTTTGTAACGTAATGCTTACGAGCAGTTTGGTTATAAAGCAGCACAATAATGGGAAGCACACAAGCAGTACCACCTCTAAATGGCTCAAAAGAAACAAAATGAAGGTTTTGGAGTTGCTCTTGAAAGTCCTGACTTTAATATGATTGAGATGCTGTGACATGACCTTTAACAGGTAGTTCATACTTGAAAACACTCCAATGTTGCTGAATTAATGCAATTCTGTAAAGAAGAGCGGGCCAAAATGCTTCTGCGGGGATGTAAAAGACTCATTGCCAATATTGTCGCTAACATTTGATTGCAGTTGTTGCAGCTAAGGTTGGTATGACTCGTTATTAGGTTTAGGGCGGCAGTTATTTTTTCACATGGGTGATAGAAGTTTATTACATTTAAATATGACTAATATGACAGAAAGGGAGAAAATACTTGTTCACCGCACTTTAAGTTGATCTTGTGAACATAGATCATAGAAGGTATCAATAAAAATCAAAATTTTGCATCGATCTATGTAAATATAAAATATATGTACAAGCAATTTTAACATATTTTCCAGCATTTGCAAAATCAACATACAGTTTCACAGGTCTGGAAAACAGTCACATATTTTCCTGCACTCCTCCCTCCTGCCTCCCAGGGTCAGGAAAGTGAACCTCATAGTTATTACATAGGAACAGAGCAGTTATGAGTGTGTGCATCACTGCTGGTTGCAGTGTAGAGCAAATATGCACTGAATTCCCCAAGACTGTTTAGAATCATCCTTGTATGACAGGTTATGGATTACCCCATCACTTTAAAGAAGTAAAATATGTTTTTGATTACTTATGCGAGGCAAGGTTGTCAGACAGCTCTTTTTGGGGAGAAACATGAAGTGGTGCCTGCATGAATGAGGGAGAATTCTGGGCACATCTGAAGCTGGAATTCCCCTCAGAGTGCCTCTGCTGTGTGAGGCCTTTTCATCCACACATCTGTGTGGCTTCTTCTTCTCTGAAAGCAGAACATTTCAATTCAGTGCCCAGATTCTGTGTGTGTGTATGTGTGTGTGTGTGTGTTTGTGTGCGCGCGCGCGCGTGTGTGTGTGTGTACGCACGTTTATCTGTGCGCATGCATGAGCGGTGTGCTTGCGGATGTATAGACAGTGGACAAATTAAAGGAAGATACCCGAATAAATACAGAGACAGACATTAGGAATGAAGATGCTACTGTTTGTTTTCCTGGCATGGTTTGGGTCCACTCGTCCCCTAAAAGGCAGAAGGGTCACTGCAGATCAATGCAGAGTTATTCTGCGCGATCACCTTTATATCCTCTGATGAAGTATTCCTACCATGATGGGAGGGGTCTCATCCAGGATTACAACGGCTCAAACCCCACAGAGCACAGGGGGTCACTGAATGGTTTTGTATTAAAATGATTCAAACCATATGCCATCACCTTCACAACCACCAGACCTCAAAACAACTGAACTGATACAGGAGATTTTGGAACAACGCATAACACAGCGCTTTCAGTCACCATCATCAAGACACCAAATAAGAGATTATCTCTCGGAGGAAACGGACTCTATCCCACCAGTAAAACATTACACGTGTAGACTCTGTGCCAAGGCACACTTACGCTGATCTGGCAGGTTGATTTTTTTATTAATTTTTGCATGCGCATTTACAAATAGGTATGTGTTCATGTGTGTGTATGTGTTTGTCCATATACAAGTGTTGGTGCAAGTGTGCATATTGCACGTGTCTGCTTGTGTGTATGTCCATATATAAACGTGTGTATGTGTGTGTGCGTGTGCATACTGCATATTACTACCCTTGTGAGGGCCAAATGTCTTGAAAAGTGATGGAAACATTTTTTTTTTGTCTTTGTAGGGACATTTGTCTATCTGCACAAGGTAACTGTGCTATTTTAAAGTTACGGGTTAAGGCTTGTGTAAGGCATGTATTATTTATGCTTAGCGCTACAGTAAGGAGTTAGTTAATGATTGTTAGTCTATGTGAGGTCCCCACAAAACATGAAAATACAGCGTGTATGTGTGTGTGTATTTGCACGCGTGCGTGTGTGTATGTGCGTGTGTGTGTGCTCTACATAGCAAGGACCAGAAAAAAAATTTTACCAAACAATGGGGACATTTTTGGGGAGTGAAGACAATTTTGGCTGTCGTCTCAACTACAAGGGTGAATTGTGATCTCTTGGTTATGGTCAGGGGTTAGAATTGGGGCAAGGTTTAGTTGAGCGGTAGGGTTTGGGTTTGGCATGTGTTGGTTATTAAGAGTAGAAAGAGTGAACGAGTTAGGAGTGAGAAGGCTTTGGAAACACAAAAAGAATGAATGATAGTCAATAAAATGTCCTCACAAGGCTAGAAGTACAGGGATATGTGTGTGTGTGTGTGTGTGTGCGCGCACACGCGTGTGTGCTTGTGTGCATGCGTGCAAGCACACACATATGCTGAGGGACTTTGGCGCTTCAAAACAGAGCGACTGAGTAGGAGCAAAGAATAGCGTCCCAGACATCTAGATGATATTTTTTTTTAATTGGAGTGAAGATAATTGCTGTGGGAGAAGAATCTCAGCAGTAACTCAGTCTTTTGTGCGGCTGAAGATTTGGAGAGCCGCAGCAGATGGCACTCGGCCATGTAAAAACTGTAGTTCTGCCTTTTGAAAAGTTTGAAGCTTGTATACATTCATCCAGTCAAAATCAGCACAGAACAGCCTTTGATTTAATACCGAGCTAATTACAATGCAAGGCTATTTTTTCCCCATTAATTCTCTGTACACAGTTCCGAACAGTGTCTCCGTTATGCACACAGGTTTGCCTCTGTTTGTTTGTTTCTTTAATTATTTCTTTTCACAAATGAATAATTGCACACCTTGTTAGGGGAGTCTTTATTCTGTTCCTGTACGACATAAATAATGTGAAGCCATGAAACAGATGGATCGAGCTTAATTAGGAAGATTAAGGGGTGATGCAATGGACTGCTTACAGGTCTAGTACTCCAGACACGTTTTACTAGGGGTAGCGCTTTCCATGACTTTTGACAGAAATATGATAAGCACAAACCTTAATTAAGAGATGATTAAAACCTATCATGTAATACATTAGTATTTTACTAGGCAGGCTATGTTAATACTGTACCCCTGTGTGTATATTTTATCGAAAGACAGTACAGCATAGTGCACATTGAACATAACTGTTTAAAAGAAAGGATGGTCACCAGTAACAGTCGCGTACTTGGACATAGTTTATTGGCGGTTTGTTTTTCCTAGTTCCAATAGAGAAAAATTATTCTTTGCAGTTTTTTACCTGAGTTCCTGTAGGTCATAGGAATACAATGTGCCCATTTCTCATAATTACCTGCACCATCACTGTTCTTGTATAAGGCATCCACTGTCTAACTTCAGTCTAAAGGGCTTATTATCTGAGAACCATTGATATTACATTTTCATAACATGCAAATATTCATTTTTCTACAGTAGCTGTGCTCAATATCACATCTCTAAATACTGCATTTTTATAATATCAAACACATTGTTCATCATCATATTGATCATCTCAATATCAGCAGGCTCATTGAGTAATGCAGCCCCAATTCCGAAATAGTTGGGACGAAGTGTAAATTGTGAATAAAATCAAAATGCAATGACTTTCAGAACACATGAGCCAATATGTTATTTTCTATAGAACATAAATAACATTTCAAATGTTGAAACTGAGCTAATTTCAAATTTTCTGGCTGCAACAGGTCTCAAAAAAGTTGGGACATGGGCAAAAAAAGGGCTGAAAAAGCAATCAATATATAAGAGAATCAGCTGAAATAACATTCAGATAACTGGCATCATAATAAAGTTAACTGGCATCAGGTGTATAACGATTGGCTTTAAAAGGGATATCTAAGAGAGGCTGAGTATCTCAGAAGTAAAGATGGCCAGAGGCTCTCTAACCTGTGAAGGCTTGCGTAAAAAAATTGTAGAATACTTTAAAAACAATGTTCCTCAATGTCAAATTGCAAAGGCTTTGAAGGTCTCATCATCGACAGTGCATAACATCATCAAAAGATTCAGAGAAACTGGAAAATCTCTGTGCGTTAGGGACAAGGCCGAAGACCTTTACTGGATGCCCGTGATCTTCGGGCCCTCAGACGCCACTGCATCACTCACCGGCATGATTCTGTCATCGACATTACTAAATAGGCCCAGGAATACTTCAAGAAACCACTGTCTGTAAACACAGTCTGCCGTGCCATCCACAGATGCCACCTAAAACTCTATCATGCAAAAAGGAAGCCATTGTTGAGCATGATCCAGAAGCGCCGCCGTGTTCTTGGGGCCAAGGCTCATTTAAAATGGACTGTAGCAAAGTGGCAAAGTATCCTGTGGTCAGATGAGTCTAAATTTGACATTCTTGTTGGAAATCATGGGCATTGTGTCCTCCAGGCTAAAGAGGAGAAAGACCACCCTTCCTGTTATCAGCGTTCAGTTCAAAAGCCAGCATCTCTGATGGTATGGGGATGCATTAGTGCATATGGTGTGGGACGCTTGCATGTTTTAAAAAGCACCATGAATGCTGAAAGGTATATAAAGGTTTTAGAGCAACATATGCTCCCCTCCAGATGACATCTATTCCAGGGAAGGCCTTGTGTATTTCAGCAGGACAATGCAAAACCACATACTGCAGGTATTAAAACAGCATGGCCTCGTAGTAGAAGAGTCCGTGTGCTGAACTGGCCGGCCTGCAGTCCTGATTTTTCACCGATTGAGAAAATTTGGCGCATAATTAAACGAAAAGTCCGTAAAAGGAGACCTAAAACTCTCCAGCAGCTGGAAGCCTGTATTAAACAAGAGTGGGATCAAATTCCAATGGCTAAACTCAAGAAACTTGTCTCCTCAATGCCCAGACGCCTCCACTCTGTGTTAAAAAGAAGAGGGGATGCTACACCATGGTAAACAGGCCCATGTCCCAACTTTTTTGAGACCTGTAGCAGCCATCAAATTTGAAATGAGCTCATTTTGTGGATAAAATTGTAAAATTTCTCAGTTTCAACAATTGCTATGTTATCTCTGTTCTATTGTGAATAAAATACTGGCTAGTGTGATTTGAAAGTCATTGCGTTTTGCTTTTATTCACAATTTACACTTTGTCCCAACTATTTCGGAATTGGGGTTGTATTTTACCAGGTGAGCTACACAGAATACGGGCATTCCTCAAACTCAAAATAATTCTTACAAGATTCACAGTCAAGGAAAATTCTCATACAACTCCCAGCACAGTTTAATATGAGTCCATTGGTACTTCAGGTATGACTGATTTTCTCTCAGGTTAGGTCGTTTAAAGAGATAGAATGAAGCGACATGCATTTGAAGACCACAAAGCAAAAACAATCAGAGTCCAAATTTTGCATTTTTTTATGTTATATATTATATATTGTTATAATATTTATAATAATATATAAAAATATAATATAATACATTATTATTATATTTTAAATATTTTTTTATTTTTTGCATATTTTTTCAGTGTTTTGTTTCTAAGATCGTTTTGAATTTTTAATTAATCATTTCTCCACAACGTGAAAATGTGACTCTGATCATTTTTCCATTGTGGTCTTCATTTATTTATTAATCTATTTTTGGGTGTGTAGAAAATTATTTATTTATTGTATAAGGTAGTTAATTGTATGTACATGGACCAAAATTAATGTTTCACCCGTGTGCACCTATTTAGGGGCATTTCCGCTGTGTAAGATATAACACTGATGATGGCTTAATGCTGAAACACATACGTCTGATGATATGTTACCAGGAACATTTTGATTGGCTCATTAAAGCTGCTTTTCACACTTTTTCATAAATCAGTCACAAGCAAGAGTCTTACTATGTACTTTAGGCTGCTGTTGTGTCTATGTTCCAAAATTTGAATATTTGAGAAAACAATGGCTAAAAAAGGTACCATGGTGTGGCATGTCACACTGGAGATGCATAAACTTGTACCACTAGCCTGAAAGGTTTAGAATTATTCTTGTTTACATTATTTTTGGTTGCAAAATGTTGTTATTATTTTCCAAATATAAAGTTATCGCACTTTCAGGGAACTTGCCAGAAATGTACGTATATCCTCGAGAATAACAATACGCCTCAACTGAATTCGCCTCTTCACTGAATCAAGGGTCTTTCTCATTTCTATGTTTGTATGTTTGGTGATAAGCCTGTTTATTTGTGTTTTGGTCCTATGCAGTTTTAACAAATTATATCTTGATGATGCCGCCTTACAAATTTCTGTGTTTCATTTTCAAATAGATTTGTTCATTCATTCAATCCACCATTATGACTGAGAGTGCAGAGTCAATCTAAATCAGCTGCGACTGATATTTTCATTTGAAAATGTAATTTTAGCTTGACAATGATGTTTGATGACTTTTATTCATGGTGTTTTTCATTTATTTTGTTATATAAAAAAAAAAGACCGCTCGGCTGCCAATCAAATTATTACGCCTCACAAAAATTGCATTCTGATTGAGTCACAAATATTCCATGGTGTTATTTCAATGCCACCCTAGTATTGTGCATTGAAAAGGCACCTCAGATATAGCTGGGCCACTTCCAATCTCTCCATGGAGATAACGCGGAACAGGTTTCTGGGTTACCAACTCCCAAAGGGTTACACAGAATCATCAATTTTATGTTGCGTATTTGTCAGCATTATTTCAAATAACTGCTTTCCCAAGAAATCATCAATTGCAGTGACTTCTAAACATGCACAGTGCATTTTTTGGGTCTTGTGGCCATTAGTTGGTTTTGAAGGAAAGTAACTGAAGTCATAACATTGTTCTTGAGCATGAAAATAGTTCACACTCTGGACAAAGGGCACCAGACGCCACAAGGAGCAGATCTAAAAGCAACCGTGAAGGCAAAAACTAGAGAGGGCTTTTGTGCCTGTGCACACACACACACACACACACACACACACACACACACACACGCACACACACACACACACACACACACACACACACACATCCTTGTACTTCTATCCTTGTGAGGACATTACGTTGACTTTCATTCATTCTTTGAGTGTCTCTACAGCCTTTCCCTAATCTTAACAATAAGCAATGTATGCCTTAATCCAAACCCTTACCCTAACCTCAACCTATCCCTAATTCTAAACTTACCCCTAACCCTTACCATAACCTTAACCTATCCCTAATTCTAACCTTAACCCAAACCCTGACCCTAACCTTAACCTATCCCTAATTCTAACTTTAACCCAAACCCTTAGCCTAACCTTAACCAATCCCTAACTCTAACCTTAACCCAAACCCTGACCCTAACCTTAACCTATCCCTAATTCTAACCTTAACCCAAACCCTGACCCTAACCTTAACCAATCCCTAATTCTGACCTTACCCCCAACCTTAACTAATAAGTCAAAATTTGCCTTTGTAGTTGTGAGGACACCTGAAAATATCCTCACTTCCCAAAAATGTCCTCACTCTGTAGGAAAAAAATAATTTTTTTTGGTTGTCACTTTGTTGCAAGTACAAGAACACTCACACACTCACGCACACACGCATACACTCACTCTTACAGACGCGCACACACACAAACGCATACATTCACACAAACACTCAGACACACGCAGACACACACACTCACACACACGCACGCACACACACAAACACTCACACACACGCAAACACTCTCTCACACACACACACACACGCACACACGCAGACACACAAACTCATCTACAAACACACGCAAACACATACGCACAGACTCCCGTACGCGCACATGACCACACACACACACACACACACACACACACACACACACAAATTCATCTATGTATATTCTGAACTTTCTCAGTGCATGGCAGCATGGACTGATAAAAATAAATGGCAGGATATTACACAATTCCATTATTCAGGCATCCGAAAAATGATTGTCTCTCCCTCTCTCTCTTGGCATTCATATTTCTGTCAGAGTTCAAAAGATTCCGAACAACAGCACAGACATGACAGCTCGCTTTTGCGAACTGAACTTTTTAGGGGTGAAAACATTTTTTTTTTTCTCCCCCGTCTCCACGGCGACTGCCAAGAAGTAGTGTGGATATTAAAATGATTCCTCCAGGCATTGTGACTCCGGTTCAAGTCCAGTCTCGGGTAATGAAATAGTCTGAGTGAGCCGCTAACACTTTAAAGTTCAAAGGATCCTGCGACTCTGATCATTAAACGGCTGTTATTGAGCTCTGCCACCGGGCCGGTAGCCATACACTCCTACGTTCGCCACAAAATTAAGTTATTTAGACATCAATTCTTTCGGGGTTTAACAGATTATTTAAAGAATATGTAACTTTCTTGGGGAATGTCAGAGATCCTGTGTAGACAGGGGACAGTTCCCAAGTATATTTGTGGGAGAGAGGGTGGAGAGGGGACGGTGTGGAGATGAAGTCATTTTTTTTCTTTTCCGATGCTGTCAAGTGTCTAAAGACTTTGACACATTGTACTCCTGCAATCCAAGGTTGTGGGCACTGTGCTTAACATCTGTGCCTCAGAGTAGACGGCCAATATTTCAGCAGAACCTCAGGAGGAATACTGTGTTTTCGTTTTCAGTGTTGTAGGCCTGTGCTGAGTGACACCTCGCTCCTCTGCTGGTCTCACGCCAGCCTTGATTTCCGACACGCATCCGCGCCAACAGTCGTGGCGAGCAGAAACAGAAGCCGCATTCTGAAGCCAAAAAAAAGCAATAAACGAATGAAGCGGCTTTCACAGCGGGGAACTCGTGGAAACTCCTCGGTATACAAACCATTTGCTCCTTCAACAAACAGGCCGCTGTTTCCATTATCGCCTTCTCTGAAGTTTTATGACTGGGGATCAACAACCTTCCTCGGGCCTCCACGAGTGGCTGATCGCACTGAGACTGCACTGTTTTAACCCTTCGTAGCTTCTGTAGAAGAAGGGTCAGGTTTACCCAGCGTCCGCAAAAAATATATGGAGCAAAAAGACAAATCATTGACAACTTTTTTAATCCAGTGGCGCGTTTGTGTCAGCGAGTTAGCGTGCTAGTTTCTCTCCGCAAATTGCACTGTTGCCAATGTCAATAACAACGCATTATGCAAATGGATGTAGATTGATTACCAGGGGATAACAGGATTATGTCCCTCGTTGCCAAAACAGTCTGGTCGATAGTTTCTTGGTAATTTTGCCTTGAATATGTTTCCTTAGCCAACAGAATGAGCTTAATGTTCCTCTCAGCTCATGGGGGTGGGATGAGGACCTTAGACGTGCTTTGAAAGGGTATCACAGTGAGAGCTCCTCGTAAGACTGGCTTATATTCCCCATGTGGCTCATACTGGAAATGTCAGAATCCAGTCCCAGCCGCACTGGGCCCACTCGATACAGCAGGAGGCTATGGAGGCTGGAGCCTCCCAACTGTACCAGCCAACAGCAGAGCGAAGCGTCTCTTACGAGCTCTCACAGGGCATTAGGCGAGAAACCGACGAGAGCCGTCACATCTGAATTAAAACTCGATATTCCAGTCCATTTACATCAAATTAAAGCTTATTAAGATCTCCAGTCTGGAGGAAAAAAATTGCCAGATATTGCCTCTGGAGTCGAGAATTTTCATTCTCTGTAAGCCCCAGCGCATTGTGGAAGTAATCTACAATGAACGAAAACAAAAATAAATACATTAATTAAAAACTTTACTTCAGTGCTCTTATCCCTCTTTGTGCATCCCCCTGTGTTTTAATCAACATGAGCCCATTATCACTCCGATTAAATTTAAGAATTAAAATGTGATCGCTAGATCTGATGAGATTTAGCAGAAATGAGGAGCGAAGAATTTTACCCACATCTTGGGAAGAATCTTGCAGACAATCTCCGAACACAGATTTTGTTTTGGCTTTTTTTTGGGGGGGGGACTGAAAAAGAGCAGTATGGGCACAGTCACAGAGAAAGATAATTTACGATGACCTTTTCCTGTCTTCAGCTTACTGAAGGCCACCGTCACATCTTTCCTGGATTGTCGGAAGAGCCCAGAGAGAGGGAGGGAAGGAGAGAGAGAGAGAGAGAGAGAGAGAGAGAGAGAGAGCGAGAGCATGGAACCATCTGTTCCATCTTCCTGACCCCACGGCCCCTTCAGCATCGGCCTGCGGAAATCAGCGACGTGCGAGTCTCTCTAATCCTCCCGATTAAAACATGTTCCTCCTGAGGAGACGGCGAGAATCTCGATCAGTCTCCCTCAGGTGTGGGCTTCTGGTGCCGAACATCACTCTCCAGTCTGGTATAGCGGAATATATTATGGTAATATTCTACAAACATCACTCTCAAGTCTGATGTGGGTGAATATATTGTGGTTATATTCAAACATCACTCACCAATCTGGTGTGAGTGAATATATAACCTCATTCTACAGTCTGGAGTGGTTGAGTATATTGTGGTTATATTCTAACGTCACTCTGCAGTCTGATGTGATGAATATATTGTGGTTATATTCTAACATCACTCTCCAGTCTGGTGCGGGTGAATATACAATGGTTATATTCTGGCATGGCTCTCCAGTCTGGCATGGGTGAATATATTGTGGTTATATTCTAACGTCACTCTCCAGTCTGGTGTGGGTGAATATATTGCGGTTATATTCTGACCTCACTCTTCAGTCTGGTGTGGGTGAGTATATTGTGGTTATATTCTAACCTCCCTCTCCAGTCTGGTGTGAGTGAATATATTGTGGTTATATTCTAACGTCACTCTCCAGTCTGGTGTGAGTGAATATATTGTGGTTATATTCTAAAGTCACTCTCCAGTCTGGTGTGAGTGAGTATATTGTGGTTATATTCTAACCTCACTCTTCAGTCTGGTGAGAGTGAATATATTGTGGTTATATTCTAACCTCCCTCTCCAGTCTGGTGTGAGTGAGTATATTGTGGTTATATTCTAACCTCCCTCTCCAGTCTGGTGTGAGTGAATATATGGTGGTCATATTCTAACGTCACTCTCCAGTCTGCTGTGAGTGAGTATATTGTGGTTATATTCTAACCTCCCTCTCCAGTCTGGTGTGAGTGAATATATTGTGGTTATATTCTAACGTCACTCTCCAGTCTGGTGTGAGTGAATATATTGTGGTTATATTCTAACGTCACTCTCCAGTCTGGTGTGAGTGAATATATTGTGGTTATATTCTAACGTCACTCTCCAGTCTGGTGTGAGTATATTATGGTTATATTCTAAACTCACTCTCCAGTCTGGTGTGGGTGAATATATTGTGGTTATATTCTAACGTCACTCTACAGTCTGGTGTGAGTGAGTATATTATGGTTATATGCTAACCTCACTGTCCAGTCTGGTGTGGATGAATATATTGTGGTTATATTCTAACACCACTCTCCAGTCTGGTGTGAGTGAATATATTGTGGTTATATTCTAACCTCCCTCACCAGTCTGGTGTGGGTGAATATATTGTGTTTATATTCTAACCTCACTCTCCAGTCTGGTGTGAGTGAATATATTGTGGTTATATTCTAACCTCACTATCCAGTCTGGTGTGATTAAATATATTGTGGTTATATTCTAACCTCACTCTCCAGTCTGGTGTGAGTGAAAAAATTGTGGTTATATTCTAAGCTCACCCTCCAGTCTGGTGTGAGTATATTGTGGTTATATTCTAAACTCACTATCCAGTCTGGTGTGAGTGAATATATTGTGGTTATATTCTAACCTCACTCTCCAGTCTGGTGTGAGTGAAAAAATTGTGGTTATATTCTAAGCTCACTCTCCAGTCTGGTGTGAGTATATTGTGGTTATATTCTAAACTCACTCTCCAGTCTGGTGTGGGTGAATATATTGTGGTTATATTCTAACGTTACTCTCCAGTCTGGTGTGAGTGAATATATTGTGGTTATATTCTAACCTCACTCTTCAGTCTGGTTTGGGTGAATATATTGTGGTTATATTCTAACCTCAGTCTCCAGTCTGATGCAAGTGAAAATATTGTGGTTATATGCTAATCTCACTCTTCAGTCTGGTGTGAGTGAGTATACTGTGGTTATATTCTAACCTCCCTCTCCAGTCTGGTGTGGGTGAGTATATTGTGGTTACATTCTAACATCACTCTCCAGTCTGGTGTGAGTGAGTATTTTGTGGTTATATTCTAACCTCCCTCTTAAGTCTGCTGTGAGTGAATATATTGTGGTTATAATCTAAAGTCCCTCTCCAGTCTGGTGTGAGTGAATATATTGTGGTTATATTCTAACCTCATTCTCCAGTCTGGTGTGAGTGAATATATTGTGGTAATATTCTAACCTGATTCTCCAGTCTGGTGTGGGTGAGTATATTGTGGTTATACTCTAACCTCACTCTCCAGTCTGGTGAGAGTGAATATATTGTGGTTATATTCTAACCTCACTCACCAGTCTGGTGTGGGGGAATATACTGTGGTTATATTCTAAACTCACTCTTCAGTCTGGTGTGAGTGAATATATTGTGGTTAAATTCTAACCTCACTCTTCATTCTGGTGTGGCTGAATGTATGGTGGTTATATTCTAACATCACTCTCCAGTCTGCTGTGAGTGAATATATTGTGGTTATATTCTAACCTCACTCTCCAGTCTGCTGTGAGTGAATATAATGTGGTTATATTCTAACCTCACTCTCCAGTCTGGTGTGTGTGAATCTATTGCGGTTATATTCTAACATCACTCTCCAGTCTGGTGTGAGTGAATATATTGTGGTTATATTCTAACCTCCCTCTCCAGTCTGGTGTGAGTGAAAATATTGTGGTAATATTCAAACGTCACTGTCCAGTCTGGGGTGAGTGAATATAATGTGGTTATATTCTAACCTCCCTCTCCAGTCTGGTGTGAGAGAGTATATTGTGGTTATATTCTAACCTCCCTCACCAGTCTGGTGTTCGTGAATATATTGTGGTTATATTCTAACCACACTCTCCAGTCTGGTGTGAGTGAAAATATTGTGGTAATATTCTAACGTCACTGTCCAGTCTGGTGTGAGTGAATATATTGTGGTTATATTCTAACCTCCCTCTCCAGTCTGTTGTGAGTGAATATATTGTGGTTATATTCTAACCTCCCTCTCCAGTCTGGTGTGAGTGAATATATTGTGGTTATAGTCTATCCTCACTCTCTAGTAGAATGTAAGTGAATATATTGCAGTTATATTCTAACGTCACTCTCCAGTCTGGTGTTAATATAGTTATGAATATATTGTGGTTATATTCTAACGTCACTCTCAGTCTGGTGTGGTGAATATATCTCCATGGGTGAATATATTGTGGTTATATTCATTCTCATAATATTCTAACGCTCCATTCTGGTGTGAGTGAATATATTGTGGTTATATTCTTACCTCACTCTTCAGTCTGGTGTGAGTGAATATATTGTGGTTATATTCTAACCTCACTGTCCCGTCTGCTGTGAGTGAAAATATTATGATTATATTCTTACCTCACTCTTCAGTCTGGTGTGAATGAATATGTTGTGGTTATATTCTAACCTCCCTCACCAGTCTGGTGTTAGTGAATATATTGTGGTTATAGTCTAACGTCACTCTCTAGTAGGCTGTGAGTGAATATATTTCAGTTATATTCTAATGTCACTCTCCAGTCTGCTGTGAGTGAATATATTGTGGTTATATTCTAACCTCACTGTCCAGTCTGGTGTGAGTGAATATATTGTGGTTATATTCTAACCTCCCTCTCCAGTCTGGTGTGAGTGAATATATTGTGGTAATATTCTAACGTCACTGTCCAGTCTGGTGTGAGTGAATATATTGTGGTTATATTCTAACCTCCCTCTCCATTCTGGTGTGAGTGAATATATTGTGGTTATATTCTACCCTCACTCTCCTGTCTGCTGTGAGTGAATATATTGTGGTTATATTCTTACCTCACTCTTCAGTCTGGTGTGAATGAATATGTTGTGGTAATATTCTAATGTCACTGTCCAGTCTGGTGTGAGTGAATATATTGTGGTTATATTCTAACCTCCCTCTGCAGTCTGGTGTGAGTGAATATATTATGGATATATTCTAACCTCACTCTCCATTCTGGAGTCAGTGAATATATTGCGGTTATATTCTAACGACACTCTCCAGTCTGGTGTGAGTGAATATATTGTGGTTATATTCTAACCTCACTCTCCAGTCTGGTGCGAGTGAATATATTGTGGTTATATTCTAACCTCACTCTTCAGTCTGGTGTGAGTGAATTTATTGCGGTTATATTCTAACGGCACTCTCCAGTCTGGTGTGAGTGAATATATTGTGGTTATATTCTGACCTCACTCTCCAGTCTGGTGTGAGAGAATATATTATGGATATATTCTAAACTCACTCTCCATTCTGGTGTGAGTGAATGTATTGCGGTTATATCCAACGGCACTCTCCAGTCTGGTGTGAGTGAATATATTGTGGTTATATTCTAACCTCACTCTCCAGTCTGGTGCGAGTGAATATATTGTGGTTATATTCTAACCTCACTCTTCAGTCTGTTGTGAGTGAATATATTGAGGTTATATTCTAAGGTCACTCTCCAGTCTGCTGTGAGTGAAAATATTGTGGTTATATTCTAACATCACTCTCTAGTCTGGTGTGGGTGAGTATATTGTGGTCATATTCTAACCTCACTCTCCAATCTTCTGTGAGTGAATATATTGTGGTTATAATCTAAGCTGACCCTCCAGTCTGGTCTGAGTGAATATATTACGGTTCTATTCTAACATCACTCTCCTGTCTGCTGTGAGTGAATGTACTGTGGTTATATTCTAACCTCTTTCTTCAGTCTGGTGTGAGTGAATATATTGTGGTTCAATTCTAACATCACTCTCCATTCTGCTGTGAGTGAATATATTGTGGTTTTATTCTAACCTACTCTTCAGTCTGTTGTGAGTGAATATATAGTGGTTATATTCTAACATCACTCTCCAGCCTGCTGTGAGTGAATATATTGTGGTTATATTCTAACCTCCCTCTCCAGTGTGGAGTGAGTGAGTATATTGTGGTTATATTCTTACCTCATTCTTCAGTCTGGTGTGAGTTCATATTTTGTGGTTATATTCTAACCTCCCTCTCCAGTCTGGTGTGGGTGAATACTGTATATTGTGGTTATATTCTAACCTCCCTATCCAGTCTGGTGTGGGTGAATACTGTATATTGTGGTTATATTCTAAGCTCCCTCTCCAGTCTGGTGTGAGCGAATATATTGTGGTTATATTCTAACCTCTCTCTCCAGTCTGGTGTGAGTGAATATATTGTGGTTATATTCTAACGTCACTCTCCAGTCTCGTGTCAGTGAATATATTGCGATCATATTCTAACATCACTCTCCAGTCTGGTGTGGGTGAGTATATTGTGGAAATATTCTAACCTGACTGTCCAGTCTGCTGTGAGTAAATGTACTGTGGTTATATTCTAATCTCAATCATCAGTCTGGTGTGAGTGAATATATTGCGGTTATATTCTAACCTCACTCTCCAATCTGGTCTAAGTGAATATATTGTGGTTATATTCTAACATCGCTCTCCAGTCTGCTGTGAGTGAATATATTGTGGTTATATTCTAACCTCACTCTCCAGTCTCGTGTGAGTGAATATATTTTGGTTATATTCTACCCCCACTCTCTACTCTGCTGTGAGTTAATATATTCTGGTTATATTCTAAACTCACTCTCCAGTCTGGTGCGAGTTAATATATTGTGGTAATATTCTAACATCACTTTCCAGCCTGCTGTGAGTGAATATATTGTGATTATATTCTAACCTCATTCTCCAGTCTGGTGTGAGTGAAAATATTGTGGTAATATTCTAATGTCACTGCCCAGTCTGGGGTGAGTGAATATATTGTGGTTATAATCTAACCTCACTCTCTAGTATGCTGTGAGTGAATATATTGCATTTAAATTCTAACGTCACTCTCCAGTCTGGTGTGAGTGAATATATTGTGGTTATATTCTAACCTCACTCTCCAGTTCTGGTGTGAGTGAAAATATCGTGGTAATATTCTAACGTCACTGTCCAGTCTGGTGTGAGTGAATATATTGTGGTTATATTCTAACCTCCTTCACCAGTCTGGTGTGAGTGAATATATTGTCGTTATATTCTAACCTCACTCTCCCATCTGCTGTGAGTGAATATATTTTGGTTATATTCTTACCTCACTCTTCAGTCTGGTGTGAATGAGAATGTTGTGGTAATATTCTAACGTCACTGTACAGTCTGGTGTGAATGAATATATTGTGGTTATATTCTAACCTCCTTTTGCAGTTTGGTGTGAGTGAATATATTGTGGTTATATTCTAACCTCACTCTCCAGTCTGGAGTGAGTGAATATATTGTGGTTATATTCTAACGTCACTCTCCAGTCTGGTGTCAGTGAATATATTGCGATTATATTCTAACACCGCTCTCCAGTCTGGTGTGGGTGAGTATATTGTGGATATATTCTAACCTGAATGTCCAGTCTGCTGTGAGTGAATGTACTGTGGTTATATTCTAATCTCAATCATCAGTCTGGTGTGAGTGAATATATTGCGGTTATATTCTAACGTCACTCTCCAATCTGGTCTAAGTGAATATATTGTGGTTATATTCTAACATCGCTCTCCAGTCTGCTGTAAGTGAATATATTGTGGTTATATTCTAACCTCACTCTCCAGTCTTGTGTGAGTGAATATATTGTGGTTATATTCTACCCTCACTCTCCACTCTGCTGTGAGTTAATATATTCTGGTTATATTCTTAACTCACTCTCCAGTCTGGTGTGAGTGAATATATTGTGGTTATATTCTAACCTCACTTTTCCGTCTGGTGGGAGTTAATATATTGTGGTAATATTCTAACATCACTCTGCAGCCTGCTGTGAGTGAAAATATTGTGGTTATATTCTAACCTCACTCTCCGGTCTGGTGTGAGCGAAAATATTGTGGTAATATTCTAACGTCACTGTCCAGTCTGGGGTGAGTGGATATATTGTGGTTATATTCTAATTTCCCTCTCCAGTCTGGTGTGAGTGAGTATATTGTGGTGATATTCTATCCTCCCTCTCCAGTCTGGTGAGAGTGAATATATTGTGGTTATATTCTAACCACACTCTCCAGTCTGGTGGGAGTGAAATTATTGTGGTAATATTCTAACCTCACTGTCCAGTCTGGTGTGAGTGAATATATTGTGTTTATATTCTAACCTCCCTCTCCAGTCTGGTGTGAGTGAATATATTGTGGTTATATTCTAACCTCCCTCTCCAGTCTGGTGTGAGTGAATATATTGTGGTTATATTCTAACCTCACTCTCCAGTCTGGTGGGAGTGAAAATATTGTGGTTATATTCTAACGTCACTGTCCAGTCTGGTGTGAGTGAATATATTGTGGTTTATATTCTAACCTCCCTCTCCAGTCTGGTGTGAGTGAATATATTATGGTTATATTGTAACCTCCCTCTCCAGTCTGGTGTGAGTGAATATATTGTGGTTCTAGTCTAACCTCACTCTCTAGTATGCTGTGAGTGAATATATTGCAGTTATATTCTAACGTCACTCTCCAGTCTGGTGTGAGTGAATATATTGTGGTTATATTCTAACCTCACTCTCCAGTCTGCTGTTAGTGAAAATATCGTGGTAATATTCTAACGTCACTGTCCAGTCTGGTGTGAGTGAATATATTGTGGTTATATTCTAACCTCCCTCACCAGTCTGGTGTGAGTGAATATATTGTGGTTATATTCTAACCTCACTCTCCCGTCTGCTGTGAGTGAATATATTTTGTTTATATTCTTACCTCACTCTTCAGTCTGGTGTGAATGAGAATGTTGTGGTAATATTCTAACGTCACTGTACAGTCTGGTGTGAGTGAATTTATTTTGGTTATATTCTAACCTCTTTCTGCAGTTTGGTGTGCGTGAATATATTGTGGTTATATTCTAACCTCACTCTCCATTCTGGTGTGATTCTGGTGTGATTGAATATATTAGTCTGGTTATATTATATTGCGGTTCTATTCTAACTCTCTAGTCTGGTGTGGATGACTCTTCATATTGTGGTTCTATTCTAACATCACTCTCCAGACTCACTCTCCAGTCTGGTGTGTATATTGTGAATGTACTGTGGTTATATTCTAACCTCACTCTCCAGTCTATTTTGTTTATGAGTATATTGTGGTTATATTCTAAAATCACTCTCCAGTCTGGTGTGGGTGAGTATATTGTGGTAATATTCTAACCTCATTCTACAGACTGCTGTGAGGGAATATATTGTGGTTAAATTCTAACCTCACTATCCACTCTGCTGTGAGTGAGTATATTTTGTTTATATTCTAAGTTTACTCTCCAGTCTGGAGTGAGTGAATATATTGTGGTCATATTCTTAGATCACTCTCTAGTCTGCTGTGAGTGAATATATTGTGATTATATTCTAACCACACTCTCCAGTCTGCTGTGAGTGAGTCTAATGTGGCTATATTCTAACCTCACTCTCCAGTCTGTTGTGAGTGAATATATTGTTGTTATATTCTAACCTCAATCTTCAGTCTGCTTTGAGTGAAAATATTGTGGTTATATTCTTATCTCACTGAAAGGAACGGGCATAGTCTCCAAATGCAGTTCAGCATCGGCAGGGCGTTTATTAGGATTAACAAAGCTCATGGTCAAGACAGAAATGGATCAATAGCCAGGCAAACAGAGAAATGCAGAATAGGCAGAATCGAAGTCAGGGGACAAACAAAATATCCAGTAACCTGAGAATCAGTCCGCACAAAGACAGTAACAAAGAGCGCTGAAACTAAGGGAATGCAAGGGGAAGGAAAAAGGGAGTTGGATGGGATAAGGGAGAACACAGGAGAAGCTAAACAGATTGGTACAAAATGGGAATCAGGGAGAACGAAGTACTAATCAAACAAACCGCAATCTCACAACGCAATACAAACAATCAATTACAAGACTTACGGGAGAATCACGAGAAACGAGCTTTCAACAATCACAATGAAAAAAAAAAAGCGCAGAAACGAGACTGACCAAGACGAGCTGTGGTAGAAACGAGTCGACAAGAAGCTGAGGGAAAAGTGGGTCTTATATACGCAAACAAATTAAGTGGAATCCCAGCTAAACACAGAACAGCTGTAGAGAGAGGTGGAACTAGAAAAGCAAGGACGGTGATAGGAGAGAGAGGGGAAACGGGTGGAGTCCTAACTCTAACTAAACACCCGTGCCTCAATAAACTATTCTCAGGTGCGGATAGCCAATGAGAACAGCGAGAGAGAAGGAGGTGGAAACACCCAACCGAAATTACAGGGAAGAGACTGTGATGAAAAAGACAAGACGCCACGAGACAGAAACGAGAGGAAGACACTGAAGACCAGAGACAGAGCAATCATCCAGAAACATACATGCTCTAAAACGAATAAATATAATAAATATATAAATAATTAGCAATACTAAAAAATAAAAAGAAACATACTAGGAATTAAAACCAGAAACTAACTAAAAACAAACATACAATTCACTGATCTCTAAAACTCACTCTCCAGTCTGGTGTGAGTGAACATATTGTGGTTATATTCTAACCTCACTCTCCAGTCTGGTGTGGGTGAATATATTGTGGTTATATACTAACATCACTCTCCAGTCTGCTGTGAGTGAATATTTTGTGGTTATATTCTAACCTCACTCTCCAGTCTGGTCTGAGTGAATATATTTTGGTAATATTCTTACCTAACTCTCCAGTCTGCTGTGAGTGAATATATTGTGGTTATAATCTAACCTCACTCTTCAGTCTGGTGTGAGTGAATATACTGTGGTTATATTCTAACATCACTCTCCTGTCAGGTATGGGTGAGTATATTGTGGTTATTTTCTACGCTCACACTTCAATCTAGTGTGAGTGAATATATTGTGGTTATATTCTAACCTCACTCTGCAGTATGGAGTGAGTGAAGATATTGTGCTTATATTCTAATCTCACTCTTCCATCTGGCGTGAGTGAATATATTGTGGTTATATTCTCACTTCCCTCTCCAGTCTGTTGTGTGTGAATATATTGCGGTTATATTCTAACATCACTCTCCAGTCTGGTGTGAGTGAATATATTGTGGTTATATTCTAACCACACTCTCCAGTCTGGTGTGAGTGAAAATATTGTGGTAATATTCTAGCGTCACTGTCCAGTCTGGGGTGAGTGAATATATTGTGGTTATACTCTAACCTCCCTCTCCAGTCTGGTGTGAGTGAGTATATTGTGGTTATATAATAACCTCCCTCTCCAGTCTGGTGTGAGTGAATATATTGTGGTTATATTCTAACCACACTCTCCAGTCTGTTGTGAGTGAAAATATTGTGGTAATATTCTAACGTCACTGTCCAGTCTTGTGGGAGTGAATATATTGTGGTTATATTCTAACCTCCCTCTCCAGTCTGGTTTGAATGAAGATATTGTGGTTATATTGTAACCTCCCTCTCCAGTCTGGTGTGAGTGAATATATTGTGGTTATAGTCTAACCTCACTCTCTAGTATGATGTGAGTGAATTAATTGCAGTTATATTCTAACGTCACTGTCCAGTCTGGTGTGAGTGAATATATTGTGGTTATATTCTAACCTCACTCTCCAGTCTGGTGTGAGTGAATATATTGTGGTTATATTCTAACCTCACTCACCAGTCTGGTGTGAGTGAATATATTGTGGTTATATTCTAATCTCCCTCACCAGTCTGGTGTGAGTGAATATATTGTGGTTATATTCTAACCTCACTCTCCCGTTTGCTGTGAGTGAATATATTTTGGTTATATTCTTACCTCACTCTTCAGTCTGGTGTGAATGAGAATGTTGTGGTAAGATTCTAACGTCACTGTACAGTCTGGTGTGAGTGAATATATTGTGGTTATATTCTAACCTCCCTCTGCAGTCTGGTGTGAGTGAATATATTGTGGTTATATTCTAACCTAACTCTCCATTCCGGTGTGAGTGAATATATTGCGGTTATATTCTAAACTCACTCTCCAGTCTGGTATGAGTGAATCTATTATGGTTATATTCTAACCTCACTCTTCAGTCTGCTGTGAGTGAATATATTGTTGTTATAATCTATCCTCACTCTTCAGTCTGGTGTGAGTGAATATATTGTGGTGATATTCCAACCTCACTCTCCAGTCTGCTGTGAGTGAATATATTGTGATTATGTTCTAACCTCACTCTTCAGTCTGGTGTGAGTGAATATATTGTGGTTATATTCTAATCTCACTCTCAAGTCTGCTGTGAGTGATTATATTGTGGTTAAATTCTAACCTCACTCTCCAGTCTGGTGTGAGTGAATATATTGTGGTTATATTCGAACCTCACTCTCCAGTCTTATGTGAGTGAATATTTTGTGGTTACATTCTAACCTCACTCTTCAGTCTTATGTGAGTGAATATTTTGTGGTAATATTCTAACCTCACTTCCCAGTCTGCTGTGAGTGAATATATTGTGGTTATATTCTAACATCACTCTCCAGTCTGGTGTGTGTGAGTATTTTGTCATTATATTCTTACCTCCCTCTCCAGGCTGTTGTGAGTGAATATATTGTGGTCATATTCTAACCTCACTCTCCAGTCTGGTGTGGGAGAGTATATTGTGGTTAAATTCTCATCTCACTCTTCAGTCTCGTGTGACTGAATATATTGTGGTTTTATTCTAAGCTCAAATCTTCAGTCTGGTGTGAGTGAGTATATTGTGGTTATATTCTAACCTCACTCTTCAGTCTGGTGTGAGTGAATATATTGTGGTTATATTCTAACATCAGTCTCCAGTCTGATGTGCGTGAGTATATTGTGGTTATATTCTAACCTCACTCTCCAGTCTGCTGTGACTGAATCTATTGTTGTTATATTCTTACCTCAATCTTCTGTCTGCTTTGAGTGAATATATTGTGGTTATATTCTTACCTCACTCCCCAGTCTGGTGTGAGTGAATATATTGTGGTTATATTCTAACTTCACTCTCCAGTCTGGTGTGAGTGAATATATTGTGGTTATATTATAACCTCACTCTCCAGTCTGGTCTGAGTGGATATATTTTGGTAATATTCTTACCTCACTCTCCAGTCTGCTGGGAGTGAATATATTGTGGTTTTAATCTAACCTCACTCTTCAGTCTGGTGTGAGTGAATATATTGTGGTTATATTATAACATCACTCTCCTGTCAGGTATGGGTGAGTATATTGTGGTTATTTTCTACCCTCACTCTTCAATCTAGTGGGAGTGAATATATTGTGGTTATATTCTAACCTCACTCTGCAGTATGGAGTGAGTGAATATATTGTGCTTATATTCTAATCTCACTCTTCCATCTGGCGTGAGTGAATATATTGTGGTTATATTCTCACTTCCCTCTCCAGTCTGGTGTGTGTGAATATATTGCGGTTATATTCTAACATCACTCTCCAGTCTGGTGTGAGTGAATATATTGTGGTTATATTCTAACCACACTCTCAAGTCTGGTGTGAGTGAAAATATTGTGGTAATATTCTAACGTCACTGTCGAGTCTGGGGTGAATGAATATCTTGAGGTTATATTCTAACCTCCCTCTCCAGTCTGGCGTGAGTGAGTATATTGTGGTTATATTCTAACCTCCCTCTCCACTCTGGTGTGAGTGAATATATTGTGGTAATATTCTAACGTCACTGTCCAGTCTGGTGTGAGTGAATATATTGTTGTTATATTCTAACCTCCCTCTCCAGTCTGGTGTGAATGAATATATTGTGGTTATATTGTAACCTCCCTCTCCAGTCTGGTGTGAGTGAATATATTGTGGTTATAGTCTAACCTCACTCTCTAGTATGCTGTGAGTGAATATATTGCAGTTATATTCTAACGTCACTCTCCAGTCTGGTGTGAGTGAATATATTGTGGTTATATTTTAACCTCACTCTCCAGTCTGGTGTGAGTGAAAATATTGTGGTAATATTCTAATGTCACTGT
The DNA here is from genome assembly GCA_029692085.1 of Gymnothorax javanicus. Classification (NCBI taxonomy): domain Eukaryota; kingdom Metazoa; phylum Chordata; class Actinopteri; order Anguilliformes; family Muraenidae; genus Gymnothorax; species Gymnothorax javanicus. Next base: position 13,396,250 of record CM056202.1, on the reverse strand, counting down.
CCAGTCTGGTGTGAGTGAATATATTGTGGTTATATTCTAACCTCCCTCACCAGTCTGGTGTGAGTGAATATATTGTGGTTATATTCTAACCTCACTCTCCCGTTTGCACTGAGTGAATATATTTTGGTTATATTCTTACCTCACTCTTCAGACTGGTGTTAATGAGAATGTTGTGGTAATATTCTAACATCACTGTACAGTCTGGTGTGAGTGAATATATTTTGGTTATATTCTAACCTCCCTCTGCAGTCTGGTGTGAGTGAATATATTGTGGTTATATTCTAACCTAACTCTCCATTCTGGTGTGAGTGAATATATTGTGGTTATATTCTAACCTCACTCTCCAGTCTGGTGTGAGTGAATATATTGTGGTTATATTCTAACCTCACTCTCCAGTCTGGTGTGAGTGACTATAATATGGTTATATTCTAAGCTTGATTTACAGTCTGGTGTGAGTGAATATATTGTGGTTATATTCTAACCTCACTCTCCAGTCTGCTGTGAGGGAAAATATTTTGGTTATATTCTAACCTCACTCTCCAATCATCTGTGAGTAAATATATTGTGGTAATAATCTAAGCTGACTCTCCAGTCTGGTCTCAGTGAATATATTGCGGTTCTATTCTAACATCACTCTCCATTCTGCTGTGATTGAATCTACGGTGGTTATATTCTTACCTCACTCTTCAGTCTGCTGTGAGTGAATATATTGTGGTTACATTCCAACCTCACTCTCCAGTTTGGTGTGAGTGAATATATTGTGATTATGTTCTAACCTCACTCTTCAGTCTGGTGTGAGTGAATATTTTGTGATTATATTCTAACGTCACTCTCAAGTCTGCTGTGAGTGATTATATTGTGGTTAAATTTTCACCTCACTCTCCAGTCTGTTGTGAGTGAATATATTGTGGTTATATTATAACGTCACTCTCAAGTCTGCTGTGAGGGAATATATTGTGGTTAAATTCTCATCTCACTCTCCTGTCTGGTGTGAGTGAATATATTGTGGTTATATTCGAACCTCACTCTCCAATCTTATGTGAGTGAATATTTTGTGGTTACATTCTAATCTCACTCTTCAGTCTTATGTGAGTGAATAGTTTCTGGTTATATTCTAACCTCACTCCCCAGTCTGCTGTGAGTGCATATATTGTGGTTATATTCTAACATCACTCTCCAGTCGTGTGTGTGAGTATATTGTTGTTATATTCTTACCTCCCTCTCCTGGCTGTTGTGAGTGAATATATTGTGGTTATATATTAACATCACTCTCCAGTCTGGTGTGAGTGAATATATTGTGGTTATATTCTAACCTCACTCTCCAGTCTGGTGTGGGAGAGTATATTGTGGTTAAATTCTCACCTCACTCTTCAGTCTGGTGTGACTGAATATATTGTGGTTTTATTCTAAGCTCAAATCTTCATTCTGGTGTGAGTGAGTATATTGTGGTTATATTGTATCCTCACTCTTCAGTCTGGTGTGAGTGAATATATTGTGGTTATATTCTAACATCAGTTTCCAGTCTGGTTTGAGTGAATATATTGTGTTTATATTCTAAACTCACTCTCCAGTCTGGTGTGAGTGAATATATTGTGGTTATATTCTAACCTCACTCTCCAGTCTGCTGTGAGCGAAAATATTGTGGTTATATTCTAACATCACTCTCCAATCTTCTGTGAGTGAATATATTGCGGTTCTATTCTAACATCACTCTCCAGACTGCCGTGAGTGAATGTACTGTGGTTATATTCTAACCTCACTCTTCAGTCTGGTGTGAGTGAATATATTGTGGTTATATTCTAAAATCACTCTCCAGTCTGATGTGGGTGAGTATATTGTGGTCATATTCTAACCTCACTCTCCAGTCTGTTGTGATTGAATATATTGTTATATTCTAACCTCAATCTTCAGTCTGCTTTGAGTGAAAATATTGTGGTTATATTCTTATCTCACTGAAAGGAACGGGCATAGACTCCAAATGCAGTTCAGCATCGGCAGGGCGTTTATTAGGATTAACAATGCTCATGGTCAAGACAGAAATGGATGAATAGCCAGGCAAACAGAAAAATGCAGAATAGGCAGATTCGAAGTCAGGGGACAAACAAAATATCCAGTAACCAGAGAATCAGTCCGCACAAAGACAGTAACAAAGAGCGCTGAAACTAAGGGAATGCAAGGGGAAGGAAAAAGGGAGTTGGATGGGATAAGGGAGAACACAGGAGAAACTAAACAGATTGGTACAAAATGGGAATCAGGGAGAACGAAGTACTAATCAAACAAACCGCAATCTCACAACGCAATACAAACAATCAATTACAAGACTTACGGGAGAATCACGAGAAACGAGCTTTCAACAATCACAATGAGAAAAAAAGCGCAGAAACGAGACTGACCTAGACGAGCTGTGGTAGAAACGAGTCGACAAGAAGCTGAGGGAAAAGTGGGTCTTATATACGCAAACAAATTAAGTGGAATCCCAGCTAAACACAGAACAGCTGTAGTGAGGTGGAACTAGAAAAGCAAGGACGGTGATAGGAGAGAGAGGGGAAACGGGTGGAGTACTAACTCTAATCTAATCTAAACACCCGTGCCTCAATAAACTATTCTCAGGTGCGGATAGCCAATGAGAACAGCGAGAGAGAAGGAGGTGGAAACACCCAACCGAAATTACAGGGAAGAGACTGTGATGAAAAAGACAAGACGCCACGAGACAGAAACGAGAGGAAGACACTGAAGACCAGAGACAGAGCAATCATCCAGAAACATACATGCTCTAAAAAGAATAAATATAATAAATATATAAATAATTAGCAATACAAAAAACTAACAAGAAACATACTAGGAATTAAAACCAGAAACTAACTAAAAACAAACATACAATTCACTGATCTCTAAAACTCACTCTCCAGTCTGGTGTGGGTGAATATATTGTGGTTATATTCTAACCTCACTCTCCAGTCTGGTCTGAGTGAATATATTTTGGTAATATTCTTACCTCACTCTCCAGTCTCCTGTGAGTGAATATATTGTGGTTATAATCTAACCTCACTCTTCAGTCTGGTGTGAGTGAATATACTGTGGTTATATTCTAACATCACTCTCCTGTCAGGTATGGGTGAGTATATTGTGGTTATTTTCTACGCTCACACTTCAATCTAGTGTGAGTGAATATATTGTGGTTATATTCTAACCTCACTCTGCAGTATGGAGTGAGTGAAGATATTGTGCTTATATTCTAATCTCACTCTTCCATCTGGCGTGAGTGAATATATTGTGGTTATATTCTCACTTGCCTCTCCAGTCTGTTGTGTGTGAATATATTGCGGTTATATTCTAACATCACTCTCCAGTCTGGTGTGAGTGAATATATTGTGGTTATATTCTAACCACACTCTCCAGTCTGGTGTGAGTGAAAATATTGTGGTAATATTCTAACGTCACTGTCCAGTCTGGGGTGAGTGAATATATTGTGGTTATACTCTAACCTCCCTCTCCAGTCTGGTGTGAGTGAGTATCTTGTGGTTATATAATAACCTCCCTCTCCAGTCTGGTGTGAGTGAATATATTGTGGTTATATTCTAACCACACACTCCAGTCTGGTGTGAGTGAAAATATTGTGGTAATATTCTAACGTCACTGTCCAGTCTTGTGTGAGTGAATATATTGTGGTTATATTCTAACCTCCCTCTCCAGTCTGGTTTGAATGAATATATTGTGGTTATATTATAACCTCCCTCTCCAGTCTGGTGTGAGTGAATATATTGTGGTGATAGTCTAACCTCACTCTCTAGTATGATGTGAGTGAATATATTGCAGTTATATTCTAACGTCACTCTCCCGTCTGGTGTGAGTGAATATATTGTGGTTATATTCTAACCTCACTCTCCAGTCTGGTGTGAGTGAAAATATTGTGGTAATATTCTAACGTCACTGTCCAGTCTGGTGTGAGTGAATATATTGTGGTTATATTCTAACCTCCCTCTCCAGTCTGGTTTGAATGAATATATTGTGGTTATATTATAACCTCCCTCTCCAGTCTGGTGTGAGTGAATATATTGTGGTTATAGTCTAACCTCACTCTCTAGTATGATGTGAGTGAATATATTGCAGTTATATTCTAACGTCACTCTCCCGTCTGGTGTGAGTGAATATATTGTGGTTATATTCTAACCTCACTCTCCAGTCTGGTGTGAGTGAAAATATCGTGGTAATATTCTAACGTCACTGTCCAGTCTGGTGTGAGTGAATATATTGTGGTTATATTCTAACCTCCCTCACCAGTCTGGTGTGAGTGAATATATTGTGGTTATATTCTAACCTCACTCTCCCGTTTGCTGTGAGTGAATATATTTTGGTTATATTCTACTTCACTCTTCAGTCTGGTGTGAATGAGAATGTTGTGGTAATATTCTAACGTCACTGTACAGTCTGGTGTGAGTGAATATATTGTGGTTATATTCTAACCTCCCTCTGCAGTCTGGTGTGAGTGAATATATTGTGGTTATATTCTAACCTAACTCTACATTCTGGTGTGAGTGAATATATTGCGGTTATATTCTAACCTCACTCTCCAGTCTGGTATGAGTGAATCTATTATGGTTATATTCTAACACTCACTCTTCAATCTGGTGTGAGTGAATATATTGTGCTTATATTCTAACCTCACTCTCCAGTCTGCTGTGAGTGAAAATATTGTGGTTATATTCTAACATCACTCTCTAGTCTAGTGTGAGTGAATATATTGCGGTTCTATTCTGACATCACTCTCCATTCTGCTGTGATTATATGTACGGTGGTTATATTCTAACCTCACTCTTCAGTCTGGTGTGAGTGAATATATTGTGGTTATAATCTTACATCACTCTCCAGTCTGGTGTGGGTGAATATATTGTGGTTATATTCTAACATCAGTCTTCAGTCTGGTGTGAGTGAATATATTGTGGTTATATTCTAACATCAGTCTTCAGTCTGGTGTGAGTGAATATATTGTGGTTATATTCTAACATCACTCTTCAGTCTGGTGTGAGTGAATATATTGTGGTTATATTCTAACATCACTCTTCAGTCTGGTGTGAGTGAATATATTGTGGTTATATTCTAACATCACTCTTCAGTCTGGTGTGAGTGAATATATTGTGATTATGTTCTAACCTCACTCTTCAGTCTGGTGTGAGTGAATATATTGTGTTTATATTCTAATGTCACTCTCAAGTCTGCTGTGAGTGATTATATTGTGGTTATATTCCAACCTCACTCTCCAGTCTGCTGTGAGTGAATATATTGTGATTATGTTCTAACCTCACTCTTCAGTCTGGTGTGAGTGAATATATTGTGTTTATATTCTAACGTCACTCTCAAGTCTGCTGTGAGGGAATATATTGTGGTAAAATTCTCATCTCACTCTCCAGTCTGGTGTGAGTGAATATATTGTGGTTATATTCGAACCTCACTCTCCAGTCTTATGTGAGTGAATATTTTGTGGTTACATTCTAACCTCACTCTTCAGTCTTATGTGAGTGAATATCTTGTGGTTTATTCTAACCTCACTTCCCAGTCTGCTGTGAGTGAATATATTGTGGTTATATTCTAACATCACTCTCCAGTCTGGTGTGTGTGAGTATATTGTCGTTATATTCTTACCTCCCTCTCCAGGCTGTTGTGAGTGAATATATTGTGGTCATATTCTAACCTCACTCTCCAGTCTGGTGTGGGAGAGTATATTGTGGTTAAATTCTCACCTCACTCTTCAGTCTCGTGTGACTGAATATATTGTGGTTTTATTCTAACATCAGTCTCCAGTCTGATGTGCGTGAGTATATTGTGGTTATATTCTAACTTCACTCTCCAGTCTGGTGTGACTGAATCTATTGTTGTTATATTCTAACCTCAATCTTCAGTCTGCTTTGAGTGAATATATTGTGGTTATATTCTTACCTCACTCCCCAGTCTGGTGTGAGTGAATATATTGTGGTTATATTCTTACCTCACTCCCCAGTCTGGTGTGAGTGAATATATTGTGGTTATATTCTAACCTCACTCTCCAGTCTGGTGTGAGTGAATATATTGTGGTTATATTATAACCTCACTCTCCAGTCTGGTCTGAGTGGATATATTTTGGTAATATTCTTACCTCACTCTCCAGTCTGCTGGGAGTGAATATATTGTGGTTTTAATCTAACCTCACTCTTCAGTCTGGTGTGAGTGAATATATTGTGGTTATATTATAACATCACTCTCCTGTCAGGTATGGGTGAGTATATTGTGGTTATTTTCTACCCTCACTCTTCAATCTAGTGGGAGTGAATATATTGTGGTTATATTCTAACCTCACTCTGCAGTATGGAGTGAGTGAATATATTGTGCTTCTATTCTAATCTCACTCTTCCATCTGGCGTTAGTGAATATATTGTGGTTATATTCTCACTTCCCTCTCCAGTCTGGTGTGTGTGAATATATTGCGGTTATATTCTAACATCACTCTCCAGTCTGGTGTGAGTGAATATATCGTGGTTTATATTCTAACCACACTCTCAAGTCTGGTGTGAGTGAAAATATTGTGGTAATATTCTAACGTCACTGTCGAGTCTGGGGTGGATGAATATATTGAGGTTATATTCTAACCTCCCTCTCCAGTCTGGTGTGAGTGAGTATATTGTGGTTATATTCTAACCTCCCTCTCCACTCTGGTGTGAGTGAATATATTGTGGTAATATTCTAACGTCACTGTCCAGTCTGGTGTGAGTGAATATATTGTTGTTATATTCTAACCTCCCTCTCCAGTCTGGTGTGAATGAATATATTGTGGTTATATTGTAACCTCCCTCTCCAGTCTGGTGTGAGTGAATATATTGTGGTTATAATCTAACCTCACTCTCTAGTATGCTGTGAATGAATTGTTAAAAATCAGTGATTTGTATGCTTGTTTTTAGTTTCTAGTTTTTAGTATTGCTATTATTTATTTATTTATTTATTATATTTATTCATTAGAGCATGTGTGTTTCTGGATGATTGCTCCGTCTCTGGTCTTCAGTGTTTTCCTCCCGTTTCTGTCTCATGGCATCTTGTCTTTTTCATCACACTCTCTTCCCTGTAATTTCGGTTTGGTAATTCCTCTTCCTTCTCTCTTGCTGTTCTGATTGGACTATCCACACTTAGAGCAGTTCAGTTAGGCATGGGTGATTAGTTAGTTCAAAGTTAGGATCCCACCTACTTCCGCTCTCTCTCTCCTATCACCGTCCTTGCTTTTCTAGATCCGCCTCTCCTCTCACCTGTTCTGAGTTTAGCTGGGCCTCCACTTAATTTGTTTGTGTTTAAAAGACCCACTTTCCCGTAGTTTCTTGTCGACTCGTTTCTACCACAGCTCGTTCTTGGTCAGTCTCTGCTTTCTGCGCTTATTCTGCTCGTTTCGATTGTTGGAAAGCTCGTTTTTGTGATTCTCCGTAAGTTTTGTATTTGATTGTTTGTATTATGCGTTGAGATTGCTATTTGAGTGATTAGTACTTCGTTCTCCCTAATTCCCATTTTGTATCCATCTGTTTAGTTTCTCCTGTGTTCTCCCTTGTCCCATCCAACTCCCTTTTTCCTTCCCCTTCCATTCCCTTAGTTTCAACCCTCTTTGTTACTGTCTTTGTGCGGATTGATTATTCTGGTTACTGGATCTTTTTGCTTGTCCCCTGACTTCGATTCTGCCCATCCTGCATATCTCTGTTTGCCTGGCTATTGATCCATTTCTGTCTTGACCATGAGCTTTGTGAATCCCAATAAACGCCCTGCCGATGCTGAACTGCATTTGGAGTCTATGCCCGTTCCTTTCATGAATATATTGCAGTTATATTCTAACGTCACTCTCCAGTCTGGTGTGAGTGAATATATTGTGGTTATATTCTAACGTCACTCTCCAGTCTGGTATGAGTGAATATATTGTGGTTATATTCTAACGTCACTCTCCAGTCTGCTGTGAGTGAATATTTTGTGGTTATATTCTAACCTCACTCTCCAGTCTGCTGTGAGTGAATATATTGTGCTTATAATCTAATCTCACTCTTCCTTCTGTCGTGAGTGAATATATTGTGGTTACATTCTCACTTCCCTCTCCAGTCTGGTGTGTGTGAATATATTGCGGTTATATTCTAACCACACTCTCCAGTCTGTGAGTGAAAATATTGTGGTAATATTCTAACGTCACTGTCCAGTCTGGGGTGAGTGAATATATTGTTATATTCTAACCTCCCTCATCAGTCTGGTGTGAGTGAATATATTGTGGTAATATTCTCACCTCACTCTCCCGTTTGCTGTGAGTGAATATATATTTTGGTTATATTCTTACCTCACTCTTCAGTCTGGTGTGAATGAGAATGTTGTGGTAATATTCTAACGTCACTGTACAGTCTGGTGTGAGTGAATATATTGGGTTATATTCTAACCTCCCTCTGCAGTCTGGTGTGAGTGAATATATTGTGGTTATATTCTAACCTCACTCTCCATTCTGGTGTGAGTGAATATATTGCGGTTATATTCTAACCTCACTCTCCAGTCTGGTGTGAGTGAATATATTATGGTTCTATTCTAACATCACTCTCCATTCTGCTGTGAGTGAATGTACTGTGGTTATATTCTAACCTCACTCTTCAGTCTGGTGTGAGTGAATATATTATGGTTATAATCTAACATCACTCTCCAGTCTGGTGTGGGTGAGTATATTTTGGTTATGTTTCGAGTCATGGTCACAGATGGAGCAACAACTCCGAACAGCGACTGCACGCAATACAGGCAATACAGGAAAACAACAGAGTCAGGAGAAAAGCTGAGTGATAAACTTTCTCACAAACTCTGTAATAGTTCAGAGAAAAAAAAAAAAAAAGGCTCTAAGAAAATGGTTAGAATGGGGAAAAAGCGACAAACCAAGCGACAAACCAAGCTCGCCGGATCTTACAACAATTGTGGAGACCCTCGAAGAATTGAGAAATGAAATGAGGGAGAAGCTGGACCAGCTTTTGAAGGAAAACGGTGATCTCAAAAAAAAGGAGATTGCCAAGAAAGACGCACAGATTTAATCTTTATCAAGCAAACTGGAGGAGCTGGAGCAACAAGAGAAACGTAATGATGTAATCCTGACAGGGCTCAAAATCAAACCCAGGAGTTATGCCAGGGCAGCAGCGAAGGACGACGATGGAGGCGAGGAGGACAATAAATCTGTGGAAATGCAGGTGATGGAATTCCTTCGACCAAAAGTAGTTTCTCTGGACCCCAGCAATGTGGATTCATGTTATCTGCTACCGAAAAGGAGTGGAAGCGGAGACCAGAATGCAGCAAAGGCCGTGTTACTACGACTTACAAGCAACAAGCACAAAATCTCTCTGTTGAAGCAAGGGAAAAATCTCAAAGGATCCAATGTTTTCATAAATGAAAACCTCACCAGGCACAATGCAACCATCGCATGGAAAGCTCGTCAACTAAAGAAAGCGGGAAGATACACGGCACTTGGACGGCTAACTGCAGAATTTTCATCAAACCAAATGGGTCACCGGAAACTACCAGACCGGTGCTGATCAAGATGATGCGGGATCTGGAGAGTTTTGACCACTGAGGCAGGTTAAAATCCCTGACAAATCTCTATGAGCAGTTATCTGATAAACCAAACTGTAGATCAGGAAACTGGCTTTTCAACAACAAGTCACCAAAACTCAGGAATAGACCCTAATGAAGAAATTGATCCGACAACCATTTTTTCTACAACGTAAACAAACGCATGCGGATACTTTACTTTAGACAAATTTAACAAGAACATTTAAATGGAAGGGAGTTTGTCCATTATCCACTTCAATAGTAGGAGTCTATATGCAAACTTTGACCAAATAAAGGAATACCTTCTGTCATTTGCTAATCCGTTCAACATCATCGCACTATCGGAAACTTGGATTAAAGAAGAAAAGGGCAAGGACTTCTACATGGAGGGTTACAACTTCGTGTATAAGAGCAGACTGAATAAAGCTGGTGGGGGTGTTGGACTATTTATTGATGAGGCCATAAACTTCCAGGTACTAGAATGCAAATCAATTGTTGTGGAAAATGTAATGGAATGCCTTACAATTGAGATTCCTAGGTTGAAAGGTAAAAATACGGTTATTTGTTGTGTGTACAGAGCACCGGATTCGCAAATTGATGTTTTTAGTAAATGTATGGGTGAATTTCTTGTCAATATGAACCAGAAAAATGTTTTTATGTGTGGGGACTTTAATATTGACTTGATAAACCCAAATAATAGCTCTATAATAGAGGAGTATATTGACACCATGTATGCCATGGGTATGCAACCATTAATCACAAAACCAAGCAGGATTACTAGACACAGTGCCACCTTGATAGATAATGTGTATACTAATGTATTAGATTCTGAAATATTTAGTGGCATTATGATAAATGATATTACTGATCATCTACCAGTTTTTGCTATTTGTAACTGCAAATTAGATATAAGGGACCAGGCTAGATTGAAAACCCTGGAACACACAGAAATCAGAATTAAAAGCAAAAAAAGGCTAAAGAAACTAGAATCAGATATGTTGAAACAGAATTGGGATCATGTATTAACAGAAAGATCCAAATAGAGCCTATGAGGCTTTTCTATGGACAGTAAACTCCCTGTATGATAAACACTGTCTAGTCAAAATAACGAACAAACTGAAGCAAAACAAAGAGAGGAAACCTTGGGTTTCAAAAGTACTGGCAAATGCCTGTAAGAAGAAAAAATATTGTATAAAAAGTTTCTGAGAGAAAGAACTGAGAAAGCAGAAATTAGGTACAAAAAATTACAGAAACAAAATGACAAATTTACTAAGGAAACATAAAAAGAGTATGATGAAAAGCTTTTATTAGAAAATAAACATTACACCAGAAATCTCTGGAATATAATAAAGAACGTCTCTGGGAGGACACCTGAGGAGGGAGTACCCTGCATTCTTTAATATAAATGGCAAAAAGGTAGAGGACAAGGAATTGGTTGTGGAGAATTTTAACAGTTATTTTGTGAATGTTGGGCCAGAACTAGCAAAGGGTATTAAATCCTCACACCTAAGATGGGACTACCTTGACAAGGATGAGGAAATCCAAGACACAATGACACTAACTCCTGCTACCGAATCTGAAATTAGATCAATTCTGAAAAATTGTACAGCTAAGACATCTGTTGATGTAAACCAATTAGATATGAAATTACTGAAAACACTAACTAACGCAATTGTAACTCCACTTACGCATATATGCAATCTATCCTTCTCCTGCAGAGTGTTTCCAGATAAAATGAAGATAGCGAAAGTTATCCCTCTCTACAAAAGCGGGGATAAATATGATTTCTCAAACTATCGTCCTGTCTCGATTTTACCTCAATGCTCGAAGGTCCTAGAAAAGCTCTTCAATGACAGATTGGACAAGTACATTGATAAACACAAACTACTGTGTGACAGCCAGTATGGTTTCAGGAAAAAGCATTCGACAGCACTAGCCCAAACAGAATTTATTGAAATGATTAAAGATTCACTAGATTCAAACTTATATTCTATAGGCATATTTATTGATCTGAAGAAAGCATTCGACACTATAAATCACGATATATTGATTGAAAAACTTTACAAATATGGATTAAGAGGGACCGCATTAAAATGGATCAAAAATTACTTAACAAGTAGGATGCAATTTGTGCAGATGGGCAATAGCAAATCGAATTGCTTGGACATTACCTGTGGAATTCCTCAGGGCTCGGTCATAGGTCCCAAGTTGTTCATAATTTACATAAATGACATTGTTCAGGTGTCCGATATCCTAAAACTAATTTTATTCGCAGACGACACGACTATTTTTTGCTCAGGTGTCGATCTCAAGCAATTGGCAAAAGTGGTTAATAAAGAAATGTCTAAACTTCACACGTGGTTTAATGTAAACAAATTATCATTAAATCTTACAAAGACCAAATTTATGATATTTGGGAAAAAAGGCCTAAAGGACGACATAGACTTAAAAGTAAATGGTACCAGCATTGAAAGGGTAAACGAATATAAAGTCATGGGAGTTATGTTAGATAATCTCTTAAGCTGGAAACCACATGTAAACTTGGTTCAAAGAAAGTTAGCTAAAAGCGTGTCTATTCTCTGGAAAATGCAAAAATTATTAAAATACAAGTCCCTTAAAATAATCTATTCAGCACTCATAGCACCCCACTTACACTACTGCGCTGAAGTATGGGGACACACTTATAATAATACAATAGAATCATTGTTTAAACTCCAAAAAAAGGCCCTCAGAATTATTCATAACGTTCCCTATGGAACTCATACAAACGATTTGTTTATTAAGGCAAAGTTTCTTAAATTGCAGGATATAATAAAATTCAACTCCTTGCAAATTGTATATTTAGGATACCACAAAGAATTGCCAAGAAATATACAATGCCTATTTCTCCAGCGTGAATGCCTTCATGACCTAAGAGGCAGAATGTTGTTGCATACTAGAAGGGTCAGATCGAATCGGAGTGAGCACTCCTTATCGGTGGCTGGAGTCAGTGCATGGAACATTCTTGAACACAATATCAGAAGGGCAGACAATTTGAAAGACTTTAAGTATCTTCTGAAATGTGCATGTTTGAATAACTATGTGTTATGATTCTAATCTGTTCTGTCATGATTCTGCCATGTTTGTTATGATTCTGCCACTCCCTGTTATGTTTATGATTATGTCTGTTAGGTTTTGCCATGTTCGGTTTCGTTTTTGTACTTTGCCATGTTTTCGTTTTTGCCATTCCCAATCCACTATTCTGTTAGATTCCGGTCCATGTCTTTGTTCATGCCCTGCATTGCACTTTGTCTCCCCTGTCTGGTCTCTTAAGTTACAGCTTCTCCCCAGTCCTGCGTGTCACATGCTTAGGTGATTTCATGGTTTCTGGGTTTCAAACATTCCTTCCAATCTCGTTTGCTTCCTTCGCCTCTCTTTTCTATATTACTAACCAATACTAACAGTTTGTTGTTTTCGTTAAAGTTACTAACCCAAACTAATATTGTATATAATACTAACTTACTAACGAGCACTAGGGATTGTATAGCTGCACTTACTAATTGATTAACAAGCTCTCCTTTTCGCCCTGTTCTAGTCTCCGCCTCTTGCCTGCACTTAGTCTTTGCTGCAATTCAGCAGATCCTCTGCACCTGCTCCACTCTGTCCTGCCTCTCATTATCTGTGCACATTAGAACTCCCTAACCGGAGCTGTATGTTTTGTCATAGGTTGTCTCGTGTTCCCTGTCCGCGTTTTGGCTTTTTTTTTTGCCAATTTCATGTGATTAGGTTCTCCTCATGTTCCCTCCTTTGTAATTAGTCTGATCCTCATCACCTGATGCTAATCATAGCATGTGACTTCCCTTGAGTGTATTTAAGCTGTCTTCTCACTGCAGTTCCCCGTCAGAACGTTTCCTCTTGCTTACCTGTGCTGCTATCTTTTGCCTTGTATTCATAGTGTTAATCTTCTGACTGGACCGCCCGACTTACGATTTTTGGCTCTGCTCTTTTGTACTTTTGTCTGCATCTGTTTTCGAACCCTTTTTTGCCCGACTACGAATTTTGTGTTTGCTGCCCTGGTAACGGTTTGGATTTCGCCCTCTGGATTTTGGCTTTGCTTCTCTGACAAACCTGTGCCTGTGTAACTGAACCTATTTTTGCCTGACCACGAGTACTGTGTTTACTGCCCTGGTTTTTGATTCTGTTTTTGCCCTCCTGGATTGTGATTTTTGGCTTGTGGACTCTGTACCTTTTGCCTTCTGCCCTGCGGGGGTTACCCCCCTCATTCAATAAAGCCACTTTTACTGCAATCCTGTGTTCTCGCAACTGGTTCCAGAACGAAACCTCACAGTATGAACTTATCCAACAAAATGGCATTGGATAAATTAAACAGAACCATAACGGGCATAAACAATAGGGGTTGTTTATCGACACTCAGCTATATTGTGGTTAAAACTCTTCATGACTGTCATAAATCTCTATGATTTTATGTTGTGACGTTTAAATCGTAGTGTAAATAGATACTCAGCTCTGTTGTGATTTATAAATCTTTATGATATCTTACCCATAATCAAACTGTTTTCTGGGGAGTTGGGGCGGGACTTTGACAAGCGATTTCACTTCTCCATGACCCTTCGGGTCATGATACATGTTGTGTTGAAATTGTCATGGAATGACTGTACAATCATGCCGAAATGAAAAAACAAAAATAAAAAATATGTTCTAAAATCACTCTCCAGTCTGGTGTGGGTGAGTATATTGTGGTAATATTCTAACCTCATTCTACAGACTGCTGTGAGGGAATATATTGTGGTTAAATTCTGACCCTACTATCCAGTGTGCTGTGAGTGAATATATTGTGGTTATATTCTAAGTTTACTCTCCAGTCTGGTGTGAGTGAATATATTGTGGTTATATTCTAACCTCATTCTTCAGTCTGCTGTGAGTGAGTATATTGTGGTAATATTCAAACCTCTCTCTCCAGTCTGCTGTGAGTGAGTATATTGTGGTTATATTCTAAACTCAGTCACCAGTCTGGTGTGAGTGAATATATTGTGGTTAAATACTCACCTCCCTCTCCAGTCTGGAGTGAGTGAATATATTGTGGTTATATTGTCACCTCCCTCTTCAGTCTGGTGTGAGTTAATATATTGTGGTTATATTCTAACCTCACTCTTCAGTCTGGAGTGAGTGAATATATTGTGATATTCTAACCTCACTCTTCAGTCTGGTGTGAGTGAATATATTGTGGTTAAATACTCACCTCCCTCTCCAGTCTGGAGTGAGTGAATATATTGTGGTTATATTGTCACCTCCCTCTTCAGTCTGGTGTGAGTTAATATATTGTGGTTATATTCTAACCTCCCTCTCCAGTCTGGAGTCAGTGAATATATTGTGGTTTTATTCTAACCCAACTCTCCTGTCTGGAGTGAGTGAATATATTGTGCTTATATTCTAATCTCACTCTTCAGTCTTGTGTGATTGCATATATTGTGGTTATATTCTAACCTCCCTTTCCAGTCTGGAGTGAGCGAATATATTGTGGTTATATTCTAACCTCACTCTTCAGTCTGGTGTGAGTGAATATATTGTGGTTATATTCTAACCTCCCTCTCCAGTCTGGAGTGAGTGAATATATGGTGGTGATATTCTAACATCACTCTCCAATCTGGTGCGAGTGAATATATTGTGATTATATTCTAACCTCCCTCTCCAGTCTGGTGTGAGTGCATATATTGTGGTTATATTCGAACCTCTCTCTCCAGTCTGGTGTGAGTGAATATATTGTGGTTAAATTCTCAACTCACTCTCCATTCTGCTGTGAGTGAGTATATTGTGGTTATATTCTAACCTCTCTCTCCAGTCTGCTGTGAGTGAGTATATTGTGGTTATATTCTAAACTCAGTCACCAGTCTGCTGTGAGTCAATATATTGTGGTAACATTCTAACCTCAATCTTCAGTCTGGTGTGAGTTAATATATTGTGATTACATTCTAACCTCACTCTCCAGTTTGGTGTGAGTGAATATATTGTGGTTATATTCTAACCTCCCTCTCCAGTCTGGAGTGAGTGAATATATTGTGGTGATATTCTAACCTCACTCTTCAGTCTGGTGTGAGTGAATATATTGTGGTTAAATTCTCACCTCCCTCTCCAGTCTGGAGTGAGTGAATATATTGTGGTTATATTCTCACCTCCCTCTTCAGTCTGGTGTGAGTTAATATATAGTGGTTATATTCTAACCTCCCTCTCCAGTCTGGAGTCAGTGAATATATTGTGGTTTTATTCTAACCCCACTCTCCTGTCTGGAGTGAGTGAATATATTGTGGTTATATTCTAACCTCACTCTTCAGTCTGGTGTGAGTGAATATATTGTGGTTATATTCTAAACTCCCTCTCCAGTCTGGAGTGAGTGAATATATGGTGGTGATATTCTAACATCACTCTCCAATCTGGTGCGAGTGAATATATTGTGGTTATATTGTAACCACCCTCTCCAGTCTGGTGTGAGTGCATATATTGTGGTTATATTCTAACCTCCCTCTCCAGTCTGGTGTGAGTGAAAATATTGTGGGTATATTCTAACCTCACTCTTCAGTCTGGTGTGAGTGAATATATTGTGGTTAAATTCTCACCTCGCTCTCCATTCTGCTGTGATTGAATTTATTGTGGTTATATTCTTACAAAACTCTCCAGTCTGCTGTGTGTGAATATTTTGTGGTTATAATCTAACTTCCCTCTCCAGTCTGGAGTGAGTGATGATATTGTGTATATATTCTAACTTCACTCTTCAGTCTGGTGTGGGTGAGTATATTGTGGTTATATTCTAACCTCACTCTTCAGTCTGGTGTGAGTGAATATATTGGGTTATATTCAAACCTCCCTCTACAGTCTGGCGTGATTGAATATATTGTGGTTATATTCTAACCTCACTCTCTATTCTGGAGTAAGTGAATATATTGCGGTTATATTCTAATCTAACTCGTCAGTCTGGTGTGAGTGAATATATTGTGGTTATATTCTAACCTCCCTCTCCAGTCTGGTGTGGGTGAATATATTGTGGTTATATGATAACATCACTCTTCAGTCTGGTGTGAGTGAATATATTGTGGTTATATTCTAACCTCCCTCTCCAGTCACGTGTGAGTGCATATATTGTGGTTATATTCTAACCTCCCTCTCCAGTCTGCTGTGCGTGAATATATTGTGGTTATATTCGAACCTCTCTCTCCAGTCTGGTGTGAGTGAATATATTGCGAGTATATTCTAACAACACTCTCCAGTCAGGGGTGGGTGAGTATATTGTGGTTATAGTCTAACCTCACTGTACAGTGTGCTGTGAGTGAATTTACTGTGGTTATATTCTAAGCTCACTCTTCAGTCTGGTGTGGGTGAGTATATTGTGGTTATATTCTAATCTCACTCTGCACTCTAGTGTGAGTGAATATATTGCAGTTATATTCTAACATTACTCTCCAGTCTGGTGTGAGTGAATATACTGTCGTTATATTCTAACCTCACTCTGCAGTCTGGTCTGAGTGAATATATTGTGGTTATATTCTAACCTCACTCTTCAGTCTGGTGTGAGTGAATATATTGTGGTTATATTCTCACCTCACTCTCCAGTCTGGTGTGAGTGAATATATTGTGGTTCAATTATAACGTCACTCTCAAGTCTGCTGTGAGTGAATATATTGTGGTTAAATTCTCACCTCACTCTCCAGTCTGCTGTGAGTGAATATACTGTGGTTAAATTCTCACCTCAGTCTCCAGTCTGGTGTGAGTGAATATATTGTGGTTATATTCTAACCTCACTCTTCAGTCTGGTGTGAGTGAATATATTGTGGTTATATTCTAACCTCACTCTCCAGTCTGGTGTGAGTGAATATATTGTGGTTATATTCTAACCTCACTCTCCAGTCTGGTGTGAGTGAATATATAGTGGTTATATTCTAACCTCACTCTCCAGTCTGTTGTGAGTGAATATATTGTGGTTATATTCTAACCTCCTCTCCAGTCTGGTGTGAGTGAATATATTGTGGTTATATTCTAACCTCACTCTCCAGTCTGGTGTGAGTGAATATATTGTGGTTATATTCTAACCTCACTCTCCAGTCTGATGTGACTGAATATATTGTGGTTATATTCTAACCTCACTCTCCAGTCTGATCTGAGTGAATATATTGTGGTTATATTCTAACCTCACTCTCCAGTCTGATCTGTGAGTGAATATATTGTGGTTATATTCTAACCTCACTCTCCAGTCTGGTCTCAATGAATATATTGTGGTTATATTCTAACCTCACTCTCCAGTCTGCTGTGAGTGAATATATTGTGGTTATATTCTAACATCACTCTCCAGTCTGGTGTGGGTGAGTATATTGTGGTTATATTCAAAATCACTCTCCAGTCTGGTGTGCGTGAGTATATTGTGCTAATATTCTAACTCATTCTCCATTCTGGTGTGAGTGAATATATTGTGGTTATATTCTAACCTCACTATCCAGTCTGGTGTGAGTGAATATATTGTGGTGATATTCTAAACTCACTCTCCAGTCTGGTGTGAGTGAATATATTCACCTCAGTTATATTCTAACCTCATTCTTCCAGTCTGCTGTGAGTGAATATATTGTGGTTATATTCAAACCTCATTCTCCAGTCTGTGAGTGATATATTGTGGATATATTCTATCTCCAGTCTGGTGTGAGTGAATATTCTTACATTCTAACCTCACTCTTCAGTCTGGTGTGAGTGAATATATTGTGGTTATATTCTAACCTCCTCTCCAGTCTGGTGTGAGTGAATATATTGTGGTTATATTCTAACCTCCTCTCCAGTCTGTAGTGGGAAAATATATTGTGGTTATATTCTAACCTCACTCTTCAGTCTGGTGTGAGTGAATATATTGTGGTTAAATTCACATCCCTTATATTTTAACCTCCTCTTCAGTCTGGTGTGAGTTAATATATAGTGGTTATATATAACCTCCCTCTCCAGTCTGGGTTGAATATTTGTGGTTTTAAACCTCCCTCTCCAGTCTGGTGTGATTGAATATATTGTGGTTATATTCTAATCTCACTCTTCAGTCTTGTGTGATTGAATATATTGTGGTTATATTCTAACCTCCTTTCCAGTCTGGTGTGAGTGAATATATTGTGGTTATATTCTAACCTCCTTCTCCAGTCTGGTGTGAGTGAATATATTGTGGTATATTCTCACTCTCCAATCTGCTGTGCAGTGAATATATTCTGGTATATTCTAACCTCACTCTTCAGTCTGGTGTGTGAATATATTGTGTGTTAAATATTCTCCCATCACTGATTGCCAGTCTGGTAATATTCTAACGTCACTCTCCAGTCTGCTGTGAGTGAATATATTGT
Source organism: Gymnothorax javanicus (assembly GCA_029692085.1). Lineage (NCBI taxonomy): Eukaryota > Metazoa > Chordata > Actinopteri > Anguilliformes > Muraenidae > Gymnothorax > Gymnothorax javanicus. The sequence continues at coordinate 13,377,330 of CM056202.1, read as the reverse complement.
GGTTTTATTCTATCCTCATTCTCCAGTCTGATCTGAGTGAACATATTTTGGTTATATTTTTACAAAACTCTCCAGTCTGATGTGTGTGAATATTTTGTGGTTACATTCTAACTTCCTTCTCCAGTCTGGAGTGAGTGATGATATTGTGCATATATTCTAACATCACTCTTCAGTCTGGTGTGGGTGAGTATATTGTGGTTATATCCTAACCTCACTCTTCAGTCTGTTGTGAGTGAATATATTGTGATTATATTTTAACCTCACTCTTCAGTCTGGTGTGAGTGAATATATTGGGTTATATTCAAACCTCCCTCTCCAGTCTGGCGTGATTGAATATATTGTGGTTATATTCTAACCTCACTCTCCATTCTGTAGTAAGTGAATATATTGCGGTTATATTCTAACCTCCTTTTCCAGTCTGGTGTGAGTGAATATATTGTGGTTATATTCTAACCTCCTCTCCAGTCTGGTGTGGGTGAATATATTGTGGTTATATTCTAACCTCACTCTTCAGTCTGGTGTGAGTGAATATATTGTGGTTATATTCTAACATCACTCTCCAGTCTGGTGTGAGTGAATATATTGTGGTTATATTCTAACCTCACTCTCCAGTCTGGTGTGAGTGAATATATTGTGGTTATATTCTAACCTCACTCTCCAGTCTGGTGTGAGTGAATATATTGTGGTTATATTCTAACCTCACTCTTCAGTCTGGTGTGAGTGAATATATTGTGGTTATATTCTAACCTCACTCTCCAGTCTGGTGTGATTGAATATATTGTGGTTATATTATAACCTCACTCTCCAGTCTGGTGTGAGTAAATATATTGTGGTTTATTCTAAACTCTCCAGTCTTGTGAGTGAATATATTGTGGTTATATTCTAACCACACTCAGTCTGCTGTGGGTGAAGTCTGGTATTGACCTGACTCTTCATATTATGGGTTATATTCTACCATCCTCAACTCTTCAGTCTTGTGTTATATTCTAAAATATAGTGGTTATATATATTGTGGTTATATTCTAACCAGTCTTCAGTCTGCTGTGTGGTGAATATATTGTGGTTATATTCTAAACTCACTCTCCAGTCCTCTCTTCAGTCTGTGTGAATATATTGTGGTTATATTCTAACCTCACTCTCCAGTCTGTTGTGTGGCTGAGTCTGGTATTATATTCTAACCTCACTCTCAGTCTGCTGTGAGTGAATATATTGTGGTTATATTCTAACCTCACTCTCCAGTCTGGTGTCAGTGAATATATTGTGGTTATATTCTAACATCATCTCCAGTCTGTCTGTGAGTGATTATATTGTGGTTATATTTCTAACCTCACTCTTCAGTCTGGTGTGGCAGAAAATATTGTGGTTAATATTCTAACCTCACTCTCCAGTCTGCTGTGAGTGAATATATTGTGGTTATATTCTAACCTCATTCTCCAGTCTGGTGTGAGTGAATATATTGTGGTTATATTCTAACCTCACTCTCCAGTCTGGTGTGAGTGAATATATTGTGGTTATATTCTAACCTCCCTCTCCAGTCTGGTGTGAGTGAATATATTGTGGTTATATTCTAACCTCACTCTCCAGTCTGGTGTGGGTGAATATATTGTGGTTATATTCTAAGCTCACTCTCCAGTCTGGAGTGGCAGAGTGTATTGTGGTTAAATTCTCACCTCACTCTTCAGTCTGGTGTGAGTGAATATATTGTGTTTATATTTTAACCTCAATATTCAGTCTGGTGTGAGTGTGTATATTGTGGTTATATTCTAACCTCACTCTCCAGTCTGGTGTGAGTGAATATATTGTGGTTATATTCTAATCTCACTCTTCAGTCTGGTGTGAGTGAATATATTTGGGTTATATTCTAACCTCCCTCTCCAGTCTGGTGTGAGTGCATATATTGTGGTTTTATTCTAACCTCCCCCTCCAGTCTGGTGTCGGTGAATACTGTATATTGTGGTTATATTCTAACCTCACTCTTCAGTCTGGTGTGAGTGAATATATTTTGGTTATAATTTATCCTCACTCTTCAGGCTGGTTTGAGTGATTATATTGCGGTTAAATTCTATCCTCACTCTCCAGTTTGGTGTGGGTGAATATACAGTGTTTATATTCTATATATATAGTATATAGTGAATATATTATATATATTACCCTAATCACCTCCTCCAGTCTATGTATGAATATATTGTGGTTATATTCTAACCTCATTCTTCAGTCTGGTGTGAGTGAATATATTTTGGTTATATATTCTAACCTCACTCTTCAGTCTGGTGTGAGTGAATATATATTGTGGTTATATTCTAACCTCACTCTCCAGTCTGGTGTGGGTGAGTATATTGTGGTTATATTCTAACCTCATTCTTCAGTCTGGAGTGAGTGAATATGTTGTGGTTATATTCTAACCTCCCTTTTCAGTCTGGTGTGAGTGAATATATTGTGGTAATATTCTAACCTCACTCTCCACTCTGGTTTGAGTGAATATATTGTGGTTATATTCTAACCTCCCTCTCCAGTCTGGAGTGAGTGAATATATTGTGTTTATATTCTAACCTCATTCTCCAGTCTGGTGTGAGTGAATATATTGTTGTTATATTCTAACTTCCCTCTCCAGTCTGGTGTGAGTGAATATATTGTGGTTATATTCTAACTTCACTCTCTAGTCTGGTGTGAGTGAATATATTGTGGTAATATTCTAACCTCACTCTCAAGTCTGGAGTGAGTGAATATATTGTGTTTATATTCTAACCTCATTCTCCAGTCTGTTGTGAGTGAATATATTGTTGTTATATTCTAACTTCCCTCTCCAGTCTGGTGTGAGTGAATATATTGTGGTTATATTCTAACCTCCCTCTCCAGTCTGGTGTGAGTGAATATATTGTGGTTATATTCTAACTTCACTCTCTAGTCTGGTGTGAGTGAATATATTGTGGTAATATTCTAACCTCACTCTCCACTCTGGTGTGAGTGAATATATTGTGGTTATATTCTTACCTCCCTCTCTTGTCTGCAGTGAGTGAATATATTTTGGTTATATTCTAACCTCACTCTCCAGTCTGGTGTGGGTGAGTATATTGTGGTTATATTCTAACCTCTCTCTCCAGTCTGGTGCGAGTGAATATACTGTGATTATTTTCTAACCTCACTCTCCAGTCTGGTGTGAGTGAATATATTGTGGTTATATTCTAACCTCCCTCTCCAGTCTGGAGTGAGTGAATATATTGTGGTTATATTCTAACCTCCCTCTCCAGTCTGGTGTGGTTGAATACATTGTGTTTCTATTCTATCCTCACTCTCCAGTCTGTTGTGAGTGAATATATTCTGGTTATATTCTAACCTCACTCTCCAGTCTGGTGTGGGTGAGTATATTGTGGTTATATTCTAACCTCACTCTCCAGTCTGGTGTGAGTGAATATATCGTGGTTATATTCTAACCTCCCTCTCCAGTCTGGAGTGAGTGAATATATTGTGGTTGTATTCTAACCTCCCTCTCCAGTCTGGTTTGAGTGAATATATTTTGGTAATATTCTAACCTCATTCTTCAGTCTGGTGTGAGTGAATATATTGTGGTTATATTCTAACATCACTCTCCAGTCTGGTGTGAGTCAATATATTGTGGTTATATGCTTGCGTCATTCTCTGGTCTGCTGCGGGTGAATTTCTTATGCTTTTACAGTGGCTAGTTCTGCGACATCGCAAGAAGACGCACCTAGCAAGAAAAACTTTGCTTACGCCATGTGTGTGCTAAATCCTTCTAAATTACTTAAAGCATTTTAATGGAAACTGTCATTTTCATATTAATTTCTTGTTCAAATGAAACATTCAAGCAAGATGAGCTGTTAAATGCTTCGTGAAGACCATTCTCCCATACACATAAAGTGGATCCCACCAACCAAAGCTGCGTGGCTGATAATTTACAGGAATACAGGAGTGAGAAGAGAATATGTGAAACACTCGAATGGATAGAAACATCAGATTACACTTCAAAGCGAAGAGCGCTCATTCATCCTACGAGGGCGGTGAAGTAGTGGAGAAAAACTGTCTCTCAGCATGGAGCAACTAGTCCCCCTCCATTCTGCATTGTACTGAAGTGGATTTGGGAACAACGGATGCCTTTTTGCGCACCCAGTACTTAGTAATAGGGACTGCAGTGCAATTATCATGCCTACGGATTTGTAGGTTCAAACTTTGGGTTTGGCATAGATTTTTCACAATTAAGTTGAAAGTTGTTGAAAAAAAAAAGCTCTATGAATTGAAAATGGATTATTTATTCAAATGGGCGCAGAAAAGGACCGTTTAAGCTGAATAATTTATGCAAGGCTATGAATGCCATGCAGAAAACAGTTTTTTTTTCTTTTTTTAATTGCATCTTACTTTACATGGAATCTTTGCATTACGTTGACTGCAGTCTGCAGTGTATTAGCTACTGCCCTCTTACCAGTGCTTGCAGGGATATGCCCTAGCGCCTCTTGTCAGAATGAATACGTGGGTTTGATAATGGATGGATGGAATCTTTCCTGCTTTCTGATTAGAAAAATTTTAGAATGTACCTCAAGGCCCCTTAAAAAGAAAAAAAAAAGTTTATCATCCTCGCCTGCATCAGAATTCATGGCCGCATCATTTTTTTTTGTATTTTTTATTTCCAAAAAGGGCAATTGATGCAATGCGAGTAGCATGGATGTACCCATAGTCGGACACTAAAGCTGTTTGCTTGAAAAATTTATGTTCCTGTGCTGTTCTCACTTGATTACCGGGAAGTAAACGGGCTTATAAACCTAGAAAAACCTGTCTTGAACGCACAAGTACACTCTATACAAAAATATGTTTACTACAGAAAAAAAAAAAAAAAAAAAAAAAATCTGCCCGTCCGCATCACATTTTTCAGTTTAAGAGGATGATAAACTAATTTATAATTTTAATGGTCCTAAACTGAATCAGCCGCCTTGGAACCCGAGCCATCAGAAAGTGGGTTGGGTTAATGGTCCTCTTCGGGCCTGAGTGACTTCGGGTTCTGGAGGAAGTGGGATTTGCTGGGGAAGCCGGGACACTCATCCGTTACAGGTCCCTCTCCGTCAGGTGTCAGTGAAGACGGAAAACTCCGAGCATACACGCCGGTGGGTGGGTGGAGAGGGGTGGGGGGGAGGAGGGTTAACTGCATGTGGGAGTTTATTCATTAAAGGAGCCTGACATGACATGGTCAGAGAGCTGCCGTGACAGAAACCGCGATGGATAGAGCTCTGGGCTCCCTCAAACCCCACCGAGACCACCTCGCAGGTCACCTTCAAGCTCGCCTGAACATGCCCCCGGTGTAAGCAGCATCAATAAATTTGGGGAGCCATGAAGAATTTGTCAATGTTATGGCTTCAGATGTTTCATCATTTTGGAGGCAGGCTGCAGGCGGCCTGCGGAGCTGCAGTCTGATGAAGCAGCTGACACTCCATGCCTGCGCTGGACTCTGGTGCCGGTCGGCTTATCGATCTTCCAATCCAGGGCTTCACAGCATTTGAATGGCAATCAGTCAAGCAATTAGAGCCTCGTCCTACTGCATCTTTTGTCTCTTTATAACACTACTGCGGAGAGCTCGGGCATGAAACTTACTATATCAGTGTTTCCCCTGGAGAGTTTTTTTTTTTTTTCAGGCCCGGTGATGCACCCCAAAAAAATTGGGAAAGACACACCATGCTGGTATTCAGCCTGATAGCACGTTGACTTTGGTCAGCAGGTGTTAAGTGATCACGAGGAGAGGCTAACACACATTTAGGAGCAGTAAGCACTGCAATCGGAGGCACACAATAATTGAGATTTCATAGCATGTTTTTAGTTTGTAGCATATAGATCAAATGTCAAACAAAATGATAAAACAAATGCAAGATGTGAAGTCAATGTAAATTAAAATCAATTTGCGTTCATGAATTTTGCTAAGTGCACACACACACACAAACTATAAAACAATCAAACATGTACGACACTAAGGAAACTTACTGAAGTTCAGTTAGCCAATTCCACGTCCAGCGTTTTTAGAACGTAAGTAAGGAGTAGCAGAGTATTGGCTTTTCCAGTTTCATGGAGTGTCAGTTGCGAAAGCAGAGATATGAACAACTAGATGGCTTTCTTCAACATTTTTAAAATTAGTTCTAATATTCAACTTAATCTGTTCACCACTTCAAGGCTGAAGTTAGCTATGTCTACGAAAGACATAGCGCAAATATAAAAAGTGGATCGAGGGTCTTCCATCTGCTTTTCTCTCGCTGTCACTTTCATGGCTCCCTTCTCTACCACGCGGCTAGTGTTTGTTGCTGCTCGCAGTAATGCTACTATATCAAGTTGGTTGAGTTGTTCCTCATTTAAATTTACTCTTTGTGCTAGCTAACATCTAGCTAGCATTTTCCGCAGCTCACTGCTCTGTTTTCAACTTCAGTACATGCCAAGTGCTAAAAGAGAGAATGATGGCAGCTAATTACCCTGTAGCCTGCATTGTGTAACAGATTTGACTTCAGAGAGTCACTGTTTTACAATGTTTAATGTAAGCCAAACTTGGCTATGACATATTTTGACAGATTTCCATTAAAATATTGTTTTGTTTTCTTTATTTATTTATGGCTTGTCGATATGAAGTTTGGAGGGGGTCCCACGTTTCATACACTGCAATTTCATGAAGAGGCTCGGCTAACTTGTATTCAACTGCCTTGTAATGATGTGTAGCAAAACCGTTTGTTGCAGCAGACCTCAGCTGGTACAGAGAGCAATTTTAAAAATGAGAAAAGGCTCGGCTAATTAGTTTCTGGAGCAAGCTTGGCTGCAACCTGGTCTTTCAGTTGCATATAAAGAACTAAGTCCAGTAACAGCTCGGTAGGTTTCACAGGTATAGAAAGGCAGTGGCAATATAGTCTCAAGAACTGTAGTTTAGTGACGTCATGCACTTCCAAGGCAGGCTTCAGAACGGCGCTGCCTCACTGCATCCCTAGCGCAGTTGATTATTTCCAAATTAATGTGTGCTAACCAATAGTGCACTGTGTATAAATGGTCTATTACAAAGTCCTCGGTGACACTGTAATTTTTCAAAAGATGCAATCAGTGAATCCAATTACAATGGTTTATTTATACTAAAATTTCCTTCATAATTTGTAATCTTGTTTGTAATCTTGCTGTCTAAATTGTCCCTCGCCTCTGCATCCACCAATGCTAATTAAACATTTGAGTTGCAAGATCCCATTCTTAACTGCCCATTCTAGTGCAGCAAATGTAGCATTCTCAACCAGTATTACATTCACATGCAGTATAGTTTAAAAGCCCAGACTTGGCTTTATGTTAAAAGGTAACTTAGTACTTTTAACAAGTGTGCATTTGCAATACAGTGAGCATATATATACACACATTTTATATATATATATATATATATATATATATATATATATGTATTTGTTGATGTGTGTGTGTGTGTGTGTGTGCGTGCGTGCATGCGTGTGTACCTGCGTGTGTGTGTGTGTGTGTGTGTGCGTGTGCATCCATGCATGTGTATCTGCGCGTGTGTGTGTGTGTGTGTGCACGTGCATGCATGTGTGTGCGTGTGTGTGTTTCAGACTTGCCTTGTTAAAAGTATCTGAAAGGAACCTCTGTTTTGCAGTGAATCTCCTGGACACATCGACGATATCAGGAGACTGGGGTTGGCTGACGTATCCGTCACATGGAGTAAGTTTGCTATTGTCATCACCATCACCATAAACATCATCATCCGCATCATTGACAACATCATTGGCTGCCATACTGGATGCATATTGTGGCCTGCATGCATTAGGATTGATGTTTGATTGAGAAACATTTAGAAATACATTTTTTGATGGATTGAAATATTGAACACGTTTACATAACGCTAGAAAAAATCTATTTATTGCTTCAGTCCGAATAAAACCGAACTTTTAAAATACATGTAAACATGTAAGTCCGACTGGAATTGTACTAAATCAAATTTCTCAATGTCGGACTAACACACCCAGATAATGCGGTTACGAGTCAGATTACTCCTCCATGTATACGCTTGAATCGAACCAAACTGGACTATGCACTCTGTGCATGCTCCACAGTTCATCATGCAGGGTCTGATCCAGAAGTCTTGAGGACATGTGAACACCAAACTGATCAATCACAACTCTGTTCTCTGCACTACTAGCGAGTTTCTACAGAACAGTAGCAATCTCATCTGCAATGGTATTGGTGCTCGAACAGTCACGCCTTGGGGCCTCATAATTTATTTCATTAATCCGCATAATTTACCAGATGACCTGCGCGTCATCGGAAAATTTTCCCTCCACTCACCATTGGAAAACTCTTTCAAAACGACTCTCTTCCATCAGTCTTTGTTCCTGACCTGCATCCAACATGCAAGGGAAGGCCGGGGTGTGCTTCCCAAAAGCACAGATGCTAACCTACTTAGTTGGAACCATCGACTGTGAGTGGATGAACTATGTAAGTTGCTAACTTAGAAACTTTGCTTTTGGGAAACGCACGCTGGGGTAATTGAGAGGGCACAAAGTGGAGCGTAGCGGAGTTTGCACTGTTGGAGCACTTCGACTTACACCATAGCCACCAGGGATAGCGTGCATCTCAAATGTACGAAAAGCACAGCGTACAGCACGAACAAAATGTTCAGAACCGTAAAGTTGTCCATATTTTCTCCACTCGATATGCTACCAGTTTGCTGCCAGCTAACTTGATTGTCAATTGTTTGGTCTGTCAACCAGAAAAAAGTTCCAGCACATACAAGCTGAAAGGGGGCATATCACCAACTCGTAATGGAGACAGAAATGCATTGGTCAATAAACTGATTCCCCTACCATGCATGTATACTGGAACAAGGACAGTCGTCCGATTAAATGGCCTAATCAAGCTATAACCGTTGCTCGACTTAACTGAGCACGTAAACGGACTGACTGAGAAACATTGTGTTTTTTTCAAAGTCTTTGTGATGAACAAAATCATTTATTTGTGAGCGCAGACTTAAAATAGCCATACATTCACCAGAGGACGTTGATTTATTTCAAATTTTTGTAATGAACACAATCTTAACTGCATGTCAGAAAATCAGGTTAACTTCACTAAATGGCCTTTCATTTCCTCATTGAACACAATGAAATTCTTAAGTAGATATCCAAAACAGCACATACAACTCAATGTTCTGCGACAAACGGCAAAACTTTACAGGGTTTTTGGACGAAGAACTGAAACAATTTTGTTGAATACTGAATTATGCTTATACTGTATGTACATGCAAAAGCAGCAACATGACCTTTGTGTGAATCACACAGACTCATACAAGTGGGCATAAATACCCCTTCCCCAACTCAAATCCATCCTCTTGTGTAACACTAGTGTATTATCCCAATGCTTTGAGACCCTGAAAGAGGAGAGGGTGGTGGTCTGTTTTCAGTATGGGAATTTACATATTCTAATGGAGAGAATGATGCATGGGGTATTGAATTAGCTGCACATGAAGTGATCTAAGCACTGAACTGTCACAGTTAGCAACAAGCGACTGTCACATATGAAGGCGTGAAGCTCTCCCCAGCTTGAAACGTTTTCTTGCCAGCCAACAATTATTCGCTCCCTCCTGAAACAGAGGGAATCGTGTAATGATCACTGCTTGCCAAAATGAGCATGTAACAGCGTCCAGATGAAGGTAAATAAATGGAATGCTGTGGCCGCTCACTGTTCTAGCTGCAATATGCTTTGTTCTGACATTTTAGTGAACACAAACCAATAATTACCACTTGAAATCGTATGCAGGAGATAATTTTAGAATAAAAAGGGTGTATGATGCTGCCTGTGGGAGCTCCATTTTGATTGCCTCAGTGAAGCATCCAAGCTCAATCACAATTAAGCTGCTTTCACACCGGACGCGAAACGAGTTTTTCGCACAACAGATTACATTCAAAGTCAACGCAAAGACACTAATACACGCGTTTTTGCGTGTATTCGCGTCTTTGCATTGACTTTGAATGTAATCTGTCGTGCGAAAAATTCGTTTTGCGTCCGGCGTGAAAGTGGCTTAAGTCTCCTGTCTTCAGGCAGGGGCTGAATTTGATGTTTTAAAGCCAGATAACATAAGAACAAGATCAATCATATATGATTTAAAAAAAAAAAAAAAACAAAACTGCGTAGCCATTTTGGTGGAGCCGCATGCTCTGGCTATAAGCGTACTTCGAAACACAAGCACATTCTGTTCAGTGAACGACCAGAGCAAGAACTTGTTCCCAGATTGCTGATCAATGACGACTGTTAACGTGATTATGTCTGTATTTCAAAAATGCAAGCATTATGGTTCCAAAACATCCCGTAAATTAACCTTATTCTGAGAGACAAACGTAGGTAAATCTCGAATTCCAAATAAAGCCATATAAGAGAGATTGCTGACTAAAAAGCATGCCAATACCTTATTCCATCTACAGTTCCTGAAACATTGTGTGTACATACAGAAATTCACTATTTGGCTTTTGATTTTGCAGTAAGCTGCCTAATTTACAGTTAAAAAAAAAAAAAAAAAAATGTACTGAGAGTTTCCCCATACTGGAAAAACTCACCGGCATATTTCCACGCACCGCCTGTAAGCGTACTTATGGAAATCACTGTGGTAAGATCCAGGGTGGACTTACCAACTAAAGAATATGCTACCCAAACAAAAGTCTGATGTAATCACATGCTGTACAAAAACTAGTACAGTGTCCTTTAACATCAAATGACATACCTTATAATTAGATGGGGGAAACATCATCAACCCAAAAAACTCTCTCCCAGGTCAAAATGATTGGCCAGATAGATCATAGTTAACTGAGCCCAAACCTGTGAGATTGACACTGAAAACACATCATCTCCATGACTGGTATTTGACTAAAAAATTCCTCCTCTTTGTGATAATATGACAAAATATTCCGGCAGCAGCACTGGGAATGCCATTATCACCTTTTCCCAGACGTATGATCAATCATTTGCCCTTGAGAACACATTTAGAGACTTGATTTTTTAATTTTTTTTTTTTTTTTAATCAATGTTTGGCGAGTCTAATATTATCACGTAGTAAGAAGTAGATGAGTATTACTCATCGTGGAGTTTACACATTAATATTCATGCACAAGTAAGCCCATACCTGGAATGTTTTTGTTGGCTGTAGATTGATTTTTAAATTAACTCAAATTATTATATTAATGTCTGTTTGCTCTACTTAATCTCTCGCAATAAATGTTGAATGGTAATTTGGCGGGATGGTAGACATTCATGAGGAAGATAAAACTCATGGTAAAGCGGAAGGGTTTGCTAGACACGGTCTAATCCCTGCGACTCGTGCTGCATTCGATCTCAGACTTTATGAAGGGCCAGCTGTGTAATTGTCTTACTCTCGCTTAAAGTTCAAAACACACTTGACAGAATCCAAGGCTGTTAAAAGACAATGGCCTGAACAGATGCAAAACAATGAGCAGCTCCGGGCATATGACAGTGTAAATTGCTTTGGCACTTTGGATGTATGGAGAAAAACAGCTGCAGAACGGAGGGGAGGCCCATGCAGACTTTTGACTGTAGCTGTCTTTAGCTCTCAATATATAACGGGTGCAAAACAAAGTAGACGACTATGGATGTGACTGCGATACTTTTTGTGAACAGCTGCATTTAAACAGAAGCCAAGGCTTATCTTCAGTTTGGATCAGAAATGTATGGCATTTGGAGAATGGGGCAAAAAAAGATGAATTCCCCGCAATTTCATTTGGTTAGATAGCATGCACGACAATAACATTTTAGTCACATTCAAAACTTTAATAATCAAGTCATTTTGGTGGGCACAACCTTTTTCTGGGGTCAAGTTTTGTCTCGTGCCATTGGCAACCAAACCTGTGTCTGGAGAGCTAATTTCCTGAAGGTGTTCAATCCATCTGAAAAAATGCCCACCTCACTGCACGGGAAGAGACATCACTGAACTGCTGATTGGTCAACTCAAGAATTAGCAGTGAGATTAAAACCTATTGGATGGTCGATGTCCAGGAACAGGATTGTTTAACACCGTTTAATTTATTGGAAATCTCTGTAAAGACATTTCATCCTGTGTTATGAAATATGAAATGATAAATTATTTTTCTACCAAAGCCTCGCCTTCATGTACCCCCATCCAGGTGAAATATCTCCAAACACTAATTATGGAACAATCCAACAAGCCCGTTGAGACTCATGCATCCTGATGCATAGACAGCAGCACTGATCTGGACTCTGGACCCCTGGTAGAGAGCCAACATGGCGGTGCGAGAATTCTCGCCTATGGCACAGTTATTAACCGATGAAAGAAGGTCTTTAGACTTTTTTTCACGCCCTCGTCAGGCAATGCGCTGAAGTTTTGCAGCGTGGCCACTACTTTAGAAGTGCGTCCATCATTGTGTGGATTTCCGCAGTTCCATTAACTCCAGAGCACAGCCGCCATTGAAAGCCGTATGTGATTTGAAATCCAGGCGCCACACAAATAAATCTGTGACAGCGGCGCATTAAGAGACAGAAATGCAGAAAAGATGACTCCGCAAATCCCATTTTCCAAAAGTGATATTTTGGAGTGAGCTTTCTGTGCTGCCTCAGTAGGTTCCTCGCAGGTTTAGACAACCTTGCGGAGGGATGGCATTCCCCCAGGGCCCCATGATAAACTGATGTGGTAGCGCAATGTGCCACCAGAGGTAGACCTGTGGGACCAGCTTGGGCATTGACTGAATCAACATTGCAAATGTGCTGCTCTTGCAAAGACATTTTTGACCAGTCTGGACGTCCAAGAAACATCATTTTACGTTATTTTTTTCTTCTTTTGTCTTTTATGGATCACAGCCGCCACATGAGAGAAAACTAGAGCAGTACTTTTTAGAAAAATCCCCCAGAAACTGGAGAACAGGTCCCTTGATGGGGAGGAACGGTGACACTGACTCTGATTGGCTGCTGGTTCTCGGTCTTTTTAACACTGGGATCAAAATTAGACATTGTGCCGATTACAGGGGCTCGTAAAATAGTTGGACAGCCGCACAGTTTTAACCCTTTAACTGCCTCAATCTTTTGGTCGAGCGCATTTGAGCCACTGTATCTAACTGGAAGATGTATTGAACTTAACTTGATTTTGCCCTCTCTAACAGTCAGTTGAGGTATGTTATGCTGAAAAAAATCCAATCAGATCAGTCCAACGCATCTTTCAATTAGATAAAGAGACCCAAAATGAGCTCTACCAAAAGGTTAAGCAGGCAGTTAAAGCTCCGCGTTTCCTTCAAAATCCATCCCCTATGCATTTTGCGGACATTAAATTGCATACTGGATTCTTTAATTTGTGGGTATTTATATACTTATCAAATGAACTGAGCAGCCATAACAGAACAGATGCACAAAAGGGGCTTTCACATATGTTGTACAATGGGTATGTAACAGGTCTACGACAAATGTGGGATAATTCGTGAGATGCTTATGAGTATGTCCTACAAAATTCATGTATTCTGTGACTGAAAAGGCTGTCGTAGACCCTTGTCCTAGAATTTTAAATAAGTTCAACATTTTTTTCAGCATTGTAGGTGATTCTTTGTGTCAGGTCCATTTCATAGGTCTGTCGTGTGGTGCTCTACGAGGTTGTTCAACTGTGTTACGCTAGACCAAATAATTTTGTGATTTTTTGGGGTCATCTGAGGTCCTCATTATCTCTGGAATTTCTCGCTATAGCCCTACGGTTATCCCATGTAAAATCCACGGCAGTCCTATGAATGCTCCACCATTGTACATCCATTCTGCAACTGTCATGAGTTAATCGAACAACTACAGTTCTATCCTACGTCAGTCTGTCTTGAAATTTTTTAATGACATTTTTTTCCAACGACAGTAATACAACACACATTGTTATGTGTCAGCTACTGCGCAACCTTCAAATCCTTCTCACCCAAATCAGTCTCGTCTGTCGTGGACCCGCTAAAATCGTTCGACGATGACAAAATATGACACCACATATGAGAAAGCCCCTTAACTGCTTACCTCTAGAACTCACTATATGTGTTGTTTCATTTGGTTCCCAAATGACTATTCACTAGAGACCCCCGAAAGTCGATGGAGGCTCTTTTAAAATGCATTCAGCAGATTTTATGAAGCTTAGATAATTGAAATGAAGTTTTCAGAGCATCAGAAAAAGCAGAAGGTGCCAATGTTTTGGGGATGCCTCCAAATTATAATTTGTCTTTAAGTTTAGGAAGGGCTTTACAATCATAAAGCATGAGCAATTTTAAGAAAATTCAGTGGCAGTTTTAAATAATGTTGTATGTGCTTCTGACTCGGTATGCCGATGGATTAATACAGTTAGTCAGTAATGTAGTCCTGCAGATGTAGCTCTGATGAGGAGTGTCCACAGGTATTAGTGCTAGTTCACTGAGCCATTTCAATGATCAGATTTCATCACAAAAAAACAAAAACACTCTGGCATGATGCTTCGCCCACAGAAGATAACTCATTTGGGATGGTTAGGCGTCTTTGTTCACATAGAAGAGGGATAAAATAGTCTCTGTCATATTTATATTTCAGACATGAAATCTAACAGACTCCTGGGACTGTCATCTAAACTAAGATCATTCAGCCTCAACCAAAAACATGTGGATTAATGTACGGTGTGGTGTGAGTTTGGTAATGGAAAACAAAAAGAGGAGAAACAGTATTGAAATATTCATCTCTGAAATTACATACTGTTCACAAGCCTGACAATCGCAAAAATATTACCCGGCCGATGACTGAAGAAACCGTGGGCACTGGGAGTGAGTACTTTGGAAAATAATATCAGCAGCTGGGCTCTTTATTGAATTCCTGCCAAAAAAAGGTATCAAAGTTTTGTTAGGTGCACATTAGTTTTCAAATTGATGCGAATGGAAAAAAAAAAAAAAATCAGTTATAAAAACTGGATGCTTTTGTTGATCGAAAAAGGCTCACTAAAACTACAGTCAGGTGAACACTGTGTAGGGGAACTGCCAGGTTTCAATTGTAGTTTCACAAAGCTACAAGATCAGAATGGTTTTCCCTGCAATTACTTGCTCTACATCCAAGCGTGTTACCTTTGAATTAGGTGATAGCCTGCGCGCAGTGATACTGAGGGAAAGAAAAATAGAGCCAAGTGATTGTGAAGTGTGAGTTATTCACTGATCATGGTTTTGTGACAGAAATATATTACTCTTTAAAACACATGTTGTTTTGGGAAACAAAACTTTTTATTTTTCTGACCCCAGCAAACTAGCCAGAACTACTTACTTCAAAACTTCGGGAGGCCAGAACTCCGCTCACGGGACACATTAACGGAAAAAAAGAAAATCACCTCTCATGTACTACACTGCTATAAAGTATTTCATGCGACTTTGTGTCAAAAAATCCGAACTATCCCTTTACACAAAAAAGTCTAAGAAGGTAGAGACGTGTTACTGGGGTTGTATCTTCTAAGTATAAAACAGTACCCATGATGACATAATTTATTCGTCGTACAAAATTCAAATAGTCATTAATTATTTGCTTGTAAAAAATGTGTTTAGTATCGTGACCGTACTTCCAGGAATATTTGCAGAATACATCCCTAAAGAATAAAAATGTATTGTCATGGTACCTTTATTTCTGAGCGTGCTCAGTGCCTGAATGCCAGTGCTCAGGTTGGATATAGCACCCGGTGGATTTTTATTCTTGACACATAGCAACACCTAAATAACACTTCCTTGCCCTCCACCAGAGACAGAATCATTAATGTCACACTGATCACTCAAAATAGGCTGCTTCCTCTGTCCAATTTAGGCAGCGAATGGGAGAGGGTTCACGTCCTGACCCCCTCGGCATGCTGGGAATTTGGGAGAGCAGTCACTCAAGACATGCTAGGCAGACCTGGCAGGCTTGTCAGAGGACTTCATTATTTCGACGGAGGGGCCTCTTGTTTGCATTGACGGGTTCATTCCGGAGCCCCAATCGATATGGCTGACAAAACAGGTGGAGGAGGTGACAAAACATGTTAAAAAAAAGATGATCCGGTGATCCGACCACCCCTAACCCCCACATTCTCCCTCCCCGTCTTTGTCATGAATCCTTCCTCCACGCCAAAATACACCCCCAGGAGCTGGACAGGTGCTCCGTCGCAGTTGTCGCCCTTCACGCTGTCTCGATTGATAGAGATTTCGGAGGGATCATGCTGAAAATTGTTGTGACAAACTGATGACATAGTCTGGCTACCGCACACAGGCTATCTGCCAGAGCAGAACTTGTTTCCAGCACAGCAATTAGGTAGAGAGGCAGAAAGAGAGAGAGAGAAACAAGGAGAGAGAGAGAGAGAGAGAGAGAGAGAGAGAGAGAGAGAGGTAGATTGAGCGTGTGTTACTCTGAAGTGGCTGTAAAAATAATCTTGAGGATGTGACGTGAAACCACACATTTATGCTGCTGAGGCGTAATGTAGTTTATTGTTCTAATACCAGCCAGGGACTCAACATTCTTACTGTTTCACTGAGGCATTTTATAACAGGACACACCAGCCTCCAACAACCTCCTGCTCCAGTTTCAGCACCGGCTCTCCTGTCCTATTATTAACTTAATTTGATTATGAAATTAATTCATCCGTCTTATTCCACCTCAAGCACCCTCAGAAAACCCTAAACCGCAAGGTACAGCACACAGTATCGATGTTTTGTGACCTCTCGGGAGCCTCGATAATGAAACACAAGCAACCACGAGTTCTTTGACAAATGCCAGATTTGCTGTGATGGTAGTCTGTACCAGAATCTGCCATGAGCCTTAAACCAAAGTTAAAAACAAATATTGCACATTTTCTGGGGATTTGCGGTTATTTTTAGAAAAAAAATGGTACTGTATTCCTTTTTTACACAGAAAAATGTTCACTGGGCAGTGAATCTCACTGCCTCTCTTACCGATAGACAGTGTCCATATTCTTCTTACCGACACATTGAACACATGGGAATCTGACTTGAATGCTGCGAAAGTTGGCATTTAATATTAGAGGATTGAAAGATGAAAGGACAGAAAGCATAATGGCTGCCTCTTTTCCGCACACAGCCTCGCCTGCTGCCAGATATGATTATTCTGCTCAATTAACTTCATCTGCAGAGCCCGGCACCACGCTGCTAATCTCTTGCGTCAGAGTTACGTCGCTGACTCTCAATTAACGTTCATTGGAGTCGTGATCTGTGATTTTCCTATTTTGCAACTCATCCCTACAGTATGTGGGACTGTGGGAACAAATGGATGCAGATTTTTTTCTCCCTCTGACTGTAATTCTTTTAAATCAGTTGAATGCAAGGGGTGGAGAAGCTCTCTGCTTGGTTTGTAACTGATGAGAATATATATTTTTGCATATTCTGCAATGTTTTGGCCTCTTCTCTAGGATGCATTCCTGCTTTTAGCCCAATACATGCTGGGATAGACTCCAGCATCTTTCTTGGGCATGTTGCATGCACAAGTTGCATGCACAAAATCCATGTATCCATCCATCCTGTATACGGCTTCTTCCTCACTAGAGTCGCGGGGGGAGCTGGAGCCTATCCCAGCTGACTATGGGCGAAAGGCAGGGACAGCCTTAACTTTAAAACCATTCACCATTCAAGCAAATAATGTTGATTATGTTGTAAGAACAGTACCTGTCCAGGTCTTTAGTCGGTAAGCCAACAGTCCGTTCTTGTAGTCCAGTGGTTCTCACATGCAGTCTTATGGGGACCCCTCAGTGTGCTGGTTTACATTCCAACCACAATGGCAATCCCTGAAATTTAACAAGCTATTCATTTTTCTAAACTGGGCATTTATTATAGGGGATCGCTGAAGCTCTTAAATCAAATTCTGTCAGAAATAGCATTGTGTGCCACCAAAAAAAATTCATATTATGTGGGCATGTACTACTTAATGGTTTTAATTTTAAATAGTAAATTTCAATATGCATGTAACTGCTTGAAGTGAGGTAAGTTATCTTTAACTGATTAAATATATGAATGAGGTAATTGGCAAGCTTCTAATCGGGTATGCACACTTGGCTACTAATCCTAAGCATCCAGAGGATAATGAAGAATGCATTGACAATGCCAGTGATAATGAGGCCTGCATGCATTGCATTGAAGTATTAGGAGAATAAAAATAGCAAATTAGTATGCATTCAACAATTACCCGTCACCCGTTTTTTTGTTAAGTTGGCCATTTAACTGCATTTATTTATTACCTCTTTTTGTGTATAAAATTGGGAATCTTCGTAATCTTGAAAAACTACAAAGCCCGTGGAGTGCATTGACATCATAAAAACTCATTCCCATGATTTAGTAAATTTTATGGCTATGAAATATAACTCACGTGGCCACAGGTTATAACTCGTTCCCTCAATTTAGGGCATGAGATACAAATCGTCCCCTCAATTTAGTTAACTCATGGCCACGAGATACAGCACGTTCCCTGATTTAATTAATTTGTTGTCACAAGATATAACTTATTCCCTCAATTAAAATCATAACGCGATCTCAAGTTAACCAAATCTCGGGAACGAGTTAATTAAATTGAGGGAATGAGTAATATCTTGTGGCCTTGAATTAACTAAATTGTGGGAACAAGTTATATCTTGTGCCCACAACATTTTTTTTTTCAGTTCACTGTACTTCTTGGGATCAATAACAAACAACCTTGGAATAATATGGATTACAAATGCAAATAAACCATCTAAACAATAATGGCACTTAATTAATTCAAGAGAACAGGTTTTTTTTTACAGATTCAAAGATTGCAACTATGGTTTGAAAGAAAACCAGCATACATAGGTCCCAGGAACAAATTCCAGAACCATCGTTTTTGTTGATGAGTTGAATGTGCTAGAAATGGGATATGAGCTACTTTGAGAAGGGCTAAATCGTTATGGCCAGATGAGTAGGTCAGAGCCAGGGGTGCAGGAGGCACGGGGAATGTGGGCGATATATCCTATTCAGCTTTAAAAAGACAGCGATCCATTTGGCTCTATTTTAAAAGTGTTTAGCTGATTGTACATTGTGGGGGAAAAAATTTTTGATAAATGAAGTATTGAATCGGCACAATTGGCAAGCGAGCAAGCTAAGAGTTTGTAGCAGAAGTTTCTGATATTTTGGACAATTTATTTCTTTTAAACAAATATAAAATAGTGTACATATTGTATTTGGATGTTTTCCATAAGGATGATGGCCGGTCTCTAGCCGCATGTGGTGAGAAGTAATATTACATACTCACGTGTATAAATATCTGATTTACTCTGCGGGTTGTGGATATGAAATTCCCAGGTAATTAATGCATTTACTGAAGTTAACTGCGTGGTTGTTTTGAGAACAATTGTGATCTCCAAATGATAAAGCCAACTATCATTAGCCTCTGCTTGTTGTGTGAAATTGGTGACGCATCAGCTCGCTAAGTGTCTTGCTTTGTAGTCTGTTCGTTTTCGCAGTTAGCAAGGGGATAGCAGCAGACGTATTGTTCATCAGTTTTAGGGTGGTCCACGGGCAGGTTACCGACAAAAAGCCAACAGTTTTGCCAATTCAGATCATAACACTTTTTGAATCATTCATTTATACTCCTTAATTCATTTTAATAACAATTAATGTTACTCTCTTAATATTCCTGCAAGGCTAAAATATGAGGATGCAGGTGGTCCGACAGTGGGATAGAAGTGGTGGTCCAGTATCTGGAAATCCGACTTTGCTATCTGGGCATTTGCTTAGAATTCGCCCCCCCTTCAAAAATATCTCCCACACAAATATCTCAGAGCATCTCCAAAGTGACAAGCCTTCTAGGGTGCAACCAGTCAGCAATGGTGAGGCAATCTCGTCTGGTCCAAAGTCGCTTATGTTAGGTTCCCACTATCACGATTCGCGGCACGATTGAAATTGTGGTCTTAATCGTGGAGTAATCGTGGTGATCCTATCAGATCTTATCAGATCTTGAGGTCAGTCGTGGCAATCGTGTTGATCATAGGAAAGTTTTGGACGGTTCAAAAATTTCCTAGGATCAACACGATTAATTGTCAATCGTGATCATCGCATCACCTTGTATCCAAACCTGAAATTTTAAGCCGCTGCAATCTGTCATGCGAAAAATTTGTTTCGCAGCCGGTGTGAAAGCAGCTTCAGAGAAGTTCCACGATCAGCTACGGAGCGCACAACAGTGGGAAATAAGCATTAGAATTTTAATGATACCTACATGAGAAATGTGTCGCATAAGTTGTAACTGCAGACCAGTAAGAACAGAGGTGTCAAGCTGACCCGCAAAAGGGCCAAGAGGCTGCAAGTTTTCACTCCAACAATGCAGAAGCACACCTCATGCAACTAATCAGTTGTGCAGGCCTAGATCAGTTGATTAAATTAGTGGTTTCAGGTGTACTTCTGCTTGGTAGGATTGAAAACCTGCCGCCTCTTGGCCCTTTTACGGGTCAGTTTGACACCCTTGAGTCAGAAAGACCGCCAGAAGTGCCTACAACGGGCACCTGAACTTCAGAACTGGATCTTGGAGCAACTGAAGGCCAAGTGAGTCCTGTTTTCCGTTACATCATGTGCATCAGCAGGGTAGTTGTGTACCATTTACCTGGGAAGGAGATGGCATCAGGATGCATCGTGGGAGGAGGACACGCTGGTGGAGGGAGTCTGATGTTGTGGTAAATGTTCTGTTGGGAAACCCTTGGTCCGGTAATTGAAGTGGTCGACAGTTTGGTGGAGCTGTTTTGGTGACACAAGGCAGGGCCAACACAACATTAGGCAGGTAATTTTAATGTTTTGGCTGATTGGTGTGTGTGTGTGTAATACTGCACAGAGGCTCTCCAGTTTTAATGCTGTGCAGTCATTCTCAGTTATGTTGCCATATTTATTCATTTACACCCTTGTAGCTGGTCTCAACAACTTTTTTGCATCACACTCACTTTACGTGCGGCAGACGGGCTATTTTTGCCGCTCCTGTGAAAACGACAAGAGAGAGAAAATGTCAGAGAGGCCCAGAGGGAGAGACTGTGCCAAAGAGAGCGCTTTGGGCATAACGCATGCTGAGAGATGAGTCATTACATTTGGAGTATAACGCAATTATAAACATACCAACTGAACAGAAAATCTGTCCCTGTGCTTCTCATGGTTCGACGGAGATTATCACAAACAATTCGAGGTTATGCGGTCGTAATGACTGCATATGTCTCCGCGTTACTCCATTACCTGCAGCAGTGCTCGCTAAATGATCCATCTTATCGTTTAATGCTCTTGGTAACAACATGGCTCAGCTGGCCTTCCCTGAGATGAGAAGAACTGCAGGATAGTATGGCACAGAAATGGGTGACAGTGACGCTTTAGCTGGCAATTTTAAAGCAGCTCTCAATCCATCCAGGTTTGTGATCAAAAATATGTGATTATCATGTCCTGAACTGGACTGTGTTGCAAGCTTGGATCGATCAATGCTGGTAATTCAAAGTAATCGGGTTCTAGAACAGTGACTTTTAATTTTAAAGTAAAATTTAAAAATGAAATTGGCAGTTTAAGTTTGACAGTTAAATTCAAACCGTGAACGTCAACAATTATAACATTGTAGGCTGATGGGCCTTTTCCCAAGGTGTTAAATTTAGGCTGCTTGGTGTTTTATGGTTATTTTTATTTTTGTGCATCCCGCTAGGACTTGTTACGCTATTAGACTTGTCTGCTCTTCCAGTAATGCAGTAATTTCGTTATTTTTGGCTTGGAGAAAGACAATTGCTTTCTGACCCTTTCTCTCACACTCATAAAATGGCTGATGGCATTTATAATCCCTCACCACAGCGTTCTCAGCGAGCGATTCTGCGGCGCTCAGGCTAGCGTGTGTTCTCCAACAGTCTGCAACGATGCTCATAATGTCCGCTGCGGCTTTTAGCACAGGTTTCTGAGTGCCAGCGGGTTTGGCTCAAGCACAAAGAAAAGCTGGCAGCTGACAGAAACCTTCCCATTTCTTTGATAAGCGACCTGTCGCACGACACCAGGACTTCATCAGAGATTTGTAAGGAAGTCTACGTTCTTTCAAGGTTTAGGAAATATGAGCTACAGGTGATGGTCAAGCTAATGCAACGTGACCTCGTTCCTAGAGCAACAAGGGACAATGTGAGTAATATTTACCACAGATGGTTCCCCTCACAATAACATTCCTCCTAATGGAAGTATTTTATCGCTAATATGTGAAAGCAATTTATGGGGTTGAGATGGACCTTCCATCTGTACGCACAAACATCACGAGTCTGTCGCTTTCATAGACATTAGGCGTTTTGTCCCAAATGCAAGCCCTACTCGCTTGGTTTGTTTGATCTGCCATCGAATTGATTGATCAGCTAATTTTCTTCCCCTCTTGAAATGTGTATCAAAACAGCATTGTTGATCAGACAGCCATCATCAAGAAATACAGAGTAAACACCTTTTGCAAAACCTCAATATTTTTATAAGCTTTCATAATTCCAGCACTTTGATAAATCAAGCCAAAAAAGGTATCTAAAGTTATACATCCCAAAAAAATTACGCAAAGTAATAAAAAACAACATTATATATATATATATATATATATATATGTCCAAAACTTTCACCAAAAATTTTTGAATGCTTTGATTTGATATTGCTGGCAAATGACCATGGTATAAGCGATATAATCAACTTGTAGGTGTGCATTACACGGTTTCTGCTTCGCGTCGAGAGGTTATTCGCCTCCGCATCGTGCCTTAAAACCGTGTAATGCACACCTACGAGTTGATTATCCCCTACATATATATGGCAGTCTGCGTCCAATCTGACTGCTCCCTCATTTATTTGCTTTTTGCCTGTTGAACGCTATCCTTGCCACCAACATCAAACTATTGCACGATTACAATTAGTGTTATTTTTTCTTTCTTTTCTTATTTCTCATTTCTTTTTCATGCATTTTTAAAGAAAGCATAAGATTGTATCACTCCCCCCCCACCTGCTTCTCCTTTCTCACATCCCTCCCTCTCAAGACTCTGTGTATGTACAGAGTTATTGTTAATAAAAATTAATAAAAAATAAAGCTGACCTCCCAAGAGGGGGGTGGTGGCAGGAAATAAGAAAGAAATACAGTAATAACAGATTGAGATGGAGCTCTGAGTACAAATGGGCCCAGTTCAGATGGTAATGAGCTTGGATAAGGGGTGGGTCCAAACCCGGCCAGTGGCGTCCCAGAGCAGAACTGTCAGGTGGCTGGTTGGCAGGAATGCAGTCTCAATCCTGCATGGTGACTGCAGAAGGCTTGGCAGGTGCTGCTAATAAACTGGGCAGAGGAACATACTAAAGGGGCAGGTTAACAGGAACATGGTCCCAACCCTGGAAACTAGGAAATAGGCTTGGCAACTTGTTCCTGTGAATAAGACTAAGAGGAGCACTTCTGTATTTAAGTATCGTTAAAGCTTATGATAATTTCCAAAGACGATAAACTCTAAACTAAGAGGATACTGACTGGTTGCTTTAGGGCATAGCCTATAGCCAGGGATAATCCAGCTACTTGACAGACTCAAAGTTTGGGTATATATATGCCACAGATACATACAGGAATGGGGAAACACAAATGAATTTCACCTGGAGGGGAGGGCGCACAAGACACTGAACCAATTGGAGGAGAAAACACATCTAAAAGACACTTAGGTCGCCGAATGGGAGAAGGAACAATAGGGATTCACACTAGGGTAGTGACACTAAACACACATCAATCACTTAAAAGTTGAGTAGAGTTATTTGAAGATGCAAAAGGCATGGCTAATAGGGAGTACTAAATGCTGGACAAGCATTTAACCACAATTATATTCTACAAATGCAACCTAGATTCAGTGAGAATTCATCCTTAAATTTTCTTTAATGTACGTAGTCATTCGTGACATTTATTATGAACTCAATCAAAGTATAGAACAACATTTTCGTTGGACCTAATGCACTCACAGCTTAAATGAAACAATTGATACCTTATGTAGATTTTAAATGTATTGCATGAACAACAGGCTGCGGTAGTCCTTGAGAATGTAAACACCGAGGTGGTGCTGCTGCTTTGTAACTTGCGCGTGATACATAACCGGAATGGCTTCTGTAAATACACAGCTGTATAAATAGATAATGTGGAAAATTTAGACTGTGTATATCATCCTTGAAAAGGATTCAGCAAAGCAAAAAAAAAAAAAAAATAGCATCCATAAATCAACAGTATATTAGCGAGATAAAGTGGGTCGGGTGTAAACATTTAGCAGTAACAGCTGCCAGGGTGGTGGGCATTTTCTATTTCTATTTATTTATTTTATTATAGTGAGGCAACCTTTCTTTAGCCTGTGCAAGAGCAGACATAATGTTGTGTGTTGTTACAGCCTGCCAAATGTAATTTATTTCAACTGGGCCGCCATTGGTAAACAGACAGGACGCAGATGCGCAATTTAGTCGCCAATTAATTTTCTAAATTACTTTTAACCCTTTGAATGCAGTTGCATCTGTAGCGGGGAGACTCCCCTCCCATCACCGCCAAGTTAGACTGTTTCCTTTAATGATATCACCACATTCAACTAAAATGAAAAGTCTCTGTCTTTCATTCGATTTTCTTGACGACCATTCATCCAGTGGACTTAACGCTTGATGGGTGTATTGCTGACAACTCAAGGAAGTACGTATGTGGAGTGCGAAGTTATTTGGCTGAGTGGTTCTTGATTTAAATGTGCACAGCATTAGCCATTCCACTGTTTGCCCTGCTCTGGCCTATTGGCTCTTGATAAGCAGGTGTGGGTTTGGTTTGTGCTTGAATGGGAGGCTGCCTGGGATAACCACGTAGCAGCTGGAAGTGGCTTCGGTTGGCCAGGAGGTTGCGATCTTTCCTGAGGTCAAATAATCCCCAGTGGAGTGATGTTGACTCTGTTCTGAGGGGGCTCTTTTTCGATGAGATGTTAAACCGAGATCCTGACTCACTGCAGTCATTAAAGATCCCATGACACTCTTGAACAAGATTAGGGGCGTCCCAAGTGTCCTAGTTAAATTCCCAAACTGGTTCTTTCAACCTACCACCTAATTATCCCCTCAATTAACTGGCTATTAAACTGGTCATTTCACTTCCTACCCCCACTGTTGCGCGGTGAGCATTCTGGCACAAAATGGCTGCCATGCATCACCCAGGTGAGTGCTGTACATTAGTGTTAGTGAGTTTAGAGTCACTGTAAAGTGCTTTGGGTCCCTGAGAGGAAGCGGCAGTAAAAATGCAATATCTATTTACTGTATAATATCTTAGTCAGGGTCTCCCAATCGCTGATAATTTAATAGCGACATAAAGATTAAATTGTGAAAAGACTGGCATGGAAATATTTCCTCAAAGTTGTTTGCCTCTGTGTTAATAGCACTCATCTAAAATTGAACTGTCCTTTGTGCAGGCAAACAGCACTCTTATAGGTTTGGCTCTGATGTGAAAATCTGCCCCTTTTTCATATTTTCTTTGGTACGTAATCATTCCCGACAACAGGCAACTTGCTGTGCACTTCTTGCTGTTAGTAGCAGAGCACTTCATTGGTGAATAAATCCTGGTTTTTGGATGAAGTGCGGTGAAACATCTATTGTGAGGCAGCAGTCAAATGCGCAGCACCGAAGGTCGGGCTGTGTCACACTTCTGATATATTGGTGTTTGAGACTGATGAATTTCATCCATCTCTGTTTCGATTCTCCCTCGACAAGAGCTGGCTGCATGCATTTTTCATTTTGAAATGCCTGCCCTTACGTTATTTAATAATTCAGACCTGTGAATACCTTTTTTTGTGATTTCCACCTGCGCCGATAGGGCGCGGGTTAGATCTTTTAGATGTACACACGACTGCTTAAATCTACACTTGTGGGATTTTTTTCACAGCAGCAAGGTAGCGGGGAAATGTTTAAGCACGCAAACCCCGCTTAGAAGGAAAAAAACCGATCGGATGGAAGGTGGAAACGCACAGTGCTGCTCTGTTCTCGTTAGCGGCCTTTTGTTGTTCAAGGACGTGTTTAATTTCTAACTTAAGATTTGAGGTTAGGGTGGAGGTCAGCAGTGCACTCCCAGACCGTAATTACTGCGTTCAGCTATTTCTCGCCCTCCCCGGGGGGGAAGGGGGGGGGTCTCCTCTCCTCTGACTTAGAAACCCCAGATCTGAGAATAGTCCGAGTTCAATGTTGCCGAGTCAGAGGGTCTCCTAAGGTCAATGCCTTCCCCTTTAATTAGGCCGTCCGTCCGCATCATGTATTCTAGCGAGGCGCGCTAGTAAGCCGCTAAGTCCGTCCTCCTAACCTCGTGCCTTGAAAGCATCCCCACGCAGTTTACTATAGATCACACTTCACGTCCACCAGTGTGGGCTGTCCTGTCATACTAAGCAGTGTGCATACACACCAGGATTACTTTGTACTCAACTTGACATTGACTTCGCATTTAATTTAAGCAGCTTGCTTTTTCCTTCCTTTCCTGGGTACAGTTTGACAAGTTCATCCAAGAGAGAATCCGCAGAACTTTGTGTAGAAGACAGCAAACCCCTCCATGCATTTGTAAGCAAGTAAAGGGTTTTTTTTGTGAAAGGAATATGACAAGTTGATGTTAAAAAAAGAACTCTACACTGAAGACTGTAGGTCAGAATGTAATATAGTTCTCTCACGCTTCTTTAGTGCAAAACACCCAGATGTTGTTCAGTCTGAGTATGACGGAGACATGCTGGGAATATGTCTGTCTGCTCAATTACGGCACCCATTAGGTCCGTCACAAATCGGATGTGAGGTAGTGATGTGTTTTTGGGCCCACAGCCCTGGGGAGGCTGGAAAGGGAGCAGGAGAGATGTTTTTATTAAAAAACTGAGGGCGAGATGCGATATTTTCTCAGGAGGCATAGAAATCCAAACGACCCCGCAGTCACTCATCATCTGGTCCCCCACAGTTACCCAACACCTGATGCCTGACGTCTCCACAATACACTCTCTGGCTGGGAAAGAGGAGTCTATTTCCAAAATGCGTTAGCGTCTGGTGGTTCAATAAATATTTTACAAAGGTGTTGTCTGAACCTGTTTTTCTTACAATGATTATACTCTGGGTATGGATCCCTTTGCAAGCCAGATTTAAATGTTTTTTTCTTTTTCCCATGATGGGCAGTGGCAATCACCATCTA
Organism: Gymnothorax javanicus; assembly: GCA_029692085.1. NCBI lineage: Eukaryota > Metazoa > Chordata > Actinopteri > Anguilliformes > Muraenidae > Gymnothorax > Gymnothorax javanicus. Next base: position 13,350,195 of record CM056202.1, on the reverse strand, counting down.
TATACTGCGTGTTTTACCCAACGATGTTCCTGATGGATTTTACAAATACAAGAATTTTCCATCCGTTTTCTGTGGCGAAATTATAATTGCTTCCAGGCACAGGTAGAAAATTTTACACAGTAAAGGCGATCTGAGTTGGTTTTAACAAGTTCTTTAGAGTAGTACTGAAACCTCAGACTGAAATAATGTCAGAGTCTGTCCAAGTCTCAGGTCTCTGGAGTCACGTCTGAGTCAAGTCAGCAGCAAACACGTTCGCTCCCAAGCAATTTAAAGTCAGTCAACTCATGTCAGATCTAATCAAAGTAATCACCCCTGTTGTCAGTGTACACAAACAAAGCAGAGCATTTTTTGTGTGCGCCAAAAATTGTCGCTATTATTAAAGAGCTGGATACCAGTCACATGCTCAAAAATTCAAAGCATGGCTCCTGAACATTTCCATTCATGCCACATTAACAAATAAAAAATGGAAATGCGGTGTGATTATGGGAGAGTGTTCTAATTGGTCAAGGGGAAATAATGCCATTCCAACCCAGTATATAACAACTGCCCTGCTGATTTCCAAGCTAAGAGAATAACACAGACCGTGCCACATGATCAGAGCTGAAGCCAAGAAGACTAGACCCTTTAAAGAATATTACTGTGTCCCCCATCTTGTCTGAATTTTTTTCGCCCTCTTCAGTTCAGGGCGCTTAGAATTATGTGGAATAATTCTGACTTATTTGGTCTCAGTACTTGTGGCTCTCTTGCATAATGGAAGTGCTAGCTTGAGTATACGAAGTTCTTCATCCTGGTGTTGTAGTGCCCCCAGTGTCCTGTGTGCACGTGCTGTCAGTGTGGCGACCTTCAGTCATGTGACCCGTTTCTTCATTACCTTTGGCATTGCCAGCCCACCTGCTGTGATGTAGTATGTTGCGTGTGAGCGCTGCAGTGAGCTGGTGAATGCGCTTCACACGGTAAACGCACGTATGACAGGAGAATCCTCTGGCCCACTGTACTACAGATGCGAAGCCCGCACTCACTCACGCACGCGACACAGCGCTCGTAACTGATTAGCATCCACACACCCCGCCGCTAACGCCGAGTCGCACCCTCGCGCTTGCTCTCACCCCTTCCCGAGATGTGAACACAAATAAAAATAGAAAACTCGAGAAGCAGAGTTGTAAATAGTTTGTTTGGCACTCTTTGGGAACCAAAGACAATGATTGTCTGGATTAGGTCCTGTAACCCTGGTCCTGCCGGTCGCCGATATATAGGAGACCCACACTCGTTTCCCTGTATGCCGGTTGTCGATAGCTATTTTCCTATCGCCTCATAGACTATACATCACTGCATAAGCCTCCGCCCTTAATTTTCTGTGTTACTTCACAGTAGCAATATCTGAATGTTTATTGAAATGTAAACAGTTTGCATGTAACTTCTTTCACACATACTGAACAATATAAGTCATTGAAAAAATGCTCCATTGCAAATATCTTTCCCAGTATGTTGTATATATGTTGCACAGGCCCTTATGACCACAAAATGGAATTTACAGTCCATCAGTTAATTCACAATGAATGGTTAATGTTTGATTAAACTGTATCATTAATCGAGTGCATGATTACTGAAATACTGCTGCCCACGTGTAATTTGGCATATTAACGGTAAGTGGAAAAATATCAGCTCCCAGTGCTATGCTCTAGAAAGCTGTATGCAGGCAGGCGGTTTGGCGTATCTTGATGTGATTATTACACTGTAGGGTTCACTGTCAGGTCATTACCATGTTCTGCATACGACGCTATGCTCCTAAAAATATTTTTAATCGACACAAGTGAGGGCTCGATTGCCCAAGGGTCTGTCTGATTATACCTCGAACCCCCTCCCCCCCCCAATATTTAATTACTCCTGGAGCTTTAACACATCATTACAGGACATGGCGTTTAAACCAGTCCTCTCCCATCCCTCCTGCTTGTAATCAGTGTCTGCAGTCTGGGCGCTGAGCCCTGGGCTCTCGGAGATGAAAGCTTGGCGAGTCCAGCAGTGGAGAACCAGGCTCTCCCTCCAGGGGCCACGCAGCTGAGCCGAGGCGAGGTCTTTCAAAGTGCAGCTCGCCTCCTACTCCACACTTTTACTATTTGATGAGCGAACGGAGGGAGACGAGTTAATTGCCTGCAGACGGCCTGGCCCAGCTGTCTTTGGTATCGTAACGGTCTCGACGAGCGAAGCCCGTGTCCTACGTCTGCCCAGCTATGACTGCATTATATCTCCAAAGCGAGAGATGATAAGAACAGGGCTGGAGTCTCATCCTACCGCGATTCCCCCGTGGCGTTATGAGATAAGCTGCCCCCGTGGGTTTCTCATAAATAAATCTCTTTTTAATAAAAAATAAATTTTTAAAGAGTCCAAGAGTCTGCGCTGTTTGTTTCGGTTTCGTGCGGCCTGTTACTGAAGTAAATATACCGGCCCTTCGTGTTTGTTCAGACAGCTGAGACGAAGTCGGGCCTTGATTAGTAATTAATGCACATTCTTCAAGTTCTAAACTGTGTCTCCCGGCAGCCTAATCAAACAGATTTTGATTTTAGAGGACATGCAAAGATGTATTATACATAAGGCATTTACAGTGTCACCATTGAACAGCTGTACAATGTCACTGTAAGACGATACTTGGGGCTCAACGCATGTTTTTCTCGTTTTTTTTCTTCCCAAAGTGGGACGCCATCAATGAGATGGACGAGTACTTCAGCCCCATTCACACCTACCAGGTGTGTAACGTCATGAGCCCCAGCCAGAACAACTGGCTCCGCACCAACTGGATCCAGCGGGACGGCGCGCGACGCATCTACATCGAGATCAAGTTCACGCTTCGCGACTGCAACAGCATGCCTGGCGTCCTGGGCACCTGCAAGGAGACCTTCAACCTGTACTACTACGAGATCGACCGCGACATCGGCACCAACATCTGGGAGAGCCAGTTCTCGAAGATTGACACCATCGCCGCCGACGAGAGCTTCACCAGCGTGGACCTGGGGGTGCGACGGCTGAAGCTCAACACAGAGGTGCGAGGCGTGGGGCCTCTCTCCAAACGCGGCTTCTACCTGGCCTTCCAGGACATCGGGGCCTGCATCGCCATCGTCTCCGTCCGCGTCTACTACAAGCGCTGCACCGGCATGGCGCGAAACCTGGCCCTGTTCACGGACGTGGTGACGGGGGCGGACTCGTCCTCGCTGGTGGAGGTGCGGGGGCAGTGCGTGGACCACGCCGAGGAGCGGGACACCCCCAAAATGTACTGCAGCGCGGAGGGGGAGTGGCTGGTGCCCATCGGGAGGTGCGTGTGCAGCGCCGGATTCGAGGAACACCGAGACTCCTGCGTGGGTAAGTAATGAGATTCCTTAATGGGATGACCTCATTCCGGGACCTTTGCATATTTAAGACCGTTATGGGTTACTGTAATTAAAAACAATTAATCACAGCCAGCAGGCAATTAAACATGCATAAAGTAACGCCTGAAAGAGGCCATTCGCAAATGAGTTACGGCACAGTAATTCTGACAAATTTCCCAGTTACCTGTCTACTTCAGCCAAAAAAAAAAGGGAAGAGAGAAACGCTCTCCTGGGTAATAGTTGTTTTGACAGGCCATCGGTAAAAAATCGTCTTAAAACTGTGGCTTGAATTATGCATAGGTGGCTGAGGAGTCATCTGCGGTCCACCTATAATTTGTAATAGGGCCGCTTAATGAAATTTCAATCCCAAATCCTCAAACTATCAAAGCCGTCTAATTTGAGAGTGAAGGGAGTCAAGAGGCAGGACCCAGCATAACGATTAAATGAAGCAAAGAAGAGATGGGGGAAGAAAAGGAGAAAAGTAGCAGTAATTGTTTTTGTGAAATGAAACAGAAAACTTCATCAGCACAAACATTGCACACTATCAACTTAAGTTGTGCTGCGTGAATGCGTGTGTGTGTGTGTGTGTGTGTGTCTGTGCAAGTGTGTGTGTGTGTGTGTGTGTGTGTGTGTGTGCGTGTGTCTGTGCAAGTGTATGTGTGTGTGTGTGTGTGTGTGTGTGTGTGTGTGTGTGTGTGTGTGTGTGTGTGTGTGTGTCTGTGCAAGTGTGTGTGTGTGTGTGTGTGTGTGTGTATGTCTGAAAGGAACCCAATTTGTTAGTGTCTCAACTCATAAAATATCTATCTAACTCTATTAGAACATGTCAAAGATATCTGCACAATCTCGACATAAATTTAAGCAAATGGGGGAAAAATAGAACTGTATCACGCTGGCAGGAAATGAGGCAAGTGTGGATTGTTTCTTGAGGGCTGCAGTCCTTGTGTTTAAGACAAAACCTTTGCCTGTATTTTACGTGCTCTGGTATTTCTACATCATTTTGAACTGAAGAAAGCAGTCAGGCGCTTATAATCCGCCCAAACATCAAATTACTTCCTCTGTAAAAAAAAAAAAAAAAAAAAAGAGGCTCAAGTGATCTTTGACCCTTAAATAATGGGGGTCCAAATCTGTGTAGATGCCTGATATTGAGAAACGCGGTAATGAGTTGAGCAAGTCAAAACCTGTAACTCAGCTCCTGTGAGAAAATCAGGTCACGAGACTAATTTCCCGCAGAGACAGGCAGGCAGCGCAGTCACGCACAGCCCTGCGACGGGCGACCGGGCGACACGGGACCTCGCGGCAAACCCAGGCCGTCACGGATAAAAGCAGCCTCCGCTGACAGGAGACCGCATGCCGGGTCTCGGGGGGGTGTCTGTAGAGGGGGGGGGATAGATGGGACAGCTGGGGGGGGGGGGGGGAGGGGTGCGGCTGAGGTCGAGTCGTTACTCGCTCCAGTCAGACGCGGCCGCCGGAACGCCTGGTCCGCACGATCCCGCCCGACAGCCTCCGTGCACTTCGGAAAAGCGCCGATCAAAACAAAGGGCTGTCCTTGAAGTGTCAGCGCTGTCGACCCCTTTCCCGGTCTGATCGGCTGAGGCTTCGCGCCCTTTTGCACCGGAATGGGGGGGGGGCGGGGGGGATCATTTATCCACTTTAGCGCCGCGTAAGAAACACTCGCCCAGCTCTCACGCAAGACTGTCAGCTCAGATCCATCTCGAGGTTAGATGCTGGATTTTGGCCTGCGAAGCACACACAGTCTGTATTTCTACATCTTTATGGGTCCCTCAGATTTAGTTGAGCCTCGGCATTCATACACGGCATTGTGCTTTAACGTCCTAGTGCTACACGCCTTTCCAACAGCCGGTCTTCTAGCTACTGCACTTCGGAGCTTGGCTGTTACAGTGTGATATTTACTTTTACTTTTTATTTGTTTTTTATTGCTTTATTTTGCGGTGCACATCGATTCGGCCTTCTGTAAAGAATAGCCTTTCCTGGCTCACCTGCATTAGGTGGCCTTCACTTAATGGGATGTTGGTCTGAGCCCTGACAAAATAAATTGACCAATTAATCCTGTATCCATCGGTAACCCCCAAATGGTTTTTCGAAATGAACGTATTTAATTGCATCCATGTAACTTCCTTTCAACTGCACGAGAGAGTTCGAGAAAGTGGAAGTTGGGTGCGACCTCAGGGGTGTTACGCGGGCGCCATTTTGTACAGATGCACTAAATCACACTTTAGGTGTGGGTGCAGATGGAGGAATTTATTTAGCTCATGACGAACTTTGGGGCCGGCTTGAGAAAATGTTGGAAGTACTGTGCAGTAGGAGAAATGATGCTCTTTGTGAGAATCACGATGGGGACTGGGCATCCATCCCTATAATGTCAGGCAGGCCATCTTTGCTCTTAGAGAAAAGGGTAAAAATAAAGTGTCTAAAATGCTACAATGCTTGTCATCATCCACTGTAAACCCTGGTAAGTGTAGTACACTCAATTGTTTTGGGGATACTGATTACCACAAAAAATTGTGTACACCAACTTAATGATCTTGTGTTCAGCACTTAAATACATGTAAAAAATAATTTACCTCATTTTCTTTAAGTTCCTTCCGCACGATGCAATTAAATTGGCCGACACAATTTTTTTTGAGGTAACTGGTTTCCACAAAACATTTGAGTTCACCACACTATCAGGGCTTACAGGGTTTATCAGGGTGGATTTGTATATGTAATATTACACCCTTGGTCTCAAATATGACCATTCGCTTGTACCTTTTTTGGCTTCCTCAATGTACTTTTTAGGGCCAAACATATTTTACCATGTGTGGTATATTGGGAAGTCAGTTCCTGAAAGAACGAACATCTGTGTCTTTATTCTGAAGAGTCTAGCAGATGAGCCTACATATTAACATGGGTCACAAAAAATAAACTATAACATTAAAACTGGGCAATACTAACATGATAAAAGGACATAGCAGCAAAAAATTAAATGAATGACAAAAAAATATTTTGAACATGGTCAAAGTTCAAATAAGTGATTCAAATATATTAAGGCGTTACTCATTTTGGGAAGCTGAAATTTATTTTCATGATTATCATAGATGGTTTCGTTGCTGGCTGTAGGAATCTTTGTGTTCATTAGCCTGCTTCTAGTGATCTAGACCTGGATTGACCTATGCATCATATAGCTTGTAAAACAGTGCACTGAATAATGTGATGTTTACATTAAAGGATACCAGAGGCGTACTGTTGGCAGTGAAGAAGGCCTACGGTAACCTCAACTCTTAGTGCTTCATTAAGCTAAACTTGTTGCAGGTTAATTGACGCAGATCACAAGTGCCAAGACTTATTGGTAAAATGACCAGCCATTATCGTACACCGTACTGCAAAGTTATGAGGCGTTTTCCACTGCCGTTAAATGACAACGTAAAATGATACATATCTCAGAACTCATGTAGCTCGTGGAACCGCACAGATTTTTCTCAAAATTGTTTGCAGGTTGATTGTAATAAAAGCCTTTTGCCCAAATGTACGGTATGGTTCGATACACCTAAGATTCCTTCCTCTTCAGATGTATTGAATTCTTATAACATCCTGAAGAAATAAAGCGCAATCTTATGATGAATTGTGCTGCTGAAGAAATGCTAAAAGGAGAGATGGAAGAAAGTTTTGCATTTAGTCGGATTATTTCCATCCATACAATGCCACATCAATTGAATAAATGTTGCCAATAGACAATCGCCTTGTCATTATAATTATTTGAATCATTGTTGGCTTCGTATAAGTTCTAACTATTCAGCAAATGGATGGTTTGATTGTTAATCGACTAACAATAATGGGAGTAATCATGCGGCGAAAGGGCCAGCCTTTCATACCTCCAACAGCATGTCTCTGATGGATGCCTCACAAGCAACAGAAACAAGTAAAATCATATAACATCAACCAGTTAGGGGTTAACCACTCAAAAGAACTTCAATGAGTTTGTTCTAATTTCCGTGTGTTAAGAATAACCAGGCAGGATTTTACAAATCAATAAGTGCTGGAAACTGTTGGGTATTCAACAATAGCGCCGGCCTCAGCCCGTAATTTGGCATTGTTCCTAAGCAGACAACAATTATGGGTTATTCCAAATTGTTTGCTATTTCATTTTGATGACTGGATTACCCACCCACTTTTGAATCACAGCTCCCGGAATCTGTCAGCCGCATGAAAGAAGAATGATCAGTTAATGCTTGTGGGACCGTCGAGAGGCTTTCCCCTGTCAATCACAGATAATGTGATTATTATCTGCCACAGCGCAGCCAAATAATACAGGCAGAAGGAAAGTTCTTGGACATGACACAGAGTTTTAATACGAAGACAAGTCGACGAGGAGGCAGCGGCTCCCATGTGTAGCCCTTTCAAAGTCTGCGCATTTTCGTCGGCTTCACAAGAATGCCAATTGGGAAACGTCTGACAGTCTTCACGGCGGAGAAGGGGAGAGAAAATAAAACTGAGACTGGTTCAGGGAATCTGCATGGGCTCCAAAACATCATGACTTGCTTCTCAAAGAGGGCCCGGGCATTGACGATCGCATCGTAAAATATGAAGAAAATGCACACAACACTAGAACTTGAGACTATAGCTTATCCACATCAACCTTTGTTTCCTTTGCGAATTGTATGAGTGATTTGAGAGGGTATTCGCTCTCTCGGCAGGGAAATAACCTTCTGGAGTATTTATCTGCCTCCCCAGATAGCAAGCACCTCCGCTCCGGATCCGCACTGGATCTGCACTGGATCTGCCCCGGCTCCGTGCCGACCCCTGTTGATCCGGCCAGAATCTAGCCTGGAGTCGGCTGCTATCTGGGTTTGGTTTCTCCCGTCCCGATGCAGTGCTATATGTAGTGGTGCCGTCAACTCAATGCCATTTGACAAGAACAAGTTGTAGCCCAATCATTGTTTTTCTAATATCCTTCAATATCTCAGAGCAAAGTGTATTCTCTCCTTTCCTCAACCAACGTAACCAATACCCTCCAATTAACAGACGTATCGAGACATATATGCCGCAAGGCTTAAATGAATTTATTTTATGTTCATCAGCTGAATTAAAGGAGGCAAAACATCAGCTGATAAGCATTTTCCAGAGCTATTGTCTTGATAAAGCCTTCAGAAATGCCTTAAATAGCTTCAACACTTAACTCTCGTGGGTGTCAGCCTGTCCTGAGAGCTAGCTAATGCTTTAGAAGTACTGGAACATGCATTCTTCAACATCCCTGTGGAGACATGCATATTTAAGAGCTACAAATTGCTCATTAAATAACTGTTAGTCAGATCATAAGTTGTTATGGGAGCTATTAACTGACATGCACTGCTGATTAATTTAATGTCACAGAACGGGTGAGTGAATCAGCCTGCTTGTTGTACGCGGAGCTGAAAGTTGCTAAATGGCCTAGCTGTCGGAGACGCTGCTTAGGCTAATTGTTGGCAAGATTATCAGTCCAAATGTGCCCTCTGATCTCTGTAAAGCAAAATTGTTCTGCAAAGAAAGCAGACCAAGCTCTCTTTTTCTTTTCCTCAGCCAGAACAGCTGGGCTCGTCTGGTGATCAATTTGTTGCTAGTTTTTAAACACAGCTGAAAATACAAACAGCATTTGTACTTCAGGTTTGTGGATTGATTTGAGTTCAGGCTGGGGTCGTGTATTTATTTTGTCTCTAATCTAGTCTGTTATCCTTATTTTGTCTCCAATCATGCATTATATGATAGATCATGGTTTTATTCCTTTTTCTTTAGAATTTAGAATTTAATGGTTTTAGCGTTTTAATTTAAGAGAGTTCCCGATAACGTAGGTTAATGAACAGGACCACTCCCAATTCGCCTTCCTATTCGTCCTTACACCTATATATACCACCTACATTCCCACAATCCCCGCTCGTCTCGTTTCTACATCCCTCCCACCCTTCCCCTCTCCAAGAAGGAAGCAAGAAACAGTCACCACCTGGGACCCCGGGAGGCTTGGGAGCCACACGGACTCCGACGAGAGACGCGAGCCCCACCCTGAGTCTCGTCACTTGGGGCGCCCAATGTTCGCACAATCACAGACCAAGTCCTTACAACATCTCATTCGCCCCAATCTCCTATCCGTCGTTCCACCGAATACTCACCTCCACTTTGGGAGTGGTCCAAAGTTCATTAAGGTATTGTTAAATACTGTACAATTAAAACATTTCATCATCATTTTTTTTTATTCACCAGTCCAGATAGCTCTGGTGGATTTTTAAATGAAAGCAGCTGAAGTTGACTGGTATTTATTTTGAATGTTGTGCAACATCAACTTCAGATCACATACAGAGCCTTTACACTGCTGGCCAAGAATGAAAAACAAAAATGTTGAGACTGCCTATTTAGGAAAAAAAAAAAAAAGCCAGACATAAGATAGGTTTTTATTAGCAAGCAAAGTGAATCATGCGCGGCGAACCATTTTTACATTTTTCACATGTATTGCATCCTCAGGGATGATTGGGCATTTCAAACTAGGGGGAAACAGGTCTGAGTTGGGGGAAAAGGTTGCAAAAATAATATATTTAATGAGAAGAGTGACAATATGTTTAGTCTCCGAGTGTTGGTTTGAACCGTTGATCCAGTTGTAAACAGGGGACTAGTTCTGGTCATAGGACCTACTACTTTGGGACTCAAACTTAGGGTTCTCAGGATTTTTACTACCATTAGAAAGCCACCTGGTTCTAAACTTTAAATGGTTTGATTTGTGTGTTCCACCCGCGCAGTTATAAATTTCCCTAGCAAAGCAAATAAGTGATGGACTGCATTGGACCACCTTGCAGTAGTCGGCACATACCGTCCCGTAAAAATGCTTGCAGCTCAAGTTGTCCAGGTGTTTGCTGGAAACCGACATTTATAATGTGTATTAAACACCTCATTCCAAATCTATGCTGCTTGCATCTGTACCCTGTGCATCATAGTAAGGCAACACATCTTTAAGTAGCTCCATCAATGTGATAACAAAAGACTCGAAGCAGACAATGAAAGGTTTAGCAATCTATCAGCACCCTTTATTTATTCTCATGCCATCACTGAAAGGAGTGCAGGAAGACTGGGGTATGGCTAGGCCTATTTTTTAGGGAGGTGGGTTTTAGCTGGGGGAAAACAGGCCAGAAATCCCCCCCTCACCCAGGTAGCCCCCAATCCATTAATCTCCAGTGACGTCTCTGGAGGAAGACAGTAAGGAGTAATCATTAATACCCCCTTCCCCCTAAGCACACAGTCAGACTCACACAGACACACACACACACACATGCACACACACGCATGCACATGCACACACAAGTTGGGTTTTTATGTCTTGTGGGGACATTCCATCGACTTGCCTTCGTTCCCTAACCCCTTTCCCTGACCTTAACCCTCAACAGTACATATCTAACGCTAACCCTAACCCTGACCTTATCCCAACCCCAAACTTAACCCCTAACCCTAAAATAGCTCAATTTCCTCATGGGGACCTGAAAAAGTCCCCATGAGGATAAAGAAATCTGGTATTCCATTAGTTATGGGGACATTTTGTCCCCACAGGGGTAGGTAAACAAGGACCACACATACACACACACGCACACACACACACACACACACACACACAAACACCCATGCAGTACGCCCCAGAAGCCTGTGATCTTTGCTTGGCCAAGCATACTCCATACCAGTCGTTCTTAACCCTTTCGCTGAAAAACTGCCGTCCTCTTGAGAGTCCCTCGTCCTCGAGTAAGAAGCTCTGTTCACTCCACTGAGAACTTGAGATCAGCTGATCAGCTGGAGACCTCGTTGAGCCGCTGTGTATTTGAATCAGAAATTCTAAATCCGCAGCAATATTTGTGGGCTCGTATACTCTGTCAACCAATCAAATGTGGTGGCCACAGCTCCCAAACGTAATTCCAATAACTCAATTATCCTGAGTACCATATAATGAAAATTGCACTTTTTTAACATTCACTGACATTATTTTAAATGATGGCCGTTCAAGTTTCTTGGTTAAAGCCGCTTTCGCAGCGGACGCGAAAAAAATTTTTCGCACGACAGATTACATTCAAAGTCAACGCAAAGACGCGAATACTCGCGACTTTGAATGTAATCTGTCGTGCAAAAAATTTGTTTCACATCCAGTGTGAAAGCAGCTTTAAAGGGTCTTAGGAAAAAAATTTGACAGAGTCTATTCACAACCTTCTATGGACATAAGACCTTGGTGATATAGCGTCAGCTGCACAATTGCCACAGCTCGCCAGAATCGTAATGCTGGCCATTTTACAGGTTCACACAGGGCAATATGATCCCTCTGCTTGTGTTAGCTGCTTCACTGATCTGTATAGCCCACTAAAATCTCATTTTAGTTTATTATCAGTATATCTCTGGTTACATATTCACTGAGTAACAGCTAGCGACTTTACATTTGCGATGGTACCATGGGAACTTGACAGACTGCTCACCTGTTACTATGGTGATGTCTTTTTTTATGGTCTGATGGTTGGATCTTTTGTTTGAATTAGTTTGTGATTTTCCATCACTATTAAAGGAGGCAGGTTCTAGCTAAAGGCCCAGTGTCTAATGGAAGTATTACAGCATTTTTCATTTCTCCTATTGGGTGAAAACTCAAAAAAAAAAAAAAAAAAGCCTGCTTTTGATAGTAGCTCCGTACTGGACTTCAACCTGTGCAACATTTTTTCCTGTACTACCTTTTTTTTTTTAAAAAAAAACTTCCTTTCAAGGACATGTTTCTACATAAAACAAAGGTGGCTATTTATTAAGTGAACATTTAATCCGTCTTTCAACATACCTGCAACCTCATTACAGCGCATACCCAAAAAACGCACCATTCTGCTTCAGCCATTTGCTGTAGCCTTACATCACTCACTGCTGACTTATGGGGAATATTCTAGAATTACTGCCGTGATGCAGTATACTGTATCCAGCCATCCAGCGGCTAACTTGCTTTTACCTGGTCAGGGTAGCAGGGGGTTTGAGCCTATCCCAAAAGGCAATGTCCACGGGAGAGGCTGGAACAGGATCCATTGCTGGGGTCACACACACTCAACCACACAGTTGTACCTGTGCGCAATTTGTATGAGTTACCAGTTAGGCTGACATCATGTCTTTGAAGTTTGGGAGGAAAAAAACTGACTATCTGGAGAAAACACACGTGAAATTGCGCAAATCACAGATGGAAGAGCACCAGAGTTCAAATGCACAACCTTTTTACGGCGAGGCAACAATGCTACGCCCTGCACCACCATGCCTCATACAGTAAGCCTTCACAAAGCTAACGTTTCCTCTCGTACGAATAAAGCAGACGCTGACAGCTGTGGAAGTCGCTCCATACTTAGCTCGGTTGAAAAAGGTAGCCGTCTCTGAACTGAACCAGACCTCGTCAGGAACTGATAATCCTTTTTTCAGTTGTGACAGTAGGATGTGAGCGAGTGATGCAGCCCTGGCTCTTAGCACACTGAACATAGCTCCCCTGACAGAGGTGACACACATACAGCCCAGAGTACGGCTTCTCACGACCATTAAACCCCAGTGGCTTTGAAGTCAGGATAAAAAAAGGTTTTAATACCTGAGGATAATAGAATTAGGTGAGGATTACATCCTGGAACTTCCAAAATGCTGATTTTAGCTGATAGTTCTGCTTCTGTGGATGGAGATAGTCTCTGGTGGAATCCCAGAAATGTGAATTATCTTAACTAATATGAAATTGAACTGCAATGCTATGAATTTCTTCCAAAAATATTTCTGGGGGGTGGGACTGTGCAGCAGGAATTATAATTTTGTGGCAAATATTCTAAAATGGTGTCTTTTCCTCCTGACAAATCTGTTTGGGTATCTGTTTTTGCAAGATTAATTTTTACCGAAGTCTTCAATCACCTGGAACACTTGTTAGAGTCTGCTTGCATACACTGTTGAAATGGCATTTCAAATAATGTTACCATTAGGGCTTCTTTCCAAGTTACACAGTTTATGGATTGTTATGGATTTATAGTCAAGGACAGTTGTAAGCTTGAAACTCAGTTAAGGCATCCGGCAATCCTCTACTTTGACTGGAGGGCACTAGCAACTAGAGCAGTGAGAGCTGCTTGCCGAGCATAGAGACATGTAGTCCACTTCCTGTAATTGTGTCACATGACCATCATGGGACCCACCTGAAATATTATCATCCCTGAAGATGCAATGTGCTGGAGAGTGATGCATTTTTCATCACCCTGACATTTCTATTTTATGTTTTGCGCCATCTGTACTGGGAGAACATGGTGCCTGTCGCATGTAGGAGCCTCAAATTATTCTTTTACACAAATCTTAAAGCCTGCAAAAACTCCAACAAAAATATAATGTCATTTGCTAATGTTTGCTAAGTTTCCAGAGAAAGCCATTTCTGTTCGGTCCTTCCAGAACCAAAGTGGAACTTTATAAATGCTGACGTACGCAAAAGCATGACAACGGACAGAGACGTATTTTTAGTCCCTACTGTCTTCAATAAGATGGTCTGGATTCTGTCATACCAAGAAAGCAGAATTAGCAGTATAGCATAAGGATAAGATGTTGCTGAGTGTTTTCAGTACACTGGAGTTATGGCTGCTAAAACTAGGCTCAGCAATGGCGCGTAATAACTCATTGAAAAAAACTTCTAACAGTAATAGCGATTTTTACCATAATAAATGTCTTGGCTTCATAAATTCTTTTTTTGGTGCTTGGTGATAGTGTAAATTCCAGTCATTAGCATGAAAATCTTTGGGTGATTTTGAATTGATGAATGGCTGTGTGTGAGTAGTATGAATATAATTATTCCTCAGTTGTAACTCCATCCTGCCCTTGTTCTATCATCAGTATGGACTGTGTCCTTAAGGGGCTCACGCATCAATCTGAGAGCACAAGAAAAATATGGATTTTATGTTCCTGACTGAAACATGGCTACAGAATCAGGGCTGCCGTCCAATTTTTTTGCCCTGAAAAGTTCCTAACTCCTTAGAAATGACCCAGAAATATTAATGTGGCAGCCATGACAAGAGCCGCTGGAATTCTGTTAACGCTAAGATGCTTTGATGCTTCTTTACTTATATTGTTAAACATAGGATGTACTGGACCATCCTTTACAAAAACAAAAGTGATAACTCCTCACACAGTTCCTTACAGAGGTGGCGCGTCATCCATCCGGTAATATGAAAAAGCCCTGTACTCTGCAAACTGCAAGCCAGGGACAGCAACCACCAGAGAGTGATTGTACTTTTCGGGCTGTCACGCCCAAATAATGGAATGGTCTTCCATTAGCACTGCAGTCTATGGACTCAGTGGTCTCTTTTAAGAAGCAGCTCAAGAGCCATCTGTTCAGACAGGCATTAAGATAGCATGTTTTTTGTATACTTTATGCTGTTTACATTATATGCCTCATGATTCCACCGTTTGTTTCATTTTTATAAGCTCACTCCACCGGATGGGCGAATCTTGGGATCGCCCTGTCCATCCGTCAGTCCATCTGTCGATCCGTCCATGAGTCCGTGCGCAATTTATTGCTCTCACTCTACAAACTACAATTTTTCTTGGATTCTTTTCATTTTTTGTGGGTCAGTGGTGATATGAAGAGGATCTTTATTGATTTTATTGATGATAGGAAATTTTTAGGGTACAGGTTTGGTTCCCTAGACATGGTGTTTATATTGGCTCTTCTCACTCCACAGGGTACAAGTTTGGTTGAATCCCTTAAAGTTTTGTTTTGAGAAACAATAGTGATATGAAGAGGATCCCTATTAATTTTGGGGATGATCGGAATACTTTTCACGGAGTTGTGGCAAGAAATGAGCACATCCCGACATATAACTTATACAGCGCCCTCCATAATTATTGGCACCCCTGGTTAAGATGTGTTCTTTAGCTTCTAATAAATTCAGTTTTTTTCTAAATAATATAGGACCACAATGAAAAAAAGAGGAAAATCCAACCTTTAATTCAAGTGCATTTATTCAGTGGGAAAAAAATCCCACATTAAGAAATAATTCTTTTTACATCAAATCATGTGTGCCACAATTATTAGCACCCCTGATGTTAATACTTTGTACAACCCCTTTTGCCAACAAAACAGCACCTAATCTTCTCCTATAATGTTTCACAAGATGGGAGAATATGGAAAGAGGGATCTTCGACCATTCCTCTTTGCACAATCTCTCTAAATCATCGAGCGACCTGGGTCCTCTCCTCTGCACTCTCCTCTTCAGCTCACTCCACAGGTTTTCAATGGGGTTTAGGTCTGGGGACTGAGATGGCCATGGGAGGAGCTTGATTCTGTGTCTTGTGAACCATTTCTGTGTAGATTTGGCCACATGTTTGGGGTCATTATCTTGCTGAAAGACCCAGTGATGACCCATCTTCAGCTTTCGGGCAGAGGCCACCAGATTTTGATTTAAAATGTCCTGGTATTTCAAAGCGTTCATGATGCCATGCACCCTAACAAGGTTCCCAGGGCCTCTGGAAGAGAAACAGGCCCACAGCATCACCGATCCTCCCCCATACTTCACAGTGGCATGAGGTGCTTTTCTGCATACTCATCTTTTGTGTTCCGCCAGACCCTCTTAGAGTGTTTGTTGCCAAAAAAGCTCTATCTTGGTCTCATCTGACCAAAGCACACGGTCCCAGTTGAAGTCCCTGTACCGCTTAGCTTAACTCCAGACGTTTGCGTTTATGATTGTGAGTGAGAAAAGGTTTTTTCAGTGCATGCCTCCCAAACAGCTTGTTGGCATGTAGATAGCGCCTGATGGTTGTTTTGGAGACTTTGTGACCCCAAGATGCTACCATTTGTTGCAATTCTTTAACAGTGAGCTTTGGAGAACTTTTTTATTTCTTTTACCATCCTCCTCATTGTGCATGGTGGCAAAATAACCTTGCGTCCATCCAGGCTTGTTTACCACTGTTCCAGTTGTTTTAAACTTCTTAATGATTCCTCTGACAGTAGATATGGGCAGGTGCAGGCGAGTGGCTATTTTCTTGTAGCCATTGCCTGACTTGTGAAGGTCGACACACATCTGCCTTACTTGAATGGTGTGTTCCTTTGTCTTTCCCATGTTGAAGAATGGATAAGAGAAATGGCCTCTGTGTCACGTCATATTTATACCCCAGGGAAACAGGAAGTTATGAATTACTAATTAAATGTTCCTAGATACTCTGATCAACTTTGTAAACTACTGTAGAAATGACAGAAATACTTCAATTACATTTATTTCCTAGGACTTGTTAGGGGTGCCAATAATTGTGGAACAGGTGATTTTATGAAAAATAATTATTTCTTAGTCAGGATTTTTTTTTTTTTCCTTAAAATTCACTTGAGTTGAAGGTCACATTTTTCTACAATTTTCAGTGTGAGAGTATGCTTCTGCAATAAAAATTGAATTTATTTTAAGGCTTTTAACACATCTTAACCAAGGATTCCAATAATTATGGAGGGCACTGTATACGTATAGCTTGTCTTTGCTCTACAGGGTACAATTATTTTTGCTGTATCCATTTCATTTTTGTTTTGTTAGTCAATATTGATATGAAAAGGATCTGTATTGATTTTGTTTTTTTTTAAGTAGTATTGATATTGTTGAAATTAGAAATTTATACATTTTAGTAGCCTATGTTGTTTTACACCTATTATTAGTCAAATAACACGTCATCGACAAGGCTGCCATGTGGGCGTATTACCACACTTTGTATGGCTATCTTTATCTGTTGCCAATAAAATATTCTTTATGTTAGGTGGCCAGAACATTGAAGAATATTGTAAAATGACAGTCTGGTAAATTCATAAATTACAATTCCAAATACAAAAAAGTGGGGATGGTATTGTAAATTAAAATTAAAACTGAAATCAGTGATTTTTAAATTATTTTTAATCTGTATCATGTTGAAAACAATACAACAGCACATTCTTTGATGTCTCACCACATGAATTTCATTGATTTTTGAAAATAAACTGCCACTACCCTCGTTTGAATGGCATCTGTGTTTCCTCCCATTCAGCAACTTGTGTATCTATTAGAAGTAATGTTTCCTTTTGATTGGTTTGTGTCTTGCGTGTTGTCTCTACATATTTTCCTTGAGGAGCATTGTTTTTAAACCTTTCCACGATTTCCCCATGCATCCGTCGGAAGATTAGTAATCCTCGGCCCATCTTTGTTCCTGAAAGACTGTGCCTTTCCTGGATGCTGCTTTTGTTCTAAATCACGATTACAATCACATCTGCTGTTTCAAATTAGATCATTATTCAAATGTTCAGCCTCATAACTAGTTCAAGTTTCCACTGTCCCAACATTTCTGAAATGTTTTTCTGGCCTGAATGGCGGAAAATTATTTATACTTAAGAATAAAATGAAGATGACTGAACACTACATTAAATATCTTGTCTTCATACTGTCCGCAATAAAATCAAGTAAACGAAATGAAGAAATCACTGCTTTCTGTGTCAAGTGTATTTCCCGTACCGTCCCAACTTTGTCTGAATTGGGGTTGTAACTTGTAATATAACTTGAGTCATATTAAATAACATCAATGAAAGAAATGTAAGAAATATAAAGAGTAATGTGTTGAAAAGTAGGGCACATTTAGTTCTTTTCTGATTATACAGGCTGACTCCTTTGGGGACTTGTTCCTGAAAATACTGTATAATCCCTGAAAATTACCTGTTCTGTTAATTACACAGGGAATCACTGGACCTTACAGGTGTTCTTTTAACTGAAAAAAAAATGTTAAACTTCTACAGGAGTCAGCCAAAGTGCAAGTTGAGACTGCCAAAATGCGCATAATACGCTGGGAATTTGTTTGCCAATAAAATCTACCCAGTGTTTCGCTTTCAGTATAATTCGGTGCAGCAAACTGTGAGATCCCAGCAGTTCACCATTTCCCTGATTGAATTATACGCACACACATACACATCCTCGCTTCCGCACACACACACACACACACACACACACACACGTACACAAATGCAAATACATGCAGTCATATTCTCTCTCTCCATCCCTCTCTCTCTCTCTCTCTCTCTCTCTCTTTGCCTCTCACATTCACATGCACACAGGCGGGCACACACGCACACACCAGCACCAATTTAAATTCACTCAGTCTCCCATTTACAGCATCACATCCCAAATAAAAAAAAAAAAAAAAAACAATAATGTTCGCAAATGCAGACAATACAAGCTAATGTTTCCTCTGAGAACAAAAGTACGGGGGCCCGGAAGGGGTTGGTAGCGGGGGCGGGAGGGGTAATTAGCCTTCCTCGTGTCCTACCCTTCTCCCTATTCTGGAAAATGTTCAGGTTTATTTTGGTCAACATATTACAGTGGGATTAAACCGGAGCTGAAGGCTCCCTCCGACATTATTACAGCTGCCTCACGTAGCCTCGCCATTATGACAGGAGCGGTTTAATCTGTGGGAACACTGCGGGCCGAGCGGCGAACGATAAAGCGCTGAATGGTATCTCGCCTAGACGGGGCTGCGTCGTGTCAGTCAAATCCGATTGGTCACGCAAATATCTCCTCACCTGGTGCAGTTGAATAGGCTGCATAATCGGGGCCAGAAAGACACAGATAAATAATAAAATAAATGGCCGCCGCTCATTGTAGGTATGGCCCTTTTATTACTGCTAGCTTGGCCGTAGTTGTTGTCGTCTTTGAGCTCACAATGCAATGAACCAGTATGTCAAACTTGAGTTTTTAAGTGATAAAGCTGAAAGGACATTGACGATGGCACAAGCACACATGCGACATGATTGCGAAGTGTGTGAGCCGTACTGATGCAACATCCATTAACTGACACAATCAGTGGTCAGGGTGTCAGGGACTTGTTATGGAAGTGACTCAACTCTGTCATAGCATATATTGGCCAGTAGTGAATCCCATATTACATTTATTTAGGTTACACTTTTCTCCAAAGTGATTTACAGTTAATTAGACTTCGCAGGGAGTTAGTAGTTAAGAGCCCAGCTCAAGGGCCCCACTGCCGTACTGCACTTCTAGTGGCTACATTGGGGCTCGAACAATCATCAGCTGCTTTTTCACCAAGCATTTCGGCATAGTGTCCCTAGAACCAGTGCGTTAACCTGTAAGGACCTGTACCTAAACCCTAGATTTGGTTTGTGCTTCCACCACACACGGTGCTCAATGTAGGCGAGGTTAACCCTTTGACAAGCATTCAGTCACGGTAGATCGGTGCTTGAGAATAGACCTAACATTTGCTTACTTTTTCTAACAAGACACAGTAAAGAAAATTACCTCCTTACGACTGAGTCGGATGGATGTATGGGTGGGGTCTCGAGACCGCGGCTCAATCACTCATGTGCACACTCTGCCTCCAAATGTGGAAGATGGCAGCGACCATATGAAGGATATTTTGGCTACATTTTTATGCAGCATGAGGAAGTGGAAACGTGTTGTCCATCTTTATATACAGTCTATGGCTAAGAACATTGATTTCAACATATTTTGACAAATTTGAATAATGCTATACAATTGAATCAACGGGACTGCATAGTCAGGCCGAGGGTTGTGATGACACAATTTTAAATACTATTTTCTCTATCGTATTTGCGTCACAGAATGGCTCACGCGGTTAGAATACTGAGACCTCAAACTTTCAAATGATATACCGTTCTTGAACTTTGCACAATATTTGATGGTATAAAAATGCAATTATGCCTAATGGCCCACCCTCAGGCCAGTGCTCGCTGAAGGGGTAAGAGAAAAGACACAAGTTTGAGCTGAAAGGGTTAATAGGCCTGGTTTAAAGTAGTTCAGCTTCTGCCAGCTTCCTGTTTTCACGCTGCTTTGGCATTTGTGATCCTTTATCCTCCTGTAATCGCTCCCAAGCTTTTTGCGTTTCGTCCGGCATTCCTCAAACATACGATGGAGGATGTTGTCAGGCATGCCCTGAGAAACAAGCTGGAACCTTTTTCCATTTCTCTGTCCTCCATCCTGCTCTCGATTTTCTCTTCACAATGGAGTGCAGTGTTTCTAACTCCACCTTTGAGTGTCAGTGCGCTGGGTACTCCATCAAAAGAGTAATAAAGAAACGGGACGCATTGGAACGGTTCTTTTGGTACCATTCGCAACTTTTGACAGTGGAGATGCAAAAATAACCAGTCTAATCTGTAACAAAATCAACTGAGCTGAACTAGCCTGTTTGGTGGAAACAAAGCTTGTCATGGCAGACAGAAGAACCAAACGCGAGTCAGGAAATCCAAAAACCGAAGTCGTTTATTCAGGCAATGGGTCGGGAAGCCAGGGGTAGCACAGAGACGTAGTCAGGCAGGCAAGGTTCGTACACGAGAATCAATAAATGAGGCAATCAAAACAAAAGGGCTAGGCAAAAGAGTAATCGGTCAGACACAGGCTATAGTTGTACACGGGAAGCAAAAACAAGAATACTGGCACTAAGCACAGGCAAGGGAGAAAAAGGAATGAAGATCTGACGGAAATCTGTAGTGAACTGAGACAATATATACACAAGGAAATTACTAAACTAGGCGGGGAATAGGATTGGTGGGAGTTACTAAACAATCAAATCTAATAAGCACACGAGGGAAAGACAAACCATGATCACGCATCACCATTGACAAACCAATCCTAAACATGAAAACAGACTCCAGTCAGGGAGTTGCCTAAGTGCATAATAGAATGGGAGGCAGCTCGAGGTAAAACAGGTGCAGGAGATCGCAGTAATCAGCAGAGTCAGGGATAGGAACAGGAGGGCGGAGTTTACAGACTAGAGCGAATGCAAAGAGTATTAGTAAAAAATGAACAACGTGATATTTACACACCATTACATGACAGGTGAATGTTAATACACAAAATTACACAGGATGAGTATATTAGTCTATGTTAGTAATGACATAACGTAACATGAAGTATTAGTCTTAATTAATATGTTAATACGTGAATAGCGGGAAAAACAGGAAACGAGACGTGAAGGAAAAATTTCGGAAACCACAGAAACCAACGGAAATAGCCGAATAGATGCATGAACGCGGACAGGGAAGTGCATGGCGCAAATCACATGGAAGACATACATGACGCGACTGGGGCAGACGAGGTGCAACCCTAAACACATGAATGATAAATGAAACAATAAATGATAAACATAACCAAGCCAAAAAACACAGATTATGACAAAGCTAACTTGTTCTGGGTCCTAGTTTAGCACCTTAGCCACTGGACCACGGGCTGTCCCAAGGAATCGACAGAAATACACCCCAGTCTCGTAAAGCAATCCACTGCTGGGTCCCGCCATTTTCTCACACACCCAGCAGGGCCCCTTTCTGCATGCTGCCCAGAACACGGCGGAGCCATGCAAGAATTTACATCACATATCAGATCTCCCCATGTTTCCCTCTGGTTACAAAATGATTTGTCTCACTCAGCAGAGATTGTGACAGCATGCTCTGGGATTTAAGATCCTCGACCAGAGGGTTCCAGTTTAAATTCTTGGCAAGGAACTGCAGTTCTAGCCTTGAGAAAAATCTTAAATTTCTTCATTTTCAATGTATGTTTGAGCTAACAAGAAGAACGCAAGCTTAAAACCTGTGCCGAGGTGCACATCAATTTACTATCATCAGATGTTTTGTGGTTTCTTTTCATCTACTTTATTCCGACTCAAAAAAATGATGTGTGATACCATTTCAATCAAAAGACAAGTTCATGTACATATTTTTGACATATACGGTATGCGAATATTTAAAATATAGACTTGCGAATATACAGTTGACCCTGAATCTATGTATTGCTTAAACTACAAAAAAAAAAAAAATGAAATTAGAGATTGAACAACATTTTCAGCTGTGAAAATGATGCTCATTTAAATTTACATCAAAGATAAGACGTCCCGTGGTCAACCAGAAGGAAATTAATTTAGCCCTTGAAAAATTTATTGCAGACACTGGTCAGAGTGAAATAGGCCTTGATTAAATAACTACCTGGGCGCTTCATTCTGACTGTACGCATAAGAGGTGAATCGTAATGAGCACAAAGCCACTCTTGTACCTGATGTCTTTTCAGAAACTCGACGTGCTCTACATGCGCTCGATTTCGCTCCAGAACTTGTGTAACAAAGTAATTTCATTCTGTTGTGTGAAAGGCATCTCAATGAAGCATCCCCCTCCCTGTCTGTTTCTGCAGAGATCAATTAGACATGCTCACATTAGTGACAGCAATTCAATCGAATAATTAACAGCCGTTTAATGCTCATTAACTAAGAAGCATTTGTCTCATGAGATTTATAATTGCATGCTATTTTCAGAGGAAAACACACTTATGTCTGTGTTGTACTTTTTTTTTTTTTTGTTCTTTTCATGTTTGTGGCTCATGCAGCATATTTACAACACTTTATAGCAGGATGGTTTTTGAAAATGTGGCTGGTATTCAGAGCTGAGAAAAGGGCATACCTGCTAAAAAATGAATAGCACTTAGTGATTGTATTGATTTTTTAAATCCAATTTTCACTTGAATATTTTATTCAAAATAAAAATTTGTGATTGAAACAGTTGTGATCCATATGAAATAAAAGTTATATATATATATATATATATATATATATATATATATATACAGTACTTTGTAAAAGTACTGTAGGCTCATTTAAAGCAATTTTGTGGGGCAACAATGCTTGCAAAATTAATGAAATTCAAAGTTTCCAATAACTGGGAAATGTAATATACAGAGCTGTAAACTGTTAAAAACTAAAGCAAACCTATATTTGGTGTGACTATGCTTTGCCTATAAATTAGGGACACTGTCCTGCTGTGCTGTAGTTTTATAAGCTGATTGGCTGTTTGCTTGTTCCAAGCAGAGTGGAGAACTTGCCACAGTTTTTCTGCAGACTGACTGTCTCACTTGCCTGTGTACCTCTAAAACATTGCAGACAGCCTTCATGATGTTGACATCAGGGCTCTGTCAAGACTATATCATCTGCACCAACTGTTTTTAATGAAATACAAAATGTATTTATAAAACAGTTTTTTGAATCAGCGTGTGGAATTTCAAATGTACTTCTTATATTCAGCAACACCAATGTGCAAAACAGAGAGTAAACATCTGCAGTCATATTTTGATTCCAAAAAATGAACAGTGCCGAGGACTTTTGCACAGTACTGTGTGTGTGTGTGTGTGTGTATATATTTCTATTATTTTTCCCCCCCAACGGACACACAGCATTTCAGGCAAACGTACAGGTGCCACTATGGACCTTTGACTCTGTCCTGATGTACTTGCTCTAAGGCGCCTGCTAATCTAGGAAACCAGATGCACTATGCTATTGACATGAAATAGAATGTTTTTAGAACTTTGAAGAAACTGTTTGTGAGAGCGTAACGCAGTAGCATTTCACTTGATACATTAACAAATCACTTGGCAGTCCTGAATTAATTAAACATATGCTCCACAATAAACATGGGCTTTTTGACGGATTGTGAAAAAAAGATAAACATCTCCAGTCATGTTGGTGTGTGTTCACGTCACTCTGGGCTTGTAAGCAGAGCTCCACAGACTTTCCGTACGCAAACTCCTCAATAAATCCTCCTGTTGCTTTTTAATTGTAGTAATGGCGTCACTTTTTTTCCCCCCTACTTGACAACCCCGCACATTTGAGGCGCTAATTAGCCAGACGGCCGATTCCCTCTTTTGCCAATTAGCGATGGTCGGAGATGTTTAATAACATAATTAAAAAGGGGCCCCTGAGGATGCATTCAGGTAGATTAAACTTCTTCATTAGTTTAGCGGTAAGACGGCGGCAAAATCACAAGACAAGGTGTTGCCGCCCTGACTCGCGTTCTCTTTCTGTTGGGAGATAACTGTCGAAGAATCAGAGCAGTATCCACGAATTCAACGCCCCCTCAAAGAGGTCAGCTCGGGGCCCCCATCCTACCCTTTACAACTGTAAGCTCCCGGAACTGTCATCAACATTCACCTGACTGGCAGAGGCCCAGCATACAGCACATCTTCCAAGCCAGGCAACTTTCTTTTACGTTTTGAGAATAGTTTAAAGTTTCGCACATAATGCAGCATTGATTGCATTTGTTTTTACAACCAAAAAATAAGTGCAGTATGTAATATTACAAGTACAGCCATGGAGATTATTAAAAATACAAGAGAGGCAAACATTGCTGCATCAGCATCTTTGACACCAGCACAGTGTCCACTGCTTTTTATTTATGCTCCGGACGCATCTTTATAGAGACACTATATCACGAGAGCAGATTGCCTGAAATGTTGAGAATAACTTTGAGTAGATATTGCTTTTAACAGTTTTATTTACACGGCTTGTTTTCTGCGACTGGATGAAACACACAAAACCGCACCACGTAACGTGAAGGTTAGTTGTTCTGTGTTCTCAAATTAAGCACATCATTTACTGCAGCTAGATTAAAAGAGGTAAAAAAATGCAGGAATGTGTAATAAATGTGTAATAAATCAAATGTGTTGTTTTCAGATAATGTATCCGAGTAGAAACAGAGCGGGCCACGCAAAGCGGATACAGGGTATGGAGTAATTGGCCCTCTTTAGTGTCTCACCTTCCCTCTCATCCTAAGGGATGTTAAGCTCTATACTGCACAACATATTATAATGTAATTGTGTATAAATATGCATATACATTGTGCAATACAGAGGTATCTGGCATTCATTTGCATCAGAGCACGCTTTCATTGAACGTGGGCGGTAAAGATCATTGGTGCCATTGCAACCCACGCCACCGCACCGCCTCTTTCTTAACACGATATTAAGAGTCATACAGTGAAATAAATAAGTAGACAGATAAATAAATTATGCTGAACTCGTATTGCATTTCTTATGATTACAAACTCAGAATAAACAACCCTCATTATAATCCTTCATCCACAATTTTCCCTGAAGCCCCACATTTGACTTGCAATAGTTAAAATATTTGGTTAACTAGAGCGTTCTTTAACAAAATCAACCTTTTACCCAGGACAGGATTGAAAGGCGTACGGTAGCACAGCTCCTTACTTATTGATCTGCGATGGCTGCACAGTGCAGGGTGAGTCAGAATTATTCATTCTACTTCATAGGAATGTTCTTTGCCAAGCTTTTTTGTTTAATACAGCATTTCTTTCTTTAAAAAGTAAATGACATTACATCTGCCAACAAGTTCAGATTAGTGGTACTCCAAGTAATTTTTGTCCTCTGTTTGAAATCTCTTCAAGATATGGTTGGCGCTCACATTAGCATGGCGTCTACCCGTACCATCATGAGTCGCCAGTAACGCTGAGCAGGAGCTCATTCCTCGTCTCCTCGCTGCTCTACTCTCCCAGAAATCTGCGAGGATTCCATCATCTTTAAGGGCATATCATTCAATGTTCTTTGAGCAAGGACTCTCCTGGGGTGGAGTGCACCAGCTGAGCGTATGCCTGAGTGTAATGTTGTGTTTAAAATAGAACTGGAAGATACGACCAACTTAAGGTTATGATTAGTGCACTACTTAGACTACAGCCCTGATATGTGTGCACCTCAGTTGGAAAGTCAACCTATTTAACCTGATAAAAATCACGGGAAAACTGACAGTTGTATTGACACAACCAGCAAAGAAATACTGTATAGTAATGGCAGGGTGTCTTGTTTATAAACTAGAAAAAAAGCATTAAGATGAGTGAATGAATATTGAATGAACATTGCAGTTATATGGTACCTTCTCATGACTCACAAAACTTTACCGTCATAAAGAGAGTCATCCGTGATTGGACAAACCCACTGACCTTCAGATCATAGACTGTAAATATACACTCCATGATTCAGACACTGAGCTGATTGAGAGGTTTCGTTTTGGTAGGCAAGCCCTGTTTTAGTTTATCCTTAGCTACAGCACGAATTAGCTTCCTTAGCTACAGCACGAATTGGACAACAAAACAATTGTATTGATGATCAATTTCTATGTTCGTAGTTTTTCTTTATCTTTGCAATGAGCAATTTAGTCATGAGAACTTATAAATTTTCTGCATACATCTTATTAAGCTGTCTTATTTTGCTGTGGGTAAAATTGATTTTCCTCTTTCTTGGGTGGCATTATCCATAGCCAGCTGACCTGTTCGCTAATTTGTTTGAAGGAAAGAGAGTGTGCTCTGTTTAAGAAGCATTGCTGGGCCATGATCTTCACTGCGCATGTATTCACGTGGACGAGCATCATTATACTGGGTGTAGTTATGAGCATGTTCAGTCCAGCTCACTGCTCTCGGTGTAAATTCAGATCACAAAGTCAGACGTAGCTAACACCAGTCTAAGGCTTTAGACCTACTTTTTCATCTTGTGGGTGCAATCTGCTCTTGAAATGTACTGGATAAGGGAAAAATTACAGCATCCTTAGCAGAGGAAAATTTTTTTCTGGAACGCATATTGTGTAAACGATTGACCTGTGGATCCAGCTCTCCCATTACTTATGTAATCAACTTCAAACTCAAAATCAAAAAAGCTGGAATGTAACATTTGGCTCATAACTTTTTTCCTTGCTTCCTCTGGCCTCATGTCCTTTCCTTGTTTCCTCTGCCCTCATGTCCTTTCCTTGTTTCCTCTGCCCTCATGTCCTCTCCTTGTTTCCTCTGCCCTCATGTCCTCTCCTTGTTTCCTCTGCCCTCATGTCCTTTCCTTGTTTCCTCTGCCCGCATGTCCTTTCCTTGCTTCTAGGTCCACCCACCCCAGTACTCAAGGAACATATGTAGGAAGGCAGATGTGAGTGATTTGAAGGTGACTTATTTTTGCACTGTGAGAACCTTTTAACAACAGGTCCCTTGAAATGAGACGAACTCAAGAGCACAGAGAGGCCTTCTTCCCTTCTACATGGTCACCAGGTGTGCCATGGCTGTAGCCTGGATTCAGTCTTCATATGTAATATCACACCCGCTGGGGTATTTTTTTTCACCATGCACCCTCAGCCAGGCCCGAATAGCCATTGGAGCTGGGGTGTTTGTTTTAAAACTGCGCTCAATTACAGCAATGAATCCCACAATTATCTAATTTATCCTAGTAAGAGGGGTCTGAATTGAGCAAAGATTTTAAGGTGAAAACAAAAAAAAAGAACAACTTTTGCAGCCCTCCAAGGCGAGGATTGCCCACCATCCTCTCCAATCGATGGTGTAATGAAGTAAAAACAGTTAAGATTCACTGGGAAATCATGGTTGAAAAAGGCTGTTTTAAAGGGATAAACACTTCCAAATGTAGATAAGTCCAACTTCTATGCTCCACATTTAAGTGGCAAAGAACTGTTTGTAAACGAAACATTCCAAAAGACCCCAGTCTCATCTCAACGCGTCTTATATTGACGTTACCTGACCAAACGTCGATATACAATGCAAAAAGACGCTCTGTTTGCATACTTATTTGACGCCAGATTAAAACGAAGCCCTACCCCCTAACCCTTAACCCGAACCTAAGCGTCAAATAAAGACGCCAAAAGCTTCCTTTTGCGTCATATACTGATGCTTGGTTAGGTAGTGTCACTATATGATAAGTCGGGATGAGAATGTGTCGTCCAAAAAGACTTTAACTCATTTATTAACCAGGAAATATCATCGGAAATGCGTAAATATGAGCCCCATAGGAACAATATGCACTCTGTGAGGGTTGATTAAACACTATTTATAGAGGAAAACTGAGATGCAGACTTTCAAATATAGTCCAGTGGAGGCAAGCTGGCCCATAAAATCAGTTCAGAGGCTGAATATGATATCTGCACTAACTGACGTAGCGTCCATTCAGCCAGTCTTTCAGTTAACTTCTCTCCATGGACTTCATTGCTTCCATCTATCAGGCCGGCCCAGACAGGTACAGTTCCCTCTGACAGCTCTTTCCTGATTGGAGACTCGGATACCTCAGCTGGTGTAATAAAACTTGTGTGCCCCCCATCAAAATGCAGCTGTTTCATCAATAGCCCAAACGTTAATGATTGAAATCAATCAGATCAGTCTTGCTTGAGAACTACAGAAGTGTTCAGTGAAAATTCAGATCCATCTCTCTTTATGCTATTGCTGATGTTATATCTGGCAGATTCCATT
Source organism: Gymnothorax javanicus (assembly GCA_029692085.1). Lineage (NCBI taxonomy): Eukaryota > Metazoa > Chordata > Actinopteri > Anguilliformes > Muraenidae > Gymnothorax > Gymnothorax javanicus. The sequence continues at coordinate 13,321,791 of CM056202.1, read as the reverse complement.
ATCACACACGCAAACAGAAATTCCGCATCCGGCAACTCAGAATTGCAGCTGTCATACTTTGTTATGTCTCATATTTTCACAGTAGTACGGCACGTATATCCAGATACATTATGTATACAGTGCTTTACCTTCATATCATGCATAAGAGTCACTCAGGAAAGGCTTCTTGACCTTCTTTCCCGCCCAATGGAAATTGGCACATAAGATGAAGACACTGACAAGGTCAAGGAGAGGGAGGTTATTTAATTCATTGAATCCAAAGTTCATTTGTAATATCAAATGGACAGGGCACTTTTTCTGGACAAACAAATGAAGGGGTTATTTCCATAAGCGCTCAAGTCCGTATTCATTAAAAATCAGATAACACTACAAATCCATTCTTTCAGTGATGAGGAATAAGCCACATAAGCTAATCTTGGCCAGGAAGCACGCAAATACAATATAAAATGAGCAGTGAATTGGAAATTGCCCAAGAAGCTACTTCTAGCAGTGACCAAGTCCAGTCAGCCAATCAAAGCATCGCTTAGAAAATTGGTTAGCCAATACAAGCCACTGTAGCTTTTTTATCTAACCGAAATGGCTGACTCCACAGGCCAGGATGTGTGTGTTTGTGAACTCAACCCAAAAGAGCTCAAAAAAAGAGACCCAGGCAGTCAGAAACATGCGCTAAAAACAAGCGGAAAAGAAGTCTGGCTAAAGGTAACCTTTTTTTTTTTTGCTTATTCTTTGGCTGAAATTTCTAATTACCACCCGCAGCAGTTTGTTTACAATAGCTCGAGACACAGAGCCAAGGCAAAGCTGTTTTGCTATCCTGCATTGGTTTTTATTGTGACCTTTGTTCAGCTGTATTTACCTTCCATTTCATTTTGCTCAAGAAACTTTTTGACATCCATGACTATAGTCTACTGCTGTGACCATATTTGCTGTTCATTATAATTAGAAAGTGGTGTGTAATGTTTTTGAAAAGATGCTCTGTTTTAGTACTCTGAAATAATAAAATTTAATGCTGTGAATTTTTTAAATCGAGTTCAATTTTCATTATTTTGAGGCATTTGCTTTCTGAAAGTACTCAAGTACACAGACTGGTGTTTTGAAATACAACCCCAATGCCGAAATAGTTGGGACGAAGTGTAAATTGTGAATAAAATCAAAACACAATGACTTTCAAATCACACCAGCCAGTATTTTATTCAAAATAGAACAGAGATAACATAGCAAATGTTGAAACTGAGAAACTTTGCAATTTTATCCACAAAATGAGCTCATTTCAAATTTGATGGCTGCTACAGGTCTCAAAAAAGTTGGGACAGGGGCCTGTTTACCATGGTGTAGCATCCCCTCTTCTTTTTAACACAGAGTGGAGGCGTCCGGGCATTGAAAAGACAAGTTTCTTGAGTTTCACCATTGGACTTTGATCCCACTCTTGTTTAATACAGGCTTCCAGCTGTGTCCCAACTTTTTTGAGACCTGTTGCAGCCAGAAAATTTGAAATAAGCTCATTCTGTGGATAAAAATGTAAAATGTCTCAGTTTCAACATTTGAAATGTTATCTATGTTCTACTGTAAATAACATATTGGCTCATGTGATCTGAAAGTCATTGCATTTTGATTTTATTCACAACTTACACTTCGTCCCAACTATTTCGGAATTGGGGTTGCATCTGGACGAAGAATAAAGATAGAGGCTAGAGGGTCTCCTAATATGTTTTAAGACATCTTTTCTGTTATTTCATTACGTTTACATCAGCTTAATGTAACATGACCCCCATAAGTTGTCAAATTCTTAAAATTTTGATTCTCTAAAAAGACGAAAATGGACTTTCGCACTTCTGGAAATTAACCCTTCAAATGTTCCTTCCTTTCACAGTCACTAACTTTTGGCCCATGATATCACCAATGCAATGTTCTTATACAACTCTCTTCATGTTCATACAAAGCCACATTGGATTTTTAATAGGAGATGCGTGATACTGAATATGTGAAGAAATTTAACAAATTTCCTTTCAGAATTCTTTGCGAAGGAAGCCTTTCATGCATAAATCCATTTTTTATTCATACAGTTCTTTCAAGGATAACAATTCTTGTTGACCTGGAGGTCCCTGATGGAAAAATACATGAGAGGGGCATGACCAAATTTCAAAAACAGCCCAAATAGAGGGGTGGGCTTCTATGATTCCAGACAGATTTCAGAAATCTTTTTATTCTATTCTCTCATTCTTAACTTGTTCAGAAATCTGAAGAGTCCATTTTTTTTGGGGGGGGATGTTAGTTTTCTTGTCCTCAATTACTGAGCTACCAGTAAATAAGCATTTGACGATGCAGTTAAGAACACTCATCGCTTTTAAATATCTAGGCATTGATATACATCCCTCTGTAACACCTATTTCCATGAAGAATTTCCAGAACATCTTAAAAAGAATTGGGGAAGACCTGGTCAAATTTGCCTAACTCTTTTTCAGCTCGAATTTCTATAATAAAAATGGATATTCTCCCCAGAATCAATTTTGTTTCCAGTATGGTACCCCTTCCTCCCCCAATTGGCTATTGGGACAAACTGAACCAATTAATTTCTAAATTTGTTTGGGGTGGTAAATGACCACGCATTAAGTTCTCCACTTTACAAAGGAGCAAATGTGATGGTGGCTTAGCTGTTCCAAACTTTAAATTGTATTTTTGGTCATATGTGTTGCATCCGGTGTCAGCTTGGCTCGATCCCAGGACAGGATCTGGTTTACTCTGCTTTGCCTAAACTTGCTAAGCGCCAGCTCGGACCAATTATGTCTTTTTTATTGTCAACATGGCGGGCAGTAGAAAAACATACTCAAACCTCTTTAAAATGGCACATTCATAGCCCTTTATTTAATAATTTCAATCTAATTACTGGAGGAGTCCCTCTTCAGTTTTCACGGTGGTCCACAAAACATTCTGTCAGATGTATGGGACCATAAAGGAATGAGATCTTTTAATGATTTGTGTTCTGAGTACAATGTCCCCAGAACTTCATTTTTCCTTTACCTTTGCCTCAGGCTGGCAATGAAGACTGATGGGGCTCCGTGGGGTACGTCGACTTTAACAACTCATTCACTCCATTCTCTATTAAATGTGGGATGTTTAACTAGAGGCTTGGTGTCTAGGTTGTATTTATTTTTTAATTCTGTGGACAAAGCTTTGACGGTCCGTCAGATATGGAGTGGGGATCTTAGCTGCTTGGTGGATGACATTTGCTGGTCAACAGTTTTGGATAATATTGAGGGTTCTTCCAAAAATCCTAACCATAAATTGATACATTTTAAGTTTCCTCATAGAATGTATCTCACTCCCAGGAAACTCCATCTCCTGTTTGTGGGCTGTGTCCTAATGGTGAAACTGGGTCTTTCCTCCACATGTATTGGTATTGCCCAGGGGTGGTACATTTTTGGAAAATGTGTTCTTCAGCCTTATCCACCCTTCTTGATATGAAAGTGCCATATTGCCCCAAGCTGCTACTATTGAATGATACCTCCTCTTTAGGTCTGTCATCCCGTAGTAGGACTGGTCTTCTGGTTGGTCTGATAGCAGCAAAAAAAAATGTTGTCCCTTCGCTGGCAGCCTCCCCGTTCTCTTTCCCGGGATTATTGGCTACATTCTATGGTTTATATGGAGCTGTCTGTTGCCATAATACATAATGCCAAACCACTGACCATCAGTGCTGGGTCTTCTTTTATTTACAAGATGAAAGAACTTTTAGATTCCTCAACCATATTTAATTAGTCCTTTTTTATTCATTTATTTATTTTATTTTTTATTCATTTTTTTCTTTTTTTCCATTATTAAACTACCTATTTTGTTATTTTTATTTTAATTAAATATGTATCCTTCCCTTTCCCTATGATTAATTTATTTATTCTTTTTTTTTTTTTTTTCCCAATTTTGCTGTGGCCCAATTGTAAGGGGTTAATTAGCCGCCAGGGGTGGGTGTGGGGGGAGATTTATTTATTTATTTTTTAATTGTTGTGGATATGTGTCTTTGTTGTTTATTATGCATAATAATACATTTTAAAAAGTTCATAACAGAAAAAAAAAGAACACTCTCATTGCATATTTGTGATCATACTCCAGAAAGAGAGTGATTGTCGACTGGCCCAGAGGGAAGGTGGTGAGTTACTCATTGTGGGCAAACAGGTGTCACTGAAAATACACGCAGTACCAAGTTTTTTGTATATATACAAAATTTATACACTTTCTTCCCCTTTGGAAGTTTCTCGATCAACACAAATAGTTCTTAGGCTACAGGCAGTCCAGAGGTGAGAGGATGGATTGTTCTGAGGCAAAATACACTCTGATCATGGTGCTTTGCTGAAATATGTGACTACTAATTTTAGTACAGTGTATTATGCAGTTTGCACAGTGGAAATATCAACTTATCAGTCTGATAATTATATGTTTGCTATTAGATTAATTAAAATTCATTAAATGTGTTAATGCTTGTCTTCTTTTTTGTTTTTTTTTTATATAAAGCAATGTATAAACTATATGATGAGATGGAAGGCAAATTCCATATTAATCACACCATATGAGAGTTATTTTGGGTGACTATGAAAGTACAGAATCCTTCAGGGCAGCACCCTCAACTTGATGCTTCTTTGAAATGAGTGCTTTTGATAGGAGGAATCAATGAATTAATTCAGTGAACTGAGGACAGGATGACCTCAACAGAAACAGTCTGCCGGAAAGAATGTGCCCTTGTGTTATGCTTCTAGGTTCTCTATTCAGGAAGCACAATTGTCATGCCTCGCCCACAATGGTCCGCATCACCGGAGTACTTATTACCAGCCTGCTCCAGCACCTCTATTACTCTCACCTGTGCACAGTCAGCCAATTATCCAATTTAGCCTTTACATACCCCTCTGCTCACTTGTTTCCTCATGAAGTCTTGAGAATCCTCTCTTGTGTAGACATTACGGACTACTTACTACTAGAACTTGTAGACTTGTATTGAGTCTAGTTATAGCTTTATATCTTCAAATTGTTATTCCCCTTTTTGTCTAATCTCTTGTGTGTGTCTGAATCCATGCTTCAGACAATAAAAATATTAACCCTTAGTTGCATGTTGTCCAATATTTTGGACGTAAGTTAAGTGGGGTTTATTTTCTTTAGGGTCATAGACACCCTGAAAACACAAAATGTACATTTTACTGGACATTTCCAGATAATAATTTCTTCAATAAGTGCCTCTCTGATTAGTCACATGATTTACCACAAACAGTCACAATGGCTGCATCCACAAGTAAGAGGTAAGTTGATGAAAGTCAGAAATAGTCTTCTATTGTTCAAGTTTTGATCAGACTTTTTTCTGTTGGGGAATGGAAATGCATTATATAGCGCAAACTGAAAACACATAACCTATGTAATGCATGTCTATTTGTTGGAATACATCTGAGTCTATGCTCTATCAAAAATATTGGACATTATGCATGCCGAGTAAATAGCTCAAATGAGCAATGTCCAGAATACAGATAGATCATCATGCATATCAATGACCAGGTTTCTTCAACTTCACATTATTTCTGTCACTCCGCATGCATAATGTCCAAAATACTGGATGGCAGTGTGCATCCCACAAGCATAATGTCCAAAATAATGGACAGACAGACCACCCACTTGCACCCCCCCCCACCCCCACACACCCACACACACACGCACACACACACAAAATATTGCACCAAATCCCAACAAATGGTCCAAGGCATTTGTATGTACTCTATGCATCAAAGGGTTAATTATCTTCGCACTTGGATCCACTCACCTCTGCTTTATATCAGTGCACAACACTATGTGCACTGAAAAGCCTTACAACAATAAAATGTCTAACATTAATTCAACTCAAGACATGGTGTGAGTCCAAGGGGTAAACATTACTGAAGCAAATAGTTGGTTTAACTCAGAGCGTGTGCCTGCCAATGAATGAGGTCTATCATTTCCTAAGGTACACTTCAAGCCCTTTAAATTGAGTCTGTAAGTAGCTTTTTTTTTTTTACTTTCCAGAAGCTTCCACAAGCCAGGCCTTATCGCAGCAGGTATCGGGGCTGTAGAGGTGAAGGATGCGGGTCACAGCAGTTATCACTCATGCACCAGATCAGCCTGGGCACGAACTGACAGTCAGCAAATGTCACAAACCTCTAATAATGTCATTCCTGTCAAAAGTGCTCCTGAGGTGGTCCTTTTGTCACCCCGGAGGGAGGGAACGCCGTCGCCCTCCGCGTTACAGGAGCAGAGAGCGCTATCTATAAGTCCACTCTCACTTTGCAGAGTTTTATTGGCTGCCTGTCTCCTTTCTGGTACCAAAACATTTTATTTTTGCCCGGTTAGCACATTTGAAATTCCCCATAGCTCTTTTCAGGGATAAATGGCTTTCACCCTGTACGTTTTTCATCGTAACGGTCATCTGCTTGATGCCTGTTTGCAATCCATCTGACTTGGCGTGATTTTCATAAGTAGTTATACACCTGTATATTATTTTAAATAGATTAAACAGACACGCTTGCGCGTGATTGATGATAAAACTAAGATCAGAAGTTGATCACTGATTCACAAAATAACCCATTCGATTTTAAGCAACATCATGACTTACTTTAGCTTCGGGCTCAAACTTGGACTATATTAAATGATGTTTATGCCGGTGTCTGTAGTGTGGCGTAACCTGCTGTGTAAAGCCTATATCCCCTGGGCGGCACAACAGTCCATTACAAAACTATTACCCTAGACCACCTCTAAAATGTCAGTGCTGAAAGATGCAATGTTTTTTTGACTGAGAGCTATGACCTTCCTAAGCTTCTATACTGGCTCAACTCTGAAAAGAAGAAGCTTAAGTGTGTAGTTTCTGAATTTGGAAAAATGGATAATCATAGTAATAATAATAAAAAGAAAAAAGAAGAAGAAGAAGACAATTCGAGACCTTAGAATTACAGGGTTCTAACTAACATTTCCGAAGTGGTGAGGAATTTGCTTGCAAAGTTTGGCCGGTCAGTGTACACTTAGGGAACTGGAACTTTGTAATTCTGATCTGAGCCCAATTTAACAAATGAATTATAAACCCATACCTATTCATTAGATAAAATTATTTATTACCAATTATGTGCAATAGTTAACTAAATTTTGACCAAAATGTCAATTAGAACCCTGCAATTCTAAGGTCAGGAATGGTCAGTTTACCCATATAACCATACATTATGTACTCTACTTGAACCAGGCACTAGGTTAAAATTGCAGATGGGCTGGGGTCTACCCAAGCGTACAGGGCAAGAGGAAGGAAGACATCCACGTCAGTTTGATAAACCGTTGCAGGGCACACACATTATTTACACCACATACTCATGTCTATAGGCAATTTAGGGCCTCCAGTTAGCATTATACTGTCATTGGACTGTGGCGTATCTTTGGACCGTTAAGTAGAGAACCCGCGTGAACACTTGGAAAACAAGCTAACTCCAGATAGAAAGGCCCAGACTAGATTAAAATCCACAAAAATTCTTGATGTGAGGCTACAGTGCTACTAATGATAATTGTCTGGGGCAGTAAGGCTTGTATTAAATCCCAATTTAATATGATGCTGTGAGCAACCCCAGCTAGACAGCAGGAAACGGCAGAGCCCTCTGTGGGTCACACATTTGGCCTCTGATGGAACAGCCCATTATCCACTTATGATTCGGGGGACAGTATCATTCATTACCCTGCTCATTCCCACAACTCATTAGCAGCTGTTGTTTGGTCACAGGACTTGTGCTCTGTGTATGTGTATGTGTGTGTGTGTGTGTGTGTGTGTGTGTGTTGGTGCTTGAGTATTTATATTTGTTCATATAGATTTACAGGTGAGTATTTACATGAGTTTATGTAGATTTACATGTGAGTATTTTCAGTATTTACATGTGTATGTATAGGCTATAGATTTAAATCTGGACTTTATTTGTGTATTTGTGCTGCTGTAGATAAAAAGCACACTTGGGATGCCTAATACTACCTTAAAAAAATAATTTTACTGAAAAATGTTTTCATGAAATGAAGTTGATACAGATTATGTTGCCTTGATAGAGCCCTATCCTGAACACTAAGGCTGTTTGGGATGACCCTGGAGAGACAGACACAGTAAGACAGTACGTCTGCATAACTGGCACATCCTCATATGTGCTGGGAACGACAAAACATCCAATTATCTTGTAAAACAAAAAAATTACTGGGTAACTTACCTTATTTTTAGGCAATGGATAGTCACACCAAACATTTATTTGATTTACTTTTTACCAGTTTACTACTGTTTATCGTAAATTTTTAGGTCACCTGAGACGAAGTCTCAAAGTGATCTATTCTAATCGCCTTTGGTCCGTCGTCGTCCGTTGTGCGTCGTCCGTCGTGCGTCGTCCGTCCGTAAACAATTAACATTTTCAACTTCTTCTCAGAAACCGCTGATCCGATTTCAATTAAATTTTGCAGGAACCTTCCTTGGTCAAATATGCACCAAAAATGTGAACTATATGGTGCCCACCCCCAGGGACTCTGAGGGGCGGGGCTAAAACTGGTTAATACATTTTCCACTTCTTCTCAGAAACCGCTGATCCGATTTCAATTAAATTTTGCAGGAACCTTCCTTGATCAAATATGCACCAAAATTGTGAGTTACTCTTCATAGATGTAAGGGTCTTCAGGTGCTTTATCAAAACTGTTAATTTCATGGCCCCCAGGCTCCATGTTTTCCCCTGGGGAGGGCGTGAAGTTTACTATACTTTATATAGGAAAATGATGGGTATATTTGGTTCATTCACATCAATAACATCAGTTTTTATACAACTCAGGTGACCGTTAAGGCCCATGGGCCTCTTGTTTTCAAAAATATTATTCTTAAATTCTTGGGAACATCTTTACCAGGCGGAACTATTTTGAATGTGCTGAAGACTTTTGTACAGTACTGTTTAAAGTGCACACGTATATTGTTGTTTGCATGTGTAGCAGGCACACAAGAGCAGGCAATGAAAAACTGTGGATATACAGACAGTGCTTTAGGTTGTGACTGCAATACTCAATATTCTCGCACTGCAACAGCATTGAAGAGTGAACAACCTGTATCATTATCATGAGTGAGACAGTCTGGTGCTCTATTCTCGTAGCAATTTTGACTAAAACTGAGTAAAAACATTTTGGTGTTGCGATGGCGTTGAAGCTTCTGTCTGTTTGTCATAAATCTGAATGTCTGGCAGCTCCAGACTGAATCTTTCATCTCGCTTTACTCTCCCATCTCTGAGGAGCGCCAGAACAGGATGATATTTTATTTTTATTTTCATACCATCGATCAGTTGCTCAATTCCTGACTTACAACAGTAAAATCAGAGGTAGTTTTGCATTCTGTAACTTTGTTCATTCAACATCTGACCGTGTTCCTGCTTTTTTGAGGAGACCATGAGTTTTTAGGGACTGGGCGGTGTTTTCTCACTTAATGCTGTATTGCAGTAGGTGTACAAACATTTAAGGTGCTCATAATGCTGTTTAGGGTGAATGTTTAATGTTAGGGTGCCTAACATTAGGGTAAATGGGGGTATTGGCGATGATATGAAGATGTTTTTAATGAGGAGTGCGTTTTCATCGCTTACACACTAGCTCATCGGAGAAAGGCCGCCAGTCTGGTTTGTCTGTTAGTTATAATCTCGGGTAGCAACACTGATCGATCAGGATCGATCAACTAAGCTTGGTTTCTCCACATTTAGGCAAATAATAATTCACACTTATAAAGAATTAATCTCCAGAAAAAAGCGGCAAAAAAACCCTGAATGATATTTTTTTAAAATTGTGTTTAAATTTTGTCTGTAGAAATAAGACCTTTACGCTGGCAGGTCAGGGTTGCACGTGAGGTGTGGAGTTACTTTCTCAAAGCCTTTCGCTGTCTTGTCACATATGCAGGAAACCATTTCCCTGCCCCCCATAAATTTATTTATTTATTTATTTATTTATTTATCCATTTCCGTGGAAAACAAAAGCAAGGTCAGTATAGGGTGGCAGCAAGTATTCATTAAAAATTCATTGCAATGCAAATTTCTCTGCGATGGGAGAGGTGTTCTGACAGGTGCTGACAATCGTAACAGCGCGAGCAACTCGGAAATCCTCCAGCCCTAATGGCACGGAGTGTAAAAGCTGGAGAAAAGTGGGGGGGGGGGGCTTTAAGTCATAATTTTTCCTCCCTTCCTTATGGCCGTGGTATATGTTGTCCTGAGAGCTCAAACCCAAAAACAAGGGCTCATCTCAGATAATCTCCATCGACGTATCGATCGCTGCCTTTCCTGTGTGCTTTTTACTCAGGCCACGGCTTGTGTCAGGGGTCATGTGGGCTGCAGCACAGGATTCTGGGATGTTGAGCTTCAAAGGCAGAGCCGTGCTCCCCGAGAGAGAGCACAGGCATTGGTGTATCTCGTGACCTGCTTTTCAACCTAGGAGGTCTTACAAAAACATCAAGGCCTTTCGAGGATTTATGGGATTAACAACACGTCTGCTGTAAATAGCTCAATTAGGAGAAATAGTTTCTGTTCCTGCGGGGCACAGTGCAAGGGGAAATAACATGGTTTTAGTTAATTATTCTCTATTTTATTTTTTCGATGTTAATAGCCAATACAATATAAATGATTTATAAATTATACAATTGGGTATTAAAAGCTAGCAAATACCCTGCTGCATGCTCGTACATTACCAGCTAGTCTATTAGATTTTCTTAAAACTGAAAACATGCGAGTGTAATTTAAAGAGGAAGACACTGCAGCCATGTATTATGATGCCAAATGACTTTAATACTACGCAGTTACAGTGGCTGGGTTGTTGCAACAGTGATGGGCATCCTGGCTGCATTGGGCTGGATACACTGCAAAAACGGAAAAATAATCCACCTTACCAAGAAGTTTATTCTCGTATTAAGACTTAAAACACTTATTTCTATTACCTTTTTTCTCAATAAGACAAAAATTTGCCAATGGGGTGAAATCATTTTGACTTATTTCTAGATTTGCTAATGGAATAAGAAAATTTCACTTGCCAAGCACATGGTAACTTAAAATAAGCTCATATTTTCTTCCTGAGAGAGAAAAACTAGGAGGTTAAGTCTTATATCAAGACTAAATGACTTGTTAAGACAGACACTTTTTGCAGTGATAAGAGCACAAAAAGGCACACACGCCTGACTGAATCCACTGTCCCGTGTGGTGATTCCCCTCCAGCCTGTGAGGTGGGCTACTACAAGCCAGCGGCCGGAGACCAGCTCTGCGGGAAGTGCCCCCCTCACAGCCACTCAGAAACGAGGGCCGCCGTCACCTGCCCCTGCGACACCGACTTCTACCGCTCCACCTCAGACCCTCCAGCGACGCCCTGCTCAAGTGAGTCGATGGTGCGAATCAGGGGTGTAAAGTCCAAGGGTCAGAATGTGAACCTCCTGCTTCATGTTTGTCTCAGCCATGCCAGTTATTTATGCCAAAATTGGCAGGTATATCAGTCGGTTGCATTAGACGTCCGTTTTTCTGTCAGTCTGTTAGTTACGCAACCTTTTTGCCATTTATCCTGACCCAATCTTCACAAAACTTGGAAACGTGTTAGCATAGGTTACTCGCCACAGACCTATACTTTTTCAAGTTTCTAAGTCAAAGGTCAAGGTCACACAAAAGGTCGAAAACACATTTTGATCCAAAACTTCGTTTCTAATTAAGACAGAGACTTGAGATTAATGCCATCCTTTTGTCAACACAAAACAGTTTTAGCAGTTAGGGGTCGCGATGACGTCACTCTGATGTAAGCACACGAAAATTACATCAGAACGGGAGGTCATTTTTTCAGTTTTTGCCAAAACTAATTTTTTTGATTCTGTTCTTGAAATAATATATCTTTTCAACTTTTTAAATTTAGATTTCGGCAAGTTGTTGTTCTTGGAATGACCTTTCATTTTCTATATTACATTTCAGGCATTTAGCAGATGCTCTCAGTCAGCATTTGGTAACATAGGGGGAAATAGGAAGTAGGGTGGGATGATCAGCATTTTCCAAATTTTGACGTTGTCAGGAATCTCAAATGCATTGTTTATGGCGCCCGTGCTCATTTCTGAAATAAACAACGCATTTAGGCATAAGGTCACATTGACTTTCTGAAAGATCATTCAGGTTTGCCTCACCCGATGTTATCTAATGCGGACCGATGCTGTCACCCTGAACATTGTGCAACACACAATGCATGAGCTTGAGGGAAGGCCTTACCTGAGTTAGGACTTAAATCCACAATCCCTGGTGTAGGACTGCCCCCACCAGCATTTGCCAGCATTTTTGGTAATATTCACGTATCTGTCAACACCTATCCTTGTCACAAGATCTGTGACCCCGCCTACCTAACATATAACAGTGAAAACGTTGATCGCTGGAATATCTTGTCGATTGCGGGGAATCGTTCCTTCATAATTGAGGCAAAATCTCACCAATGGCGGGGATTGGGTCAGGAGGCCAGAGCCTTATTCATCAGGCCACTACTTCCTGGCTGAAAAATGGCATTAGCTAGAATTTTCTGGTGGTTGAAACAAAATAACAGGGAGCATTTTATTGTAACCACTTTTACATTTTAAATGTGGATTTTACAACTCTGGCAGGAAGTAGCGCTGCAGTTTGACCAGCACAGAATCAGCAGGCTTCAGATCCGTGCTTTCTGGGAGTCTTACGGTAAAATCTGTGGGGATTGTGGGTAAAATACCTCATCACTCACCACAGCCAGTGTGGAGACCCTCTGAGGGAGAGGAATAAGTTATTTGGTTTAGCAGCATCTACCGCAGATCCATGGTCTCAGTGTCCCGCGGTCCAATTAAAGCTACGTAAATGGCTCCTGGACAGAACTGGCTGATCCAGATGCATGCATGATCTGAGGGTTTTAAAGTATTCTTGAAAACCATCAGGATCTCTAGGATCAGACGGACAGATACTGATACAGCAGCACTGATGCAGGGTTTAGGGAGTCCAGTGATTTGACTACGTACAGAACAATTAGCCATCGCTTCAAAATGTAACGATTCGTCCGCGCTATCTGAACATGGGCAAGATAGGAATTTGAGAACAAATAAAGAAAACTAAAGATTGTATATTTCACAGCGATTATTTACGTTATAAATTTGAAAGCAGCAATAATTTGTAAATTTGCATAAAGGAAATTTCACCATGTCTTTTTCTATGTTGTGCTGTAGAATCGTTTATTTTCTGTCATGTTTCAGAGTTCTCAAATGTAATAGGAGCTCTAGCAATAGAAGAGCCTAGTGCTAAAAGTACTTAAGTCACATTTTCGCACATTGTGAGGTAAGGATGGGAGAACATCTTTAATAGTTCTTCTGTGATCTGGAAAAACCTAGTAAGTTTATTAGTGTCAAAGATCTCGCAATTGAACAAAGATTTTAGGTTCTGGACTTTTCCTAACAGAAAAAATTTGATAGAAACTTGATTTTGAAAGTTCAAATGACACTAATAGCTTGTGTTTTCACCACTCTTAATTACTGCAAATGAAGGATAAACTCAGTTTCTACCAAAAGTGACACACGTACTAGGTTTTTCCAGATCACAGGAGAGTTACCTACGTCACTTTTCTCAAAATGGACATTTTTTGACTTAAGAACTTTTAGCTCTGGGGTCTTCAATTACAGCATTACAAAGTCTGCTCCTGGAAGGGGTTATTTTGGTTCCCTGTTCCAGGGCCGCCCTCTGTGCCGGTGAGTGTTATCTCCTCGGTGAACGGGACGTCGGTCAGCCTGGAGTGGGGCCGGCCCCTGGAAAGTGGAGGGCGGAGCGACGTTGTGTACAGCGTGGTGTGTCTGAAGTGTGTGGACGCCTGGGATCAGTGTGAAGACTGCAGTGCTGGGGGGACGGGGTCCGGGATCGGGGGACGGGCAGCGGGGCTGGAGGAGGAGGTGCAGGAGGAGGTGGAGGAGGAGGCGGAGGAGGAGGAGGGGAGCGAGGAGGTGTCCTCCCCATCCGCTTCGTGCCTCAGCAGGCCGGACTGACGGAGCCATGGGTGACGGTGCTGAACCTGGCGGCGCACATGAACTACACCTTCCAGATCCAGGCCCGCAACGGCGTCTCGCACCTGAGCCCCGAGCCGCCGCCCGTCGCCTCCGTCAACATCACCACCAACCAGGCAGGTAGGGCTCCTCGCCTGCACACAGCCTCTCCACCACCTCCTGCCCTGCTCCTGTCGAGAACAGCTTCGTACTTTACGCCCTACTGTAAAAATCCTCGTCTTGCCATTTCATAGGACAGGGATGTCGAGCTCCAGACCCTCAGGGTGTGAACACAGCCTCATATTTTACTCTCTGGTTCTAGGAGTGTAAAACTGCTACAAGATGGAACCTTGTGATTGCATTGGACAGGGGTGTTGGACCCTAGTCCCTAAGGGCTGCAGTATCTGTTGGCTTTTGCAGTCTCCTGTCAATCAGCAGCCAATTAACCCCTTCGCACAGAATACAAATAAAGCTAATTTTTCCTGTTGTGCGTGAGCCTATTTAAGGCTTTATAACTCAGTATTTGTGTCACAGAGACTGTGGAAAATTATTCCAATGAAGCAAGATATTTGGAAATTCAATAGCAGAATTATTTAGCAACTAAATTTCAGAATTTACGGACGCTGGCGTCTAAATTTGTACAGAGGGGTTAAAGCTGTGAGAACAAAGTGTCTGGACGCTTTAATCAATCAGGGAATCAAATCAATCCTGCTGAAAAATCAGTAGGCACTGTGGCCCTCCATGACTGGAGTTTGACAGTCCTGCCATTAGAGAATCTTATACTTTTACGCACACCTCACACACCCTGTGATACCGTAGAAAACTTAAAATGGTTTCTCTATGAAGACCAGTCAAAGAGCTTCTGTTTCTGGGAGTGACCCACCAGAACAGTCAGAGAGGATGTGGACGGCTTCAAGGTCCGCCTCTGGGCCTCTGTTATTCTCTAGCCCGAACATAGCTGGAATTCATTGCACACTGTTTCTTCAAGGTTAAATACCTTTCTTCAAATGAAAGTGTATTCGAGGGTATGAATACAGATTTAAATTGTTTCATTGTCAGTATTCAATATGGCTGCGCATTGCAGTGTACTTAAAGGGCATGAAACAGCACTTCAAGTGAGGTCAAAATGATTATTATTCAGTCTTATACAAAATAATGCCGAAAATATGCGGGCAGTTTTCCCAAGGCTGTTCGTTTGGTGTTATGTAAAGCCAGCAAAAAAGCCAAACCATTTTAGAAATGGGTGAAATAACGTCTAATTGAAATTTAATAGTAGTCCTTTCTTTTATACAAAAAAATGTGAGCTTTTTTAAGTCTCTTATTTTTGTCGACATTCTTTGCATCTGGGCACTTGAATTTGACCAACATAAATATGAATTGGTGATATTCATATTTGAAATTGTGTACAAAGATTTTTTGTTTTTTTGTTTTAATGTAAACACCTTAACCTCAAATCCAAATGAAAATTAAGAAAGACAGTTTTGGATTTATGAAATTTAACAGCATTTTTTCTTGGTGCGGAGTGTTTTAAACCATACAAACCCTCATCCTTCCACTGAATGTATATCTCATGACCTGTCACTGTGCTGCAGCCCCATCTCAAGTCATCGCCATCAGGCAGGAAAACGCCAGTCAGAACAGCGTCACTTTGCTGTGGCACGAGCCGGACCAGCCCAACGGCGTAATCCTAGAGTACGACATCAAATACTACGAGAAGGTAACACACCTCCCTCTTCCTTTCTCTGCTTATAGCACTAATTCTAACCTCAGTGTGGACATCTGGGGACGTCAGGTTTGCTCCGGTGACACGAGGAAGTTGATTTACCATTTATCCTTATTAGATAAACTGCATTGTCTGAAAACAGCTAAATTAAGTTAAATTATTTTTGTTGTTTTCAATGTTGTGCAATATGGTTAAACAGAATGTGTGTAGAGTTCAGTATTTACTAGGTATTTAAGCAGTAGACTGTGCCTTTTGCTATGGATAAAATGCAGAGCTAAATTAATGCGCGTGAAAGTCAAACAGCTACGAATGTAAAACTGAGAAAAACATAGGAGAGAATGTGAAATAAGCAAATAATTCATCAGATGTGATTTTTCAAGGTTGGTCACAACTATAACACGTTGCCATTATTAAAAGTAAACACCGGGGCACCCCGGTGGCTCATCGGTCTAAGCGCGCGCACCATAAAGGCTGTGTCCTTTCCGCGGCGACCCGGGTTCAACTCAGCTCAGGTCATTTGCTGCATGCCTTCCACCATTCTTCTCCCCAACTTTCCTGTCACACTCCACTGTA
The DNA here is from genome assembly GCA_029692085.1 of Gymnothorax javanicus. Taxonomy (NCBI): domain Eukaryota; kingdom Metazoa; phylum Chordata; class Actinopteri; order Anguilliformes; family Muraenidae; genus Gymnothorax; species Gymnothorax javanicus. The sequence continues at coordinate 13,305,475 of CM056202.1, read as the reverse complement.
TATCTATCAAAATAAAGGAAAAAATCCCCAAAAAAATCTTTAAAAGTAAACACCGTGTAACACACAGGGAGCGCTATATATTTTTCTCTGTTTTTGTAAAATTTTTCTGCATCCCAGGTGCTAATTAGCTCCATCCGTAGTAAAGCTGCCACTTAGTGCGCTAATCAAAGGAAACACACGTCTGTTCCTGTAGAGCTTACTAACACATACCTGTGGTGCAACATCACACTGCGTTAAGCATAATCAGCGCTAGCACATTAGAAACTGACGTTAAGCATGGCCTTCTGTGGCGAAAGGAAAACATGGACTCTGGCAAAGTGTTCCTGAAAACAACCAGTGGGTGTTTTCAGGAATATATGAATATGGGGTGGGGGTTGGGGAGCAACATTGAATTGAAATGCTGTTACATTAATTGAAGGCAATTAAAAATAAAGCCACTTCATGATTGATTAAGTCTGATTTGCGGGGAAAAGGCGAGGCGGGAGAATAAATAGAGGTAATTTTGCCTCTCCGGGGCCCTTTACCCCACCTTGCCAAATGCTGGAGACAAGTTAATTGCCGCTACACTGAGTGCTTCACCAGCTAATGGGCAGAAGTGATATAAGCTCTGCTGGAGAATTAACAAACAGAGGATGTTCAACAAAGCGACAATGTAAATAAGATTTAATTCCCATTTGTCAAGTCTCTGTTCGTCGCCCGGGTCCCGGGAGAGAGGTTTTAACAATACATGTTCAGCGGACTGCATCTGGCAAATGGGGCCTTCACTCAGGGCTAGCGAGACGCTAGCGAGACAGTAGCGATGGTGGCGCTAATTCAGCTTGGCCTCGTGTAAGGTGATGTCACACGGAGAGGAATAAGTCTTGACCGGCTCGTGTGCTCCTTCACTCCCTGCCTCCACGTTTAAATTTGGCTGGACAGGGCTTTGCACCGCAGAAGCCCAGAGGCATCGTGGGGCCTGGGTTTCAGCACCATGCCAATTAAATGGGAATCAGCTCGACACTTGTTCAAACAGCCGGGTCCAGATGGCTAGGTAGGAAATATATGGCAGCGCTCATATTGTCGCAAGTATAGTTTTTCTTCGTGATGAATCATTTTAATAAAGCGTGTGCCCAGGCCATATGCGTGTCTTCGAGTGGTGACCCACTGGGGTTTTGCTCTCATTCGCTGGCTTCATGTGCTGTCCTAACCTGTTTGGCTCGGCCAATCCTTTTTCCTGGGACTCAGTGCGGCAACATCCGCTATCGATTGGCGAGAGCACAGACAAGCCCTGTGCTCCTCTCTGAAACACCTCATATCTGTGGCTATTTTTGCCCTTTCACAGTTCATTTAGTAAAAGATACATTCTCTTTTATTTTTTTTTTGGCTGTTTCTACATGAGATGACCTTGGATCTCATTACATGAAAGACATTTATCACTCCCCCTTATCAACAGTCCCTAACAAAACTTTATAATTATTATATTTACACAACCCTAGCTCAGAAAAGGTTGGGATGGTATGTTAAATTCAAAATAAAACTGAAAACAGTGATTTGTAAATCATCTTTAATGTGGTTTAAATAGAAAACAGTACAAAAACACATTATTTGATGTTTGACCTCATGAATTTTATTAATTTTTCAAAATAAACACTTATTAAAATTTTGATTCTTGCTTAATATTTCAAAAAAAGTTGGGGCAGTTGGGCATTTACTGCTTTGTAATGTTTCCATTCCTTCTCATAACATTCAATAAATGTTTAGGGACTGAAGATACCAAATGATTAATTTTGAGCCCTTTTCCCTGCAAACATGTCTTCATGTGTGCAACAGTACAGGGTTTTCGTGGCTGCATTTTGCGTTTCAAAGCGCATCACATGTTCTTATATTCTAGACAAGTCAGGACTGCCGGCTGGCCAGTGTAGCACCCGCTTGCAGCCGCCATTGTAATGCGAGCAGAATGTGGTCTTGCATTGTCCTGTTGAAATATGCACGGGAATCCCTGGAAAAGATGTTATCTTGATGGCAGCATATGTTGCACTAAAATTTTGAACTTTTCATCCTTAAAGGTGCTTTCACTGAAGTGCTAGTTACCTTTGCCAATGGCATTGACACAGCCACACACCATGACAGAGTACTGCTTTTAGACTTGTTGCTGGTAACAGTCTGAATGGTCCTTTTCTTCTGTGGTCTGGAGCACACCACATAAAGTTCTTCTAGAAAAAGACCTGAAAAATGACTTATCTGACCACCATGCACATTTCCACTTCGCAATGGTTCACCGCAAATGCCTCAGAGCTCAGAGAGGTTGATGGCACTCCTGGACACAGTTAATATAAAGCTCCCTTTTTAGATGGAAAAGTTTTAACTGGAATTTTTAGATGTAACAACATATTGAGCTACTTGACAAAGGTTTGCCAAAGTAACAATGAGCCTACGCGTTTTTATCATTTATATACACCTGGGCAAAATTTAAGCACCATGAAATTCAAAATGAAATGTTCCAAAAATGGGCAAGTCCTGAACTTAGTACATTGGCATAAAGGATTCAACATGCATTGCATGTGCATTTCACATTACAAAAGGCTTTGTCCTGAACCATGCTTAATTGCAGGTGCTGAATGTCAGCAGTTAAGTGGCACTTCTGAAAAGTTAGGTTTTACCTTTGCCAGGTATTGATTTTTTTCTTCCTATTAAAGCACAGTCTTTAGGGGACAGTTTATTGGGGAACACAGGTCTCCTTGCCATCTTTTAAGGACAGTAGGCCCATACTTTTAACAACATTAAATGAGATGAAAACAAACGCTTTCTTTCAAAGCACATTAAGTGTAAAAGTGTGAAGTAAAGATCAAGTTCTTTTTTACCCAATTTTAGCATGACAGCAAAGGTTTGTCCAAGCTATATTTCCTGGAATTGGCCCATGTTTGTGGATGTTCCTAATTTCGTCCTTTGGTTCAGTGGAACTTGTTTTAAGAATTTGGTGCTGCTTAACTTTTGCATGGGTGTGTGGATAAATGATAAAGTTCCAGATGCTGTGCTGTCTGAGTGATCAAAAATCTTTGGTATATTCATCTCGTGCTTTCGCCCTTGCCCTTTACACACGTAAATTCCTCCAGATTTTTTGAAACTTTCGATTATGTTTTGGGCCGTAGATGGTGAAATATCCAATCCCACCATAATTTTCTTAAAGGAACATTGTTTTTAAACTTTTAAATGATTGTCTGACGCATACATGGGCGAGGTGGTAATCTGCTGTCCGTCTTTGTTCTTGAACGACTATAAGCCTTTCCTGGTTGCTGTTTTTTTTTTTACTAAATCATGATTACAATCACCTGCTAATATCAGCTGTTTCAAATATGATTATTCAAATTTTTGCCTCAATACTTCTCCTGAATCGCTCCTGTCCCAACTTTTTTGGAATATGTTGCAAGCCCGGATTGCAGGAACTGATTTTTGTTTACCAAAAAAAAATGAAATTGACAGTACAAAACATTAAATATCTTGTCGTCATTCTGTCTTCTATGAAATCCAAGTGAAAGTAAGTCACTGTTTTCGGTTTTTGCAAGCATTTTTCTTACTGTCTCTACTTTTTCAGAGTTGGGGTTGTATTTACTCATAGCTTGACATACAATATCCCAGAGTAATGAAAGTAAAGCACCTTGTTCAGGAGTAGGACAGTAATGCCATACATTGCAATCCCTTATACTACCCTCAGAGTTGCAAATAAGAGTAAGGCACATAAGTATTGGGAAGGTGACACAATTTTTGCTTTTTGACTCAGTGCTCCTGCACATATGATGTGAAAACCATTCTTATGATATTAAAATAGACTGCCAGCTTTAATTTGTTGGTATTATCTTATGATGTGGTACATGTAGGAGATGTAGCTCTTTTTCTGTTGTGTCTTTGTCCAAATGCTTATGCACTTCATTGTACACTACACTGTTATTACGCTCCTTACTCTGGGGAGTAATGATAGTGCCTCACTTCGGAATTCAATCTACGAACCGAGTGTCTATTTACGCTTTGCAGCCAAGCACTTACAAGTTCACTACAGACCATTGGGCCCCATCCCTACGCTTAAGCAGAATCTTAACTGCACGAGCCTTCCTGCAATCTCCTCTGCATTGAAATCAATGTACAGTTTTCCCCTTTGGTACATTTAATAGGACAAGGAACAGCAGAGTTACTCCACTCTAAAGTCCAAGGGCACCTCCGCCAAGGTATCAGGGCTGAAGCCGGGAACTCGCTACATCTTCCAGATACGGGCCAGGACCTCGGCAGGCTGCGGCCGATTCAGCCAATCTGTGGAGATCCAGACAGGGAAAGCAGGTGGGTTTATAAACCATGGGTGACATGTCTCGCACCATCTGGAGTCACTGCTTATCAGACCCTCCACCTCTGACTGCTCAAGAAAATAATAATGGCAGCAGTGCAATAATGCAATTTTATCTGCAAGGATATTTGAAAATGTGAGCCTGAATATTATCTGACTCCAGTGCCTCCAACTTATGAAATGTTTGTTTTGACAGTTGTTGGTCAAACTTTAGGAATCTTAAAATCATACAATATTACATTTTTATTCATGTAATACGAAGTTGACTAGAATATATGTTAAACTTTATTCATTTGTTTTCTTTTTTTTAAATTTACATTTGGACTATTTTTATGCATGTTTAGTGAATTTGAATTTTTCATAGGTCAAGTCAAAACTTGCAGACTCTAAAACTGAATTTATACATGTCTGGCTTGTGCTATAACAGTCTCAAAATGGGTATGCAATTCTGCCCATGTTTCAGTTTTGAAACAACTTGCAACTAGGCTTGATCAAGATCTATTTTTTCATGCCTTTATACCTGCATGACATTTTATCACGGTATACAGTATATGATGGTATTGGTGAAAAAAAAAAGTAAAATCTTACCTGTTGATAGAAGAAGTCATTGTAGCATGCATGACATTGTCTGGCCATCAATGCTGTGTACCTACTATACAATTAGCCAACTTGAAAAAGCCTTTGCTCGCCAATTCGATGGGAATTATCCCCAATTTTCTTTACAAACTTCATCACCTGTAAAGGCCGCTAAGATGACATACTATGATTCCAGGCTGTAGCTACATCAAACAAAACATGAATTATGCTGCATTCAACATATCCTAACGACAGGGAAGTTCCCAGTTTAAACTGTTCAGATCCTACCAAGGCACTATTGAGAGCTCTACCACGGAAAAAAAAAACAAAAAGGGGGTTTATTTATACCAGTCTACGATAGCCCTGTCATTACAATGGCCTGTCATCTTGCTCTTATGGTTACCCATCGATCTGGGCAGTTTTCATTGCACCGAACATCTTTGCTTGCTATATTTGACAGATGAAGACCACAAAGTAAAAATGAGTCCAAATTTTGCATTTTTGTATATTTTATATATTATATATTATTATAAAATTTATAATTATATATAATATATTTTATAATTTTTTGCATATTTTTTCAGTGCTTTGTTTCTACAATGTAAGATCATTTTGAATTTTTAATTCATTATTTCCCCACAACGTGAGTATGTGACTGATCATTTTTCCATTGTGGTCTTCAGATATATACCTGAACAAGTCATATTTAGGGTCTCTCGCCACTATGCTGATAACCAGTGTTGGATGACATCATACAAATCGGATGCTAGGCAAAACACCAAAGTCACATTCAATGCAGTGGGATCTGGGTTGGACAGCTTATCACAAAACATGATATGGATCTCTTTTCTTGCTTCACTCACTCATGTGTGCAAAAATCCATTGGATTCAAATCAAACCAAATAGCCAAGTTCTGTTGAAACCCCTGTGTTGACATGGAGATGACGTATGTTGAATATCCACTCAAATATAAGGGGCGATCTGCTTTATGCTCCTGTCCATGCAGGAGTTATGTCGCATGTTCTCCCACTAGATGTTAAATTAAAAACTACAAGTTCAAAACTTAATATCCATGCATACATTATCAGTAGTTCATTCACATCTGAAATGCAGTGCAGGTTTATGTAGCACCAGGTGGCGTCATCAAAGCCGCAAAACTCCTTGGGAAAGTACTAAGGTAGCTAGCTGGTTAACTAGCCTGCTAGAGTGTTGGCCGCGGTTGCTGCTAGTGAAATATGATACATCTTGGCGGCTCATGGTCAGATGTCGTTTGTCGCAGTTTACATAGGTCAGCTGATCTAAACGATGTGGGATTGATTCTAAATCTATCTTAAATGTTATAGGTTTAGTTTTGTCAGTCCTACATTTCCCAGAAACATCCTAAAGAGTCAGATTTGGAACCTAATGGAAGACAAGGGTCCAGTTACATCTGGCGCAAAGCTAAAACTGCATTCCACAATAAGAATGTCATGCCAACAGTCAAACTCGGTGGTGGTAGTGTGATGGTCTGTGGCTGCTTTGCTGCTTCAGGACCTGGGCGAGACGCCATAATTGATGGAACCATGAATTATACTCTTCACAAGAATATTCTGAAGGAGAATGTCCAACCATCAGTTTGTGACCTAGCACTCAAGTGCAGTTGGGAAATGCAACAGGACAATGATCCAAAACACACAATCAAGTCCACATCTGAATGGCTCAAAAGAAACAAACAGAAGGTTTTGAAGTGGCCAAGTCAAAGTCGTGGATTGAATCAAATTGAGTTGCTGTGGCATGACCATAAACAAGTACTGTAGTTCAGACTTGAAAACCTTCCAATGTGGCAGAAATCATACAATTCAGCAAAGAATTGAGGGCCAAAATTCCTCTACAGCGATGTACTAAAAGACTCATTACCAGTTATTGCAAATGTTTGATTGCTGGATTTCAGAATACCCAAGTATACTGTAATACCTTGATACTGTCCAAGCTGACAAACAAGCTTGATAGACATGCTCATAATCTCACAGCAGTATTTGAATGTGATGTTTCATTATGTTTTTGAGGCATAATTAATTTTACATGTACACTGGTACTCACGATGGGATTCTCTCGTAGTTCCTCTACGGTACAACACTATGACCATCATCTGGATCTCCATGGCCCTAGTGACTGGCCTTGTGACATTTCTGGCCATCGTCATCTGCAGAAAACGGCAAGAAGAGTACTTTCCATTGCCAGCCTTTCCTGTGCTGTCATTTCATACTTATAAAACCTTGTCAGAATGGTGCATTGTGCAGTTTATTAAAATATCACAGTGTATTACGTTTTATCATTGCAACTCCAGGTCGAAGTCCAGCTTCACCTGTATATTAGTCCTACCCAAAGATGAAAACTTATAACATACTGTGTATAAACTACTAAAGGTTAGCACTGCTGAAATTTGCAGTCGCAATGTACTGTATTTGACTTGGGAACATTGTGAATGAGGCTAAATATGTTATAATGGCAATAATTTTATCGCATAATTAGTTCCCCATGATTTACTAAACATAATTGTGCAAGGGAGCTAGCCAAGATAACACCTCAAACCTTTGAACAAGTCTGACAAGGGTTCAATTGTAACTTTTTTCTTTTTTTTTTATTATATAAACAAAATGCCACCTTGAAGTATTGTACCAGTGCACAGCTTTTGTCTTAACTAAGCTTGAAAAGGTATTTCAGAACTGTGCAAGGCAGTTGATTCTAGACAATTTCAAATGCAAAGTGCTCTCAATTATCCTCTTGTTCCCATTTTCAATGGTGGCAAATTTGATCTGAAATTAAGAAAATTTAAAATTATTAAATATCCTTGTATTTAATGAGAACTAACTGCAGTAATCTTTGCCAATTTTTTTTTTTTTTTTAGAGCACAGAGAGCTATTCACTGACTATTTTACACACTATTGCCCAGCTTCTCGGGGAATTCAAAAAAGATCCAATTTGAATATCTTGACAAACTCAGATGATTAAAGCGAGGTTTCAGAGTTAATTAACTGGGGCAACTATTATATTTAAGATTAGAGTAGATTTATTTTGCATGATTCTGAAAGGAGAAAGAAATTAGTGGAATGTTCCGTGATTCTATGATCTGATTATTATCTTGTGTTTCTCTGTGGAACAGACATTGTGGCTACAGCAAGGCTTTCCAGGACTCAGAAGAAGAGAAGATGCACTACCAAAACGGACACAGTGTGTATCCCATCTACAAATGTAACTTTTCCTCAAAAAACATTGCCACCTTTACATATGCCGTAAATGAGTCTTGCCATTCATGGTCCACTTTTATTGATTGTACTTAACTGAAGTTGGGCAGTGGAACCAATTTAAGATTGTAGCAGCGATACATTTATGTTTTATTGAACAACTGATAAACTTTACTGAACAACTGCCCAACTTTGAAATTGTTAAGTTTTTTTACCGTGATTATTTCTAAAATTTTAGTTCAGAATTAAATGGATACTGAAATCTTTCTTTAGTCTCCTTTCCAGAATCCAGGTTTTATATCGACCCCCACACGTACGAAGACCCATGTCAGGCTGTGCACGAGTTTGCCAGAGAAATTGAGGCTTCCAGGATTAAAATAGAGAAGATCATTGGTTCAGGTGAGTCCGTGTGCCATACCTCGGTTTGAGACCCAGCACTTACTGTTCTCTGGCAATACCAACTGCTCATGTCTCGACTCCAACTTACCCTTGAGATTTTCTGTTTTCCGGACAAAAATACTATAATGAGAGCATACTTTAATTCATTAAGTAAAGAGCTTGCTGGAGATATTTGTAACAAAAGATTATTGGTCATAATAATAGGAATAACAATCTATACTTTCAAAAACCATGTGAAAAGTATTGATTTGGGTAGCAAAAGTAAGTTTTTGTTGTGGAAATTGAAAAAGTGGTTAAAGTAAAAAGATAATTTATCACTTTTCAAATGATCACATCAATTCATGGAATATTCACGAGATGTACAGTATGACTTCAATATAAATAGTTTCACTCTTTGCACTCTACATATCAATTAAGAGTCTCAAGACTGATCAGTCAAATGAGATTTTTGAAAGAAAACATGAATTCTCGTTGTTTCCTCAGGGGAGTTTGGGGAAGTGTGTTATGGTCGTATGAGACTCCCGGGAAAGAGGGACATCCCGGTGGCCTTAAAAACGCTGAAGGCTGGATACAGCGACAAGCAGCGGCGCGACTTCCTGGGCGAGGCCAGCATTATGGCACAATTCGATCACCCCAATGTCATCCACCTTGAGGGCGTGGTCACAAGAAGTAAGACCTGTTGCTCATTGGTTGCTTCTATGCGGCAGGCCTTGATGTAGAACCTTGATTCCTGATTTGTTCATGGGCATGAGCTTTCCAAAAGCCTCTTAGCGCTAAGGGGCTCTTTAAATGGCACTTACATACATTCTAATATCATTCCTTTCCCAGAAACCTTCTCAGCTTGAGTATCTCTTAAGTTGGCGCTTATGCTATGAAGTCTGTGGGTCTCTCTTAGTGAAGAATATCTCTGAGGATCTCATTCACAGCGCCCCCCTGTGGCAGCTCACTGTCCACATACACTGTTGATGCACGTTTACAGTCACAGCCTACAATAATATATACACTGTCATAAACTGGCTCCTTTTTTTGCCAGTTCATTTAACTGGTGCCTTTTTTGTCAGTTATTTTAACTGTAATTTTACAATAAGTTTCCAAGAAAGTTCACTGTATGTTAAGTGGAAACCACAGTTCAATGCGCGCAGGACTCTTGCAGTTGAAATAACCAGGAAACAATGGATTAATTTAACGGTTAATTTCAGTCAGTTTAGGATGATAAAGGTTAATTAGCATAATTTTTATTATTTTACATTTACTCTATGTTGAGAATAACTATAGTTTAAAAATGAAATACATACAAACCTTTTGTTTTTAACTGTTTGAATTACGCAGGCTTGGGCAATTAAATGACAGGTTATCATTACTGTCTAATTACAAATAATGTGGTGTTATATCTGGAGCTCTTCCTTTTTCAATGTTGTGTAAAATTGTGTAAAATGAAGGGAGACATGCGTTCTCTTTCATCACTTGATAAACATGTTATGCTTTACTATAAATACACATTGCTAAGAAGCTATTTGTTGATATAATCTAAACCCTTAGAGCACTAATGCAACTATTGATAGTGATGAAAGATATTAAAACCCTGTTGAAAATCTATCACGTGGTGACTTAGCTTTTTAGGTCACCTGAGACGAAGTCTCAAAGTGACCTATTCTCATCGCCTTGGTCCGGCTTGCCGTAAAGGCCGTCGTCCGTCGTCGTCAAGTAAACAATTTACATTTTTGACTTCTTTCTCAGAAACTGCTGATCCGATTTCAACAAAATTTTAAATTTTGCACCAAAATGAACCTTCCTTGGTCAAATATGCTGATCCGATTTCAAAATTGTGGTCAAATTATATAGTGCCCACCCCCAGGGGCTCTGAGGGGCGGGGCTAAAACTGGTCAACACATTTTTGACTTTTTCTCAGAAACTGCTGATCCCATTTCAATAAAATTTTGCAGGAACCTTCCTTAGTCAAATATGGACCAAAATTGTGAATTATATGGTGCTCACCCCCAGGGGCTCTGAGGGGCCGGGCTAAAACTGGTCAATACATTTTCCACTTCTTCTCAGAAAATGCTGACCCGATTTCAAAAAAATTTTGCAGGAACCTTCCTTGGTCAAATATGCACCAAAATTGTGAGTTATATGGTGCCCACCCCCAGATTCTCTGAGGGGCAGGGCTAAAAGTGGTCAAATTGCCTGAAATTTTCAAAATCTTCTTCTTCAGACGCAGATATGCTGGAAAACAATACTCTTCATAGATGGAATGCTCTTGAGGTGCTTTATCAAAATTGTGAACTTCATGACCCTCGAGCTCCATGTTTGCCCCTAGGGAGGGGGTGACATTTACTATAGTTTATATAGGAAAATGATACTTTTGGGTATATTTTGTTCATTTTCTACTGGAAATCATTCAAACTTGATTGACATTATAACCATGACATGACAGTTTCATACTATGACATTTTTGACCCTGTCTCTTCCCCAGGGGCTGAGGGGTGGGGCCCAAATGGGGTTATATTGCCAAAAATGGGTATATTTGGTTCATTGACATCAATAACATCAGTTTTTATACAACTCAGGTGACCGTTAAGGCCCATGGGCCTCTTGTTTAAACAAGTTGCTACATGAGAGCTTTTCAACAGCAGAAGATAATTTAATTTATATATTTTTTTAAATTTATTTCAGCGCTCTAAGGGTTAATAGTTCGTGTGAGGATGGTTTTTGGGAAAATTCCAGAATCTGTTCCTCTGATCACCTTTCACATTCAAAAACAATTGTGCTTAATGTGCATGAGTGATGGCTAACCCGGCTCTCAGAGATATAACATCTTATAGGTGTTCTCCCCAACCTTAACAAAACACTCTTTCAGCAACAGCTAGATATCTTCCCAGCTAATCAGTACAACCAGGTGTGCCTATTCTGAGCTGAAATGCAAAGTTACAGCACTAAATGTCTCCGGGAACAAGGTTAGGATTCACTGCAGTATACTTTAATTTCATTATTTCTTCAAAGCAAAATGTGCTAAGTTTATTACAGTAACTTTTGAGTCATGTCTAAATCAACTTATGTGGTGGCGAGGAATAGCTAAGTTACTGTAGTGTGCCAGAAGGTTTTGTTTTTCCAAAGATCTTGAAGAGGCTATGTGTATTTGATTAAATCCCGTCGTGTGCCAAGGCGGGGTGGGGGGTTACAGTGTTATTAGATTTGAATATCTATACTCATATTTGTTCTGTTCCCTTTTACCCCAGGTAAGCCGGTGATGATCATCACAGAGTACATGGAGAATGGATCATTGGATTCATTCCTACGGGTCTCTTTTTTTGTCCTTCTCTTCTATCTCTCTACATGATAGGCCAGTGATCTTCATCGCAGGTCCAGGAAGGCTGCTGGGCCCACTGGTTTTAACCAATTAAAGTTGTTGATTATGATGTTAACTCAACTAGATTCTCCAACCCATTCTCGTCCCGACTCTACTACCTGACCAATCATCTATATACGACAAAAACGGAGGTTTCTGGCCTCCTTATTTCACGTTTAGGGTTAGTGAACTAGCGTCAAATAAGGAAGCCAGAAGCCTCCATTTTCATCGTTTATCGATGCTTGGTCGGGTAGCCTCACTATATGACGAGTCGGGATGAGACTGGGCTCAATTTTCACCTTGACATTGAGGGTTGACTTGAGTCCGCAGGATAGCTCCTGGGACAGCACTGTTAATGTCCGTTCCATGTTCCTCATGTGGAAGAGTCCCAGATGTTACGCAGTCTTATCAAGTTAACTCAGTGATCCTACATTGTGAAACGGCGCCTGAATTTCTTAGATAAATTGGTCAGTGGCAAAAAAACTGCAGACCTTGGAGCTCGACAGGACCAGAGATGAAGCTCACTGCCCAAGGCACTCTCTGGCCACTTTCTCAAGGTCTTGCGCCAATGAGTTTGAGTTGATGAGTATGTACTATTGGCCTTAATTAACCTCGCAGGTTAAGCAGGATTATGAGGGCTTACGACGGAACAATTCTGCATTTGAGAAGTTATGACATGTAGGTAATTAATGAATGCACAAGGGTCAAGGAATTTGACTTTGTAATACAAACATGTCAAAAGGTTGTTTCACAAGCTGGCCATTAAAATTTTGCAAGCTGAGCATGCATAACACGTGTACATACACAATGCAGTCCATTATTAATTACACACTGACATAAATTCATAAAAGGGGCTGAAATTTCTGCATGGTTCTCACAATATGCATGTAATTATCCAAAGTCCCTATGCTTACAATCATTGTTTCAAAAAACTACTTGAATTAAAATCAAATTCACAAGTACAGAGCCAAATATATACAGACAGCGTGGTTTATGTGTATATTTATCAAGTTCCTCAAATTAATATGTTTCTCCTTTATCATAACAGAACCTGCCTTTATACTCTAATTTTCTCTTGCCCTATATATCAGTCAAGGACTCCTAATGTTTTATTAATAAAGGGTTGCCCTGGAGATGACACGCTAGCTCTAGCATAATAAGATACAGTGCCGTTAGCGCTTGTACGGAAGCTGTTGGAATTACGGCGACAGAAGATGCTCTGTGTCAGATTGCTATCCATCGCAGCGTTTAAGCATGTCGTAAAGCACTCGGCTAAAGTGTGAGTTTAATGTTAAACTGCTCGCTGTGTAAATGGCTTGTAAAGGCCGGTTTGTTGTTCTCTGGGGGCGAGACAAAAGTGGATAATCGCCGCGGGGCGGCTGTGACTCTGCCTGTGTGGTGCTTTATGTCCACAGTTGTGCTGCTTAGATAGGGCAGCTGCCAGGGGTGCTGATGAGTGCTTAACCACGGCCTAATTACAGGCTTCCTCACGGTCTGCTGCTAAAACATCCCTGAGTTTGAATTTCAGATTTATATTCTGCTTTTAATCATTCTAGAGTGTGATGTCTTCTTCAGTGTAACGAATATATACAGTACTGTGCAAAAGTCTTAGCACATTTAAAGCAATTTCTTCGGGCAAATATGCAAAAATTGCAAAAATTATGAAGTTAAAAGTTTCTAATAACTGAGAAATGTACTAAACAGAGCTGTAGACTGTTAAAAACTAAATCAAATCAATATTTAGTGTGACTTCACTGTCCTGTTGTGCTATAGGTTTATAAGATGATTGGCCTTTTGCTTTTACCGAACAGAGTGGAGAACTTACCACTGTTCTTCTGCAGACTGACTGTCTCACTTGTCTCTGTCCCTCCAAGTAACTGCAGACAGCCATGATGGTGTTGACATCAGGGCTCTGTCAAGGCAAGATTATCTGTATCGACTATTTTTAATGGAATACAAACATTTATTTCAGAAACTTTTTTTAAAATTAGCATTTGGAATTTCTAATTTACTTTTATCTTTAGGAAATCTAATACGGAAACAAAAAGTAAGCATCTGATACAAATTAGAATTTTAAAAAGTGCAGGGTGCCTAAGACTTTTGCACAGAACTGTATATTTTTACTCAAACTAATTCCTCATGTTAAATTACTGTTTTAAATACACTAATATTAACTAAACTGGGCCCCTAGTAAGATTTAATTGATTGATAGAATTATATCTGCTCACTTAAACTTGAACAAATAAAACAAAATGTACAGTCTCAGACAATGACTCAACCTAAATGACCAAAGTAATTGAATTGCAAAATAATACATAAGACATCATTTCAGAACATCAATTTAAATCTCTATCTATCACTGTTGAGGATAGAACTCCAGCCTGACCTGTGCCCTTGAACCCTGAACAGAGACACGACGGCCAGTTCACCATAATTCAGCTGGTGGGTCTTCTGCGAGGCATCGCTGCTGGCATGAAGTATCTGGCTGATCTGGGGTACGTCCACCGAGACCTGGCCGCCCGAAACATCCTCGTCAACAGCAACCTGGTCTGCAAAGTCTCAGACTTCGGCCTGTCGCGCGTGCTGGAGGACGACCCAAATGCAGCTTACACCACCAGCGTGAGTTTTGACTTTGAGCCAATACACTGGGAAGAGGTGCTGAAGCGTATGTACTCGTAACCTGCAAGCTTTTGGCTAAGCGTCTGGCTGCGTTTCAAGAATTTAAAGTAACCTCTATAAAATATGAACTGCAAGTCAAGATATACACTAAAACAGATCATACGCTGTCAAGTAAAATATGACTGGTGTAAGGCCATAGACATAGCTAATAAAAAGAGGATTTCAGAAGTACAGCAGAAGGGATAGGGGACTAGATCAATGTTAAATCCATCTTATATGAGCCCTTGCCTCCCTCCCTTGCTTTCTGAAGTGTGTAGACTGCTTGTGCATACTCATTTTCGTACTAATTACTGTACAAATGAAACATAATGACGGATGGTGTTACTTTGAATATTCTATGGCTTTGGGGGATTATGAATTGCACAAGCCTGTCATTGACAGAGTGACTCATTTACAGTGCTTATTTCCAAATGTGTTCATTTTTTTTTTTTTTTTTTTGCTTTGATTTTTTTCTTTTTGGCTTTTGCAAAGAGGCATTTTATAGCTTACATCTCAAACGAAAACTTGGATTTGCCAGAAAGGAAGTTTTATCACTATAGAAACCTCTACTTATATGGGGAAGCTGATCAACACGCGACTGTTGCCCAAAAATGACAAATCTCTACCCAGCAACCACCTCTTCCTTTGTCCTCAGGGTGGAAAAATCCCCATACGCTGGACAGCCCCTGAGGCGATTGCTTACCGCAAGTTTTCCTCAGCGAGTGATGTGTGGAGCTACGGCGTGGTCATGTGGGAAGTCATGTCCTATGGAGAGAGGCCTTACTGGAACCTGACCAATCGGGATGTACGTACAGAATGATAGATTCCACAGTTTTACTGAGACGGATCAATTGGTGCTGCTGAAGACCAGGACGTACACTGGCTCTATTGCATGAATCTCTTGATATCACTGCAAAATGTACCTCAGAATTTTATATTTATACCTTTGGAAAGGTGCCTCAATCCATGCTCGGCAATTCCAGTATGTTTATTTGAGTACATTTTCAGGTAGATTATTGAATTGCACGCTTAAATTTTTCAATCCAAGCCCTACTAGATTCCTGGTAACGTGGCATCAGAGGAATTAAAGGCCATCACTAACCTTACCTAATAATGCATAAGTATTCCAAACCACATCCTTTTTGCCTTTTCTAATCAACAATCATTCCCTCTCTTGCAAAGACAAATCAGTAGAAAGAAAGGCCAATTTGTTTGTAGCCGGCATGATTGTTCGTTGAAGCAAAAATTTATCAGGCATTTTCCTATCCAAATGAACCCTTTTGGCGCTGTTCATATTTTTTACATCATTTACAGCGCTGAATATTATTCGCTGTGGGCTTGAAACTTCAGCAATTATTCAATCAACACATACGTAAGAGACTCAGGGTTTGGAAGCAATGCATGTGTTTCATGATTGTTTACATTGTTTGAATGAAATAAGATCATTTGAAATGTCTTTATCCAATTCCATTGCTTCCAACCCCTGAGTAAAGAAAAGCGTGAGAAGTCCGGAGTCATTATTGGTTTCACATTACTAGTGGTGAAATCCACTGTAACGCAGGTGAAACTGATAAACCTCCATGCACAAGGACTTCAATTCCACGAGAGAATCTCTTTCATATGCATTGATTGAATAATTGCTGACTACAGCAGGGGAACGTAAATATGCCACTAAAACTGACGCCGAATGCGTGAGAGTTGACAGGTATGCGTTATTCATGTAAACTGGCCACACCTGATAATGTGTCTGTAATGGTAATTTAAATGAATGATTGAAAACAGGTCAAGAATTAGGCTATTTGTGTTCATTTTAACTTATCAAGGAGTACTGGCAACACCTGATGGTCTTTAGGATTTTTGGAGTCAAGTAAAGTCAATTTTATTAAGATTGGAATTAAGTTACTCACCGGGAGGTGCTGCCATCTGCCGAATGAAAGCAAAAGCTTAAAACTGTCGACTACAGTCGCCAACCGCGCTCCACCAGGGAGTCGACGACAGTCGCCAACCTCGCCAAAAGGGTAAATAATGGCATAAAACATCCATTGCTACGTTCACATTACCAGACTGAGGTGACTCACATCAAATTTTTTTTGTCCTAATGTGACACAGATCTGATATTTTCAGGGCTGTGTGGACACAGAAATCTATTCCTATATCCAAATCTTCAAATCAGGATTGAGACACTTTCATTTATGGTCCAAGATCAGATACAAAAATGATACATGGCCATGCGACGAATGAGATCGTTCAGATCAGGATCCATGTGGCTTTTTTCCTGTACGCATGTGCTGTGCGCAGTTAAAAACCTAAATTACTAACCTTCTGGCTTTTTTTTGCCTTCTCCTCCTTATCATGTTCAGCTGACAAACTGTTTGCCATCCTGTTTGAATCCATACCTTCGCTAGAGGCACGTCCATTTTCTCGATTTGAATCAGGTTGTGCTCATGAGTGCTCTCATAAATACATTTTTTGTTGTTGGTGACGCAGACGACTTGTGCAAAAATATATCAATGGGTGCATCACTGCCGTTTCCGAGGGGAGATGCCCTCAAAATTTCAAAAAAGTTGGCATGGTTTGTCAAATGTGAATAAAAACAGAGTGCAATGATTTGCAAATCACTTAAACCTCAAATTTTATTGAAAATAAAAAAAGAAAACATAATGTATGTTTAAACTCAGAAATTATTTATCGGAACATCGGAATTGAACAACGAGGCTTTTAATGTTAATGTAGGAAACATCTGTCAAAGAATCTGACTTCATGCAGCTCATAAAATGGCACATATTTGTTAGCTTGGCTTATAAGAGACACCATTTTGCATTAATTTTCAATAGATTTTGACACTCAATAGAGATGTTTCCCATTTTAAATGTATCTTGTTTAACACTGAAAACATTTTGATTAAGTGCCATATTTAAATAAATAAATAAATAAAATAAATAAATAAATACAGCTGACAAAATTCTAAAATGAGAGATAGAATTCAGAGAATGTTTTGGACTAATGAATAATTATTTGGATTTTGCCTCCCCTACAATATTGCTCGTATTATATGTTTGTTGTAAATGTAGCCTATCAGTGATCTCTTTGTCATTTCTTAATTATTATAGGCTTATGTGTTGTCCTTGATTACTCGGTAAATAAATTGTGTGTTTGTTTATCAGGCCATCTTAAATGGGAACAGGCTGAGAGCAATTATGCGTCAAAAGGCAAGGTTACTGAAGGGCTTCACGGCACGCCACAGAAAATCTCATAACCTCTATCTATCTCTAACCTGCATTACCTCTAGTGGGAGTTGGGTTTTGTAGAATTCCCACAAATGGCAAGTCCAAAAGTGGCCTCACCGGATATAAGTGTGAACTTATCACTTTTTGATGTCACCAATCGTAGAATTCCCTCTCAGTCATACTAAAAGTTGGAAATACCTGAAAGGTGAAGGAATGCACGTTGTCTTACAGTTACTGGATTGAGAGTATTTTAGAGCTTCTAACACTGATCTGACCTTAACCTTCCTCCGCACTAACACAGACACACAAGAGGCTGCACTTCACCCTAGTGTGGCTCAATAAGGACACCTTTTTAGCTATGTACATCCAGACGTGCCTCTGGCTGATACAGTATGAGTGACTACGCAGTTCAGATACCTTAAGACCTGTGCGTGTGTCAGAACTGAGAAATACTTAGCTTTTTGAATGGATATCAGTCAGACAGGAGGGCCTGGTTTAGATTGATATTAATTTTTTCGCAATGTATGGATCACAGAATATGCAACAGAGTGGGGTGAGAAGAATGACTACGTATATTCAATTGTTGCGCAGGAGCCCATGTTAAAGAGTCTCCCAGAACAATTTAACTTTTCCACCTATATACCCAAAGACCAAAGAAAAAACCAAGTCCTCAAAATAGAGGTCCAATGAACACGAAACAGAGACATCAATAATCGCATGTGCTGCATGTTACACATCAGAGCTACCTTGCCTGAGGTAAGATGACTCTCACATGCACTACAGGAACACTCCTACCAGTACCCCTGACCGAGGCACTGGCTTTAGAACTGGAGTTGGTCCCCGGGCGCTGCTCTGTGGCTGCCCACTGCTCCTAACTATAGGATGGGTTAAATGCAGAGGACAAATTACCCCACAGGGTTCAATGAAGTATATCTCATACGGTTACATAAGACTGCACAATGGCTTAAACAATGCTGACCATCCTGTGGTGTTTGTAAGAAACTTGCAGGAGTAGCATAAAAACAAGGCAACAGGGCATCATGACCACACAAGAGTCCCTCATCACCCCTGCGTATCAGCTCTGTAAACAGTCTTGTTTCCTCTGGGAGGGACTGACAGGGGCCCACTTCTGTAAACACCCTACAGTTTGAAGAGGTTAAGTAAGGATTTTGCACAAAGAACACATTTTGTTTGTCTTGAGGAGTCTCCTCTGTTGGAGATTGTGGATTTCTTTGGGTTTGAGTTTAAATCCGAATACCTCCCATCCAGGGGCCATATTACAGAAACTAGCTGTCTTAAGTCCAGAGTTAAGATCTGAAAAAGTAAGGTATAAGTTTTCAGCAATTCATATTACTGAATCTTAACTTATTTTAAGATTCCCATCTTTTTTTACTGCATCTTATCTCTGCTTGGGATTTCCTAGACTACTTCATGGCATTCAGCGATCAATTATCAGGGCTGTTGCTAAGCTACTGACCACTAACATCAACATGATAAAAATAACATCAATATAAACAATTAACATTGAAGCGAAGAAAAAAATAACGCCAAGTGTTCAATTTCAAGGCTGATGAGCTGGAGATGTTTAGGATTGTCAGTTGAGTTGGAGAAAAATATCTCATTTGGAAAGTTATCAACATCCTTCATGTAATGAGAACAACAACAAAAAAAAGAGATCTATGTTCATGTCATCAAGAGATCATTGCAGTATACATTGCACAACATAAACTCCAGTGCAAGGCCCACAAAGTATTCATAAATGTGTACATGTATCATACATTAACAAACAGAACATTTTGTACAATTGCCATGTACCATTAATTTTGCTTGATATGGTGGGAACTGTGTATTTAGTAATAAATATGAAATCATATTATTGGCTATAATAACATAAATCATATATTAGCTATAATTGCCTGCCCAGGTATTTTTTTTTAACAAAGTCAGACCAGACCATTATATGGAACATAACTTGATATAAATCATTTAAAAAAACATGAAAAGAGATCTACATTTTATGGAGTTAGTCCAGTGCTCATACACTTATTTCAGCAGTTTGTTTGCATTGCACATGAGATATACCTGCGGTGCTGCGGTGTTTCGCAGGTGATAAAGTCTGTAGAAGAGGGGTACCGTCTCCCGGCTCCGATGGGCTGCCCTGGAGCCCTGCACACTCTCATGCTGGACTGCTGGCAAAAGGAGCGCAACGAGCGGCCCAAGTTCTGCCAGATCGTCACCGTCCTCGACAAACTCATCCGCACGCCGGAAACCCTCAAATCACTGGACACGCTATGCAGGTGAGAGTCGCCAAACCAACCTACCAGTCAAAACGTTTTTGAGAGTCCACAATTTCAAAGCAGGTGGATGTGAGAAAACAAGAAATATATACATCTTACAGTGTAAAACCAAATGTTTAAGTTCTGAACATACGCTAAACACTTTTTTGTAACACTTTTTAAACATGTCACTGTGTTTAGATTCAGTTTTAAAGTGTATTCAACAAATCTGAAAAACCTCAATGCAACATCCAAAAAAACATCTGAGTTTCGAATGAGAACACCTATTTATACAAAAATGATCACCAGGCATTTAGCTTTTACACACTGGTGTTTAGATTATAAACATGTCACATGTCCCACAGTTTTACAGTGTATGTTTAAAATAAAAATGTAATGTGTAGATTAATCAAAATAGCCACCCATAAAAACTGCTGAGCATGTCATAACATTTTTTCTTCTAGAACAGTCTTACAGTATATTACTGAAAGTTCTCTCCCCGTGGAAGTGCTGCACTTTTGGGCTGCGTCTTATTGATCATTCTGCACAATTTCTCCCTTGTTTGAAAATAGAAATAATCAAATTACCTGAGCATTTTATCAATTATGGCTTTTTTTATTAATTCCAAAATTTAGAGAAATATCATGGGAAATGAAATATGTTATTTGACTTCTCACTATTCACTGCTTACCTTTTACCATTTAAAGTTATTTACCAAAGTGAAAACTACGCATATTTATCTGAACATTACTAAGGAATGGTATTGTTCCCCACAGAAAAAAGTTTTCCCCCCCCCACTGGACGACATTGTAATTTTATTGCGCACTGAGTCACTATTTTTTGCGTGCTTAAGGAACATTTTCTTTTTGTAAACAGTCCATTAGGGATCATGTTTAGTAGTATCAACCTCTACATTTTGCTATTGGTTGAACTTGAAGCAGTGACTCCTTATTCTTAGTGAAGCCGACATCCCCTTTAAATTTTGACATCACAACGACAGGCGGGAGCTTATTTTTCCTGACGCCGGTAGTGTAGTGTTGTGTTACTCGCTCCACCGAAAACGCCACAATCTGCGTTCCTTATTCCTCACAGCCCAGGGCGTCCTGTATAAAACCACCCAAAAAAAGTTCCCTTCCTGAAACTTTCTTCTCCGGAGGCGGTGGGCCAGCCGCCACGAAGCTCGCCCGCCGTTCGCTCTCCAATCAGCTCATTTAACACAGATGTGTTCCCTGTTAAATAAAATGCCTTTGGGTGATATTGACATTGATCTGCGAGGGGGAATTTAAATCACGAACTGCTGCTCTAAGGATTGGACTTTCTGTAAATTGCTCAGTTTGGTCTGGGGGGGGGCCCTCCACCGAGGTGCCGGTGCGTGTCAGTGGCCGTAGAAGGTTTTCTCTTCGCATTAATCTAACCTGCGCCAGTCCCCCTCGCAATCAACCCTGCCTCCCTTCTCTATCATTTTAACTCCTATTGATTTTGCGCCCGGGCTGGTAGCGCATTTCAAAGCGCCGCTCGCTCTTGTTCCAGGTTAAACAGTTCGCTGATGAACAGAAGCATTCCCGACTTCAGCACCTGCAGGTCGGTGGACGAGTGGCTGGACACCATTAAAATGGGCCGCTACAAAGGAAACTTCGCTGCGGGCGGCTACATGACTCTCGGCCACGTAATGGGCATGAATCAAACGTGAGTGCCGCCTCCTTCATAACCCTCGCCCTGCAGCCGTATCCCTCAAGGTCTAACAACTTTTCAAATGCGGTTTGATATTGTACAGCCGAGCAGGTGCGTTTTAGTTGCTTGTGCTAAACATCCGAAGTTATCATCCGGGCTACACTCTCCTGTGATCTGGAAAAACCTAGTAACTCAAAATTTTGAGAAAATTTAGTTGGACCAACATGTGGAGTGACTAGATTTTACCCCTTCCTTTTATTAGGTTAAAATGTCTGAAACACCTGTCTAATGGCAGTTTTTCATCTGGAAGAACCTATTAAGTCAGTCTTTATTGAGCATCATAGGGATATTTGATCTGGAAAAACCTAGCAAGTAGTGCGAGCCAATCGCATGGCTCATTGAGGTCACATGATCAACTTGCAAAATAGCAGCCTCTATGAAAGCATCACAGTGAGCTTGTTGAGCAGACATTTGTCACATTTCTTGCTTTCTTAGCAGAATTTAGAAAGGTTCACGAGCATTGTGGTTTAAACAGGGTTTTGAGGAGGACTATCAGGAAGTTGAATTTCTAAAGCCAAAATTTAGACTTGATTTTCCTCTAGCCTCCAGAAACAAACCACAGGCATTCCTGGTGTAAAGCATCAAAAGCTTCTAGAACTGGCACAGTCATTTTTGGCTGCCAAGAGGAAATTCTGGCAGGATATACCAGTAAATGACGAAAATCTGATCTTGTAGAATGGTTTGAGTAGTGCATAGATACTGGTTAAATTGAGATCATACCATCTCATGTCTTTTTTTTTAATTATTGTTCAGAGCAATATGATTTTTTTTATTCTCCGAAGTGTTTATAGAATTCATATCAGAGAACCCATTCATTCTGTTATATAATTTTGTTAATGTATGTTCATATTTGAGTTGAATGTTTTTGGAGTTTAATAATAAAGAGTTATTATGTTGACATACTAGGTTTTTATTGATTAAAGATTTGCTTCGGTCATGAAGTTTTATCCAGTAAAACCGAGTAAGTCAATTTATACCTTTAGCAAAGATGAAATCTAGATATAAGCAAATTCACTGAAAAGGCATTTACTTTTACTTTACTAAATAGGTGAAGTAAGAATTATCTGTTAACCAGGAGCTTAATCCTGAACACAAACCATTTTCCGGAAATCATGTCAGTGGACTTACTAGGTTTTTCCAGATCACAGGAGCACTGTTATAAGCTGACTGAATTTAACAGTTAAATTAACACATTGTTTCCTGGTTATTTACTGTGGTTAACACCGAACTCTGCTGTAAACTTATTGTAAAATTACAGTTAAAATAACTGGCAAAAAAGGTGCCAGTTAAAATAACTGGCAAAAAAGGTTCAAGTTTATTACAGTGATATAGTTGAGGGAATGCAGACATGTAGCGGCTGCTTGTTGGTGATCTTTCACTTATGTGAACCGTAGAGGACAAGGAGCAAGAGGGCAGGAGGCAAGCAACCAAAATATTATTGCCTGTAAGCTATTGTGAATGTAAGCTTTCAGTATGTACTATTCTCAGTGTACTGCATTACCACAGGCAATTAAAAGGGGGGGGGTGGATGGAGCTTGATGTTGATATTATATCTTGATGTGACCTTTCGCTATGGTAAAGTAATCATGGACGCTAACAATAGCGGCTAACCTTTATGGATAGCAGCAGCGCAATTGGTCCGTGTGTGTGTTTAGCGACTCCGTTTTTGCCGCGTCTCATTGCGTCTTGTTTCCGTGGTGACAGTGACATCCACCGGCTGGGAGTGACGCTGATGGGCCATCAGAAGAAGATCATGACCAGCGTCCAGATGATGCGGGCGCAGGTACTCAACAAGAGCGTGCCCTCGGTGCACGTATAATCCACACCGTCCACTCCTCCAGGGGGAGGGGCCAACGGCGCTCGTCATTTTTAACGTATGTTTATATCTGAACTTGTACAGTAAAACAAATATATGTTTGAACTCTGAAAGACACACCCTGAAGCGCCCAGACTTAAAAAGAGGACGTTTTTTCAGGTATACCTAATTGGTTTTTTTGTTCTGTTTCTGTGGAAGACTACCTTTTTTATAAGATCCAAATTTCTTGTGTTGTTTATATCAGTGGGCAGGAAAAAAAGTGCTTTAAATCTCTTGATTTAAATGGTAAAAAAGCTAGTGAGTGGAACTGGACGGTGACAAGCTGGGAAAATGTGAAGTGCTAATTGAGACGAATGTCTAACTGGAGCTACGGCAATTTGTGCCAAAAGACTCTTTCGACAATGGCACCTCCGCAAATCAACAGAAGACGACCCAGAGCCCTGAATGGGCTTTCGAATTGTACTTATTCCTGATGTACAGAGCGGCTGGAGTTCCTTTGCAGTGGAGCTGAAGAGGAATATGGCAAAAAAAAGATTGTCAAGGCGTGGACCTAAGGAATG
The DNA here is from genome assembly GCA_029692085.1 of Gymnothorax javanicus. Classification (NCBI taxonomy): domain Eukaryota; kingdom Metazoa; phylum Chordata; class Actinopteri; order Anguilliformes; family Muraenidae; genus Gymnothorax; species Gymnothorax javanicus. The sequence continues at coordinate 13,281,350 of CM056202.1, read as the reverse complement.
GGACTGAATAACTCCTGGTCCTTCCCTGTTTCTGTCTGAAAGCTGCTTAGCGCACAACTACTTTGAAAATCAATTGTGATTAGATTTTTCTTTCCATTTTCTTTTCCATTGTTGTTATTTTTCCAAGCCTCTGTAGTCTTAAGAAGCAAACAGATATTGTATAGATCTTGTGTTTTTCAGAATGACCTAAAAAGGACAAACTGAAAGTAATTGCTTCCATGTGCAATCATAAAAAAGTTTCCTTTTTTTTGGTTGTTATTTTTTTCCCACAAATACTGTTCCATGGTATTCGGTTGAGCTGGACATTATGGATGGCTAATAACTTTTTACTACTGAAAGACTCAAGTCGTACCCATAATTTAATGTTCAAATTTATGTTTGCAAATATGTTTCACTGTTACCTTCAACATGCCGTAGTAATGTTTACTTGTCTCTGTTCATGCCACAATCCATTATTCAGCCTAAGGTTTTTCACTGAAGAAAATTATAATAGTTCTACGGAATTACCTTGTAAATGTATGTATTAATTTAATCACATAGCTATATAGTTGGAAAATAGCAGCATGTATCGGAGAATGAACAGTTTATTATGCCGTAAACTGCAATTGTAGTACATGCAGTGGTTTATAGAGACTTGGGTATCCAGGTGTACAGTTCCTTGGGATTGTATTTTTTTCATAATCACCTTGGACTGTAATAAAGAATATCAACAGGGTTAATCTGTATGTTGCAATCCACCAGGCCAAATGTTTCAATACTGTCATACAAAATGAAAAAAAAAAAAAACTTTTGTTAGTGCAAATTTAGAGTGTCAATTTGATTTCACAAATTCAATTGTAAATGCACACTTTATATTCAAAGTAAAACTTCCTTCTGTATTAGTGAGACAGCAATACATTATAATGCAAATAAAAGTTCCAAACACTGCCATGTGACAAACAATACTGAGCTTTTGCTATAGTCATGCAATCTCTTACCATTGTAGATAGGTTACTATCAACTGAAGATTGCGGAATCTTGCATAAAACTTGAGCGTCATTAACAGGAAACTTCTTTAGAAGAATATGTTAAATGGTTATGATAGACTGATAGACTGACAAAAAACAACTAATAGGGAAGGAGCTGGATCCAAAAGGGCTTTTTTTTTTTTTTTTTTGAAAGACACGTTTTATCCAGGCTTTTTTTCCTCCATGAGCTGATATGTGCCTCCAGTTTTGTGTGGCTTGCCTTGTCCCTGAAATTTCCTTCATCGAGACAGAAACAGAGGTCAGGAAGTCATTGGCTAACTGGCGTGAATCTGCGGTAGCGGTAACAATGAGACAGGTAAAATTAGAGTACTGTACAACCAGAGCTGGCGCAAATTACTGATCTATATTGATGTATCTGTGCAATCTGGTGTTATCTGGTATTCATGGCTTTGTTTACTTCGATAGAAGGCCTGCTCTTATGCCTTTTTAGCTTTAAGTTTTGTGTTTATTTTAAAATTTTACTGCGGGAATAGATTGTTTAATTGATAAATTTACGGTAATTTACCTCATAAACAGGCAAAAAAAAAAAAAAAAAATGCCTGGTCTTGTATAGCAAGGTAGAAATGTTCCCAGTTTTATGGAATCAAATGAATTCAGAGATGCTTTGTTTCAACAGAAAATTTAAATATGTAGGCCTAAAAGGTGTAAGTTATAATATGTAACTATATTATTCACTTAGCCACTTTTTGTAATTCAGAATTTATTTGTCTTGTGAAAGGTCATGAAAGAAATTTAGTGAGATGAAGTTTATTTGGTGTAATTTCAGCAATATAAACAGATACAATATTCTCTGGGGGATTCGTTTCTGTTGTGGGTAATTTTTCAAGTGCCATTTTATTTATGCAAGAACATGTACTTTAAGTCTCTAAAGGCTCTGATCTCCCAAGAAGAATGCACCCGGAGAATAAAACTACCGATGTAATGGTTAAAAAAGTCAGAATTGTTTTAGTAAATGTTGCCATTACTGTGCATGACAATGGTGAAAACAAGATATTAAATATCTGGAGTTGTAAGGCTTTACAATAACTAAAGATACATTTCTCTGTTTAGTCTATTATTCATTGTTGGCATTTTGCTTTATTTTGCGTGTTCCTGCACGACTACAATTCAGTCCTTGAAACATTTTATTTAAACTCACAAAAGCTCGTATTATTTATTTCTGTTTCGTTAATTTATAATTATGGCTGAACATTGCTTCTCTGCAATTAAGGGTAGAGATGAACCCGATAAAATAATTCATCCGAGTAAGCGTGAATTTACAAATAATTTGTGTGTTTCCTGTCATTTGTACGCCTTGGTTTTTCATGCAGACGCTCCTGTCTTTTTGGAAACATAAAATGGTAATGAAATGTGTGGCGTGTAAATCCTCGTGCAATAAAAGAGAGCAGAGAAGAAGAGCTTTCTGATTTTTAGGATTTGATGATGTGAGACTGTTTCTTTGCATTATTCACTCCCCGAAAATGACATTCATGAAACAATGACACCCGAGTCAAAGTTTGACAGGCATGCACATTTTACTTAAAGGTCCCCTGACATGTCACCAGGTGCACAGCTAATTGGCCATTAGAAGCCATTTCACTTTTGTCCTTTGTGACATCACAAGGGGAAGGGGTCACCCAGAATAATGAAGGAACTGATTAGCTGGCTGGCTGAAGTTGATCAGGCCTTATTGCCTCTGCGCAGTCACTTCCCCATATGATGACACAAACAAACAGATTTTGAAATCTGCTTGTAATGGCTAACTGGCAGCACACCTGGTGACATGATAGGGGACCTTCAAGCATTTATTTAAATACACTCAAGCTAACTTTATTAAGGCAACAGTGTGCATTTTGTGGCAGGCTGGCAGCTAAAAATAGCAATAGAGGAAAATATTGATTCACTCTCTTCTTTCTTAGATTTTCCTCATGTATTGGTATAACATAAATCATCTGTGTTATCCCGCTTGTATGTGTGTGTGTGTGTGTGTGTGCACATGTTAGCATGTGTGTTAAAAAGACACACAGAAGATAGAAAAATATGTCCACACAGTAAGTTTCTAATTTCATTCAGCTCAGCTTTATGAATCAGTCACATGAACTGAACCTCAACAATTTCAAAATTGGTAGAAGTGTACAGACAATGGGGCTCACCATTCATTGGACAGAATTGGCGGCTGGTGAACTGGCGATAGGGGAGGCTCAAAACAATCCCTTAAGATTAATGATTGGTCACGACCTGCTTTCAATCATTCATAAAAATTGCCATTACAGAAACTCCAATAACTCTCAACATTATCAGTTGTGGTTTTCATTTATAACACATACCGATTACGACTCCGGACTTCTCACGCTTTTCTTTACTCAGCGGTTGGAAGCAATGCATGTGTTTCGCGATCGTTTGAATGAAATAAGATCATTTGAAACGTCTTTATGCAATTCCATTGCTTCCAACCCCTCCATGCACAAGGACTTCCGCGCAAGAATCTCTTACATACGCGTTGATTGAATAATTGCTGACTACAGCAGAAGAACGTAAATATGCCACTAAAACTCACGCCGAATGCATGAGAGTTGACAGGTATGCGTTATTAATGAAAACTGACCACACCTTTTTTATTTTTTTTTTTTTAAATTTGGCATCTCCAATCCCACCCAAATCTGGAATGCCCAATTGGTGAACTATGTACAAAGCTTGCTCGTATGCGACCCCTTGCTGCCAACTCAGGAGAGCGAAGACAGTTCACGGCTCTCCTCCGAAGCACGTGCCTGTCAGCCACTGCTTCTTATACACTCATTGGTTGAATCTTCGCAAGTTCAGAACGAGGGCGGAGGATACCCGGACATGAACAGACTTAGAATCTTTCTGATGAGCGCCTGTCTGGCCAACAGGAGGCGCTTGAGCAACGAACAAAGCTATTTATTTATTTCCCTTTCCCGGCAGTCCCTTCCCAATTTGAAACTCTGTAGCGCGATGGCCAATGGTGCGCTACTCTGAAAAAGCTGCCGACCACTGCCGGTTGGTACGACCGGGGCTCGAACCCGCGACGTGATAGTCACTTCTGCACTGTAACACAGTGCCTTAACCGAGTGAGCTATCCGGCAGCTAAAACTGACCACACCTGATAATGTTGAGAGTTTTAAGAGTTTCTGAAATGGTAATTTAAATGAATGACTGAAAACAGGTTGTGACCGATCATGAATTTTAAGGGATTGTTTTGAGCCTCTCCTATCGCCAGTTCACCAGCCACCACTGTTGGACAGTGAACCCATTATTATTTTGGTTTTGTTGGCTAAAACAATGACCTGATTTGAACCAACTGTACATGCGTAATGAGCAAAAACTGAAGATGGCAGCAATACAGGCCTGGCAGGGCATCTAGGTATTAAAAACTTCAATCAGTTAGTGCCTGCAAAGGTTATGCAACCAAATTTTAAAATTATCAAAGTTATTCTTATTTGTGTTAAACTGTCCAATATTTTTTGATATGCCCCCAAAATGAGGGGGGGAACTACATACAGAGGTGCTGTCATTCTGAAACAGTTCATTCGACATTGATGAAAACACCTTCAAATCAAAGTCTGGAGCCTCATCAGTGGTGGTGCAAGAACTGAAAATTCAGGGACAAAGATGTTTATGACAACATTTAGTCCCAGCTAGTTCTGAATCATTTTCCTTTATTGACGCATTTTCCAATTATAGTAATATTCCATTGGCAATTGAAGACACGGCTTCTCTCCCCATGCGGTCTAACAGTGATGAAATAATGGGCTGAATTCAGTACAGAAACATAATTTGCTTATTAATAGGCTTATGCTTTACGAAAGACCAACTGCTCTGACACTTCCGTGCGACCTTTTCCGCACATCAGGCGATTGAGCTTGCACTTCACAATCTTATAATTCATTGTTTAAAAAGTGAAAAACTGCCATGCGTAGAGACTTCAATCTCTTTACTACGCGTTGATTGAATATGACTAATCCGCGTTCCAATGAAATATCGCTTTTCACTCTTAGTAGAGCTTGAATTGATAAAAAAGTGGGTCTCAGGAATTAAATATAAAAAGCATGCGACTCAAGCCGTATGCGTGAGAGCTGACTGGTCTACAATTTTGAATAACGCTGATTTAAATGCAGCAAATACGCGTCCAGACGAAAATGATTGTTGTCTTTCTTAAACGGCTTAACTAGCAGCACCTGACAGTGTGGAGTGCTCTCGGAGTGAATCGATTGTTCATTATGAAAATGACTGAGAACATGACAGGACTAATAATTGTTTTACGGGGACATTCTTTGCCTCGCCCCCCAATTCCCAGTTCTGGCGCCACCACTGAGCCTCATTGTCGTTGTTTACTTTCAAACTCGGAGTGGTGGAGTAAAGAACCAAAACTGTCCAATTAATTATGGTGCTCACAGTGGATGGCTTGTACAGAACATCAATAATACAGTAAGCTGGCGAAGAAGAGCAAAAACAAAAATCCCTCTGATTAAAGCATCAGTCTTTTTGAGTAATTTGCCCATGTTCTCCTCAGGCTAGCAGTTTAAAGATAATCCCTTGTTCGAGTGAAATGGGATGGTCAACAGCTAAATTAATCTCTCTCTCAACGCACTGTTGGAAGGCAGTCCCGTTGCCACAGATTTCCACTTCTAATTATAATCAATCCGCGGCACAGTCCCAACTCCTCAGCAGTGACCAGCCTCACCCGGTTTACTATGAAGCATCTCGGCAATGCTAATATAATATGATAATGTAATCTTTAATTTATTTTATATTTTAATGTAATTTAATGTATGTATAATTACTAGTAGTATTATAAGTATTATTATGATAATGATCATTTATTTATCTTGTCAATGACAGCTGCCAATGCTTCGTTTTCAATTGCGGTCTTCTGTGATTCAATACTGTCCAATTTTTGTGCTCTCAAATTATAGATGCAACAACCTGATGCTGTATTCACTATTGTTATTTAATATCAGTGCTGCACTCTCATACATGCACATACAGTACACCCAACACACAAACACACAAATACACACATTATCTGAAAAAATTCTGGGTTTTTTTTGATGGCACAGTCCTTTACACGTACCTTATACATTGTGAATCGCCAGCATTGAATTGAGAGATCTTTCTGCATCACTCCGACCAACAGCAATCTAGCCCCCATCACTGTCAGAGCTTTGATTCGTGTTTGACGGCATTAGAAAGGCAGTGAATAAGAAGACATGGCCAGACATCTTCGATGCACTCTGGATGCCACCAGCGGTTGACAGTATTGTAATAATTTCCCCCAGTTTAAAATAGAAAGGTATGCTAGCTGCTACAGCGGCATATTTCTAGTGTAGGATTCGTATTGGCTTTGAGGCAGCCGAATCCAATTATAGCACCTGAGGACCTACAGGACCTAACATAGTGAGCGCATCCGTCATCAAAGCCTAATAGCTACTCTTCTCCGCCAATTAGGCTGAGCCCTAATTAGTGATTGCATTAGCAATACTCGGGATACCCCACTGAATCTTGCAGTGTCCTCTATTCCACACCGTTATGGGAAAACCAAAAAATAAAACAAATAAATAAATAAATTCCCCTCAGTCAATCAGTGGCTGGAAAATGCAACAATAACCTGAGTGACTGGCACTCCGCGCGGCTGGACATTAATTCGCCCTCTTTCGTTTTGTTGTGCTGTGTGTTTAGATTAGAGGCACTAATAATTGCACAAGCTTTGTGCTCTGAATGCAGTCGACGCGGGGCCATTCCTTCTGGGGGGACTCAAATGGAGGCGTTTTGTCTTGCTTGTGTGTTTGCGCTCGGCACGTTGTTTGCGCATTGTCTTGAATAATCTGCAGGCCCAGGCCAATTCCACAGAGTGGCCCCTCACCCCCATTGCTCTTTAATGCCAGCGAGCCGCTCGTTTGCCTGCTCCGCATTAAACATGCAGAGAGGTTTTTTATGCCCTAAAATCCTGCTGTGGCACATGAGAGTAAAGAGGAAAATAACCTATATTGAAATGTAAATATAATATAAAATGTAAAAGGAGCCGGCTGCCCACTGAAAATCTTTCTGAGCCAGACTTAATGTACTGACTCGTGATTAATATCATTAATTTCTGCGTTGTCATTCTTTAAAAACTCTTAACCCTTCTCACCTTTCGCCTTGTTATTATACAGTGTACGTTTTAATTTTTTGTCTTCTTACTTCTTTGTGAATTACTTTGTGCTGTGTTGCTTGAAAGGTGCGTTACAAATAAAATTTATGATGTATTATTATTTTGCGGCCACTATTTCAGCATATATGATGGTATAGAGCATTTGTGTTGTTCAGTGCACAGTAAATCTGGGTCATGGTTTTTGAAAAAGCATCATTCCATGTGAAATCACCCAGTCTCAGAGTTGTCTCAACATTTTTTTTCCCGACAAGCCAAATTAACAAGGTACAAAAATGTACAATTTTTTTTACAGAATTTTTTCTCACATTTTATGTTAGTTGCAGTACAATGGAAACCAAGTTACAGTAAAATGGAACTCTACTGAATTAGGCTCATTTTTCAGGGATTTTTCATGATCCAGGACTCTTTCTGAAACTTTAATTAGGCTGGTTTTGAATGACGCCAGTCAATAGGAGGCCTCCTGTTCAGAGCCAGATATCTCTCAGACCTCAGGCATTTTAGCGATTGATCTTGCTTGTGATGGTGTTTCACCTAGAGGGCTCCCTGGAAAGATTTTTTAAAAATCCAACATTTATCAATCTTCTTCTGTCCATGGAAAATCTTTTTTGTCAGTAAATTGTCTTTTTTTTTTTTTGCCAATTCAAATATATGAACCAATTTATTTTTTGTTTCACCAACAAATATTTAAAATTAATGAAAAGGCTTATTGCTGGCAAGTTCGAGCTGTCTGATCCCCTTACAAGCAAAGCAGAAGTTGTGTTTGCATGCTCGGCAGTAAGTTGGACTCATTTTCAGTTAGAGTTGGACTCTGCCAAGGGTGTGCCTTGTCACCAATTCTGTTCATGATTTTCATGGACAGGATATCAAGGCACAGCTGAGGCTTGAAGGGTGTCCAGTTTGGTGGCCCCAGGATCGCATCTCTGCTGTTTGCAGATGATGTGGTCCTGTTGGCATCATCACGCTGTGACCTCCAATGCACACTGGAGCGGTTCGCAGCTGAGTGTGAAGCGGTCAGAATGACGATCAGCACCTCCGAATCTGAGGCCATGGTTCTCTCCCGGAAAAAGGTGGATTGTCCCTTAAGAATGGGGGGTGAGTTGTTACCCCAAGTGGAGGAGTTTAAGTATCTCAGGGTCGTGTTCACGAGTGAGGGTAGGATGGAGCAGGAGATCAGTCCTTGCGGCATCTGCAGTAAAGGGGACCTTGTACCAGACCCTCACGGTGAGGAAGGAGCTGAGCTTAAAGGCGAAGCTCTCGATTTACTGGTTGATCTATGTTCCAACCCTCACCTACAGTCACGAGCTTTGGGTAGTGACCGAAAGAGCAAGATTGCGAATACAAGTGGCCGAAATGAGCTTTCTCCGTATGGTAGCTGGGCTGACCCTTAGAGATAGGGTGAGGAGCTCAGACATCCGTGAAAGACTCAGAGTAGAACCGCTGCTCCTCCGTGTCGAGAGGAGTCAGTTGAGGTGGTTTGAGCATCTGGTTCGGATGCCTCCTGGACGCCTCCCTTTAGAGGTTTTCCAGGCATGTCCAACTGGGAGGGCCCCGAGGCAGACCCAGGACCAGGCAGACCCACTGGAGGGATTATATCTCCCGGCTGGCCGATGAACATTTGGGATCCCCCAGGAAACGTTAGAGGAAGTAGCAGAAGAGGGGGATGCCTCGACCACTTTGCTTGGTCTGTTACCCCCGTGACCTGGCCCTGGATAAGCAGAAGAAAATGGATGGATGGATGGATGGATGGATGGATGGATGGTGGAAACTATGTCTGAAAGATGAAATGCTGTAATCAAAGCAAAGGGTGGTTGGACTAATATTGACCTTTTCCCTAAAAAAGACATTAATTTTTTTTTTTTTACTTCATATTGTTAACTGTTTACTTACTTTCATCTATATGATCCAATATTACATGAAATAAATACTTGAATAGAACTTGGTTTCTGATGTATCGTCATTTTGTTGAGTGTATAATCATCACTGCACACCACTGTATGCTAGGCTAATTGGAGATTCTAAGTTGCCAATTGGAATGAATGAATTAAATGTTGACATTAGATAGCTGAAAATTTGCTGAAAGTCTCAGTAAACAATAAAGAATCAATCAAACATTTTAAGTCAGATAAAAATGTAATTTTGTGAACAAATATGAAAAGCAAATGCATTGGCTTATATTTAGTGATTATTAAATGACTGAGTACGTATTTAAGCATTTTATGTCAGAGAAATGCTTCATATTGGGCAAATAACTTCATTTTTTTTACGAGAAAAATGAACTTTAGATGCAAATTTGTTCAATATTTGGGACTGTCAATACAGGTGTGCGTGCCATTACTGTCAAAATCATCTCAATACGTTGTCTGTAATTACGTTAATATCCAAATCATTCACAGGCGGCATTCTACATATAAGCACAGTGCAACACATTTTCTACGCTGTTATAAATTGACTGAATTTAACTGTTAAATTAATACATTTTCTCCTTGTTATTTTAACTGCAAGTAGAGTCCTGCACGCATTTAACTGCGGTTTACAGTTAACATACACGGAACCTCTGTTATAAACTGATTGTATAATTACAGTTAAAATAACTGGCGAAAAAGGTGCCAGTTAAAATAAGTGGGGGGAAAAAAAGATGCAGGTTTATAACAGTGACTTCTAATGCTAGTTTTTGATCCTAAGATTTACTCTTGAATTATCTACCTGGAGCCAAGATGGAGTCATACTGGTACATGACATTATTGGCATAACTTTCACCAGTTGCTGCTTTGCTACCTTCCTTCAAGCACTTCACTTTCAAGGTACAAACTCAACTCTAAAATACATTCTGTAGAAGTTTTGCTTCAATAAAAAAACTGGCCTTTGCTCTTCTGCCCGTGGGTAGGGCAGCTTTCAGACAAAAATAAATTTTCGAGGCGCAAAAGTCAAACACATACAGCCTCTTTTTGCTTCGCTCAGATACTCCGTGTATCACTATAGTACAGAATCAGCCACATACATCATGCATTCATGAGTTAAATGCTCCTGCTCTGGAGCTGCGTCATATATAATGCATGAGGTGCATGGTGGTTGAGTGTGTACGAGAGGTTGTGTACAGTGTTGAGATCTGAAGAGCCTCCCGGCGCATTGGTTTGCATGCAAGGGAGGGAATGCATGATGGACGTGACTCCCATTCCAGGATGCAGTTTTGCATGATTATTTTTGAGTTTGTCCCTATGCCAAGAATGTACGATACTAGTCAAAAGTTTGGATATGCCCACATTTTTCTTACAATACATCTTGAATAAAGAAATAAGCATCCTTAATTTTGTAGAAAAAAAGAGATCTAATTCTGAATTCGATCAAACTACCCGGCATTTGTGGTCATAATTACTGAGCGTGCTGATCTTTTTTCCCCCCATAAGGACAGTCATATGGCTGTAATGAGTTTTCAGCTGCGTGGCTGTCTAACTTCCCAAAGATGTGTTGCACTTCTGTTGTGCTTCTCATTGACCTTTTTACCCACTAAGTCCCAAAACAGCTTGACTTTAATTCGGCCATTGAAAAATGGAAGAAGCTCGTTTGTCTGTTTTCACTTCAAAATTTGGCTTCTTTTAGATCCCAAAATTTTGGACACTACTCAAACAAGAACATTATTCTCTTTTAACTTCTGACTGTTTACCTCTTACCAGGTTCCATTTGAGATTATGTAGAGATGTTAAGCCAGTTAAATTTATCTAAAAACAGAGTGCTAACATCAGCCAAGTGTGTCCAAACTTCTGGCTGGTGCTGTATGTATACTCGATGTCCAAGCGCACTAAATGCGTGGCACTCTGCTGCATTAAGAGTGATTTTGAAATTATTTTTAATGTGCTCAGCAGTGTTTTATTCTAGCTGCTTTAAATTGAGGCAAATCATGTGGCTGAATGATTAAAGGGAAAATATTCCACCAGAATGAGACAAAATTAATCGAAAATACACTCTTCTCTGTTAAACAATTCAGAGGATTTTTAATAGATGGTATCTTAATACAGACAGACTTGATTGTAATAAGATCACATAACGTCCTGTACCAGCTACCATTAGTGCAGTTAATTCCAAAGATCTTTGTTAACGCTGTTTAATTATCCTAATCACCACATTCCATTAAGATATGCCCCTTAAATTGTAAAGATCCAGAACATGAAAATGCTGATTTTATAGTTCGATGTCGTAACAGCCAGTTCATTGAAATGAATTTCCTTGTATGCAAATGGACATTTTCAGGAGACAATAAAGTTTCTTTGTGGACCTCAACAGGATATTGTTGTGTAAGGCAGCACAAATGAATGGTCCATAGGTGGCACAAGCCCACGTCAGCAATTCGAAAACAGTTGCAACAGGTATTCTGTCAAGTCCTTATCAAGCTGCCCAAATCTCCCCTGCAGGGCCCTTTTATTAAAGAATAACAGGCTGCACAGCATGTTTCTGGGAGAATAATAATGACTTTTAACAAAATTTGAGCACTGGGAGTTTTGATGATTGTTCATTGGATAACAGCTGATGAACATTGCTATCATTTTAATGCACGGATTTAGTTTGTCTCACTAAACCTAGTGGAGTCCTTTGATATAAATATAATCTGCGCGTTCAATATGACAACAGTACTGTCAAGTATCAAGTTCAGTTTTACCCCCAAAAGATTGATCTACAGCTGGCCTCACAATATTGAAGATCACTGGATTCACTTCATGCTCAATGAAACCTGTACTATTTCCATTGACTACATACTTCTGTTTTTATAACTGCATATAACAGAAAAACAAAGCCATGAAATACTGGAATATGAAATGAAAGAATGATGAAAAGATTATAGAAATACGCCTGAAAAAAATAATTCATAAGTTGGAAAAGCAGACGAAAATAAAGTGGCATAATGAAAAAAAATTACAGATATGATGGGAAGATCAAGAAAAAACATGAATAAAAAATTATGAAAATTAATAGAGAATAATAAAATAAGATAGATTGGTAAATATATGTACCAGTACAGGTAATCCCCTCCAAACTTGAAACCTCAGTTACTTCAGTTGTTAAACTATGTAAACGTTTGCTACATATTCCAGCCATATTTAAAAATATATCCTGATTGAGAAATGCTCCTATAATACTAATAGAAAGAATGCCGGATATCAGCTCACTTGAAAAACAGTGCATCTTATTTACAGTGAGAATGTGTATTCATCTTTATCATATTAAATATTTTATTCATGCCTCACAGTGAGTTCAATGTAAAACTACCCTCTTAAAAGTAGTGCTGAAATAAGCGCCCTGAATTTTGCAGGAACAACAAAAAAAAGCATCCATATATTTTGATACTTGAAAGGCAGAATTCTGCTCTTCCCAAACAAATCAAGGCTTAATTAATACATTTGAGCAGGAGACTCTGCAAAAGCAATGATGTTGTCTTCCTAAACAACCCAATTTACCAACCCGGTAGTGCCAGGAGTTCCCTTAATCCGAAGAATAAAATGCAGGAATTAATAATAAAACAGCTATTTGTAATTTAATAAGGCCCCTATTTCCATATATGCAAATGACTATCACTGATATGCAGCCCCCCTCGTCTCGTGTCCTCGTTCTGCACTCCACAAACCCACTTAATTCTGCATGTTTTCACTTTGATGTTATTAAGCAAAGTCTGTCACAGACGATCCCAATTTGCATGAATCTGATGCGAGACACGCTCGTTAATGACTAAAGCCCTTAAGATATCCGACCGGAGAGAAATGGGTCTCGATTTTTTTTTTTTTTTTTCTTTTTGGGCGATATTTATTCGCCGCTTTAAAAGAACGTTGCAGGCGCCATCGCCGATTCAGGTAGAAACAAGAGCGTCTGTGCCGGGGATTACACTGAGTTAGTCACACAGAGCCTGACCGCCGTTTCAACTTCATGCTGCTTTATTTCAAAGGAGATTCTCACAGTACACTGCGGCGGATTTTTAGGCTAATGCGACGGTTTCTACGCAACGCCTCTGCATTACATCCTGTGACAATACCTCCCTCGGCTGCACCCTCATATTTTCTGCTGCGTTCTCTTTGCCAGTGAGATAACTGTACCGGATACAAATGTAAAACGTTACTATTCACGCCGTGCAATCGATTTATAGGTCAACCTCTCCATGTAACTTCTACTCATATGGCGTCAAATCATTTGTAGTTATTTCACTCCGTCAACCGGTAAATTGTTAGATAGCCCCCATGCCCCTCCCATTACAATTTCAGTGATGCTGTTGTGACAGTAGTTATGAAAAACCAACTGTTGTTCTGAGGGGAATTTTGGGTTGACAGACAGGTTGGCATCAATAGATGATCTGTGTTTTACGAAGTGTCGTCCTTCAGTGAATTTCACTTGTGAAATATGCCTTAGTCGGATAGCTGGTGTAACTCTACAGTGGTCCGTCTGCAGCAGAGATAGCCCTGCCAGTGGCATCATAAGCTGCTAATTGCCCCATAACCACCAGTGCGCTAGCATGGGGCCTGCTGTTTTAGTCTATTATAATACACTGTACGTCTATTATAAAATCCAGTTTAGGGCCCCTGCAAGATTAGGAATGGCTCTAACTCCCAATTTTGATACAAAGATAAATCCTGTAAATCTGGTCACCTCTCTCAGTTTGCAATTCAGCTAATTTGACAGGCTGAAGGTAGAGTGTCACCGTCCAAAGAAGGAATGAAATGCACAATCTTTGGTTTACAAGCACTGTTAAAACAACATAACACCTCACCAGGCTTCTCCCAGCTAAAGTGTCATCATAAAATGAAACACTGGTAAAATAAATTTGTAGTTTATGAAGTTTAATAAGTTCTATGAGGCATTACACAAGGAGGTCACTGGATAAATCCATCTTCACGACAGTAAAAATCACATGACCATGAGGTCACACAATGATACTGTGCTGAACAGGTCTTGGATAAAAGCAAGTAAACCGCAAAAAAAATTATCTAAAGGACTGCCGAGTGTTATACATCACAGTATTATCGCCAACAACTCAATGGGACGGGAGCGCCATTCTTCACAGTATTGAGTTTGGACTGAAAAACAGCAACGGAGCAATGCATTCTGGGCAGCAATCGCGTTCATTCATTTGAGCAGTGATTAAGGAAATGAGGAGGCATTCTGAGACTCGGTGCTGGTCTTTACCTCCTTTATTATGTATGTATGTGGAGTTTCCAGCACCCAGTCTTAGCCCGTATAAGGCCAACCTACTTTACTTTCATTTAATGCGAGGCAACATCGGTATAAGCTATGCAGCCTGTCTCCACTCCGAGCAACAATCTAGAGCAGAGGTGGGCAACGAGGGTCGTATCTTTCCCTGGTTTTCACCCCAACTTCTGGCCTTTAATTGGTTATTTGTCTCAATAAACCAAACTATTTATGAAATCTGACGTTTCTGCTTAATTTCTTAATCATTAATGACCACCAAAGACTGTCCTTGTCTCCCTACATAAAACATTTTTCTTCAAGCTAATCTATGTGCACATCTATGCTTCTGTATTCAACCGATTCGCTCAATTATTTTGGGTAATGCATAGAAATAAAAATGCATACACACTGGCCCTCCAGGACTAAAATTCCCAACCCACGCAGAAGTGTAACCATTATATTGTGGCCTTAGAGCTGTACCACGAAAGGTGTTTTTTTTTTTTTTGCTGAGACAGCTGGTCAGTTTGAACTAACCTAAGTTCATCCATCTCTTCGACTCTGACCTCATTCTCATGAGAGATGTGTTTTCTGTTAAAAAATTTGCTGAATGAAGCTTCCTTGAAAAATAAATTTCTTACAGTTCGATCTCATGTCTCACCTTAACATGAAAGAAACTACAATGATCTGTATTAAGTGGTGCCTTCCCAGCCGGCACACGACCGACCTTCAACATAGAAATATGGTTGAAATTATGTCAGTTGTCGTTTCAACGTTGAAATGCTATTGAAACAACGTTTAACTCTGATGGTTGTAAAAAGGTTAACAGGTAAAAAACGTTGCGAAATCAACGTTGATTCATCTTTCAAAATCAAAACATAATTCAACAGTGATTCAACTATGATCCATGACGTTGATTCAACAGTGAAAAAACGTTAAAATGCCAGCTGGGTTTAGTTGTACAGAGATATGGAATGCTCACTGCAACACCAACAAAGGTACTTTTATTTTGAATTTGCTGCAAGTATTTTAATAAAGCTTTTATATTCCTGTGTTCCCAAGTAGCAATAATTAATTTATTACAATCTGTATGCGATTGCTTAAAATGAGTGATATTGCCAATGAAATGTGACGGCTGACATTTTTAGATTTCACTATTCAAGCACATAGTAATTGGAAACAGGTATATAAACGATGTAGATGCATATAATTATCTACTTCAAGACTAAGAAACTTGTAGCAGTTTATGTTTGAGCATACTGTATAGTGTTACGCATTTGTGCGCACAAGCGAGTGACACACTTAAATGTACAAGCCAAACTTTTAATGGAAGGAACTCAATTGGAACTTGGAATGAACCATGCGAGTTTGCAGGAGTGGCTAGGCTGTTGCTGATTGATTTGTTTCCGCTAAGCAAGATCAGCTTAATTAGTTATTGTGCAACTTAACCCAAATTGCTTGAGGAAATATCAGGTGTAGGAGTCAAAGCTGCGCATACTTTCCCTAGATGAGGGCGCCCGCCGGTAAAAATAAAAATGAATCCGCGAAGTAAGCGATCTCGTTAAACCAACAGGCTCATTAGACTGGCAGCTAATGGAGGCTGCCGCTCAGAGAGCGCTAATGGTCAGGATCACGGAGTCTCTTGATAAAACAATTTCACATGTGGATGCCGAGCCCCTGCGTAACCATCCCACTCTGAGAGCATCAATTAGCGCATTTCCCCCTCAACACAGCCCAAAAAATTATCTTAAATTAGGTCATTTCAACCTCTTTATGATCTCCGGTCTCATATTAAGAATGTGAGCATAAGCAACTAATAAAAATACCTTAAATGCTGCTGCCAGTTAGCATTTTTTATAATAAATAATGTCCTAGCTGCTCTGAACAGCAGGCCGTCTCAAGTCATTAGGTTGAACATTATAAGTTGCACCAGTGGTCCTCAAAGGGGTTGGGGGAATTAGGATTTGTGCATTCGGGGAGGGCCAAATTCAAATTCGATAACAAATGGAATCATAAACAAAAAATCAGCATAAAAAATATTAAATTAGTGAAGTATTTTCATGACCTTTTTTCCACTCTGATTATTCTGTGGAGTTGGACCCCATTGAAATAGTGATTCATGACGAATGCCCCATTCTAAACAGTGCTAATGTAGTTTGCTGGGATAATTGCTATTTGGTGACTCCATGCTATGAAAGTTTACACACATTGAAATCAGCATAAGCACTGATAATACACTGATATTCAGATATTCCGAGCACAGTGAACCAAATGACCCCATGAACCCCATCTGGCCAATTACTAAATCTGTGCAGCCTATTGACCAAAACTGATCAAGACGCTGCATGAGAATGTTGTTTTGACAACAAAGGCACAACGATCATGAAAAGAAAGGCCATTAACAAAAAAGAGCAGCAGCCATGAGTTTGGCAAAAAGAAAAAAGGGATGAAAAACTTCCGGAAGAATTTACGAGATTTTACTTCTGACCATTTTATCGGTCCTCTATCAACAACAGGCAGTCTTGTTGGTAAGCTAATTAGTAAAATATGAACTGGCAGGCAGCACTAAATGTAATGTACACACATTCTGTGCGGGCGCGTGGTGATGCAATTGATTGCAATATTGTCCCACAGTAAGGTCATTGCGCATTACCTATGCTCCGTCAAACTGCCTAACACAAATAAAGTTTAATTAGTAACATTGTTTGCGCAACATGATAGTCTATGTATCCTCATTAACCTTCAGTACATGCAGGGATTTACATACCTCAGTCCACGGAGGAGAGTAATGCAGCGATTCAACCACTTACTCATTGTAAAAAAAAATTTGATTAAAAAAACAGAATGATTGCTTGAACCTATGATAATTCATTTTTAGAATTTCAGTGTTCGTCAGAAGAAATTAGTCATCAGTGTTGCTTCAGGTAACACCTTAACACCTCAACAGTCTAGTGAAATTCACAGGGTGGACAATTTTCCTTGACATCATTTGTTGACAAAAGGTATCATATGTTCTTTTTTATTTTATGTTCAGTCCAATGAAAAATGTAGTGTTGCTAAAAACAAGTTGAAAAAGAAAGACCATGAGTACTTTTTGCTTCATGTTAACTTTTAAATTGAAATTGCTGTATTATACTGGGGATTGTGCGGAGGGTAGCACTGTTGTACTCTTTTGTAGCACTGTGGCAAAAATTTTATGTATTGGTTCATTGAATTATTTTTTGAAAATATCACAAAATGGTAAAATGTAATGTTGACTTTTAATTTTACCTCCGAGTATCAAGCACGTCTACCAAATATTTTCCCCCAACCACAGCGATGTTCCGGCTTTACTGAATTCTTTCATGATTGCGAGAGACTGCTATCTTACATCTTGTCAAAAAGATCAAGGCCGACCTCGCTCTTTCTTTCTCAGAAAATTGGGATTTTTTTTCCCTGTGAAATGCAAATTGACGCGGGTTCATTCGGACAACTGGGAAAATGTCAAGGAGTGAGAGCATGGACGTGAGCGTCAGGAAATGGAGAATTCAGGAGCTGGCTGCTTTGTGTTTCTAATTGAGGTCGGCGAAGTCTGACCTGGCAGCCCTGGACTGTAGGGATGCACCTTTGATTGAATCCAAATGTCCGCGCTAAAGACGAGAGGATTTGGCGTTCACAGATTTTGGGCCCTTGTCCTGTGACATTGAGTGCAGCGCTCGCCATCATTGTGAGAAGAACGCGGGGCCAGGAGCGTTAATGCGCTAATGGGACTAGACTACATTGCTGTGCATACAACCCCTTATTGTTAAAATGAATTAAATAGTCTCTGCTAATAAACACACATGTAGGATACATACGGTATGCTTGAACTGGGATATTGTAAAAGTTATTCTCTCTACCGCAGCTTATTGGAGTTAGAATGAAATAATGGATATGAGCTTGTCCGATTACTTTTGAGCCCTTAAAAAGGATGGGTTGAGGAAAAGGGCTGGGCATAATAAAGGTGTAAATCCTTACACTGTTCATACAATAATTAAATTAAACCTTGAAGTTTACATTTCAAGCACATCTCCATTGTTTCATTCATTTTATTCTACCTGAGAACCAATGTGATGCCTTATTTAGCCAAAGTGATTAAAATTATGTCACAGTCTAAATACATATGAACCTTACAGTAACATTGGAAAATCTCCTTTTTTTCCCCCAATATGCTTCTATAATTTTTTCTGATTTCTGGCATTACTTCCTTGACATCTCTCATATTGACCCATCATAATAGCTATGAACATTGGGTAATCCCACTGACAGTGTCTGCAGTCGAGCGGACTCTCCGGATGTATGTATGAAAGTCTGCATGATTCCCCAGGCAGGCTCAATCAATCGCAGAATCGGGCAGTCCTTGACACTCTGAACTCCATGGCAAAGCCTCCCTAAGTTCACCAGTCTGCTGGTGCAAGACAGACCGGACATTTGGATTCAGCTTTTGTCTCTGTGCTTTTCTTCGCCAGACATCTGCAGTTAGTCTGTACATCACAGGTGCCCATTATTTCTCAAAATGGCAAGCTGATGTGGGTCCAGGATTCATGGGTTACTGGCCTCCATCATCAACCGCAACCAGTAAATTAAATGAATTAAGTATTGCAAAACTAAAATAAAAGTATGCACCCATAGTGACAGTTTTCAGATGGGATTAAAATGCCTTTTGTAAATGAATTGGCTTCAGTCTGCAGGCAGGATGTGCTTTGTCGAAATGCATTATAATATTATTTGGTCTGCATTAAAATGTGACAGTTTTGAGAGCACAATTTAAAATACTTCGATTTTGGTGTATTTATTTATTTATTTGGCATGTTACACTGTGCCTTCAAAGGAAAATACACATTTACAAATACAAACGTACTCTCTAAGACCAGGGGTGTGTGTGTGTGTGTGTGTGTGTGTGTGTGTTTATATATTTACATATATATACTAATTTCCATCCTTTCTGGGTGTGGCCATATTGTAATCTAATGCATGGACTATGCGCCACTCCACCTCTCTGCCTGGCTAGTCGGATGTGTTGTAAGGTGTCCGCCCACGGACAAAAAAAACATCCAGGGCTTGGTTGATAACCTGTCCAACTGTGATTTGACAGTTAGCTCATAATTAATAATAAGTAAATTAATTAGCAGTTCATTCAGTAAATGAGAAATTATTGACATATATGGGCTAGCTGTTACAGACACAGCCCAGGACTCTCCACGACTGTGTTTTGCTATTTTTATGCTGCTTCTGAAATGCCATACGTGAGTGTCTTTTCGCCTTGTCCTGCCCTGAGTGATACACAAACCCTCTGTAAGTGTACTTATTGGGAACTATCTGTACCTGAGCTTACTGGGAAACTGCCCTCACCTGGCGTTCTGCAGTGTGTGGGTGTTTTTCATTATGCTAACATGTCTCCTCGCCTCCCTCACTGGTGTCCCTTTCTCACGTCTTAGCTCCTCCCTGCGGAGATCAGAGAAAGAGATGAGGAGCCGCAAGGACTGAGGAGCCGAAAACTGCCAAATGAGAAATCCTTGGTTCTAATCCTTGGTTGCCCCCGGTACCAGGGGCAATCAATAAACATCAGAAATATATCTTGTTTCCTAATAGCAACATCGTCATGCAGCATATTCACTTAAAGGGAAGAAACTTGGCGAAAAGCTCATTATTTTATTTTATTTTTATTTATTTTATTGATTTATCCTTTATTTAGCCAGGAAGGTCCCATTGAGATACAAGATCTCTTCTTCCAGGGAGTCCTCGTCAAGAAAGCAGGATAAATAGTTTTACATATAAACATAAAAAAAGAGAGAAAGAAAAAAAAATGACCATTTTTACCTCAACTGGACAAAGTTTAAGTACCAAGCAAGTAAATAAGCATGTAGCAAAACATAGGATAAAATAATATCAGAGCTCGATCGCTAGCGTTTCTGCTGACTTTGTGCTGGGCATACAAACAATACATCAAATGAAAGAGGAAAGTCCACAGAATCCAACAATATAAGTCATTTTAAACCATCACCACACTCAAAGAACAGCAGGTATACACTTTACAGTCTACAGAAATGAGCGAATATTTTTTCTTACCTTTGATATTTTGTCACAAAAAACTCTGTTCAAGGGTAAATCTGCACTGGCTATTGTTAGCCCAATGTGTCCATGTTATGCTGTAACTAGACCTACCAGTCTCTGTGCATGTTCCCCCCCCCGTGGCTCTGTTTCCAATGAGATCAGGCCCCGAGCATTCCGCTTACACATAATGTATTTTCCTCTCTGTGATCAGCTTGATCTATTCGATTCTGTGGGCTCTGACGTTTACGACGAGTTCTCGACCACCATAATCACATAAACCTAGCCTGAGATAGAGCATCTGTTCTTCATGTCTTCATTTTTTGGAAATTGAAGTAGGATCTAACCCTAACCCTAAAAAACTGAGCACCGATAACTTAAATACAGAATATATTATTGTTTTGTTTGCTAATTCATGAATGAACAGATGCCCACTGATGCAATGCGCTCTAGATTTTATATAGTACTGGGGGCGAGATTATGCTAAGGATAGCTTCAGGGCATCATTAAGCCATGGTTTTTGCCTCGCAAAAAAAATTCGTACAATGAAATGAGTGAAAAACTGTTGAATGTTCTAACTCCACAAATGAGTGCTAGTTCAGTTTGCAGTCTTTTCATGTTTTCAGCAACTATTTTCTAAAAAGAATAATTTGTTTCAATCAAATCTCTGATTTCACTTTACCTGGACTTTAACTGCACAATAACTCTCAATCTGTTCATGAGTACTTCACCTGTTTGACAATTGAAACAGTTTAATACAGAATGAGACGAGCATGTATCCCTGTTACTGATAAAGGGAAGAAGTGGTTATGTGTACTCTGAGCCCAGCAAAATCAGGTTGAGAGTAATTATGCCTGAAAAGGGGAGGATTCTGCTTTCCAAATGTACCTCCAACTGCACATCTCTGGCTCGGGGTATTAAGGCCTCCCTTCCCATTGAAAGATGTCCAGAATTACCCTTTTGTTTTTCCAATTCTCTGGCTGTTAGTCCATTTATGTGACTAATAAATGTAACGCAACTGTATTCCAGATAGCTAACACGCCTGTTCATTTCAGTATTAACAAATTGCTACAATGACAGTTTGTTGTCTAGGCCAGTGGTTCCCAAACTCGGTCCTGGGGACCCACTGTGTACGCAGGTTTTTGTGTCAACCACAGCTCCAATCTTAGAATGCTAATGAGTTGCTCATTGCTCTTGATTGCACTATTCTTGTTCACGCTGATTATTTATCCTTTTAAACCACATGTCAAAAATGGCCATGATGAAAATCATTTCATAGTGTGCTAAATTGGAAATTACTTCTCTAACATAAAAAATGGAAATTTGCAACTGATGACATGAATCTATAAATGGGCTTTTAGTAGATAAAATTGTGGACCCAAGGTCATTAAAGCTAACAATTATTAGGCAATTAAGAATTCAAAGACAAAAGCAAACGATGAGTCAAACCTGTTAAATGTCACTTGATTGGTTTCAGGAAAGAACCTGAGCACCTGCATTCAGAACCCTAATCACCAGATTACTGACTGATTGCAGTCTTGCATTTGATCACATGAAACATACTGCCACCTTTGATTGTGGGCCAAGTGGAATATATCAAAATAAAAAATATGAATGTTGGGCTTTGAAATTTCATGGAATGCGTAGCCATTTCTGTCATAATGTGGTTTAAGGGGTAAAATGTCCCTCGTATCTGACAAGCAACTGCTAATTAAAAAATGAACAGCTTGTTAAAACTCTGGGATCGTAATTGTGGTTGGAGCAAAAACCGACATACGCAGTGGGTCCCCAGGACCGACTTTGGGAACCACTGGTCTAGGCTGTGAACCTGACATACTTGATGACTTATTGAGCATAAAGAGGAGGGAGCAAGGAGTGTCTGCTGGATTTTTTAGGGCCACTCATGGATTCTGGGGTGGAAGTGGCATGTTAATTTGTAGCAGGCCAGAGTGATGCAGCAACAGGCAACATTAAATAGCAGCGTGCAAGAGTGATGCTCCAGCAGGCAATGATAAACAGCAGCAGCAGCGAAACGTGATGCAGCACAGCAGCAGGCAGGGACGTGTTTCTGTAGCACAGGCAAAGCAGGAAAGGAGTTTAAACAGCCTGTCTTACAGAGGGGCGGGGCAGCGGTAGATATGCATGAAAGTGTCTATGCAAATGAGGGCATATCTTGAGTTGTCAGCCTGCCCTGAAATAGCTCCATGAGCTATGCCTCATTAATACTACTCTTTTGATAACTGATCTGTTTAATTCTTTTCTTACACAGCATTCAGTAGCTACCACCTGACATTGTAAATTGTAAATATTTTGGCCTGCACCAAAGCATAGAGGGTTAAATGTCCAGCTTTTGTAAATATTGGGAAAAAAACCCCAGTTACCACATGCCATTTCAATGGTGTTTGCTTAAGAATAAAATTTCATTAGTGAATATATTTGTTAAGAGAATTGAATATAAATTGGTGAAGCCTTTATTTGAAATCTAACCTCGTAATGACCACAGAAGGCTTCAGTGTCTCAGTCTGGGTGGGCTGGTAATTAGGGAGCCCAACCAAATGCTCAATGCCCTGACAGGCAAGGGTGTCGCAGAAACAAGTGCATGAGATTCAATTTTAGATAGAGATTCTAAACTGGGAGAGACGGGCCTTC
Organism: Gymnothorax javanicus; assembly: GCA_029692085.1. Lineage (NCBI taxonomy): Eukaryota > Metazoa > Chordata > Actinopteri > Anguilliformes > Muraenidae > Gymnothorax > Gymnothorax javanicus. The sequence goes on along the minus strand of CM056202.1, from coordinate 13,258,295 downwards.
AAACCCGAGCCCTGGATCCAGGCATGTGGAGTCAGCCAATTAGGAAAAGCCCTGGGAGAACACGTCCACAATCACTGAGAGGCATAGCCGAGATTTGAACCCGCAATAAAGATCTCGAGTCAAAAAAAAAAAGAAAAAAAAATCATAATCTGGGAGCGGTATAGCCTGGATATGAACTCACAATGAAGACAAAGTTAAAAAATAGAAACGCAGAAACTGAGCCCATTACTCTAGGCAGTGAGGAAAATTAGGACGTAAAAATGACAGTCGAGCTTTACTCCAGTGTTGGCGCGCAGTCACTCATGGGTCCTCACAGCCTGTATAGCTGGCTCTGAAATCCATCACATGCTTGATTTGTTGCTGTTCTAAATCTACACCCCTTGAATACCCACACCGCTCAAATACATCCCTTAAGTACTGCAACCATTAAATGCCCAAACTCCTTAACTGAAGATTCTGGATTTCATGTTAATCACTCTAGTGTTTTACCAAGCTCGCAAAAACTATAACACGTGGCAATAATAACAGATTCCAAACTGAAGCAGTTATTGATCACATGAGGCCCTACCAGCTAGTAAAGAGGAATGAGGAGGCAGGAGTCAATGGTGGAATAAAACAAAGCAGCCAGTTTAATTAGTTTTTCAAAAATCGCCGCAACCACGGGACGTATAGAGCTTAAAGTAAAAAATAGGCACAGAAAATATTAAGCTGATTTGTTCAGCAGAATGCGAGATTAGCTGTGGACAGGTACGCATAGACACACGGACACACAAACATATTGACACACAGACACACAGCCAAATGCAGCCTCCCCTTCAAGCTTACGCCTGGTGAAAATAATAATGAAACCACTAATACTCAAAATGCCCTGATCTTAATGAAGACTCATACAAATGGTACAATAATATAATACAACCCCATTTCCAAAAAAAGAATGAGACACTGTGTAAAACGGAAATAATGATTTAATGAATAATAATGAATTAATGATTAAAACTGAGGAATTTAAATGTTTTTTGAAAAATATCTGCTCAGTCTGAATTTTATGCCTGCAGCACATTTCAAAAATGTTGGGACAGGGGCAACAAGAGACTGGAAAAGTAGTATGATGCTTTTGTGGAACATCTCACTACAAATTTGCTTAACCCCTTAAACTCTATTTTTTTACTAGAGTTTTCCCTTGAGCTGGAACAAAGTCATAAAAAGCATTTTTTTAAATATTATAGGACAATGTCACATTTATATTCTGTATCTGTTTGTTGCTGCACTTCACTGAAGCTACACCACGCTTATGTTGAATGAAATATTCAAACCCAGCATGCAGTTTTTTTGGGGCCACTGCATTATATTGAATGGAAAAACATCTCAATCTTGTACATAATTTTATATACATTTCCCTGCAATTCAGCGGAACATATTTGGGATCTTTGGAAACCTTGAGATCTCCATTAGAATTTAAATTAGGCCAGAAGTTCCAGAGTTTTGAAAACAGAAGCTGCATTTTACAGACCCATATATGGGTCCAAGGGTTTACAGGGATAATTGGCAACAGGTCAGTTACCTGATTGGGCATAAAAACAACATCTCAGAGAGCCTGAGTCTTTCAGAAGGAAAGATGGCAAGGTCTTCACCACTCTGTGAAAGATTGCAAGAGAAAATAGTCAAACAATTTAAGAATAACGTTTCTCAATAGAAAATTGCAAAGGATTTGGGGATTTCGTGTATGCAGTGTCATTAGAAGATTAAGGGAATCTGGTGAAATCTCTGTCCGCAAAGTACAAAGCTGAGAAACAATTGAATGACCGTGATCTTCAGGTTCTCAGGTGGCACTGCATTAAAAGAGACAAGATTCTGTAGTGGGAATCACTGCACTGGATCAGAAACACTCCTGAAATCCATTGTCAGTGGAAACAATTTGTCGTTGCATCCACAAATGCAAGAAAATCTACCTTGTAAAGACAAATCCATGTATAAACAAAACCCAAAATCGCCACCGCCTTCTCTGGGCCTGAGCTCATTTAAGATGGACTGAGGTGAAGTGGAAAACTGTCCTGTGGTTTGACCAATCAAAATGTGAAATTCTTTTTTGAAATCATGCACACCGAGTCCGCTAGGCTAAAAATGAGAGGGACCATACGGTTTACAATCAACGCACACTTCAAAAGCTAGCATCTGTGATGGCATCGGGGGGCATTATTACGCATGGGTAACTAGCAAATCTGTGAAGACAACAATAATATAGGGTATTGTCGCAACTTTTGCCGCCATCCAGACTTTTTCAGGGAAGGCCTAGCCGATTTCAGCAAGACAATGCTAAACCACATTGTACATGTAGTACAACAACATAACTCCAAGGTAAAAGAGTCCAGATGCTAAACTGGCCCTGCCCACAGTCCAGACCTGTCACCCACAAAAAACTTTTGGCTCATTATGAAATGAAAAATATGACAAAGGAGGTCATGAAGTGTTAAGCAGCAGAAATCCTACTTCAAGCAAGCGTCGGAAAACATTTTGCATTCAGAACTACAGCATCTGGTCTCCTCAGTTCCCAAACGATAACAGTGTAATAGAGGTGATAAAACTCAGCGGTAAACATGCCCCTGTCTCAACTTTTTAGAAAAGTATTGCTGGCATCAAATTCAAAATCAGCAGATATTTTTTTCAAAGAATAATAAAATTTATCAGTCTCAACATCTGACATGTTGTCTTTGTATTATATGCAATTAAACATGAATTTAAAATTATTTTCAAATCATTGTATTCTGTTATTCTTTTTTGGAAACAAGGTTGCATCTGGTTTTATTGAGGTAATTATATTGATGATGTGACTCTGTTTAATGAAGGCAGAAGTTAGCTTTTATTTTATCTCAAGTTTGGGCAACATAGAAGTCAGTAAATATTCAACTTGTGTCCTGTAGACTTCATTTGAACTACTTGTTAAATGTCCTCATTACCTCCAGAAAGACTACCTTAAACTCTCCATGTGTATAAAGGAATTACTCCTGAGTTATTTATGAAACCTGCGTTGAATAAGCTGTATTTTAGCTCAGTACTTTGTAACGTGCCATACTTGTACATTCTGGTGGAGAGTATGTCTTGCAGTCAAATGTGGAAGATATAGTGTCTTTGCATTATGTATCTTTAACGGTCCCTGAATCCTCACTTTCTTCATTACATAGAGAAAAATTGACTGCGGTACTTTGCAAATAATAAACACCCCCCAAAGTTGAATTGATTGGTGCCTCTGGCCACCATGGACCTGGAACAGATTCAGAGGAGAGCCAGCATTCTTGGAACGGGAATCCCTCGGTGGCAGGTGTTAGCTGGAGGCTACATGTCCCATGCCTTGATGAAGCCAGTGGTGTTCCACCAATTTACACCATCAGCCAAATTTGTCCCAGGCGATTGCACTCATTCAAACTCAGGGGTTAGCCCTTAAGCAATAGACTATTTGTCTTATAATGATGATTGGGCCTTTCTGGGGTCTTCCTTCACTGCCGGGTAATTTGGCAACATATCAAATTCCCATCAAATTGTGATGATTTGAAAGTTCATCATTTCAAAAATCAACCACAATGTTCATCATGACTACCTTGTGCTTGGAGAGTCTGTATTAGAAATGAAAGTGACGCTATTGTTTACTCCTGATAAGCTGTTTGTGACTCTTACTGCCCGTGGTTGTGCTCTCGGCAAATTAACTGATTGATTGATTGATTGATTGAGTGAGTGGCGCTCGAGTATCATCACAACACTCCTTCCTAAGCTCCGCCTATCCAGGGATAAAAAGGAAATGTACATCAGAAAGTACGTCATTACTGTTATCAAACAGAAGAGTGAAAGAGGAGAATTTTAGACACTTCTGTTTCAACCACAAAGTAGAGACAGTGTCCAAACAGGGCAAAGATTCCCGTATCCATTAATCGAACTATCCTGACACAAGTGTGCTGATCTATCAGCTGGCTTGGAGAAATCAAATTCGGTTCCGGAAAGTTCAATAGAAATGTGCTGTGAATTTAAGAATGCCTGCATTTGCCAGTGGCCTAGTTTAACCACAGGGGCTGTTAAGTCATCCCAGGGTGAACTGGCGCCCCGCCGGTGCCTACAGTTCAGCGAGCTGGAAGACTGGGGTTCGCGGCAAAACCTCTCAATGATTGGTTGGAGGCCGAGGAAAATATTTTAAAGACAATGCAATTATTTGTTGAAAGAACCTGCGCGTTTCCCGTGCCATATTGGAGCACCCTTTGCATGAAATGAGGGTGTTTCCGAGGCCTTGCGGTCTTCGGGGCCATTTTATCGGGGGCTCCCTTCCACTCCCGAGAACCGTAAACATAATTTAGCTCATAGCCGCAGCGTGAGAGCAAACAGCCTTGTTTGCCAAAGTAGGGTGAGGGAGCACAAATGGCTTCCACCCGCGCTCCCAAACCAGCCATTTGAAATGTAAATTTGTACACAATGTTTGGATGTTCTCACCTCACCAAGCATTTAATCTGCCTTTGTTTGACCCTTCTGGGGCTTAGATCATCTTCGGGGAGCCTCTGCTCCTCATGTGGGATTTTCTTTTCCAATGAACCCCTGCACTTTAACAGAGCGAACACACTCACTGTTTTTTTTTCTTTTTTTCGCAAGCTGTTTGTTCATTTTAATTTCTTATACTTTGGCTAGACAAATGAGTCATTCTGTCTTCGATACAGAAGGTTGGCTTACATGATTTAATTTGCTGAGATTTTTTTTGTGGATGTTTATTGTCAACCATAATAATTTACTAATATCTAGTAGTTTTTTTATATATATATATTTAGCTGATATTTAATTTAATGTGGCATTCGCTCTCATTTGAGTTTCATATGCCACAAGGAAAGGTTATACTAATCACTTAATTACTCCCACACACAGACCTAATGTGTTAAAAATAACACAAACTATTTTCTAAATGCCATTTCCTATTTTTTCTATCGCTTGTTATCATCTTGATTCGCTTCTTGTCATCTTGCTATCACCTTTGTCCACACTTTGGCCAATTAGGAGCCTAATAATTCAACTTATTATTTTTGAATTGATTTTTTTTTTTCATATCTCGCATTATTTAGTCATTTGCAATAGGCTACAATAAAAATAATATGAATATGTGACTTTTACAGTGTACTTAACCACTCCTGACATAATGTGGCTTAGGAGGATAATTTCAGCGGTCTAATTAAGAAAGCAATTGTGAATTGTGACCATGCTGGTCAAGCTTTTATCTTTGTTTTTGGCTGCCTAAATTTCTCCAGAAAATATCCCTGAAGATACTGACTAACGTTCTTAAATAGTCATGTTTCGGACAAGGGTTTTTCAGGGGATGTCATCAGCTTGGAAAAGCGTGGTGGGATTTCAAGTGTGCGTAAGCAACTATCCATGGGACTGCCGGTAGATTGACAACTGCTGTCATCATCCAAATTATTATGAGTCGTAGGAGGTGATGGATAGTGTGATTCTCAAAGTACCAGTGGTGATAGGAGAGCATGATCCCCACAGCAAAATATCCTTCATCCTAGAGAGCAAGGCTGTGAATTACTTCAAGAGAGGCAGGAACACCCCCTATCGCACCATCACAATGCCTGCATACTCAGCTCCTAACCCCAATAACTCACTGCATACTCAGCTCCTAACCCCTGATAACCCACTGCATACTCAGCTCCTAACCCCGATAACTCACTGCATACTCAGCTCCTAACCCTGATAACTCACTGCATACTCAGCTCCTAACCCTGATAACTCACTGCATACTCAGCTCCTAACCCCGATAACTCACTGCATACTCAGCTCCTAACCCTGATAACTCACTGCATACTCAGCTCCTAACCCTGATAACTCACTGCATACTCAGCTCCTAACCCCTTTCATTCACTGCATACTCAGCTCCTAACCCCGATAACTCACTGCATACTCAGCTCCTAACCCTGATAACTCACTGCATACTCAGCTCCTAACCCTGATAACTCACTGCATACTCAGCTCCTAACCCCTTTAATTCACTGCATACTCAGCTCCTAACCCTGATAACTCACTGCATACTCAGCTCCTAACCCTGATAACTCACTGCATACTCAGCTCCTAACCCCTTTCATTCACTGCATACTCAGCTCCTAACCCCGATAACTCACTGCATACTCAGCTCCTAACCCCGATAACTCACTGCAACTCAGCTCCTGCATACTGCATACTCAGCTCCTAACCCCCCTGATAACTAACTCACTGCATACTCAGCTCCTAACTCCTGATAACTCACTGCATACTCAGCTCCTAACCCTGATAACTCACTGCATACTCAGCTCCTAACCCCGATAACTCACTGCATACTCAGCTCCTAACCCTGATAACTCACTGCATACTCAGCTCCTAACCCTGATAACTCACTGCATACTCAGCTCCTAACCCCTTTCATTCACTGCATACTCAGCTCCTAACCCCAATAACTCACTGCATACTCAGCTCCTAACCCTGATAACTCACTGCATACTCAGCTCCTAACCTGATAACTCACTGCATACTCAGCTCCTAACCCCTTTCATTCACTGCATACTCAGCTCCTAACCCCAATAACTCACTGCATACTCAGCTCCTAACCCCCATAACTCACTGCATACTCAGCTCCTAACCCCGATAACCCACTGCATACTCAGCTCCTAACCCTGATAACTCACTGCATACTCAGCTCCTAACCCCGATAACTCACTGCATACTCAGCTCCTAACCCCGATAACTCACTGCATACTCAGCTCCTAACCCCTTTAATTCACTGCATACTCAGCTCCTAACCCCAATAACTCACTGCATACTCAGCTCCTAACCCTGATAACTCACTGCATACTCAGCTCCTAACCCCGATAACTCACTGCATACTCAGCTCCTAACCCCGATAACTCACTGCATACTCAGCTCCTAACCCCGACAACTCCTGCTTACTCAGCTCCAAACTCCGATAACTCACTGCATACTCAGCTCCTAACCAGATAACTCACTGCATAATCAGCTCCTAACCCCAATAACTCACTGCATACTCAGCTCCTAACCCAGACCTTCAGCTCCCTAACCCCGATAACTTGCATACTCAGCTCCCTCACTGCATACTCAGCTCCTAACCCCGATAACTCACTCATACTGCATATTCTCAGCTCCTAACCCTGATAACTCACTGCATACTCAGCTCCTAACCCCGATAACTCACTGCATACTCAGCTCCTAACCCCAGATAACTCACTGCATACTCAGCTCCTAACTCCTGCATAACTCACTGCATACTCAGCTCCTAACCCCGATAACTCACTGCATACTCAGCTCCTAACCCCTTTAATTCACTGCATACTCAGCTCCTAACCCCTGATAACTCACTGCATACTCAGCTCCTAACCCCAATAACTCACTGCATACTCAGCTCCTAACCCTGATAACTCACTGCATACTCAGCTCCTAACCCCTTTCATTCACTGCATACTCAGCTCCTAACCCCAATAACTCACTGCATACTCAGCTCCTAACCCCGATAACTCACTGCATACTCAGCTCCTAACCCCGATAACTCACTGCATACTCAGCTCCTAACCCCTGATAACTCACTGCATACTCAGCTCCTAACCCCGATAACTCACTGCATACTCAGCTCCTAACCCCGATAACTCACTGCATACTCAGCTCCTAACCCCGATAACTCACTGCATACTCAGCTCCTAACCCTGATAACTCACTGCATACTCAGCTCCTAACCCCGATAACTCACTGCATACTCAGCTCCTAACCCTGATAACTCACTGCATACTCAGCTCCTAACCCCTTTCATTCACTGCATACTCAGCTCCTAACCCCAATAACTCACTGCATACTCAGCTCCTAACCCCGATAACTCACTGCATCACTCAGATAACTCACTGCATACTCAGCTCCTAACCCCTTTCATTCACTGCATACTCAGCTCCTAACCCCAATAACTCACTGCATACTCAGCTCCTAACCCCGATAACTCACTGCATACTCAGCTCCTAACCCCGATAACCCACTGCATACTCAGCTCCTAACCCCTTTCATTCACTGCATACTCAGCTCCTAACCCCAATCACTCACTGCATACTCAGCTCCTAACCCCGATAACTCACTGCATACTCAGCTCCTATCCCCTATAATTCACTGCATACTCAGCTCCTAACCCCAATAACTCACTGCATACTCAGCTCCTAACCCTGATAACTCACTGCACACTCAGCTCCTAACCCCGATAACTCACTGCATACTCAGCCCCTAACCCCGATAACTCACTGCATACTCAGCTCCTAACTCCGACAACTCCCTGCTTACTCAGCTCCAAACTCCGATAACTCACTGCATACTCAGCTCCTAACCAGATAACTCACTGCATAATCAGCTCCTAACCCCAATAACTCACTGCATACTCAGCTCCTAACCCAGACAACTTACTGCATATTCAGCTCCTAACCCCGATAACTCACTGCATACTCAGCTCCTAACCCCGATTACTCACTGCATATTCCGCTCCTAACCCCGATAACTCACTGCATATTCAGCTCCTAACCCCAATAACTCACTGCATACTCAGCTCCTAACCCAGACAACTTACTGCATATTCAGCTCCTAACGCTGATAACTCACTGCATACTCAGCTCCTAACCCCGATTACTCACTGCATATTCCGCTCCTAACCCCGATAACTCACTGCATATTCAGCTCCTAAATCCGCTAACTCACTGCATACTCAGCTCCTAACTCTGACATCTGACTGCATACTCTGCTCTTAACCCCGATAACTCACTACATACTCAGCTCCTAACTCCGACAACTCACTGCATACTCAGCTCTTAACCCTGATAACTCACTGCATACTTGGCACCCAAACCTGATACCTCACTGCATACTCAGCTCCTAACCCCGATAACTCACTGCACACTCAGCTCCTAACCCCGATAACTCACTGCATACTCAGCCCCTAACCCCGAAAACTCACTGCATACTCAGCTCCTAACCCTGATAACTCACTGCATACTCAACTCCTAACCCTGACAACTCACAGCATACTCAGCTCCTAACCCCAATAACTCACTGCATACTCAGCTCTTAACCCTGATAACTCACTGCATACTCAGCTCCTGACCCCGATAATTCACTGCATACTCAGCCTCTAACCCCAACAACTCACTGCATACTCAGCTCCTAACCCCGATAACTCGCTGCATACTCAGCTCCAAACCCCGATAACTCACTGCATACTCAGCCCCCAACCCCAATAACTCCCCGCATACTCAGCTCCTAATCACGATTACTCACGTCCTTCCACAGCATCGACGACCTTCCCAAACAGGGGTCGGGCCTGACCTTGAGGGCAACACTTGTCCATCCCTCTCAGGGTTCTTTAAAATCCCTTTTTTTTTGCTTCCCTTGTGCCCTTTCCAGAATTTAGAAAACCAAGAATTAGGACATTAGATTGAATGTTCTTGCTCAGAGTTTGACGTCACTTCTGGCACAGGAGCGGCAGCTACATGGCATATGGGTAGGAGGATACCCAATCTGTCATTCAGACGTCACTCATTAATAAATATAAACTTGTGTTTCCGTGCTCACATCGTCAGGAAACCCCAAGCTCCTGACAAGCATTATGTTATAGTGATATATATATGGTGCAGCACTTATGCCTCTCCTTCATAGATTTAAGCCTCCAAGAGACCTTTCCATCGACCTCATCACGGGAAATTTAGCATACATTTTTAATGGTAGATGTTAATGGTAATTTAAGCATTTTTGTACATTTACTGGCAATATTACAGAGAAGGTAATGTGGTCAACTTTTTTACGTAAAAGTTCTCGTATATGATGTACGCGTTGAGAACATGTATTTTATGTAATACATTGACGGAAATTTTAAAACCTGAATATTCTGTTACGTAAAGCAATAAAAAGCACCACATTCCAATTCAGCAACAGATTCCAGAATTTGGCAGGGCATTCTTGCATCACATTTTAACCTTATTTTAAAATGAATATTAAAACAAAACCATCACCCTCATACATGCAAGGCTATCTACATGAAAAATTATGCACCTCTAAATATATTTACATACTGTATATCAGCAATTTTTGTCTTTGCAAGGGGAAAACTGAAAGGTGAAAGGTCACCATCTGCAATGCCTGAATGATAATACTAACAGGCATTGGTGCTGTATTTTCAGCCCTCTTGCCTGCCCCCAGGTCCTGCTGCACCCCATGTTCTAGCCTGCCCCCGGGTCCTGATGCACCCCAGTTCTAGCCTGCCCCAAGGTCCTAATGCACCCCATGTTCCTGGTGGATGTCTTCAGGGCTGCTGTGTTCGCTGGCTGAACTTCTCCCATGTTCCCACTGCTCCACCAGCCTATAAGCCCACATGCCGTCGGCCCTCCCTTCTCGCACACTGGCAGCTCTACCCAGAATCTGATAATCCACGTTTCTCTTCCCGCCGAAAAAAAATTAAAACCATCACAATTCTGGGGATGGAGATAAAGAGTACAGCTCTGTTTAGAATTCAGTTAGCACCATCGCTGTCCCACACTGAGGCGGAAATCTGCTTATGTGAGACCGAACTGCTTGGAACGCTTATACGGCTTTAGACGTGGTTCCTAAAAAAGACATTGACAGCTGAATGGGAAAAAAATTCTGGTTTTAGGATATGAAAGGTTGTCTGGTGGCCTTTAATCAGAGATGTACCTTATCTTTTATGATTCATTTACTGCTTTGAATAGTTTTTTTTTAGATTCAGATTACTGAAACAGGCTTCATCTACATTTTGTTTGACATAAAGCTCAAATGCAAAATATATATATATATGTACGTGTATTTACTCCTCCTAATTCAGAGATATTTATGTGCTATTAACATAAAAGTGTTTCTTGGATTTTATTTTTTTTTTCTCTCTTAAAGGCGCGATACTAGATCTCTGCATGAACAATGAAAGGAACGCTTTAGCACTGCAAAATTCTATTGGGATTTTTCCCCCTTTTTGACAGTAATCCAGACCTTTTAAAAGTGCTGCAAGGCAATCTTTCAGTGCTGATCTGAGATCAGCGCATGATGGATTCATTAATAAGGAAAATGTCTTCAAAATAAAAAGCAGCAATAACCCATCTAAGGAGGCTTCCACTGTTTGCAGTGGCTTTCCCCAGTGACCTCGCGTGCTGTTTATTTTGCCCGACCGCCTGACTCGCTGAGTCTCAAACATTAAGACGTGGCTTGTCAGCCTCCTTGGCTGGCTGTGACGTGACGGAAGATTCTGGATTCTGCACGCACACCCTCTCCTCACACAGGAGCATCACCCGGGTGCCATCCCCCCCCCTTTACATCACCCCTGTCTCTTTCCTGAAAAGTACAGAAAAAAACAATACTGATTGGCCATTCAAAAATGCACTGGCTGCTACTCGCCATACGTGTGCGCGTTTCTGCTTGTGTGTGCATTTCTTTGGATGCAAGCGAGAGCACATTTTCTCCATCGAAGTTTCGAGGTGCTTCATATGGATATAAATAAACACAAGAATAGCACAGGCGAAAATTACTGGAAGGTCAGTCTGTACAAATAAGTTTTTGCTCGCTTGTTAAAGGCACCGACTGTGTCCAAGGATCATACGCCTATGAGAGACTCCTGCAGACTTTAGGGTGTGACTGTGTGTGCATGTTTGTTCGCGCTAACGCGTGCATGCTCGTGCGTGCGTTTATGTCGTGACTCTTCGCTTTGTTAGCCTGTATGTTTCATTCATGAGCGCTCCTGCCACCGGCCCCTACAGACGGAGTCACGGAGTCATGGACTGGGGTTAGAACGGAGCGGATGCAAAACCACGCTGCTCCTTCCTTATACTCCTTTATTAGCCAAATTTTCAACATGGCACTTAGGCTACACAGGCTGTTAGTGTGTGTTTACACAGTGTATTTCAGACCCCAATGTGAAGAAATTGTTCTGAATGTCTTTGATGGTTAAAAATACGGCTACTCAATTCAGAACATCCATGACTCATTATTTACAATTTGGCATGAATGGATCTCATCTTATCCTCTGCCTACCAACAATCTGACACCTAATAAAAATGTTCACTTGAGAAATCCATCAATGTTCTTAATAGATTAAATAAGAAAAAATTTGTTAAGATCATATTAGGTTTTGCCCACACAATTTTTCCCAAAGTACCCATCAGAGCAGTGATCCAATGTTTTTGCATTCAGATACACAGCCACACACACACGCGCGCGCGCATACATTCAGATGCACGAACCCGTGAACTGTGGAAAAAATATAGACCAAGCAACTGCAATGTTACTGTGGGGGCAGGAAGGGAGTAGTTACGGTGCTGCCCACTAGAGGGCAGCACCCAGCCCACAGGCAGTCAGGGCCACAGTTGAAGCGAATTCTAATCACTTCAGCTGTGACCTATTACCAGAGAAATTAAAGAATATGCAGTATAACTCCGTGTGCTTTCTCTCTCTTCACCCAAAGTACCAATCCCAGTTGGGCAACACATCATCCACTGACTTTAAAGGGACATGTGAGAAGCATTTCTCAAGCTGTTTCAGGGCAGCGTATGAGTTCAAAACAAAATGCAAGGTATCCAACTGTACGGTAATGACTTGACAGTGATGCAAACTGTCCCAAAAATACCAGGGTCCAAATAACACAATAACTTAATAAATTGACAAAGGAGGTTACATTTAGGTTCAAAAATATTTTGACAGTGACAAAGTTGGCATTTTAGTTGTCAACTGCAGCATATTAGCAATTAAATTAAATAATTACTGTGAGCTCAATGTGCAGATGATCAGCTTTAATTTGGGGGTTTAGTATTTAATTCGGGTTGATGATTTAGGAATTACAGCACTTTATTAATGTGGCCCCTCATTTTTAAGCAGCCAAAAGTAATTGGACAATCGGCTGCATAGCTATTTCATGGCCAAGTACATGTTATTCCCCTTGTATTTCAATTATAGGTAAGCAGATGAATGGTCTAGAATTAGTTTAAAGTGTGGCATTTACATTTTGAAGTTGTTGCTGTTAAATTTCAAAATGAAGTCCAAAGAGATGTCACTGCCAGTGAAGCAAGCCATTCTAAAGCTGAGGAACCTAAACAACGGTTTGGTACTTACTTATAAAAATACACTTCTGAGCTCAGGAACACCAAAAGGCCTGGAAAACCAGATTTAATATCTGAGTGGGATAACAGTAAGATTACTCCCCTGGTAAAGTAAAACCATTCATAATGGTCAGTCAGATCAAGAACACTGTCCTGAAGATAGGTGTACTCGTGTCAATGTCAACAATCAAGAGAAGACGTCACCAGAGTGAATACAGAGGGTTTGCCATCAGATGATCACCACCCCCAAAATAATGCATTTTCTTTAAAAAAAAAAAAAAAAAACAATACGAAAAGCCCAGTATGTCTACAGTTCTGCAACATCATCCAATGGACAGACAAGAAAAAAATACTCATCTTGTACTAGAATGAGGGCAAGAGAAAAAGTATTGAGAACCAAAGCACACTAGCATACCATCTCATATGCAAAGTACGATCTTGCGTGGGCGTGAATGGCTACAGCGGAACTGGTTATGTTGTATTTATTGATGATGTGACTGCTGACAAAAGTAGCGGGTTAAATTCTAGGGAGGTTATAGTTCCTGCTCGGATTCAGCCAAATGCCTTGAAACCCATCGGGTGGTGCTTCACAATGCAGATGGACAATCAGCCAAAGCATGCTTAGAAATCAATCCTAGACTTTGTTCAAAGAAGTGCAATGTTCCACACTGGCCATGTCAGTCACCTGACCTAAATCAAGAAGGTCATGCATTTCACTTGCTCAGGGTAAATCTGAAAACAACATGACTGAAGAACTAGCAGCTGAAAACCAGACAGAGCCTAACCACACTGTAAACCCTGATAGTGTGGTGAACTCAGATGTTTTGTGGAAACCGATTTCTTCAAAAAAATTGTGTAGGCCAACTTAATTGCATTATGTAGAAGGAACTTAAAGAAAAAAAGCTGAAGTTTTTTTTTTTATACATGTTTTTAAGTGCTGTGAACACAAATCATTAAGTTGGCATATTACATTTTTTTGAGGTTATCGGTCACCACAGAACATCTGAGTTCACCACAGTTGTCAGGGTTTACAGTGCAGGACGGAAGCCAAGCATCTGGAGATGTATATGGGCTCCAGGCTTCAACCAATCACTGACTGCAAACCAGTGACTGGGGGGTATTTTGTTAATTTTATTTTTATTTTCGCAAAATCAGCTTTTTTTACTGAAGCTTAAAGTCTGCCTTCCAAGCTCGTGTTTTGATTCATTCATTTCAAATTGACTGTGGTGGCAAACAGAGCCAAACTGATTATCATTGCCCAAATACCTCTGGCCCAAACAGTGCTTGGGCGGAGAAAGGCGTCTCAGAAACGTAAAGCCAGATTTTAGTAACGTGGGTCGGGCACACGCAACTGCTCAAACACACCGCACACATACAGTATATACATACATACATACATACATACATTCATAAGCCTCATTACCATTTCGGGAGCATAGAAAGTTCAGGCTGCAGGAGAAACTAAGTTGCTAGGCAACAGTATCTTACACATGATCAGGTGATTATACCGGCTTCTAATCTTCTGGAGGCATGGTGTCTTCATCCTATGCCTACAACGGGAGTTTTGTTCTACAGACATCTTCTTAAAAACTGATCTTGCTAATGAAGGGCAAAGCTTACGGAGAAATTACATCCTACTTTTTTATCCAAAAATCTAAATGTCTAAACACTCATCACACGCTCGTTTGCTGGTATTAGGGACAATAAATCGTGGAGAAGATTGTTCCTCTCTGCTCTCCTCTCCCTCTGGCATCAGCGTTAATTCAATCTATCATAATGCAACATGGCTGCGTGGCTAGCATTTCCAAAAATGACCCAAGCGTGCATGCGCAGCACATTACTTCAGGGGCTACCTATAATGATGCAATGCGCACAGACATCCGGTGGGACTCTGCATGTAAAGAATGACACACTGGATGCTTACGAAGAGAAATCACCCAATATTTTGTCAGTCCACCAGCAGAACTAATGGCGGAGTCTCGTGGTGAAAGCAAACAACTCAATGACACTGTGCGCTCAACAGAAGGAAAGTTTTTGCTACTTGCAATCAATCCAGTTAGTCAAGGCTCATTGCGTCGAGTGCCTTCGCCTCGGGCTTTTCAAAGGGGTTACCGGGAATTTACCCTGCAGCCAGTGCAATGCAGCACGGATCGTTAGCAACGCTAGATACTTTGTGAACGTTCTCAGAGGATTGGTGTCTCAAAGTCTCCTCCGTGTCTCTGTAGTGCTGAGGTTCTCAGCGTCGGTCCTGGGGCACCCCTGTATCTGCTTGTTTTTGTTCTAACCCCAACTGTAATTGTGTGCTTCTAATAATGTGTCTCAATTAGGTGTGTTTCATCTCTATAACAGGTGTTTACCCTCTGAAGCCACATTTTGACTGAAATATTCACAGATAGCATGAAGAATAAAATACCCTTGAGCATATGTGTTCAATTTTTCTGTATTTTAAATAATCTCAGCCAGGTAATAACACTTGTAAATAGATCAAATTAGACCCTGAGAAACTTGGTAAGCTCCAAATTAGTCTGCTGTACTCAAGTGTTTTAAGTCCTTTCAAAATACCTTGCTTGGACTTAGACCTAGTCCATGCATACTTTTTTTTTGTATTTGTTGTCCAAATAATCCGCACAAAGACACAAAAATGCAATTGAAGTGCCATGCCAAACCAACAGGCTGCGATGATATAATTTAATGTAAGACCACGCGAATCATAAGCGTTAAAAACTCGCTAAAAGCTGCACAGTCTCTGATGTCAGGAGCCAAAAACTCAGTTTTCTCTGTCCACATGTAAACAGTAAAAATGGAGTTTCACCCTGGAAGGCATTTTCCAAAAGGTCTGTTTTCAGGGACAGAAAAATGCAGATTGCATGTGGACGAAAGGACGAAACGCATAGAAAATGTTTGGTCTTTTTCTCAGAGGTACCCATATAAAAATGCCCGAAAACTGGTTTGATTCTTCAGCATTTGATTGTTCAATAAATGGCCAGTTTTCACAACCACATGTCCACAGTTTCAGCAGTTAGGAGCCCAATGAGCCCAATCTTTAATTCAATAAATTATATTTTTTCTCCCTGTTTTTATGCTGTTGTTTTTTTTTTTTTGAAATATATCATGATGTGGATGTGGAATCCGTATTTTTCATGGCATTCATGGAAATTTCTGGCATAATGTATCTTAAACAATTCCCATACATATGTGTAATTAAGAACAATGCAATGAAGTCACTCGTTAAAATCATGTAATTGCAACTGCGACAGGAAGAGCAGAAACGGGAGAGCTCCGGGACCGAGTCTGAGAATCACTGCAGCTGAAGAACCATGTCTACACATTTGCTGAAGTGTCAGAGAAACTGGCTAAATCTGGGAACTTTCACTATTTTTACACACTCAGGCATCTGCAATTAACTGGCGACAGCACCTCTACAAAGATAAACCACGCGAAATTCTGAGAGGAGTATCACTAGTTTGCAGTGGTGTGTTATTAATGCGTAATCACATGACATCTCTAAAGAAAAAATGGTGCTAAAAATTCACACCATGATTATTACATTAAAGAAACACTATTGTTAGTTCAACTCGGCTTAGAAAATGAGGACAATTGCAGTGATTCTGTTAAGAGCTGGCAGAGCAGCTAATGAATTTCAGGGTCAGAGAGCCACAGGCAAAGAGAGTTGGGGTTAAATATAGTGTGACACTAATTGAGTCACCTGTGCGGGGGCCAAATGAGTGAAAATTAATTGGTTTTCAGGAAATATCTCAAGGTCATTTCATACACCGAGCAATGTCAGATGATTACTGCCGGATGAGTCCACTCTCACATTGGCCTGTATTGAGCCTGTCTTTGGGTAGAGAACAAAATGTAAAACTGAGAGGATTATAAAAACTGAGGATCCGAGTTATATGTACTGTGAGCTCTGGACTTGGCCTTGATATTTTTAAAAATGTGCTTTCTATTGTATTAATTAAACTCGTACTTATTTTTGTGTTTGCACTGCCTGGCTAAAAAAAAAATATGCAGTTTAAATGAGCAAATACTGAAGGTGCGGCATCTTGCCTATGATTGAATCATTATCGCAGTGATTAATATGTTCCAGCTGGCAATTATGCTTTTTACCTCTAACTTTTGCAGGGTGTAGCTTCTCATTTCTTAGAAAACCGTGTCGGAAGACGTATCCTATGCTCGTGGAAAAGATGTTACTGCGCTTCAAGAGAGGCAAATTATTGGCCTGCATCAGACAAAGAAAGCAACTAAGGAGATGGCTGAAATTGCTGGAATTGGGTCAAGAACTGTCTGACACATCATTAAAACCTGGCGAAGTAGTGGTGAACTGTCAACTTTACGGGAGAAATATGGCGGGGAAATATCATGAATGATCATGATCAGATATCACAGAAATGCACAGTTTAGTCTCATCGTAAAAAAAAATTGACAGTATCACTCATGGCTATGCTTAATTGTAAAAGTCACAGCATTTTCACATGGACAAAGCAACAAGAACTAATAGAGTTGGGACTGAACAGTGGCATGACCATATGAAAGCCACTTGTTAGTGAGGCCAATCGCGAAAAAACGATTGGGTTCCATAAAGATTGGACTGTGAAACAAATGAAAAAGGTCATGTGGTCTGAAGAGTCCAGATTTACTCTATTCCAGAGCTATGGGCGCATCAGGGTAAGGAAGGAAGCCCATGAGGAGATGCACCTGTCATGCAAAGCGCCCACCGTACAAGCCTCTGGAGGCAATGATATGATCTGGGGTTGCTTCAACTGGTCAGGTCTAGGCTCAGCAACATTATGCAGCAATTAAATGAACTCAACAAACTACCGGAACGTGCTGAGTGACGCTGTTATCCCATTTATGGATTTTTTTTTAAAATCCCTGACGGCACAGGCTTATTTTAGGATGACAACGTCAAGATTGTTTAAGCTTGAATTGTGACAGAGTGATTCAGCGAGCATGAGGAATCATTTTCGCGCATGAATTGACCACCAATTGGCCTTAACTAATTGAAAGTCTGTGGAATGTGCTGGAGAAGGCTTAACAGAGTGGTTTGACTCTCCCATTGTCAATTCAAGATCGCGGCCAAAAATTAATGTGACTCTGGATGGAAATACAGTAAATGCTGTAACACTGCATAGGATTGTCAAAACAATGCCATGAAGAATGCAAACCTTGATCAATTTTAAAGGCAGTCCAACAAAATATTGGTGTGTGACTTTTTTTGGCCAGGCTGTAGGCAATGTACAGCAGATGTTCCATTTTGATTTTACCCAAATAGATGAGCACTGGGGGGTTAAAAGCTTAAAATAATAAAGAGTTAAAACTAACTCTATGATATTGGTCTGTTGTGAAGCTCACAGCATCTGAGCCATTCTGAGTGGTACCAACAGGTCACTGTGCAACTCCTTTGAAAAACAAGATCAAATGAGCTAAGTCCTCAGCATGAGGGTGTGTAATGAGTGAGAGCTTGAGCAGGGTGCATGTTCATTCCTCCTCTGCCCTTTTTGCACAATCAGGCTCAATTAATGCCTGCGCACTGACATGTAGAGTATGCTTGTCAAGCTGCATGACAACATGTTAAGAAATAACAGAGGAGTAACTGTGAAGCTTCAAAGTTAGTGTCCATGCAAAGAAAAAGACCTAGAAGAAGAAGAAGAAACAGTGATTTTTTGGTCCTTGTCCGGAGGACTAAAATATACCAGTACATATGAATGCAGTAAAGCGCAAGCTCATTCTTGTGTTGTGACAGAGGCTCTCCAGCCTGTAACATATTCATCTTCTCAGTGTGGAAACCAAAAAAGAATTTGATCTCAGCAAGTCTACGTGTCTTGTGTTTAAACAAAAAATCTTATTTCCCTTGCTTCTCTTGTTCATTAGGACAAAATGGCTGCCTGAGTGGAAAAAATAAGATTTTAAGTCTCATAATGACATTTTTTTTCCATGAAATGTGCTGGATTTGTGTGAAAGCTGCAAGGGAAAAAGTCATTTGTAAGTTTGGCCCATCTTAAAAGTTTAATTTTTGCTCTCTCCTTTTCCCTTTGATATGGTTTTTCCAGTCATGTTTTGACCAAACTACTTCCTTGGAGTGTAACTACTAGAACTTCTTGCTCATTTATGATAAAATTAAATAAAACTAGAAGTGAACTTGGTAGAGCACAGACCGCCGCCACGCCATATGTCAGTGTTATTGGCTCTGGATCCACAAGAATATTATCCAGATCACCAAAAACTTTAAATGATTCTTCTTTTATGTAGATTCTATTTAATGCTGAAATTTTATAAAAATCTGTTCATTACATAGCCAATCATTCTATTCAGGTATATTTTAACTTCTTCCGGATCTAGAATCCAGAATATGTTGCAGATCACTTCCAAAATTGAATAAACTCATCCTTTGACTACCACCTATCATCCTACCCAATTTTGTGCCAATCCATTCATAACTTTTAGAGTAATCCTCTTAACAGACAGAAACAGACAAATACAGGTGAAAACATAACCTCCTTGGCAGAGGTAATAACATAAAAATGACTGGGGGCATTACGGTGGTGCAGTTAGAAGCACTCTCACCCCACGGCAGGCACTCCTGTCTACCTGTGTTTGTAGGGTTTCCTCCCACAGTCTGAAAACACGCATGCAAGATTAAATGGACAATCTGAATTTCCCTAATATATAAGCATGAGAGTTAATGGAGTAGGCACCCTGCAATGAATTGGTGAGCTGTCCGGGATGTGTTCCTACCTTTTGCCCATAGTCAGCTGGGATAGACTCCAGCTCCCCCAGCGACCCTAGCGAGGAAGAAGCCGTATAGATAATGGATAGATGCAAAAAAAAAATAAACTGCATGTTGCCATTGCCTGCATGTCACTTGAGGAGGGGAATTAACAAAGCTTTTGCGCCACAGCGCTAAAACAGCACTGCTGATAAGGTAGCGTCTAGCAAACAGCGCGTTACAGATTGTGCAGCCTAGCGCCTGCCGCTGTTGTGCTAAACTTGGCATGAGGCTCCCTGGATCTCAGCCACATGCTCTGTCTGTGTAGAGCTGTCAAATCAAGTCGCAGCGCACTTCCCCTTTGAGCTGCTCCTGTCACTTTCCCACAGTGCAGCTGGGTCACCCTCCAGCCATCCACTTAGGCGGCAGCGTGTAGTCCTGTCACAGGCTCCTCTCAATGTCCTGTTTACAGATTAATTTACTGCTAAACCCAAGAATTTCCGAAAGTTTGACGTAAATATGCGGGAAACCAGCAAGGGAAGGTTAATTTTGCTCTATTAATTAGCGTTTAGACTGAACTGGTGCATGGGCACTAAGGGACTCATAAGTTTCGATACTCTGCACGTGCCCAGGTGCACCGTACCCTCAAGGGGTGCCAAGCAAACCCGCAGATTTGCATTATTGCACAAGTGGACCAAAGATGAACGCTCATTGAGCAAAAGTTTTTAACCTTTTCAGGAGCAAAGTTGCATTTAAGGGGTTGTAGCCCAGGGCTACTACAGAGTCTTGATCTGTCCCTGTGCGCAGCTGAATTACACACATTTGTAAAACTTCAATTTGGGCGTTCGATGTGACTTGTATCCTGTTGCTATGGATCAATGAACACTCAGGTGTTAAAAGGTGCCTTGAGAATGCCACAAGCTTCGGAATAGGAGGACCATAAACGTCCACAAAGCGGGAAACAATGTGTGCAGTATGAGCGTAGATATGGGGGACATATTTTTAATCTCTAGTTGGACATTGAGTGTGAAATAATGACAAATAAAAATACGAACATTCATTCAAATTATTGCTACATGATATTACATATAATTTTGAAAACATATGCTAAAAAAAAATTTAGTTGCTAAGAACATCTTTGTCATGTACTGTTTGGGAAAAATAGTTCCAAAAAGCAGCTTGTGATTCCAGAGAAAACCTCAACTAGTTCAAGGGCTCTTTGTTGTTATTTGTGGGAGCTATCACACTATTCGCACAGAACAGAAGCACTCTGTAAGGAAATTTAAAAAAAGGGGTTCTCCTATGGAGACAAGCCAGAGAACCCTGAACTCTTTTCTGAGATTATGTTGGAGTATGATTACAGCCGAGCCATTCCATCCTGCCCAGACACTTCCTTGTCCTCCGCACGCTTCACTGAGTTAATGTCTGTCGCTTCTCATACACCCCCTCTCCACCCGCCTTCCATCTACCGGGAGCCTCCTGGGAGCCAGGATAGCGCGATAACAGTTTGAAATGATAGCTTAGCCCAGGAGGGCACTTGACACGCAATATCTCTCCCCTCAATCGACAGGAGCGGCAACAAAGGCATGGGGTAAACAACCGCACAGCCGAGAGGCTGGGGAAAAAACGTGCCAGCCAGGCGCAACGATGCTTCTCCTTTGTGTTTATCATGCTCAGAGTGGGACGATATCAAAGCATCTGCAGTACACAATGAAGGGACTGATGCACTGTCTATCTCAGGTACAAATCTGTGCAGTTTCGGCTCACAGAACGCATTGTTGCTCATCTTTGAGCGGCAAAGTTTACTCTCTGTTCATCAATTAAATCAGCACTGTGTCCCAGTTTGGCGGGCATTTGTTACCAATATTTAAAAATTTTGGTCAAGTACACTACATCCAATGCATCATTAGAAGTGTCAACCTTCTGAGGCCGTCAAGAAATATTCAATGAAGCATTTTCTTATGCACAATTGGCAGTAATAACTCAGGCATTCTTTGTCTTTGCAAGAAAATACATGAAAACATGTATGAGCACATTTTTTAAAAGGATTGTTTACATTCCTGAGTTTACAACAGCTTTGCAATTTCCATATTCACTCAGCAGGATGACAGTATATCCTGACAGCACTGACAGTATGATATTCCTGCCGTGCTATATTTTTAAAAACTATTTGTCAACTTTATTTGACTTCATAAATTTACTCTCGTCACTACCATTCGCCTTAGATTATGCTTAAATTAAAACAAAATGAATAGTGAAGAAGCTTTTAAAAGCTATTTAACGAGTATATCCCACTTGCACTGGTAGCCATTAAGATGCACTTCAAATTAAGCAATCCTTAAGAAAGGGCAGCGTTATGATTTGGAGATAGCTGACGTTTGTTTGTTCAAATGTCCGGGCCAGTCGAAAACATTTGCTTCATCCAAATTGATATTGAAACAACCCTGGAAAGTGGACCACCTCCTCAAGCGAAGGACGCGGTAAATGATTCTGCGAGTTATACATGTCATAAACCTAGGAGGCGAAGCTGCCTTCATTTACATGGGAAATGGGCACCCATCCCTGTGGCCTGGTTCTATCATTATCTTACCCTTCTCCACTGTCTTTGTATTATCCAGTGTACTTTCATTACCAGGTCACCTTTTATCTTTTTCCACAAGAGCTGCAGTACGTTGGAGAAAAAAAAAGAAAAAATAAGCAAGCCGGGTAGCGGGAATGCTGTCCTATTTCATCAGACGACAACCTTGGAGAGGCAGCGAATTTTGTGCGTGATATGCAGTCGCTCTTGGGCGGTGGTCACGTCAGAGCTCCCCGTCTGTCCGTCGCACGAGAGCGTGGATGAACCCGAAAGGCTGTTTGACACGGGAAGACGCGGGCTGGCGAGGCGGCTCGACAACCGGTTGTTAGGCGTAGCGCGTCAACCTTGAGCGCGTGCTATAATCTGCAGAGGTCAGACTGCCTCGGAGCGTAGAAGAAAACCTGAGTAAAACCTCCGATGTGCAACTGCCGTAACTCCTGCATTACAGGCACCTACCTTTCAAAAAACGTATGAAATACAGTGGATTAATAATTCATTTGAATTTTTTTGCTGGCAAAAATGATTCATTTTTGCCAGAAGACTACCTTTCGAGGTACATGTGGGAAATCGGTACATTAAAGAACAAAATTTGCTTCAGCTGTAACCTTATTTGAGAGAGAACAGTGGAGAACTTCCTTAGGCGATGACCCCATCAATTCAAACATCACGCCGTAAAATTGTTTGAATGATCACAATGTTTAGATTCTCACATATAAACATTGGTGCTCCGTGATGCGGAGGAGTATTGAACTGAACTGGCTTAATGAGGCCGTTGTTCCATGTGCTTGCAGCCTTATGTCATGTGGCATCAGCACACTTATACATGTGATTCATAAGATGACTGTTTTCATTGATACACTATCTAGTGCAGCACTTCCTTTCAGCCAGGTAACTGAAACAGATGGCTGTTTCTTTCCTGAGGAGCTTTGGTCTACCAGTAAGGCTCAAAATAATAATAAATTAATTAAACAATACAATAATATTCAACAATACAAATCCCTTCTAAAGTACTAATTAATGCTGATTAGCGGCCAAAGGATTTGATCAAAGATCCTGTGGGGGTTTGAGGTCGCCTGGCTGCTCTTTTATCCGTGCGTGTTTAAAATTCATGCCCAGCTGTGCGAAAGGCGCTCAGAGCTGCTCTGGGAAGGCAAACGGTCAAAGGGTGTCTTTGAGTACTTCCCTGACAGCGGTGTTAGAGCAGAATGCAACTCAACAGACCTGTGCAGCAATGTCAGCGCATCACACTCATAGTAAAGGTGCTATTTCCTACTAGGTCAACAAGAGTTCATTTCAGATAGAGATTATTGTCTCTAAGAAATTAAAGCCAGTATGTTAGGGTACCTGGGTTTTTTTTTTGGCAAAAATGCATCATACCAATTCAAAATTCCTGGGGCCTTGCAGAGTCAGCGGCCAAAAAATTGGTTGAAAACATGCTCATGACATCACCATTCAGTAATTCAGCAGCTAAGATGCCATTTTCAATGCTAATGGGTCTTTATTCAGACAATAAGCCCAGCACTTTATTGCATAGCCAAAACAAATGCCATATACACACCTGGGGCCTGTTTAAACTTAAATGTAATCTTAGGTTCAAGTTGCGGTAATACTTCATTTTATGAGAAAACATTAAAATGACCATCATATAAAATGACCATCCACATTTTGCACTTCTGATATACAAAAGAAATCATCAAGGACTTCCATTTTTAATTTTTTTTTTTTTTTTTTTTTTTTTTTTTGGTGGCTGGACTGATTTTACCTAAAATTACAAATGTAATTCTAAATGATTTATTCGTTGATTTCACAGCACAAATCAGGGATTTGCTTGCAGCTCAGAATAAGCAGTTTCTTCCCATGTTTAGTAGGTATAAATAACTTGAACACAGTGTAAAAGCTATGAAGAGGTAACATAGAGTAATGCAATGCAATCTGATCGTAACTTCTTCATAAATGGTGCCCCATTAAATGTGAAAAGTTTATTTTCACCCATGCAGTACTTTGTGTGTGTAAGTAGGTCAGGTCTTGACCTGTGAAAATCTGATGACTATACAGCGGTATGAAATGATTAAGTGTGACAGCTGATTGGAGCTTGAAAACAGCACATCGCAGCCACATCAATAGTCATTGCATGGGCACTTTGGACCCCTAATTTATCACACTGAAAAATACATACTGTATGTGCATTTACCCCTAGTCTAATATATACAATAAGAGTGGACCAGAATTTCTTAAATGAAGTCTAGATCTGAATTGAGTGAAGGACAAGATATTAAAAATCCACTGTGGAATGAGCTCAGCATCATTCAACTGTACAGTGTCTGAATCCTGTGGCCTCTGTGATCGCAAATGCATACTAAACAAGTATGAAGTATCACACCTTCACACACACGTGCACGCACATGCAGGCCTGCACACACACACACACACACACGCGCGCGCTCGCACACGCACATGCACACATACACGCACAAACACGCTGGATGAACCTTAGCCATTTTTTCCCCTTGTGCCTCTCAGTCCAGTAGAGGAATAAGCTGGAGTTTCACTGATGTCAGATCAGTAAGGCGTGTTACTCCCAGTGCATGGTAGTTCATACCTTGAGATGGTTGACATCAAGGTAGATATGATCACCTGCACTAAAAGGGGTTTTGTTTTATGATTTTTATTCCTTCACTCCTCCCAACTTTGACAATCACCCTTTTATTAAAAGAAATGAGCAAGAAAGGAAAAGGAAGGGAAAACAGACAAACAACAATGACAACTGATATAATAATAATAATAATAATAGTAATATACATTTTGAAAATGTCCACATGATAAAAAATGTTTCTAAGGGACCAAAACAACAGCAATAATGACAAAAACAGCAACAAGAGCAATTAATCATATTCATATGGTGGCCAACCCCCGTCTGACGCCAGGTCCAGGGCACAAGGCCCTAACCCCACCACTCAATGCACTGCTTTTAATCTACTTCAAAAAATAAAAAAAAAAAAAAAAGGAATGCAGTTAATATGCAGTTTTCTTTAACTCAGTCAGTTAATGAAACCTGAGGCAGACGAGGGATCGCATTCACAAAGAATCTTAAGTCTAAAAGTAGCTCCCAACTGACCAATTTGGGAGTAACTC
The DNA here is from genome assembly GCA_029692085.1 of Gymnothorax javanicus. NCBI lineage: Eukaryota > Metazoa > Chordata > Actinopteri > Anguilliformes > Muraenidae > Gymnothorax > Gymnothorax javanicus. Next base: position 13,232,746 of record CM056202.1, on the reverse strand, counting down.
ACAAGACAAATGGGCATGTCACTCCTAATTTTTGGACTCCTATTTTTTGCTACTGTGAGAAATTCGCGAAGACTTTTAAAGCTAAAAGTAGCTCCTTCATTTCAGATTCCCAAAGAGTAGTCAAGAGGACCACTGTGTCTCTAAGAGCAATTCACAAAAACTCTGAATGGCTGCCACAGAGAACCAGCTTTGTCATAGGGTGAATATTTATGAAAAACATAATGATACTCAGCTATTAATGCAGTATCACCACAAGTACGAGGGCATAAAAATTATAATATACATAATTCAGGACAAGTCTGCTTCATGAACAAATCAAAAACAATGCCGCAACTCAGTAAATCAAAGTTCAGAAAACTTCGCTATTTGGACAATAGCAAAATGCAACAATGTGGTGGAGACAAACTGGGCACATCACAGCCCTTTGTGCGTAGCATCATTCCCCAAACTGTCAAAGCACTTTCAAGATCCTACATTATCAAGCAGTTCATCAAATTTCCTTTAGAGAAATCTCCAACTTTAACAGAGCAAAACCAATTTCATAGCCATTGCTGGACTACCAGGTATAGCGTGATACTGCACACCACACAGTTGATTGTTTAAAGGCTCTGGTGTTGATCCCCCGCCTGAGATATCAACCAAAAAAAAAAGATACCGGACATGAAGCCTGTTTATGTGTAATATGCATCTCTAAACAGTTTTCATATTTAACGTCATGTAACTCTTGCTTCCTGTGGCAGATGTTTGCATTTGTTTTCTGCATTCTCTGCGCTGACTGCATGTAATACCACCATTTTTCAGCATCATCACTCAATTATATAAGCCGAGGAAAGGAGCCATTTGTGTAACATCTCATTCCACATGTCTCTTTTTGCCAGCAATATAATATCTGATCCTAATTTCCATTTTACTATTATTTTCCTCTTATTGATGCATTGCACCAGTAACTAAACTGTGTTCCTGCATCCATTTTGCTTTCCTTACATTTGTTTGGTATGTTTTTTTTTTTTTTTTGCAAAACTATTGTCTTAATTGGTTTTAAAGAAATCAAACATTTTGAGAAAAGTCTTTATGTCAATGAGAAACATTATTTACATGCACAGTACTGTAGAAATGTCCTTATGATGAATGAACAGGTTTGGCAGGCAGTTGTCAGCAACAGACTCAGATCAGCCCCCATCAACAATCACTGTGGACATAGTGGATAAGCGCGTACATGAAATACAACGTCATCTTTAGCAATAACGTGAACTGCACCCCCCATTGTTAAAAAAGGACTTTGCCTAAGTCCTTCCTTAGAGTTGCTCTTAGCAGCTTTGTGAATCACTTTTGGGGAATTAACTCTTTTAAAGAATTTTTAGCATAGCTTAAGAGTACTCCTAACGCTAAGATATGGTTCTTTCTGAATACAACCCTAGAACTTTCCAAAATAAAAAAAACAAGTTATAGCAGACATGAGGAGGGATATAAAAACATTATTTCCATCTCTGAATCTCATGGATACAGTCCACCTGTCCAAAGGTATAGAGGGAACTTTCCACGGTTCCAGAGGCCCGACAATACACTGCCTTTTGAACTCCTCAGGGCATATTTCAGTTAACTGTAACACCGTTTGGTCTGCAAGAACCCCCAGCCACTTTTCAGTAGCTCATGGACTGGTTCTTAGGGGGAAAAAAAGTCGATTTTAGCTGCCTACCTGAATGACATTGTCATTTTCAGTCTCTAATGGGAGGACAGCATGCATCATCTGAAAGAAATTCTACTGCAACTGCAGCAGGCAGGTTTCACTGTTCAACCCAAAAAGTGTAATAAATTAGAAATAAACCAACTAATTAATGACTGTTTGGCAAAGGTGGCCTAACTAAGCTTGATGAAAGTAATTTCTGTGGGAAATGTTGGGAATCTGGGCATGTGAAAAGGTATAGAGGGAACCTTTTCACACCACCATGTTGTCAAGCAATGAAAGAAGCCTCATGGCTCATTCCATGTCAAACCAACTCAGAGGCTCCCTAAGTGACCATCTTGCATTACTGGTGCATAATTATTTTTTTTTTATCTTTATTACATGGAATTGTAGATTATTTAATTCTAATTAGTCCATTACAGCACTCTACAGCCTGATATTTCTGAATGGCAGACTGCTGTTATGAATAGCAGGCGGTTGCTATGTAGCGTACACAGTCCCAACTGTAGAATCCCATTTGTGGGAACATCAAAATAATTTTTAAATCAATAATTGTTTCAAAATATAGATTTCTTTAGAAAGAAGCCAAGGAATAATCAGGATTATGCCCAGCCCATGGCTCATTATTGAGAAATAAATGTTTCCATCTCTGTTTTTCCCTGCAATCCAGCAGCCTTTGTCTGTTTTTGCCCTGTTTTGTTTATTGATTCTCATTATTTAATTATTGTCTCATTCCACTCCCCATCCCCCTCCTTATTTCATTCCTTGTGCTTACACAAGCATTTCCACTGTGTTGCTTGTCATCTTGTGCATTTAAGTTCCTGGTCTTTGTCTTCCCTTATCTGGAATTTTTGTCTTTGTCTTCCATCTTTTGTGTAAAACCAAGAATCTATTCGTTGTGGAGATTTTTTCCAGACTCTGCAGTGCTGGCGAGTGGCTTCTTCCATTTCCTCCCTCACTCTAGTTCAAAATTGTGCCTCTACCAATGTGCCCTGGTTCATTTAGCATGCCATCCAAAGTACCGACCTCAGACCAGTCTGTTCAACTATGTCTTGCTTGACTCTTTATGTTCCTGACTGCTCCCCTGACCACGGACCATCTACGAAAACTCTCCCATTCTAAAAGCCTTTTTGAGTTCACCTTATGCTTTGTAAATAATGGCCAAATCTGGCATTAAACTAGTGTTCTGTGGCTGGGTCTTGTTCTGACTCAAGACCCCAATGCAAAGCATGGCCCTGTTGGGATTTATTTCACAATAATGACCACCTTGCCCTACATTATCCCTTACTTAATGTATCATAAATCAGAAATTTTGAATTCTTTTGGACATGCACCAAGTGCTATAGCATGAGTATGGTAAATAAATATTTAAAAGATCTGATGGGTTTCGGTGTTAGGATATAGTAGGCCTCAAAGTAGACAGCAGATGTTGAAATCATACTCTGTCAGAAAGAGTTTGACCTGGAGTTCCAAAACTGACCACCTACAAGGTTTTAATTTCAGGTGCATTTCCGCACTGACGTATGAGGATCATGGTAAGCTAGGTCATGTGTGTTGCCATTCTGGCTGCTTGCGGCTGCTTGCATCATATGTGCTTTCAACATCTGCTGCCTACTCCTTTGACCAAAATAGCATGCATTACCTGACTTGGTCTGCGTGCAAACTGAGGCCTATTCCACATGTGCAAGTTAATTTTTGAAAATGGGGGTTTTCTTCTTGTTTTAGAAAAAAATCAGTGACCAAAAACACAGTTTGTGTTTGGATAAAAGGCCAAAATGCATAGAAAATGCAATGTTTTCAAAAATACTTGTGTATGTGTAGACAGGGCTTAAATGAGCTAGATAGCTCAGAGTGCTAACATTATCAGATAATTATAAGATAATCTTTGAGCTAGTGTTAAAAATATTTTCAATTTGTATATTCTTTGTTTTTTCTTTACCCTGTTACACTTTGGAATAAAATAGTCCCCCCAAAAAAAAAAAAAATAGATTTAATGCATATTCTTTGCTTTTCAAATTCACCTTTTTTCATTAAAATGTAGCATTCTTTTTCTCTAATTTTTTTTTTTTTTTTTACGATGATAAATATATGTTCAAAATCCAACCAAAAATATTATATTTATGCATTAATAAAAAAGGTGACAACAAGATGTGCTGGTATATTCACAAAAAGTAAAATTTTCCACGACATCAACTTTAAATTTTTGTATACCTGATTTGATGGATAAATTAAACAGATAATCTTAAAAGAAACTTCTTTCACTTTATTAGCGACAATGCCTGTTCCAATTCCAAATAATTCTCTAATTCATATCTCCAAATTCAAAAATCCATCTATTTTCCCTAAAGTTACTACCAAAGATGTACCTTTGCTACTACTAGGCCAACTATTATTTTTTCACTTACTTGTGAACTATGCAGCAATTTTCAAGGTGCATGCCATCACCCACTTTACACAGTGTGTAACATCATGATTTAATAAAGAATACTACATATTAAAACCAATTTTGTTTCAATATTTAAATAAAGCATTGGAACCTGTCATTGCTTTTCGTTTGTCTCTAACAGGCAATGTTAGAGGACTAATGATGATTTCAGGAAATTATTAATAATAATAATAATAATCATCATCATCATCATCATCATTTTTATATGCGTGGAGATGAAATTAAAGACTCTAAAATTGTCACTGGCTCTCACCTTGGAGTCCCAGAGCTTTGAAATGGCTTTGTAATCCTTTCAAGGCTGATAGATGTCAACAACTCTGTTTCTCATCTCTTCTTGAATTTTTTTTTTTTTAGATCGCAGCATCATGTGCTGCTTTTTACCTGCTTCACACTGCCAGGTTCTATTCAAGTGATGTTTAGATTCAGTTGGGCTGGCAGTCATCAAGCCTGGGTGTGTCTAATGAAACTGAACCCAATTTTACATTTAAATTTGTTTAATTGTGTGATTGAGTAACGAAGGGGGCAATTTTTTTTCATATAGGCCCAGTTAGGGTTGGATCGCTTTTTTTCTTCAATGAATGACATCAATGAAAGCTGCATTTTGTGGTTATTTAGGTTATATTTATCTAATGTTAAAATCAGTCTGATGATCTGCAACATTTAAGCGTGACAAATATGCAAAAATAGGAAAAGATCAGGAAGGGGGGCAAGTACTTTTTCACTAAGCAGTACCTACATACCTTCTGTGCCTTCATACACACATAATGTACTCACAAGCTCACATTCGCAGTGCTGCACCTACATACCCGCTGTGCATTCATTCACAAATAATGTACTTGCATGGTCACACACGACTATACTTGTGATACTTGCGATCCCTCACTTTCTACTTTCCAACTGTCAAAAAAAAATGCATTTGCCATTCATATGTGCAAATGTATGCAGTTAACCATTTTAATTAAACAGGGAAGCCAGAGTTTGAGTTATTTTTGGAGTATGGATGAATGCTGACCCTTGCCACAGTACGCAAAGCTGCCAGAAAATAGTTATGTTTCCTCCTGGGGGGCATTAACCTCTCCTATTTGCACTTGCAAAGCAGAATTATTAGAATTTTTAACCCTGTCACTTTACCATGAGCCAATCAGTCAGTTTTCCATAGTCTTATTGGGTAGACTCAAGTTTACCTGGAGCCATTACTATCAGCTGATATTTTATTTATTCATATTATTCTATGTGACTCAACGAAGAGAGTGACATACTCTACTCTTAACTGTTCTTCTTCTGTTTTAATTTTAATGCAATTTCACCTTTTCCTGTTTACATTTTTGTTGTTTTTTGTTGCCATGTCCATTAAGAGGAACAATAAAAAAATACGCAGATGTCAAAGTCAAAACATTCTCATCTCGACTCGTCATATCGTGACGCTACCTGACCAAGCCTTGACATACGACGCAAAAGGAAGCTTTTGGCGTCATTATTTGATGCTTAGGGTTAGGGTTCGGGCGAAGGGTTAGGGCTTAGGGGATAGGGTTCATTTTAAACTTGCGTCAAAAAAGGACGCCAAAAGCCTCTTTTTGCGTCGTGTATTGACGCTTGGTCAGGTAGCATCACTATATGACGCGTCGGAATGAGTCTGGGCTCTCACAGTCAATTCTGCATCCACACATTAAGGTTAGCATGCATATGTACTATACATGTGCCTTATTATTGTAGGGAATGCTTTTAATGCAATATCTGCTGCATTATGTATAGCTTAAAAGGTTGCCAGACATTATAGTTTGGTTCAAGCGTCATTAGAACATCAACAGGACATTACTTGCATCCCACTGTTTTTCAATTTGTCCAGAGAATAGGACAAGAGCTGTTATTGGAGCATGGGAAATTATTTGACTGGCAGCCCTGGTAAAATGTATGATTAAAGGAGGACCAGCAGAAACGGATTACAGCACAAAATGATTTAAAGCAAACATGGTAAGCCATGGCAAAACCGATAAATGAGCCCAGAGATTTTGGCTTCCTGACATTAATCTTTGAAACGCAATGACAGGAGATTTACACGAGACAATTTTTTTTTTTTTTTTTACCCAGGGCACATACAAAGCTAAACTCAAAGTTATTTTGGGCAGAAAATACTGCAATTCTTTTTGGGTAAATTTGCAATGTTAGGTATTCCATAATTATGAAAAATTATCTCCTGTTGAAGTGGGATTTTTATTTTTTTTTTAAAAAAACCTACAAATGAATACATTCTCTAAATTTGAAACTTTTCTCAATTAAAACTCTAGGATTTGACAATAAATAAGTCACACTTTGGAGATTTTGCATGGCTTTATCAAAATAGGGTAGTCATGTCTGAAGGCATTTAATTAACATTGGTAGCACTGTGTAATATCTTGCCAAGCTTTGATTTTCAAGATTTAAAAATAACTTTGTTTAAAACTTTTGAAAAGAAAAAAAAAAAACGATAGAGTTGTTCAGGAGAAATACAGTAACAGGCCCGGGAAAATTCAGGTATAAAAAAGAAAAGTGAAAAAGAAATGAAATTTGAATGGTTCAATTTCAGCGAAAGATTACTCCTGCAGTAGTTTTGAGATTGAAGAACTAGTTTAATCTCTTTTCCTCAGACTGAATCTATTCTATCAGCAGATGGTTTTTCCAAGACATAGCATTGCCATCTTATCTTCGTGTGACACTGACAGACACCTATTAGCGCCTTCATATTGAAACCTATCTTTGTTCATGCGAAACCCCAGAATGATGGTTTATTCAGCTGAAACTGAAATGAAATCAAAGCCTTAAATTTTGAATTTATCTCAGTTCAAACCCAAAGTGGTACAGCAGAGTCTACTGACAATGGAACCATGAAACTCTCAATTCAGCCGAAGAAAAAGTGAGGGCAACTTCACGTGGCTCCCAATTAGCAAGTTTCCAGTGAGCTGTTGAGCATCCTGCTGAGACCTCTAATTACTCACAAAGGGAGGTGTGTACAAAGCATTAAGTGATTTTTGCATCTAAACCTGAGAAAGACGAGATTTAAATTGGTGCCAAACTCACAAAATGAGTGCATGGGCAGTAAATTGCGAGCTTGTTGTATGAATGAGTGGATACCTGGATATCAACACTGAATACTGTCGGAGATGTTTCATCCGTTTCGTACAGGGGCATACAGACGGACTTCTCACCTGCCCGTCCAAATGAGTGCTCAGCCCCTCCCTCTCTGAAAAAGACACGGATGACTGGTTATGTGAAGAAAGGACAGGAGGAACGAGGGGAAAGGAGAGATGCAGGAACAGTCTGACACAGGAAGGTGACAGTAACAACGCTTTAAAAGGAAAAAAAGTTCTGAAACCAGGCCAATCAAGCTTTGACTGATATACAACAGAGAATTCCTACATTCACCGCCACTTATAAGTTTGGAAAATCACTAGCGATTTTTTATTTTTTAACACTTGCTTTAGATTAAATGAAAAAAAATTTGTGTTACAGCAAGTCAATGACTCAAAATATACACACTAACTCAGCAACTGCATGAACTTTCTGGGGTGCATTTCCCAAAAGCGTAGTTGCTAACTAAGTTAGCAACTTACATAGTTCGTCCATTCACTGTCAATGGGCCCAACTACATAAGTTAGCATCTGTGATTTTGGGAAACGCACCCCTGGGCAGGAGATGACAAAATAGGGTGCGGCCATCTTGCAACTGCAGTGGGATCACCTGGATTATATTGCAGGCCACATGGATATCCACTGAGAATGAAATCTCAGCTAAATTAAAATGCCACATACCTAAAATGTGCAAAGCGGAGATTTAATCTCACGATGGATACTTAGATGAGAAATCAGTGAAGTCGATACCTATGTTATTTATCATTTAAACTTTTTTTTTTTTTTGCCTCCAAAAACTTGGCATACTGCATAAAACATCTTAAAGTACAAGTTGGTTTTCACTTCATGTAATTTACAATAAACACACTAGAATAAACGCATTGAATGACTGGTCTAAGCTTACTTAACCCTTTGAGCGCCGAATACATTTTCAAGGAATTAAAAATGTAGTTATCCTGAGCTGTTGAAAACCTATCATGTGGCAACTTGTTTAAAAGAGCTCCCTGCGGGGAGCTCTTTTAAACAAGTTGCCACATGATAGGTTTTCAACAGCGCCTGATTTTGATATCTTACATCATTGGGCAACTATAGTTGCCCACGGCGCTGAAAGGGTTAAATGGAAAGTGATTCCAAGCAATGAGAGGTAGTTCATATACAGTTTACGCTTTAGAAACACACAGAAACTTCAAGTGCAGCACCTGAGTGAGGATCCTTTGGAGTTTTAAAATATAATCACACTTGTTAGGCAATTTAAGCGAGGTAGCACTGAATTAAGATTCACAGCGGGAATCTGAGGGATAACCGGCCACTGCGTGATGAAACGCCTCCATCTGCCAACCGAGGATCTGGCCGATTCCCCCCACATCCCAGCTCGAAGCCAAAATGAAAGAGAAGCCGTATCCCACTTTAGTTTGGGCAGGGTCAGAGGTCAAACGTTTGAAGTGAAAATCAATGGGAAGCCCCTGGTGAAAACAAGAGGACCAGGAAAGGGGATCGTTTCAAACAAATAAATACGCAGTTTTCAAGGTGCCCTTTATACTTCATAGCAGCCGACTGATCTCCACATTTAACCCAGAGGAGAACTGAGAGAGTTGATTAAACTGTCTTTATTTCAAATAATCACAACTTTCTCACCTCGCTGCAGGATTAGTCTTTTTGCCTAAACTTCATCTTGTGCTTCAATGACCATGTAAAAACACTTTATCAATCGGCATGCGCTACTGTACATTAAGGACTCAAATGTACAAATTTGGCTTGCATTGTTTTTCGCAATTGCATCTCTGGTCTAAAGTATTGCCAGTATTGTCTGTGTGTTAGAGTGTGGTCTTAATGGCTGGCTATGATGTCTGTGTATTGGAGTGTGTCTTAATGATTGCCTGTAATGTCTGTGTATTAAAGTGTGGTCTTAATGACCACCTGTAATGTTTCTGTATTAGAAAGTGGTCTTAATCACTGCCTGCAATGTCTGTGTATTAGAGTGTGGTCTTAATGGCTGCCTGTAATGTCTGTTTGTGAGAGAGTGGTCTTAATAGCTGCCCGTAATGCCTGTGTATGAGAGAGTGGTCTTAATAGCTGCCTGTAATGCCTGTGCATGAGAGAGCGGTCTTAATGGCTGCCTGCAATGCCTGTGTATGAGAGAGCGGTCTTAATGGCTGCCTGCAATGCCTGTGTATGAGAGAGTGGTCTTAATGGCTGCCTGCAATGCCTGTGTATGAGAGAGTGGTCTTAATGGCTGCCTGCAATGCCTGTGTATGAGAGCGTGGTTTTAATAGCTGCCTGTAATGCCTGTGTTTGAGAGAGTGGTCTTAATAGCTGCCTGTAATGCCTGTGTTTGAGACAGTGGTCTTAATAGCTGCCTGCAATGCCTGTGTATGAGAGAGTGGTCTTAATAGCTGCCGGTAATGCCTGTGTTCGAGAGAGTGGTCTTAATGGCTGCCTGTAATGCCTGTGTATGAGAGAGTGGTCTTAATGGTTACCTGTAAAGTCAATGGGGACATTCTACGGTGCAGAAGTAATGGCACCATGTAATGTCTGTGTATTAGAGTGTGGTCTTAGCGGCTGCTTGTAATACCTGTGTGTTCTTAATGGAAGCATCCGCATCGGGGACGCTCCTGTGGATCTCTTAGGGTTAAATACCTGTAGTATCACATTTGATGTTGTACATTTTCAACTCAATTTTACTATAAAATAAGTTGTGTATTTGTAAGTTGCTTCAATCCACTAGGTATTCATATTGAGGTATCAGTAACAATATAAAAGTTATTCTTACTTTGTTGAAATTAGCAAAGATTTCCATGAAGAAAAACCTGCAGGTTAGTGAATAGGGACGGCCATCTTTGATTTTGCGTTCTTTGGACCTTTCCTCATGCAGGACATTGATAGTCCACCAGGGGGCAGATGACATGTATCAGATTGCATACAACAGGTTTTTGGGGAAATCAGTGATGTCATGTGGATGACACAGAGATTACAGAAGAGTTGCGTATCAAATTTGATACGAATGGTGTTACAGGGTTAATGACTGTAATGCCTGTGTGTTAGAGTGTGGTCTTGATAGCTGCCTGCAATGTACATTGTCATAATAAGTGAACTGGCAGACAATCAGCCAGGTGGCTGTGACTCCATTGAGTTTTTAGGCTGACAAGTTTTTTTTTTTTTTCCACTAGCTCACGTTTCCAGTGTTGCTACTCAATTTCAGCAATATTCTTAGTTATTCTGACTATTTAATAGCAATTTCCCGAGTGTCACCTTTCAGAGGAGATTGTGATTATGGCTGTAGTCAAAGAGCCATAATAGTACGAGTTGTAAGCATTTCATTTTGGGAGGGGAATTTTCGGATGGTTGCACGAAAAAGGTACGCTGCTTAAGAGGTTTTAATGGTTGCCTGTAATGTCTGTGTTAGAGCGAGGTCTTAATGGCTGCGTGTAATGAAATCGGCGCTGCCTTGTTCATTAAAGGCAAATAAACTCCATCGAGGGGGGAACAAGACTGAATTAATAAAACTGTTGCTCCTACAGTACCGTCCTGGATTGGCAAAACACAGCATTATTATATAATTCTACAGGGGTCAGGGGAGGGTGGTGAGAGTGCCGTCTTTTTCGGGAGATTTAATTGTGGCCTTTATTATTTTTCCATGGATGGCCTTTATCTTTCGAGACTCTCCGCTGACCGGCCCTCATTATGCTAACCCTGGCCCAGTGGTTTCTAGGGAATAACAAGGTCCATCCCATAATGAAGGTAATTTAATAGCAATCAGTGATGACAGGCCCGGTTCAACACCTAAGTTATATATCAGTGGGATATTTTTAATAAGCAGGCCTTTCACTTTTAATACAGTTTTCATTCGAACACCACGCACTGTTCATTTGCTTCTGCAGTACTTTTCAGGATGTGTTTGCCCGAGCTTGAAGTCTCCTTCCTACTGCAGGTTTGCAAAGGTCAATGTTTTTATAGGCTTTTTAATTCCCCAAAGAACAGAAGAACTTTCATCTTGTCTCAGCCTCAAAATATTTCCAGTTTTAAGCATATTATTGGATATTTATTTCTTTATTTGACTTCCAGGGTTGACCTTGGGTCATTTTAGCTTGCGGCTTAGAATGCATAAGATACAGATGCTGTTTGGAGAACCCTTGCTCTGGATTAGCATTCATATCCGTAAAAGCTACTTACAACTGGACCCTGGGCTTGTAAAGTTTGCATCGGGTCATATGAAAGAAAAAGTTCCGGTCATAGTTTAATTAGTCAAGAGTACTACATCATGAGAAGATGAGTTTCTAATGTCCTTCTACTCCTCCGTAATTAATCATTAAAAGCTAATTTTAAGATGGCTTAATGCTCAAGTCAGTCAGTGGATCCTGAAGCCATGATCTGAAAGAAGTAATCAATTAAAAGCAATGGTAATTTAAGCTTTTTTAGTACAGAAAATAAAACATTCCAGATGTATTTTTTGCTATTTAGGCTCCAAGAGCACCGAGGGCTATTCTGAGCGCAATTCATTTCATCTTTTTTTTTTTTTTTTGTCAATTCAGGTTGTGTTTGTTTTTCAGTTGATAAAATTCCAAAAATTAACCTCAGGGAGAAAGTTTGTTGGACATACTGGGCAGGTGAACAAATGTGTTGCCAGTGAATTTAAATTCTTTGTCTTGCTTTTTTCCCTCATCAAACAGCCCGTGCGGATTTTAAACAGAATTGGAAATTTAGCTCAGAGAGAGCTGTAAGCAGTGAGGTCCTCTCAAAGTCATTTTCCCCGAGAACTCCTTCTCTGAAAATGCCTTTCCAGTAATTAAACGGACAATTGCTTTATCACACTGTCTGAGCAGAGGAACAGATCAAGCTGAAGCGTAGCTGGTGAAGCTATTTTTTTTTCACTTTACCTTATTTTTAGCGCAAAATGATCCCAGCCATTACCATGTGTGTCATAATGAAAGGCTTATCTACTTACTTCGTCCTTGTTCGTCCTAAAGTTAAAATCACAGAGAAACGTGGTAGACAAATGCAGAAGAGGAGGAATGATGGAAACTGACAAAGAGTAGCATGGATAGCCAGCCTGCCTTCACTGTTGCCGGAACATTCAAGAGAGCTGAGGCTCTTCTGCTGTTATCAAAATCACTCTTTGTCTACGTGCAGCGGTAATATTTAATTACCACTACTGGAGGCTATCGCTGACATGCATATCACCCTTTTTAAAATGAGCCCACAGTACGATAGTGTTCCACAGTAAGGTCTCCCACCAGGGGGAATATTTGTTTGTGAAACAGAATTGAACATCCCGACGCAAGGTGTATAGCAAAGTAAGCGTCACCCGAAGAGCGAGCTGTATTTATGTCAAGAACAAAGTCTTTCAATTTCCCACAGAAAGGCAGCAAGGAACTGCTCTGAAATTGGAAATAAAGCATTTTTCTGTTTGAGGCAAAACTTGCTCCACTTAAATCTAAAGACGGAAAAAAGGGCTCTTTTGCTGGAGGGTGTGAGGAGGGGGTGTTGGGCTGGGGACGGTGGTCCAAACTCTTTTACAATCGTATCCTGAAGGCCCCTGTCTTTGAACATGCCAGAAAGCAGTCTACTGGAGTGTGTGGAGGAAATGAGTAACATGAAAATTATTTATCCCAAAAAAAGTTCTGGAAAAATAATGCTGTTGCTCTGGCACAAACTTGATGCTTTTGTAGCTCCTTGTTCAAACGCCTGTGGCCATATTCAGGCACAAAACTAGATTTCTGAGTTTTGCTCAGCATGGGAATAAACCATAATTGATTATGATGGGCTTTAGCAGAGCAAATATGTTGTAAAGTATTCCACACCTGCTGTTTGCAGACAAAGAACAAATTAGTCTCCATCCATCTGCTGGCCTACGCTAATATTAGAAGGACTCTGAAATCTCAATTAAAGCCAAGCACGCTGCAGATATGCAGGAGCAAGAACGTGCGTACAGAGTCATTATTTTTGTGAATGGATGCAATCATAATTTTTCCCTCAAAGTCTTTTGAGCTTTCTCCTTTGTCCATCATGGAAATATTTTTCCATCTTCATGCTCTACCTCTGGGCAGGACAGAATGGCTATTTTCCACAAATTCAATGGGAAAGAAAATAATTATTTCAGACAGAATATTGAATATAAAATGTGTTGGACATGTTGATTCTGTTTCCAGTGACTCAGCATTGTTTTTCTGGGATCTTATTTTAAAATTATTGGTATTAGTAGTCCATTAGACATGAATACAGGTATTCAGGAATGCAAAGGTGTCAGGGCTGAGGACTGTGGATCTGACAGCAGACTGGAGAATAAGGGTTTTTCCAAAAATCTTAATATAAAAGCAGAGACTCCAGAAAACAGCCAGACCCGAAAAAGAAATCAAACTTGATCTTCATTGGGCAGCAATCCAAACTTGACTGATCTAAAATGGAGAACGAAAATTCTGAGCATCTTAACTTTTCATCTAATAAAAACAACAATACTCTCCTTAGAGAAAACACACAAAAAGCACAACCAGGAGTGGGAGACTTGATAAAAAAACTAGCAAAAAGATTTACACAAAATCCAAAAATGCACTGACAACACTACTCATAACAAACAATCCACAAAGGAATTGCGAATAGTTAAAGTCTATGGGCATGATAACTTAGCACCCTGGGTTCCTTAGAGCTGAGTTTGAATGCAAGTGATGAGGGGAAACAGTTTGCAGGCGAGTAGTGGTGGAGCACAGCCGGGTCAGGGGGAAAATGTGCCCTGGAGTGGTGAGACAAAGACGGACCCGGCTCAGGGCCTGGAAGAGCTTGGCTGAACCCTGACACAAAAGAGGAAAAAAAATTAATATACAATTATCGTAATCATAGTAAACAAGATCAGATGATTCCTGTTTCTGGGATGGCAATTCATAGACCATACTCTTATTTGCTGATCCATATCACAGGGGGCTCTCATACATGCTGAGGGCTTACTCTAGCTATTTAGTGTGTCAAGATGGTCCACCATGTTAGCGACCACTAAGTACAGTGAGGGCCAGTGTTAGTGAGAAGTTTCAAACCTTATTCTGGACTAAATTCAGTTTGGAATGGTGATTCTCAATACAGAATTACATTTAGTCCTAAATTAAGCTTAATCTTTCTCTGCTAAACTGAGCGTTTGGTTGGGCTGAGAATCGACTTCCAACCTAATGGTATATTTTTATTTTCTTTTGTCTGGTTCATGGCTCCAAAACTGGCATGTTCATTAGCTTTTGCTCGGTTCTATCCAACTGTACCCTACTGGGCCAGAACTCAAGGAGTTCAGCCGTTAGGGTCCCCCTGAGGTTTTGTGAAGCCGTGTTTTTGGCCAAAAGGAGGCGTAGTAAATAGCGGCTGGTCAGCACAGGCAACAGTATATGGCTGCATGTTTAACCACGGTGGCTTTGCACAGAATAGTTGTTGACTATGCTGCTGTTTAAGGCCACAACCAGGTCTTTATTAAGTAACTGAGATTTTAGAGATTTTGATTTTTTTTTTCTCAACTGGAGGTTGAGTTCATCACATACTGAGCCATCCGGCATCTGGCATTGTCTCTCGTCCCTCGTCGTTTAACTTTTTGACGTCAAGACTCTAGCGTCTACAAATATTAACCGATTTTGAAAAAAACTACACAATTTGCATCACTACACCAAGGCCCAGGTTGAAATTGCATTTCAGCCCGATCCGACTCAAAATGGCTGACATGGGTTGCCATCTTGGATTTGGTCTTGATAACAACTAAACAATTTGTTTGCTAATACCCCTGTCACACCAGACAGAGTTCCCACGGAGTTGTCACCGCGATCTGAAACTTATCAGAACTCCGTGGGATCGCAGAGAAATTTGGAAATCGTTTTGCAAATTATTTTAAATTTTCACAAGCTGGAGATCTCAGGGTGTTCTCACGGCGATTGTGGTGTTCGCACGGAGTTCCCGTAGCGTGCTGATGCATTCCCACATCATTCTCATTTGGGATCAATGGCGTTGTTCACGGAGTTCTCATTACGTGTCCACTGCGAGCTAGGCGTTTTCACTGCACACCCACTGCGTGCACGCTGAGTTCACTGCGTCCCCAAAGCGTCCATACTGCGTTTTCCCAGATGGTACAAAAGCCGTGACATATGTACACACTCCTTTCCTTTTCTTTTCAACTATTAAGCCGCTTTCACACTGGACGTGAAACAAATTTTTCGCACGACAGATTACGTTCAAAGTCAATGCAAAGGCGCGTGTATTCGCGTCTTTGCATTGACTTTGAACGTAATCTGTCGTGCGAAAAATTAGTTTCGCGTCTGGTGTGAAAGCAATTTAGCTGCGTTTGTGTGGCGTTCATATGCGACCTGGGTGCGTGCCCATGGCACTCCCGTGGCGCTGTAGGAGACCTCACTGAGCTGCTACAACGATCCTACGGAGTTCAAATCAGAACGCAGAGCCACGGCGTTTGTTTTGTGCATGCACACAACAAACGCCGTGGCTCAGCGTTCTAGGAGACCCCACGGCGTTTAGTGGAGATGCCACAGAGATGCCGCTGTGCTCTAGGTGCTCCCACTGTGCTCACCTCGGTGTTCTACAGTTTTTGTGAACGCCGCACGAACTCCATGAGAATACAACTCTGGTGTGACAGGGGTATAACCTGGTGGCTTTTGTACATTCCCCACATACAGATGAGAGCTGACCAACTATACACCAGCTGTTTCTGTTTCCCTGGATGCTCAAGTTCTATATTCTCACGGCTCAAAAATAATTTATATGCCATGTTTTTGCATGCATGATCCTCCATTCTACTGAATTTTATTTTGGCCTTTGTTTTTTCAGAGCACATTCAGTAGCTAATTTTATCAACCGTACACAGGTGAACATGTGCAGTAAGTCTCACTGTGTTTGTTTTTTCCTTCATGTCTGTAAAGGAGGCCCCTTGCAACCCCTCTTCCTCTACTGCTGTCTACACCTCATCCTCCTCTCCTGCCTCTCCTCCCCTCTTGCTGAAACAGCGCTCAAAATCCATCCGGCGCTCGGGAGAGTGCCTTGCCAGCCCGTGCATTCGGCGGCAGCTGAAGTGGCAATCGAAACAGTAATCACCGCAGCGGGGGATCCACTTAAAGCGAATATGGCTGCCCCCACAGACCCAGACCTCCCCTGAGCTCGCCTCTGAGCCAGAGAGAGGGCAGCTCGACCAGCAGAGTCAATCTCATTTTGGGGGGGGCAGCACCGGTACGATTTTTGGCGCACCGGCCTCGGCAGTCTCACCAGGAGGTCTGATGTGCCAATCAGCGCTTATCTCCGTGGCTGTGAAGACGATTATTACTCCAATCTGTGCGATATGATCCTCCCCCAGCCACCCAGGCATGCGAAATGCATGAAAGGCCACGAGCGCTCATTAAGAGCTTAATTTCTGCAACCCGGCAGGTTCAAACGCGGAGAGAGGGGGGAAATTCGGGGCGCGTTAAAACGGACTCCGCTGGTTTCGCCTTTGGCGGCCTGCCTGAGGACATGGTTTCGCGATCAAAGTGCACGCATGTCTGCGCACTGGAGCGCAAGAGCGACTCTTCAGTTCTTTCCTCAAATAGAAACATGCAGACGAAACGGAGACAATAGCCCGGATCAGTTATTCTGGTCTATCCTTGCCTTTGGCTGCGCGGAGGCAGAAGGGCAGATGGAGGATATTACACACTTGGAAAACTGACCCTGACTCCTAATTAATCAGCGGCACAAAAGTACTCACGACCTCTCTGTCTGGGTGCCTTCCTATCAACAAAATCCTAACCAGAGGCTGTTGGAGTGAAATGTTTGGGGCAACGTTAACAGAATCGTTAACAGAGTGTAAACCGTACAATGTCTCTTCATGTTATCTGAATGCAAACCCTCTCGCTCCTGTTACAACAAGTTCCCGATACGGCCCTTTAATTTAAAAAGTATTATAATTATCATCATTGTGTATGATTTTTCAGGTGGCACGGTGGTGCAGTGGGTAGCGCTGTTCCCTCACTGAGAGAGGATCCTGAGGCCTTTCTGTGCGGAGTTCTCCCTGTGTTTCTGAGGGTTTCCTCCGGTACTCCAGTTTCCTTCCACTGTCCAAATACGTCAGGTTAATGGGAGACTGTAAATTGCCTGTAGGCATGAGTGTGTGAGTGAATAGTGAGTGATCCCAGTCAGTGACGGATTGGCGAGCTGTTCAGGGTGAGCTCCTGCCTCTCCTCCATTGCATGCTGGGATTGACTCTAGCCCAGGAATTAGCCATTTAGATAATAGACGGGATTATTACTATTAATCTTGCTAGTACTATTACTATTACTATTACTTTTGCAACTACTGTCATCCAATATCATTTTTAGGCAAAACATATCATGCCCAATAACTGGGTGTAATAAAAAAAGTTTTTTAAAGGTTGGTGTAGCTGATATTCACTATGAGTCCCAGCCTCTCATACAGCATTGCTAAAGAGCCGTGGGGATTCAGACTGTGGTGTTCGAGCCTTTATAGTGCACTGGCTGTTTGAAGTGCATCTTCATGTGTCCCAGCTCGCATCATTTTCCCAAGATTCTCTCCCACCCACTGCAAATGAATCAGCTGATTGATTCATTTCAGTTAAAATAGATGGGGTTAATAAACAGAAATCCAAAATAGCTTATTTCTTCCAGTGACGTCCTCTGTATCTCAGCACCATCCAATTTAAGTGTCACCACAACCGGTCATGTCACTCCATTCCCTGTGCATGTAATCTTACCCACTTCTGATGCCGATTTCCAGTGGTGTTGGACTCACAGTGTACCAGAGTCTCCCACCGGAAAAAGCCAAATAAACTCATTAAATCAATAATCAATAAGGGAATTCAGGATTCCTGCTGTGACACCAGTCCTACATTTACCCATCAATTCTTCATACCGATTCTTTCTCACTACACTGTTATAAAGTGACTAAATTTAACAGTTAAATTAACATATTGTCTCCTTGTTATTTTAACTGTAAGTAGAGTCCTGCGCGCATTTAACTGTGGTTTACAGTTAACATACACAGGACCTCAGTTATAAACTGATTGAAAAAGTACACTTGAAATAACTGGCAAAAGAGGTGCCAGTTAAAATAACTGCCAAAAAAGGTGCCAGTTTATGACAGTGTAGGGTTGCGAACGGCAGCTTATCCCTGCTGACTGTGGGCAAAGGCAGGAACACACCTGGACAGCTCACCAATCCATTGCGGGGCACACACACCATTCACTCACACACTCATATCTATGGGTAATTTAGAGTCCAATCAGCCTGATATGTGTATCTTTGGACTGCAGGAGGACACTGGAATATTCAGAGAAAACCTACGCGAACACAGGGAAAACATGCAAACTCCACAAGAGAAGTCCCAGGCCGGATTCGAGCCCACATCCTTCTTGCTGTGCAGCAGCAGTGTTACCAAGCTCTAAATCTAAACACAAATACATGATACGATTACTATAGTGTGACAGCATTTGATTGTGACTAGCGTTTTCATTGTTAATGCCTGGAAACAGCCAGCCACTCGCCAGCATACATTAAGAGACCAACAGGAACTAAGCTACATTTCTGTCACCTGTCTGACTGCAATGCTTGTGAACGTGCACTGTTGTAATGTATTCTCAAAATGGCACCACTTTGCTTCAAAGCGGGAAGACCCAACAAAGTCTCTTTGCACCTAAGTCCTCCTCCTCATCTTCCCCAGTCATGATGGAGGAGCGTTAAGACTACAAATAACATGGCTTGCGAAAAACGATCAGTGTGTAGTTGTCAGAGAACACCAAGAGCGAAGTGCTGAAATGTGCAATCTGATCTTCTCAGTCACTCACAGGAACCTTTTATGTGGCAGATCATTAGTGTTGGATCTTGCATGTTTTATAACCAAGAACCACAAACATCATGAGACCACAATATCAAAACAGCAGAATGGAGCTTGCAGGGTTGGACTGGAAGACTGTGGATTTGTTCTCACAAATGTTCACAAGCAGAGACTATTGAATGGAATGTGTTTGGAAGAGGGTAGAAGGATGTGAAAATAGAGAACTAGCGCTGAGCATTTATTGTGTGTTACCTGCTACCTTTCTTCAAAGGTGGGCGAGCAAAACTACCACCATGGCCCGAGATATGGAAGTTTGCCCCTGCTACTGCTCCTCAAATTAACATTTAAGATACCCTAATATAATATTTAAAGCGCTGCGGCAGCTCGACGTGAGCCGATTTACGTCTGATAACTCCTTTCCTTACAGAGCTGCAGTGATTAATTAGTTTCTCAGCTAGTTTTGTTTTATCAATTTAAAGCTTTGAAGGAACAAAGACACCTGCATCAATCATAATTATTTTACTGATGCTAAAATTAGCGGCGGGCACTGGGCAAACGCTACCACTGCCGTCAAGAGTGGGAACGCTGTCTCCTTCAAGCAGAGATAGGAAAATCGATAAATATCACTCTCGCTGATTGTACTTAATTAGAAACGTAAAGGTAGCAGGGGGAAAGCTATTTGGAGTTGGGATGGCGAGGCTGACAGAGCCAATTACGGCGTTGTATGATTGCAATAGAAAAACAGATTAAATTAAAGGGGGTGGGGGGTGGAGGGGGGGGAGCGTTAGCATTGCTGAGCCTGTAATGAGCTCCACTGGTGTCGGCCTCCGATTTGAAGGTTATTAACGACAGTTTGGGAGCCGCTGGAAAGAACTCAATTATGCTGAGGCACGTTCTCTTCGCCCGGGCATGCAGAGTGGATGTAGAAGTGACGTTAAAAAAAGAATAAACAAACAAGGGAGGGGAAAAAAAGAATCAGCAGACTTTATTTGGGCTCAGTCCCAGTGTTTCCATTTGCCAGCGGAAGTACGTTGTACATTTTGTAGTGAGCTTTTTGTTTTCACAATCTTGTGGTCAGTGGTCTTCATTACTATCAATTTCCTGATTGTTACATTAGCATTACAATGTACAGAGAAGACAATTCTGGTTGTATTTACAGTGTATACAGCAGATATGATCTCACACCTTGAAGCATGGATGAAAAGGGCTAACCTTCCCTTCCCTCTCTTTTTGGTCTTGAGGGATACACTTTGACGGCGAATAATGTAACATCTGCTGTATGTGAATGCAGAACATTTTTCACATTGTTGCTGCCACATTGAGACAGAGTTATAACTCTGACCGAGCACTCCGGCAGTACAGTTGTGTAAACATTTTTCGTTTCATGGGCAGCTCTTGTTAGGCTGTCTTCCCACATCTTTGATAAGCAGCAATTTTTGTTTGCAGCTTTGCCAAAAAGCGTCTGCTACATGAATACAATTCAGAGATGCTTTGAGCAGCCGTTTTCATTTTTCTATGCCTTGTATTATTGAGTCCAGGAGGGGCTTCTTGCACTATGGTGAGTAGGGCATGCATTGGGAACGCAGTTGGAAATAAATAATTGAGTCCTGGTATCTCATATATCCACCCCAGTCCTCACTCTGAATTTGTCAGGGGTGCGTTTCCCGAAATCACAGATGCTAACTTACATAGTTGGACTCACTGACTGTGAATGGAGGAACTAGGTAAGTTGCTAACTTAGTTAGCAACTATGCAGTTGGGAAACGCACCCCAGAATAGGAACAGTCTTTATTTTCCTCATCTATATACACAGCTGTATTCCACAGTGATTGCACTGTGACAGCTCCATATTCAGTTCCACTGTCAGGTGGTACCACCCACAGATTAGGGCGGAGCCATGTTTCCTTGCCCAGTGGCTCCGCCCCCTCAGACATCTGCAGGCTTCTGCTGCAGCTGCAGCCTCCTGTTTTTTTTTTTTTTTTTTCTGGCCCCTCGAGCGCCCTGTTGTGTGGCTCCATTGATTGTTTTTGGAAAGCTGCACTGTGCTGGGCAGCTGTGCCCCAGGTTTATGTGGTTCACTTGTATAAATTCAGTGCTGCGCCATAAATGTTTTATAGCGTCATTAGTTACATACAGGGTAGGTTTCACTCACTGACAACTTATGGGCCTGAAGACACTTAAAATACAGCCGCAGTGCGGTCATAGAACAGCCCTTATACCAAACAGCCACTCCAAGTTTACAGAGTAAAACACATTTTTTACGAGGAATCTCTATTGCAGTCCTCTTAAATTGGAGTGTCCCGCCCAAGTCATAATCTCGTTGCCAACCTTAAAAGCAAACTGGGTGGAAAAATATGAGAAGTATGCAAGAGCATGTAGTTCCACGGACAGAGAGGACAATGGAAGGAAATTGGGTAAGAATCTGGTTTAACCCCTTTGCACAGAATACTCATAATGACTATTTTTTCCTGCTATGCATGAGTCTATTTAGGCTTTATAACTCAGTATTTGTGTCACAGAGACTGTGGAAAATTATTCCAGCAAAGCAAGACGTGAAAATTCAATTACAGAACTAAGAATTAAATTTCGGAATTTACGGACGCCGGCATCTCTATCCGCACAAAGAATCAGAGGGATTGGTTGCATTTTGGGGTCACTGAATCAGTAGCTATGGCATCACAGTAAGGGTAAAGGGGGCAATAGTGGACCCAAGGGGGAACTCAAAGTTACCCAAAAGGGTAACGCACTAAAGAGGGAAAAGGGCAACAACACCAAATAATAAAGAAGTTTAGAGATAGCCCCTGAAACCAATCTTTAGAGGTAGTTTTTGAAAACTGAGAACTAAAACACTATTGCCGAGTGGCAGACTAGAAAAAACCCGCTGGTACATGAATGAAGCCTCCTGAAGAAAATGGCCCTCCCAGCCGTGTGGGCAGAGAAGGAAAACTAAAGACTCCTTGCTATTGCGAGATTTGACAGTAACATGACCTTCAGAGAATGCTGCCATACTGACCGTCAGTGACACAGACAACTCACCTGCCAGCAATATTTAATCGGAGGTCAAATGTACTAGAGGAGAGTCATATGAAGAGGCCTATGGAAAAACTTGACCATATACAGGGCATCTGATTGGGTGCCTTGGTGTGGATCTGCATAATGTTCTAACAGCAGCATCTTTCCACTTAAAACTGAAAAAAAAAATCGCCCAATATTGGCAATAAAGCACCCAAATTTATTACCTAAATTTGAGCATTAGAATATTTCTTAATCTTGCCAGTATTTCTTGCAGTACGGAGCCCGGGAAGTGCAATGACACGAAAAAAATATAAGACGTGGCCACGAGATATAAGTCGTTCCTTTCGATTTAATTATCTCGTTCCCACAACTTAGTTATTTCGTGGCCACAAAAATACAAGTCGTTCCTATTAACTTAGTTATTTCGGGTGGCCCACGAAATACAAGTCGTTCCCACAATTTAGTTAACTTCGTGGCCACGACATATAACTCGTTCCCTCAATTTCGTTAATTTAAATTGAGGAACGACTTGTATTTCGTGGCCATGCTAAAGCTAAATCGGGGAATGACTTGTAACTAAATAACCACGAAATAGCTAAATTGTGGGAACGACTTATGCGTCGTGGGCCACAAAATAGCTACTTTGTGGGAACGACTTGTATTTTGTGGCCATTTAAATGACAAAGTTGTGGGGAACGAGATAATTAAATCGAGGGAACGACTTATATCTCGTGGCCACGTCTTATATTTTTTTCGTGTCATTGCACTTCCCGGGCTCCGTATTGCAGCGAATGATGTTCATGCAAATTTTGGCAGGATACGACTTCTGTGATGCACTTTAGTCTATTCTGAACGGCAGCTTGTAGCACTAGCTAAGTTTATGTGAAGAATTAAAAAAAAAAAAAAAAATAAGGGTAGGTGAAAACATATACAGCTGGACCGTTAATATAATTGCAATCGCAACACTCATTTCATTTATCGCCTTAATGGTAATTCCTAGTATGTGTTAGCATTGAGCTCACTTCATCATTCAGCTACTCAGTGAGATACAGACATTTGCGTTTGTAGGGCTGGCTTGCTGTTGCAGTGCAGCAAACAACACATTTAAGCATTTTTCATCCCGTAATTGAATTAATAATGTCAATATTGAGAAATTCTTTCTCTTTCAAATGTAACATTACAATAAAGCCAATCGCTAACATTAACTGTGGAAATAGCCAACAGTGAGCTCTTTAGTGCTCCTAAAACCATGCCCATATATCAGTTAGTAACCCACAGTGCACACATATAAGTCCAAAAAAGTTTCATGTCAAAGAATATTCATGATGAATACAGACCTATGGGCCATCAGAATTAGGTTTATGCCTGTTCTGAAACAGCTCATCAGCCCTAAATGCTTTGTGTAGAACTAGTATCCTTCAAGTAACATTAGCCAAGTGTTTTTTGAGTGTAAGAATAAATCCAACTACAGTGTTGCAGTGATCAGAAGGTTCTATTTACAAAACAAAAATGTGTCCTGGGTGGGTAGCTAAACGGTTGTTTTTTTCTCATTTCAAACCATGCGAGTTAGTTGATAACATAATTACATACACAACCTGGCCAAAAAAGCCACCGTTTGGATTTGAATAATTAAATATTTAAAAGCTTAAGAGCAAATAATTATTACAGTGACAACGCGATTTTACTGCCGTTCTCTATCGTCTTCTTGAATCAAAACTGGATCAAAGTTTTCTCTCTCACAAATGACAGCCACTATGGTGGCAGTGGTAATTAGTGATGTCACGTGAAATTAATTAATTCAAGAGCCCTAATGCTTACCGCTCAGAGAAGAAAACTAAAATGATAAACCATTCACGCAGAGAGGATCAATGCGGTACCTCTGCGGATTCACAAACCCCTACACACCCATAGCAAGAAATGGTTCACAGATCTCTCCACCTCTAGCAAAGTGGCAGTGTGTCAGCACTGAACTCTGGGAACCAGGTGCTGGATAAAGCCTTCTCACACATGATCTTCATCAAAATTGCACTCCCACACCTGCTCCTCCTCAGAGATAATTAACCTGGAGAACCCAGTAAGTGGCAATAGGTTGAGCCAGTGCTCCTTACCATTGCTACGTTCACATTACTATGCTGAAGTGACTCAAATCAGATTTTTTTTGCCAAAATGCGACAGGGACCTGGTCCCGTATTCACAAAGCATCTTATCTTACCACTAGGAGTACTCCTAAGCCGCGCTAAAACGTTTTATGTAGGAGTAAAATCTTAAAAGTTATTCACAAAGCCGCTGAGAGCAACCTTTAGTTAAGAAAACTGGTAACTCCTAGACTAGGAGTAGCTCTGAGATAGGTGGGAGTAAATCACTGTTGCTAGGGATGACGTCAATTCTCATGCACGAGTCTTGGGACAATGAGCACGATGATTGGTTGTTTGGTGACAGGGCGGCCCATTGAAAAAAATATCACACATACAACCCATGGAGGAAAACATGAGGAAACAGTCCAAGCGGCTGGTTTGTCCCATAGAGATATATAATAGAACCAGAGAGAACGAGGAAGTACCTTTGCTTCAGCCAGTTAGCATGTTAGCTTCCTGCTTCCACGTTTCCCAAGGATGCAATTTTGTGGCCAAACGCCTTGAGAGCTCCATAGACACCAATTGAAAAGTGATTTTTTTTTTTTCTTGCCAAATAAAGCGAAAACAAAAGAAAATGTATTCGGTAATCCTTCATTATTTTGCTCTTTATCTGACGCAACTGTTCAATATTTTTAAGAGGGCCTGTAAAATAAGAACTGATACTTGAAGCTTGATGACAGCTCGTGCACGAGTTTGGTGTCGGCAGGCATGAGCAGCAGCACCTCGGGCATCAGTGTTGCAAAACTATTTCGCTTTATTTCAGGAAAGAGACAAATTACACTCACTGCTGGGATAAAAGCTATCGTATTTTGGCCTGTATGTTATTACATTAGGCTATATATGGGAAAATAAATATAAATGTATGAATGAATAAGTTGATTGTATCATGCTATCTAAAAAGGCAAGCAAAGTGACTGATTTTTTTCAACGAGTGAAGACATTCATTATTAGCAGACCTCTACGTGGAGGTAAAACAAAGTCAATTTAAATGCTGAACAGCCGTGTGT
The DNA here is from genome assembly GCA_029692085.1 of Gymnothorax javanicus. Classification (NCBI taxonomy): domain Eukaryota; kingdom Metazoa; phylum Chordata; class Actinopteri; order Anguilliformes; family Muraenidae; genus Gymnothorax; species Gymnothorax javanicus. The sequence continues at coordinate 13,207,571 of CM056202.1, read as the reverse complement.
CCTGCAGGTTATAGATAGACGTAGCCCTGCATCAATTATCTCTCCGCAAGACTGCTGTTGAGTCGAGGATTAGAGTTGTACTTTTTGTCCTACTTGATTAAAATGCCTTCTTGCTCCGCGTTAAACGAAAAGAATGAAAAGTGCGTGCGCGTTCCGGATTAACAGCGTTGCTCGTCATTTCCCCTCGAAAACATTCGCCAATCCGCACAGACGACACACTTTCTTGGCCATTTGTGCTGTGTAATCAGATTGGCAATACTATGAAATGGTGCCGGAAATAAGCACCCACGGAACGCCATTTTTATAGATGGCATCGGTCAATTCCGCACTTCCTGGGCTGAAGTAGCTAGCCAAGCATCTCCAATTGAAAGCAATAGGGGTGGTACTTCCTCGCTCTCTCCAGTTCTATTATATTACCTCCATGATTTGTCCCATAAAATAATAACATGTTGAGCGCTCCTGAAAATGTACTATGCACAGTCCCCATATATCACGCTCTAGGCAAATAAACATACATAGGAAAGAGATAGTTGTAAAAATGCCAATAGTATAAAACGAGGCAATTATAGAATGCGTCATTTGCCCCAATAATTAGCAACTTATTACCCAATGAGAATATGTTGCGATCATTTAAATGTCAGGCTGTTCAAGTTTGTTTGCCTAAAACTGTCATGGATGAAAGTTCAAAAAGGATGCGAAAGCCCAACTGGAGCCACGACCAGTTACTGCTGCTGGCCTAGTTGGTGCTGGAAGTGAAAGCATTGGCTCGGGGGTGAACAGCAAATCCAAGTAAGATGCGTGGGATAATATCAGCCTACTCCTGTTTAAGGATTCGAAATCCACCGTTCCGTAATCAAGACATTTTTTGTGGTCTTGAATGCCAAGAGTGAATTGATCGCATGATAAGGACAATGGACTTCACCCTATTCAATAAACTGCAACTGGAGGACAAACTTTGTGATGTAACCATTGTAGTCGACCAGTTCGAGTTCAAAGCCCACCGAGTTATCCTGGCCTGGAGAAGCCCTTTCTTCTGGTGAGTGTTAGAGCTAGGTTAGGGGTCCAAAAGGATGTTACTGTGTGGTAAATAAGCTTTAAGGAAACAAAATTTTTTTTTTTCTATTTCGCTCTCTCTCAGGAGAGATAATATAACATTAGGAGTCCTGCATTATTGATCATCACAGAAATAAAGCCCCAAACAATAAGCCTGTAAATCAAGCAAAATGCGCAGACAGTAATGCCGCATTTTCTGTGAGACATCTTGGATTCTCTTGGCGTCGAATTCTGATTCGGCTGTGTTAATTACACTCTAAGCACAGTGGTCAAACAACCCATTGTGGTTCATGCACATGATCTTTGTAGTCTATTTACGTTTTACTGCCAATATGCCTTGGAAAATAAATGCTACTGCCCGAATGAGTCCTGACATTTGTACTACAAACAAATAAATTACTGAACTAAGTAAAGCACATGCTGTATATACTCATTTATGCAAAATTCTGTCAAAATTGCATTTCTCGCCCATAATTTGTGTAGCTCCTGAAAAGACCGAGTTGTTTATATATTTTGCTGGCGTGATTGACTGTGTTTTAACACAGTGTATCTTGACTCCACTGTGCTCCCTGTTCAGCTCGCTGCTCAGCGGGACAGATGAGCGGAGGCATGAATTCTCTGGGTTGTCGCCGGACACCATGAGGCTGGTGATCGAGTACATTTACAAATGCCCAGTGCTAATCACAGAGAGCAATGTGGCGGACCTCCTGACAGCAGCAGCCATGTTTGACATTGCGGGCCTCATTCAAGCTGTGAGTTCCTGCAGGCCCAGCTGTCCCCTACAAACTGAGTAGGCATCTGGAGACTCGCTGGCCAACAGTCCTGCTCCGACCTGCAGAACCACTCAAACCGCTACATCCTGGGCCACTATACGGAGGTCGCGGAAGCTTCCGGAGAGTTCTTGGAACTCTCACACGCGGAGCTCCTCAGCATCATTGCTGCAGATCATCTCAATGTCAGACGGGAGGAAGTGGTTTTTGAGTCTATCATGCGCTGGATTGGACACAGGCCCGGTGAAAGAGAGCAGTACCTCTCCCTCCTGCTTACAAAGGTAACTGAAATACATTCAGCCAGTCTATCCTTCATTGCCTGCAAACTTTGATTATCTATTCAAGGCTAGTGCAGTCCTGTACATTCTAAAATGTAATAAGTTGACTTTACTTAAAAAAAAAAAAGCAAACTCATTGCCTTACACTGTAAAATTTAAAAGTTGACTTTACTTTAAAAAAAGTGCAAATTTATTGCCTTAAAAAAAAGTAATTTATTTTGACTTAGATAAATTAGATTTACATATCTTAAGATTAACTTAACTAAGTCAACATAAATCACTTTTTTTAAGGCAACAAGTTTGCATATTTTTTAAGGCAACTGATTACATTTGACAGTGTGAAAAAGTAATTTATGTTGACTTAGATAAGTTAATCTTAAGATAAGGAAATCTAATTTATCTAAGTCAACATAAATTACTTTTTTTTAAAGGCAACAAGTTTGCATTTTTTTAAGTAAAGTCAACTTTTAAATTTTATAGTGTATTTGAGCATGCTAGTAAAAAAAATAAAAATTCAAAAATTCTCACGTAATGTTAGGCTGGTGCATGTAGACTTAAATAGGGGAGTTTTTGAAACATTGAAATGGAATTCATTTTCATAAAACTCATAAAATCCTCAAATGAAATACAAAAGATAGATATTTTTAATCCAAGTATTGAATTTATTATTGTATTCATATTGTAGTTTGATTTTAACAAAAAAACATGCCTCAGAGTTGAAGGTGAATGGTTTATTTGAATTAATTAAAACAGTATTTGATTAAATACAATTAATATGTACAGTACTTTTCGCCGAAGGACCATCACAAAGACACTACACTAATTGACAAAACAGGCCTGTGCCCTTGCCTAAATCCTTAGCAGAGCCAGAAAACTCTCAGACAGCGGCGAGAAGAATAGATAGAACAAACTGTAATACAGAAGGTTACAGTGAATGCTAGAGGAGTCAGATAGAACAAACTGTAATACAGAAGGTTACAGTGAATGCTAGAGGAGTCAGATAGAACAAACTGTAGTACAGTAGGTTACAGTGAATGCTAGAGGAGTCAGATAGAACAAACTGTAGTACAGTAGGTTACAGTGAATGCTAGAGGAGTCAGATAGAACAAATTGTAGTACAGTTGAATGTTACAGTGAATGCTAGAGGAGTCAGATAGAACAAACTGTAGTACAGTAGGTTACAGTGAATGCTAGAGGAGTCAGATAGAACAAACTGTAGTACAGTAGGTTACAGTGAATGCTAGAGGAGTCAGATAGAACAAACTGTAGTACAGTAGGTTACAGTGAATGCTAGAGGAGTCAGATAGAACAAACTGTAGTACAGTAGGTTACAGTGAATGCTAGAGGAGTCAGATAGAACAAACTGTAGTACAGTAGGTTACAGAATAGGTCAGATAGAACAAACTGTAGTACAGTCGGACAGTGAGATGCTGAGTCAGATAGAACAAACTAGATGGAGTCAGATAGAACAAACTGTACTACAGTAGGGTACAGTGAATGCTAGAGGAGTCAGATAGAACAAACTGTAATACAGTAGGTTACAGTGAATGCTAGAGGAGTCAGATAGAACAAACTGTAGTACAGACGGTTACAGTGAATGCTAGAGGAGTCAGATAGAACAAACTGTAGTACAGTAGGTTACAGTGAATGCTAGAGGAGAACAAACTGTAGTACAGGTTACAGTGAATGATAGAACAAATGCTGTCAGATAGAACAAACTGTAATACAGTAGGTTACAGTGAATGCTAGAGGAGTCAGATAGAACAAACTGTACAGTAGGTTACAGTGAATAGGTCAGATAGAACAAAGTGAATGCTAGAGGAGTCAGATAGAACAAACTACAGTAGGTTACAGTGAATGCAGTCAGAGGTTACAGTAGGTTACAATGAATGCTAGAGGAGTCAGATAGAACAAACTGTAGTACAGTTAGGGTGAGTGAATGCTAGAGGAGTCAGATAGAACAAACTGTAGTACAGTAGGTTACAGTGAATGCTAGAGGAGTCAGATAGAACAAACTGTAGTACAGTAGGTTACAGTGAATGCTAGAGGAGTCAGATAGAACAAACTGTAGTACAGTAGGTTACAGTGAATGCCAGAGATAGAACAAAGTCAGATAGTGAATGCTAGAGGAGGGAACAAACTGTTGTAGGTTGGACTGGAACAAACTGTAGTACAGTAGGTTGGACTGGATGAGATGTCAGGTGGAATAAACTGTAGTACAGTAGGTTAAGATGCTGGGGATAGAACAAACTGGAGGTTACAGTGAATAGAGGAGTCGGTAGGAGCCTCGAGATGAGACAGACAGACAGATAGGGCTTGAATGCTGAAGGTCAGATAGAACAAACTGCATCAGTAGGTTACAGTGAATGCCCAGATAGGTTCCTGTTTGAATGCTAGATGAAATAGAACAAACTGAAAGGAAGAAAACACAGGAACAAACTGGAAAGTGAATGCACTGCACAGGACAGTGAACAGTCAGATAGAACAAACTGTAAAGTAGGTTAGTGAACTAGAGGAGGAACAAACTATTAGGTTAGGAATATTGAACAAACTGTAGTACAGTAGGTTACAGTGAATGCTAGAGCAGATAGAACAAACTGAGGTTACAGTGGCTTTAGAACAAACTGTAGTACAGTAGGTTACAGTGGCTCAGATAGAACAAACTGTAGTACAGTAGGTTACAGTGAATGCTAAGATAGAACAAATTAATAGGTTCAGTGAATGCTAGAGGAGAGATGAACAAACCTAGTAGGTTAAATTCAGATAGAACAAACTACAGTAGGTTACAGTGAATGCTAAAATAGAACAAATGGGCATGAAATATCAGATAGAACAAACTGTAAAAATTGGGGTCAATTAAATGACAGGTATCTTTGCGGTCATAAGTTGGTGTGTTTTGCTTCCCCAGGTGCGTTTGGGCTTGGTGGCTCCTGTCTATATTCACAGAACCCTGCTGCGGAACAGGCTGGTGAGGCGGAACGCGTCGTTCGAACGCATCCACCAGGAGGCAGTGAGGGCATTGTGGGATGTCCGGATGAATCGCCGCGAGCTGAATGTCCGGGACTTCGACTTCCGGAACCCTCTGGCATGCCCCGGCTGCCTTACGCCCGTCCTGCTGGCCGCCGGGGCTGGAGCGGCAGCACAGTAGGCGCATCAATGCCATGGAGTCGCAGTGAATGCTAGAGGACGATGGCAGGGCGGACGGCTGGGTGAACGTGACGCTGGAGCAGAAGAGTCCCTGGCCCTACCACGGCACCGCCTACCTGAACGGCTTTGTCTACTGCGTGGGAGGGTACAACGGTGAGGAGTACCTCAGCACCGTGCAGAAATGAACGACCGCTCAACCTCTCCTGGCAGGAAGTAGGGCCCATGTACCACCGGCGGCTACGTGGGGTGTGGCCATGCTGGACGGCTGCATCTACGCGAATGGGCGGCCGGGACGACCCTCCTGCCTCAACTCGGCCGAGCGCTACCAGCCGGAGACCAACCAGTGGAGCCTGATCTCGAACATGCACCAGCGGAGAAGCGATGCAAGCGCCACGACGCTGCATGGCAGAGTGAGTGTGTGTGGGGGGGGGATGGGCAGGTCAGTTATGAAATTTATTTTAATAATCCCACTGGGAGAGTCACTGCGTGGTGGTCTGCAGGGCACTATTTTGTGAGAGTGGCACCTGGGAAAAGCAGTCGGCATTTTGGGATTAGCATTTTCTCACTTGATAATTCCAGACAATTTGACCCACAGACCTGGCGGTTCCGGCCGCCACAAACCTATGCTGTTGCAGACTATGCTTGCTGCAGACGCTAAGATATTGAAGTATTTTAAATACTTTTTAGTTACGATATTAGTTGCTAATTTCTGATGAACTGAATGAGGTGCTTATTGTACACAGAGGATCAATATTATTGGGACATCCCAATCTTATCCCATGTTAACGAACCATTTTAAAGCAGTGAAATTACTGACTGAGACTGCAAAATTGTGTTAAATAGAAAACCATTTTGAGAGAAACTCCACACATCTGGAGGCCTGCTGCTTGTGAAATTGAATGTTTGCTGGAAATTTGAAAAAAATCCCAGTTTGAGGCGCTTGTGTTTGTATCATAACCTAACCACCTGACTTAGCACATAGACCATAAACAGTGTAAATGATCTTACAAACACCACATATTACATTTATAACATTTTTCTTTCTATACACTCCCCATTCGTAGTGCGGTCATTCCACATCAAAACAGCCAATATTGAGGAGCCTTGTACATGACACCTCTCGGATTTTGCCTTTACCTTTGTCCAAAAACACTTTATGGTACCAAACAGAAGAATCCAAGGTGTTGTGTCAATAACTCCGATGGTTTTCGTGTGGCGCCCTCTTGAAATGTGGGTGCCACGCCCCTTTTTGACTTGGCTTGTGAATTTGCCATTTCGTTTTGTAGCATTTTAGAAGGACCAGAACTTCTCATGTAATGGAGATAGGAAGCTGACATTCGATGTGCTGGTGCATCAAACTTGGGATTCTTTTGGTTGTTGCCGTAAAGTATTTTTTTTTTTTTGGACAAAGTTTGGGCAAAATCTGAGAGGTGTTATGTACATGGGTGGCTGAGTTGACATGGAATGACCTGGTATTTCATTTCCTGCATTTGAAGGATATATTTTTGAACCGGAAAGTGCTTGTTAACATAGGACACGATAGAAGTGTCCCAAAGATATTGGACCCCTTGTCACATACAGCCATTGTTCATACAGCTGTAACACCCAAAACCGACAAAGATGTCTGCGCTGTGGCAGAATGCCAGTCAACAACCCTTGTGAAAAAGAACTACAGGGTTACTAAAGTATGCCATAAGAATTGTGTAATGTTCTACAGTGTGGTTATAGTGTTCTAGGTTTCATCAGCTATGGTATTACCATCGATTTTTTTTTCTATTGCATTATTTTATTAGCTATGGTAGCCCCACAACCATACAATTACTACAGTAAAACAGATCACTTTTGGTGGTAATTTTTTTAATGGTATTCCTATAGCAGGTTTTTTGTAAGGGAAGTAGCCAGATTAACGCCTGATTAATTAGCCAGTGCTGGCAATGCGCTAATGAACCATTTGAAATGGTCTTATTCAAACAGGTGTACATCTGTGGAGGCTACAATGGACATGATTTTCTTTCCACTGCGGAGTTCTACAGCCCTGAGACCAACCAGTGGACGGAAGTTACCCCCATGAGTAGCCCGCGCAGTGGACTGGGCGTCATTGCCTATCGGGGAGAGGTTTATGTGGTGAGCTCGCATACCTCATAACCAAGCACATCCGAGACCTAAGCCCTGACCACAGTGCGGCAGCTTCATGTGCCAATCAGGACTGCTCCCGTATTAATACAAATTTTTTAAATGAAGGCACAAGTAACATATTTTAGTTATAGAGGTGCATGGATTTGTTTCAGGCTCCACACGTCACACACCAGCATTCACAACACTGGGAAATGGGGAATACAACACAAGACTGCTGGAAGTGGGGAGGAACCAATTAAGTAGACACATGGATTGTGGCTGACAATAAGAGCAGAGGGTAATTCTGTCTGTTGTGATGTATGTCAGTAGTTCTCAAACTCGGTCTTGGGGACCACTGTGTATGCAGGTTTCATTCCAACCAGACATGCAACCCTAGAATTTTAATGAGTTAATTGTTCTTCATTACTCTTTTGAAACAATATTTTTAAAAAAATAGCTAAGCAAAAAAAAAAAAAAAAAAAGCAAAAAATTAAAGTTTCATACTCGCATTATGCTATATGAGGAACAGCAGAATAATAAGAGAGAAATGTAAACAGTTGTACCATTAGGGTAAGTGTACCCATTAAGCTCAGGCACTATTTAAGCCCACTTGCAACTTTGGCTTCAAATGAAAAAAAAAGAGGGTCTTCCCTTGAGTTACTCATGATTTCATCCAATCCAACAATTTCTTACTAACATGTCAGTTTTTATTGAACATAAATCATCAATTTGTCATTGTTGAGTTAAGCCCACCCATATCCAGGCAGTCTAAAGAAGACTCACATTAAGCCGCCTCAAAACTTTGGTGTTTCGGGATCCCTCCAAAAAAATCATCTCTCAGCTATTTTCAGCCAGTAACTTGCCAAGTACATCCATATTATGTAAATTGAGGGATTAATGATTTAATTTTTATGTATCATGAAGTTGCTTTTAGTTAATTTGCACCATTTTGTTTAATCTGGAAAGATGAGTTTTGCTCGTTGGCATAGGGAGCCAATCACAAGGTTAAATCAGTAGTCATGATATGTGTGATGCTGCAGGAACAACAGAAATGGCATGTGTATGAACTGGATATTTACTGAGGCATTTTACATAAATATATCAATAAAAATACAATAAATGGTTTGGGTGAGCTACATATTTTCAAAAAATGTGTTTTATTCAAGGTGGGCTTAAATGGTACAGTGAGCCAAAAAGCAGCTAGCGTGTGCTAACTTTGTATGAGAACACCTTCAATAATTCTGAAGATGTCATATCAGGAATAACTATGACACCAAGTTAAAAGCATTTTTAGACTCTAGACATAATAAAATACATATATTTTTATTTTGTTGTGAAAATATCATCTTCATTTCCTCAGTAATCACTGTAGAACCATTTAAGCCCAGTATGTTCCATTTAAGCCCACCTAATGCATTTCAATAGGAAATCACTGAAATTGGGAGATTTGGTACATTTTCTTCTGTAATCCAGTGACTTTGATGTTTTATGTCTCCCTGACATCATTAATTACACTACATAACATATCATTAATTAGACTAGACATACATTAACATTAGGTTTATTGATGGGATCTTAGTAATGCTGTCGATGAGGTTCGCTGTTGAATTCTGGGTGGTGTAGTTTCCGGTTGGAGTTTACAGAAGGAGTCTGAGTAATGTAGTTAGCTAGGTTAACAGATGGCTTCCTGATTTTGTAATCGTTTGGCTTTATTGATGGAAACTGCGTGATGTAGTTTGGTTTACTGGTGGGGTCTGGGTAATGTTGTTGGTTAGATGAATTGGTAGAGTTTGCATAATGTGGTTGGTTAGGTTCGTTGCAAGGGTCAGTGTAATCTAGTTTGTTGGGTCTGGGTAATGTAGTTGGTTCAGTATGAAGCCAAACAATAAATGCTTCAAATTATAAAATGTGTAAAATATGTTACTGAATTAATTGGTGTTCTTTCTACCTGAAAAATAATGATACTTTTTTATATTTTTGTCAATGAATTTGGTTGCTGGCTTATTTGAAACACACATGGGCTTAAATGGCACCGCGGTACCAATTAAGCCCATGCCAGACTTTTGACTTTATTCACAAAATTTCTTTAATTTATTCTGTAAAATATGAATAAGTGAATACATGTATTTTCAAATGAGAGATTAATCTTTCAATTCAACCAAGGATTATGGTTATAATTCATCTCATTGTCTATGAAAAATGCCTGAACTTAGATTTTGGTGGGCTTAATGGGTACACTTACCCTAATTTTCAAAACATGTGTAAGCTCTTGATTAGTTAAATTATTGATGCATGGTCACTAAATTGAACCATTTATTTGATGATGAGGAGCTAGAAGGCAAAGCAATTGACAGTGACTCGCGCCTGTTTTGTGTTTATATTGTAGGAAAATAATGTAAGAACTTTAGGTTTGCGTGCAGCAACCCAGAGGAGCTCAATAATTAACTTTTGTATGACTTGGATCAGTAAATATATTAGACCTTGTGCTACTACTGTTGCAGCATTATTAACACAATATGGTCAAGGGGCTTTCATTTCCCATGGCAGGCATTGCATTAACTCATAATGTGAAGTTTAAAGAAAAAAAAAAAAAAAAAAAAAATCCAACTAATTAAGACAAATCAACAGCTTAAACAGAATTTGTGGATTGCAATTGTGTTTGCAATGAAAACCAGCATACACAATGGTCCCAGAGTTTGAGAACCACTGATGTATGTGATGTAAGTTTGTGAAATGAGTAGGTGTACACGATTGGCCAATTGAGGATACATGACAGCTGAGGTCGACTTCCAGAATGTTTCCAGACTGAAAATGCGTGGAAAATTTAATGTGTGCCACTTATGAGGCACAGCAGAATGTCCTGAGGGGAAACAGACAGCTCAATGGGGTATTTCATTTACAGGAGAAAACATTGGACGCCTATATGGGACATCACTCCTAAAACAGAATCACACAAGTCAAGTATTCACTGACTGATTTATTCCCTGTCTGTATGGGTGTAACCTTCATGTTCTGAATGGTTCCAATGAACTCATTTTTGATTTCTAAACAAAAATCATGTAATTTTTTTTTGACCTGAAACTCCACGGCCCTTGGTTATTTTCAATGAAGAACAAGTTAAAGGACACATTTTTAATAAGTACACATTCTATAGGCCCCGGACGCATTTACTGTACATCCCTGACTGCAGGGCTGCCAACTCTCACGCATTCGCCGTGAGTCTCACGCCTCTTAGAGGCATTCACGTTCCCATGCCGCAGTCAGCAATTATTCAATTGACGCGTATTTAAGAGATTCTCACGCGGAATTGAGTCCTTGAGCATGGAAGTTAACCAGTTTCACGTGCATTACGGTGGATTTCACCACTAGAGACTAGAGACGTGGAAATCAATTATGACACTGGAATTCTCAGGTTGTCTTTACACAGGGGTTGGAAGCAGTGGAATTGCATAAAGACGTTTCAAATGGTCTTATTTTGTTTAAACAATTTAAACGGTCATGAAACACACACATTGCTTCCAACCCCTGAGTGAGGAAAAGCGCACAACGTTTGGAGGCACAATCGCTTCCACGTTACTCGTGGTGAAATCCACCGTAACGCAAGTGAAACTGAAACTTCCACTCACAAGGACTTTAATTACGCGTAAGAATCTTATTAATATTCGTTGGTTGAATAATTGCTGACTACGGTGAATACGCCTTCAAAATGCATGAAACTTACACCGTATGCGTGAGATTGCGTAGAAAGTTGGCAGCGCTGCTGACTGTTTGTTGCAAATCGGGTTACCCAATTCAAATGGCTAAAATTGTAAGTGAGGACAGGCAGGTTATGGTGTAAGTGAGGGCAGGCAGGTTATGGTGTAAGTGAGGACAGGCAGGTTATGGTGTAAGTGAGGACAGGCAGGTTATGGTGTAAGTGAGGGCAGGCAGGTTATGGTGTAAGTGAGGCAGGCAGGTTATGGTGTAAGTGAGGACAGGCAGGTTATGGTGTAAGTGAGGACAGGCAGGTTATGGTGTAAGTGAGGGACAGGCAGGTTATGGTGTAAGTGAGGACAGGCAGGTTATGGTGTAAGTGAGGACAGGCAGGTTATGGTGTAAGTGAGGGCAGGCAGGTTATGGTGTAAGTGAGGACAGGCAGGTTATGGTGTAAGTGAGGGCAGGCAGGTTATGGTGTAAGTGAGGGCAGGCAGGTTATGGTGTAAGTGAGGGCAGGCAGGTTATGGTGTAAGTGAGGACAGGCAGGTTATGGTGTAAGTGAGGGCAGGCAGGTTATGGTGTAAGTGAGGGCAGGCAGGTTATGGTGTAAGTGAGGGCAGGCAGGTTATGGTGTAAGTGAGGGCAGGCAGGTTATGGTGTAAGTGAGGGCAGGCAGGTTATGGTGTAAGTGAGGACAGGCAGGTTATGGTGTAAGTGAGGGCAGGCAGGTTATGGTGTAAGTGAGGACAGGCAGGTTATGGTGTAAGTGAGGACAGGCAGGTTATGGGTGTGAAGTGAGGGCAGGCAGGTTAGGCTGGTGTAAGTGAGGACAGGCAGGTTATGGTGTAAGTGAGGGCAGGCAGGTTATGGTGTAAGTGAGGGCAGGCAGGTTATGGTGTAAGTGAGGGCAGGCAGGTTATGGTGTAAGTGAGGGCAGGCAGGTTATGGTGTAAGTGAGGACAGGCAGGTTATGGTAAATTGGGACAAAAAAAAGAAAAAACAACAGTGCACGATACTGCAGTACGTTTCAGCAGAAAGTAAGAGGATGTACTTTTGCTTGACCTTTATCCCTGAACTACAGGTTGGAGGTTGTGACGGGGTGTCCCGGCTTAGGAGTGCAGAGGCCTACAACCCCGCACCGGCACCTGGCGTGCGCTGCCCCATATGACCATGGCACGCAGCAGCTTCGGCATCAAAGTGCTTGAGGAGCGGCTGTACGTAGTGGGCGGATTATTCCTTCATTCATCACTCCGTGTCACCACCTTGGCCAGCGCCGAATGCTACAACAGCGCTGAGAACAGGTGGAGGGCAGTGAGGTCCATGGGGGTGGACCGTGGTGGTCTGAGCTGCTGCGTGGTTTATGACTTGACAAATATCGCCCACTATGCTGTCCCTCGCAATGCCGATCCTTAATATTATAATAAATTGCATTGGAATTCAATGAAATTTTATAAATGTCACCGTTTCGGATCAATCCCTGAACAAATAAACGTTCTTGATTCACATCACGCGTGTAAGTAGCGTTGCTATGCTGGTATACCTGCAACCTGCCTTGTTTTTGCAATTACAGATATTATGTGTTTCCAGAATAACCTACGACTTGTCTTTTATAATTGTGGCGAACACACCAATACAGAAAATACAAAATAACACAAAGAATTTAAATCTAACTTTCAATAAAACATACCATTTCCTTCAATTGCATGGATCTCATCCAGGCGGACCAGCATAGACTAGTAGGGACCAGCACCAAACCAGCATGGACGAGGATGGAGATGATGCTGGTCTAAGCTGGTCCATGCTGGCAGATCAGCTCCAAAACCAGCATAAACCAGCACCGAATTGCATGGATTTCACGCGGGTCAATGCTGTTCCAGTCGGCAGGGCTCATAAAATGATTGTAACTTGTCAAGGGCTTGAAATGGAGGCAATCGCTTGAGTTTAGTGCGTTAGAGAATACACGCAGGGCATTGCTCTCCAGGGGTCGGGTTCTCTACCCTTGCTCCAATCCATCTACCCCAAACTTTTATTATGAAATTCTGTGAGCGCAAGTGTCTAGCGATGGTCTGCAGCTCGTAGCTCGCTTTTTGTATTTTATTTTTTTCAAATAAGCTTTTTTAAAGGTAAATCCAAATGTCGTAGTTATATGCGGGAAAACGACAAGCTTTACACCTTGCAAATTATTTTATATGACACTGTCGAACTTTAAATATTGAAAAACTGTCCCAGAAGTTGTAGCTATTATAGCCAGCTTCTCTGTACACTGGCTAACCAACCTCATTTTAAAATGCTTGAAGGGACTCAAACCAAAAATATTTGTTGCACGAATATTCGCTTCTTTGTGTTCATCAATGAATAGATAGAAACTTACTTATTTCTTCATTTATTAGACTACAATTTGGCACTTGCTCCCTTTTCACTTAAAAGCGCAAGGAATGTGTGCAACCAGAACGATGGAAACGCAGAGTGTCTTTCATCCGGAATCCAAGAGCAGCGGTTGGTACCTACCACTCGCCCTCTTATAATTATTATTGCTAACTTTGCCAGCTACATAAATAACGATAGTGAGCTCAAATTCGCTTGGTAGATTTTTAAATTATAAATAAATAAATGAATGAACGAATATATAGATCAAACATTTTGAGCTATTTTTTTCTTGAATGATGTCAAAACTGCTTCATTATAATTATATGGCAAACATGAATCGCAACTCGCCACAAAACGTTTGCTTGTTTTGGCTCATCACAGCGTTATAGCTGACAAGCTATCTGAAACTTATAAGCTATCTGATTTTAAAATTGGAATCTCGCGTCTCCTATGTACTTGATTGAATTCAGTCTCTTTGTGGGGGGACGGGTCATGCGAATACGGGTTATTATTTTTTATCTTCAGCAAGACCTGATCTTTGTAAATGTAGGAGTGAGAAATGCACTGTTACAAAAAATTACAACAGGTCAACTTATTTGAGTCAGAGGCACACTTCTTTAAAACTTAAAGTCCCTGTGAAATGTACTTTGTTTCTGTGGTCAATTATGATGGGTAGCTCTCACAGACAGCACATTACAGTCCCATGCAATATCTTGTTGCACTAAAACTCAAAGTTTACTGAGAAGCTAACATGGGGCTAATGCTAATTCTGGTGGAGTGGCAGAGATCTGAACCTTTGACTGGAGAAATAAAACACTGGATCACTACAGCCACTCAACCAGGCATGGATTTGTGAAAGCTTGGCTGAAGAAAACAATTGCTGGAAAAAGAAAATTAAATGCCAAGTGGCATTTACCAAAAGGCAAAATGGAGACACAACAAACTTTTTAAACTTTCATGAAACCCAACACTGCTCTTAACAAATGGAGGCACCATTGATCAGCTCTGGGAAACTGGTCGGGGCTGAGAGAAGGATACGTATAACCCGAGTCTTGAGAAACAACTGTTTCAGCCTGCAAGAGGCCCAAGACTGTAGCAAAAGTTCAACTTTCAGCAGGACAATGATCCAGAACATGCAGTTAAAGATATACTGCAGTAGTTTAAGACCAGGAACCTGGGCCTGCATTCACAAAGCATTTTAGGCCTAAAAGTAGCTCCTAAGTCTGGGAGAGCTTAAAAGTAGTCAAGAGGACTCCTAACTCACTAAAACCTATTCACAAAGAATCGGAAAATGGCTGCTACTGTTGAAAGACGGAATGACTTGGAAATTCTGAATGATGCACAGTTGTTGAAAAGATATCTGATCGACCGTGAAGGGATTTTATTTGTTGTTGACTTGGTGAGGGAGAGAATTACATCTCCAACCATGAGAAAGAACCCAATAAGCCCCGAAATAAAATGTTTGACAACAATTCGTGACTTGGCCACTGGAAAAATGCAACTTTGCAAAGCGGACAATTTAGGGATTTCACAATCATCTGTCAGTTGCTCAATTCATCGAACAATCAATGCACTCTGAGAACCCCATATCATCCGGCAGTTTATCCGGTTTCCAATGGATATTCGCCAACAACACAGAATCAAACTTCAATTCATGCACATCTCAGGTATGCCCGGTATCATCGGTGCTATTGACGGGACCCATATTCAAATTTATTTCTCCGACCCAAGATGAAGAGGTATTTGTAAAAGAAAAAAAGTTCACCCCATCAACATCCAGATAGTATTTGATGCCGAATACAATATTTTGGACATTGTTGCGAAATGGCCAGGATCCACGCACGACTCTTGCATTTTAATGGGAAGCAGAAGGACTAACTTTTGGTGTAGATGATTTATTAACTGAGAAGAGGGATATAGAAACCAAAGATGCGGCATTGGCAATAAGAGATCTTGTCATAATGAGAGACTTTATTAACCTTTTATGTACCATTTAGGAAGTTTTATTATGGGGTGTCGCCAATGCCTCTAACATGGAGGTCATTGGTCTTGTGGTTTTATTGCAGTTTTAATCTCTTATTTTAATCTTAGCACCATGTTATGTTAATCGGCTTCTTGTTTGTTCGCATTATTTTGTTATATTCACGGCACTTATGTACATTTTTAGGTACGAATAAAGAATATGTATATAAATTACAACCCAAACTTAGTAATGCCTTCCTGTTTGAACAATAGCCCGTTTATAGGCTGCAATCTCGGACCTCCCCTGCGATTGCAGCCGATACCCATACATAGGGTAACGCAGCATTGATCTGTCGGCTGATATTATCCCACGCATCTCTTGGATTTGCTGTTCACCCCCGAGCCAATGCTTTCGCTCCAGCACCAACTGGCCAGCAGCAGTAACTGGTCGTGGCTCCAGTTGGGCTTTCGCGATCCTTTTTGAACTTTCATCCATGACAGTTTAGGGCAAACAAACTTGAACGGCCTGATATTTAAATGATCGCAGTATATTCTCATTGGGTAATAAGTTGCTAATTATTGGGACAAGTGACGCGTTCTATTATTGACTCGTTTTATGCTATTGGTGTTTTTATAACTGATCTCTTTCCTATGTATATTTATTTGCCTAGAGCGTGATATGTGGGGACTGCGCATAGTGCTTTTTCAGGAGTGCTCAACATGTTATTATTTTATGGGACAAACCAGCCACTTGGACTATTTCCTCATTTTTTCCTCCATGGGTTGGATGCATAGACAGTGTATGTGGGATATTTTTTCAATGGGCCTCCCTGTCACCAAACAACCAATCACTGCGCTCATTGTCCCAAGACTTGTGCATGAGAAGTGATGTCATGCATAGCAACGGAGATTTACTCCCACCTATCTCAGAGCTACTCCTAGTCTAGGAGTTACCAGTTTTCTTGATTAAAAGTTGCTCTCAGCGACTTTGTGAATAACTTTTAAGATTTTACTCCTACATAAAATGCTTTAGCGCGACTTAGGAGTACTCCTAGCGGTAAGATAAGATGCTTTGTGAATTCAGGCCCTGAATTCTTAGAATGCCCATATCTTTTCAACAACTGCGCATCATTCAGAATTTCCAAGTCATTCCGTCTTTCAACAGCAGCAGCCATTTTCCGATTCTTTGTGAATAGGTTTTAGTGAGTTAGGAGTCCTCTTGACTACTTTTAAGCTCTCCCAGACTTAGGAGCTACTTTTAGGCCTAAAATGCATTGTGAATAACACTTAATAACAATAATTAAGAGTCCTAAATTTACGACTGACACGCCCAATTTTTTAGGAGTTTCTCCTAAATCCGGCAGTTAGGACCTACTTTTAGCGCTAAGATGCTTTGTGAATACAGGCCCTGATGTTTTCGGGGCTGTATGGACACAGAAATTTGATCTTATATTCAATCTGCAAATCTAAATTGAGCCACTTTCATCTGTGGTACTACATGGGATACAAATGTCATACATGGCCATGCGACATGAATGAGAACACTGAAATCAGCATCCAAGTGGCTTTTTGCCTGTACGCATGCAATGAGCGGTATTAGAGACCTATGAAGCTATCAATCTGGCTTTTTTCGCCTTCTCGACATTATCGCGTACAGCTGATAAACTGTTTGCCGACTTCCAGGGCACAATCTCATCCATACATTCGTTACAAGCACATCCATTTTCTCAGTTTGAATCACGTTTTAACACCGTAATTGCTCTCACAAATATGACATTTTTTGTTGCTGATGACGCAGATCACTTGTGTAAAAACACATCAATGTGCACATGCCTGCAGTTTTGAGGACACTTGCATTCACATTACAGATAGATACAGGTCACTTGTAATTATGATTGCGAACTGACAAGATTAGCAAAATTTGATCCGAGAAAAAGTTTGATTTGAAGAATGTGGCTTGTCATGTGAACGTAGGGAATGGCACTTCCAAAGCAGTCGACCTTTTGGAGGGGTTGCAAGAAAAGACACCTCATGAACAAGCAACAGGAGTTTGCCCAATTTTATTGACATTGAAGAGAGTTCTCTTTTCAGATGAGATCAAAGTTAAAATCGCAATCACAAGCACAACAAAATTCTCATAAATGTTTAGCTGTACTCGTGTGGGTGAGGACCCAGCTTCTATGACCAGCCTGCCAAACTACATAAATTGAATGAACTTAGTCATAATGAATAACACCGACCACATGACTTCACCAAATTATTAGCCAATCAACTGCATATCAGCCCTGAGATTGTACCTCCTTCTCATATTGGCCATTTGGTTTTACAATATTATACACAAAAAAATCCCAAAAATTTTTAGAATTATGTAGTCATGTTTCATAACTAAATAGATATAATATGCAAGGTATTGGGAAGACGTAAATCCATATGCCGGTTGCTTGTATTCACTAGGAAATACTGAGCATAGCATTTCACTTGAATATCCATGGCATGCCTTTAAATTAGCAAACAGAATAATTATTGACCATCCTAATTGGGTCTTTATGCCTATTAATGAACAATTCTGGGAAAGACATCATTTTTTAGCATAGCTCAAATGGGGTAATTCTCTCTCTGGTTTTTACCGTGTATTCTCTTTGTTATTTATTCTAAGTTGTACTGCACCATGGGCAGTTAATTGAGGGATACACATCAGGAAATATATGATGAGTAATTTGACCTGACGGTCTTATAATGAGTTTCTTCATATTGAATCGTTCTGAGTAGCCATGTGATAAGCTGCACTTGTTATAGTAATTGCCGCACAATATTCAAAGTTATCCATCACTAAAAACGAACTCTATAATTATCAACACGATTCACTAACTCTACATCAAAAATCTATTTAACACTCAAAATTTAAGCCTTCTATCTTCTCTGCAAAGCCCAGTTGAATATATTTCCTGGGTTCTCCTTTCTCTAGATCCATGTTTTTAATTTAAGGGCAAATGCAGTATTACCAGATATTTTTACTTGAAAATCCTTTGCGAGGAACACAGGAAGGAAAGCCAATATTAAACAATACCCAGCTTGCAAAGCAAAGTCTGATTTCGATCCACTGCATGGCTGAATGGCTGACAGTCTGGCAGTGCTCTCTCAGAGTGAATGAAGCATTGCAATCTCCTCTATTAAGGTCCTGCCTCAATTACATCGCTCTTCTTCGCGGCTTATTGTTTTTGGGTGAGAGCAAATCAGCCCTCGACCTTGCTAGCAGCCTGCCTAGAAGAGAAGAAAATGAACGGGATGAAAAGAAAAGAAACAAAAGGTGTAGTTTAGGAAAACCTCCATTATGTTTGCCGTGACCGTTTCGGTGCTGGTTCACACAGAGGGTGCAGTATGCAGGATGAAACAGATCTGTTTAGAGAAAGGAACATGCTTTCACCTAAATTTGTTTACCCTCATTTCCACCTGCTACATGAAATTTTTTTCATTATATGAATATGTAAGTAGGCTGCAGAACCCATGCCCAATATTATATACATATAGTTTGCATGAGGGTTTTGGTTGCTAATTTCCCCTGAGGCATATCAGTTTTTTGGAAAATTGATACAATTCCTTTCACATCTAGTGTTGATGTTTGTTCGCGGGAGAGTCAGGAGCTGCTTAGCAGTATGTAAGTAAATACAATTCCATTTTTGCACTTTTTTCAGTGTAAAACTTACTACAACCCCGTTTCCAAAAAAGTTGAGACACTGAGTAAAATAGAATGCGGTGGTTTGCAAATCATTTAAACTCTTTATTTAATTGAAAATAGTCCAAAGACAATATGTCAGATGTTGAAACTGAGAAATATTGCTCTTAAAAAATTTTTCTCATTTTGAATTTGATGCCAGTGAAACGTTTCAAAAAAGCTGAGACAGGGACAGCAAAAGACAGGAAAAGCTGTCTGATGGTTAAAAAAAAAAAAAAAAACTGTTGGAAAATCTCACAGCTAATTAGGTTACTTGGCAACAGGTTGGTAACATGATTTGGTATGAAAAGAGCATCTCCGAGAAGCTTTCAGAATCTCTGAGTCTTTCAGAGGTAAAGATGGCGAGGGCTTCACCACTTTGTGAAAAACTATGTGGGCAAATACTTCAGCAATTTAAGAGTAACATTTCTCAGGACAAAATTGCAAAAAAAAAAAATTCTGGAATTTCTTCATAAAGAAGATATGGAGAATCTGAAGAAATCTCTGTACTCAAGGTACTAGTCCGAAAACCACAATTCTAAACCTTCAGACGCACGGCATTAAAAATAGGCTGGACTCGGTATTGGAAATCACTTCGTTGGCTTGGGAACACTTCTGAAAACCATTGTCACTGAAAACTGTTTACCGCTGCATGCACAAATGCAAGTTAAAACTCTACTTTGTAAAGATAAAACCATAGGTTTGTCGCCTTCTCTGGGCCCGAGCTCTTTTAAAATGGACTGAGGCGGAGTTGAAAACTGTACCGTGGTCTGACTAATCAGAATGTGAAATTGATTTTGGAAATCATGAACAGTGCGTTCTCCAGGCTAAAGAGGAGAGGGACCACTGGGCTTGTTTTCTGCGAACAGTTCAAAAGCCAGCATCAATGATAGTGTGGAGGTGCATCAGTGGTTAACTTGCATATCTGTGACGACGTCATTAATAATCAGTGATAAATACAGGTTTTAGAGCAACATAAACTACCATCCAGATGTCTTTTCCTGGAAAGACCTTGTTTATATCTGCAAGACAATGCCGAACATTACATTCTGCATGCATTACAACGACATGGCCATGTAGTAAGAGAGTCTAGCTGCCAAACTGGCTTGACTGTGGTCCAGACCTGTCACCCTTGGCACATTACGAAAGAAAATATATGACAAAGGAGACTGCAAAGAATTGAGCAGCTGACATCCTACATCCAGAGAGAATGGGGAAAACATTTTTGTTTCAACACTACTGCAGTTGATCTCTTCAGTTCTCAGCTGCTTACAGATTGTTGTTGAAAGTAGAGGTGATGCAACACAGTGGTAAACATGCCCCTGTTCCAACTTTTTTGAAAGGCATTGATGTCATCAAATTCAAAATGAGCAGATATTTTTCAAAAAAAACAACAAAATTTATCATTTTCAACATTTGATATGTTGCCTTTGTTCTATTTTCAATTACAAATACAGTTTAAATGATTTGCAAATCATCGCACTGTGTTTTTATTTGTTTTACATGATGTCCCAGCTTATTTGGAGACAGGGTTGAATGAAATATGGAAATGTACAGACATACATATATTTGTATTGCCCAGTGACATAAATTATAGACTAAAACGGGAAGAAAAAAAAAAGCTGTTTGCATCGGCACACATTCAATGTGTGGATTTAAACGTTTTGAGCGAAAGACACTGCGTTGATCTGGCATCATTTGCCATTTATTGCAACATATTTTTCTTTCTGAATTGAGGGATTTTGAGTATGAAGACAGAGCCAATGAGCTCAGTTCCCTAACCTTTATACAGTGCCTCTTCAGTTATAGCTGCCTTTTCTGGATTAAGATTGAGCCCCGAGACCTTTTAAGACGTAAGTGAAATGACTAATTCAGTCAGGTGCAGCCAGGTAAGAAATCTCAATTTGCTCTGTCTCTACCTTCAGTCAAGGACAGGCGGCGTCAATCACGCAGTCCGGACTCATTCATTTACTGTGTCACTGCTGGTTTGGACCTTTCTGTCTCGACTGATCCTGGCATCCAGTACCAAACGTGGAACCGAAGATGGACAAGGTATGTGGTGAAAATACGCTTGCATGTGCTGATATAATACTGATATAATGTAATACTAGGCATTTGCAAGTGAAAATGAGGCCCAGTTACTGTTAGTATTGTTAGTATATTTGTAAGCAATTGGACAGCAATAGTCCGCATTTCAATTTCAGAGCATTTACTGCGCGTCCGTATCCAATGAATCTTGTTGGAATTGCAGCCTTTTCACATTGCATTACTGTCCCAACACTTATGAACCTCACTATATTTGTATTCAAACTCAAAATTCAGCTCTGTCTTTGGTAGGTATAATTTTAGACAGAGTGTTTGTGGTTGTAGAGGAATGGAGCAGATTTTAGTACAGTCGTCTGAAAAGGACATACGCGGCTATCGTACTTTCATCACGGCGGAATGCAAAACTAAACGGAGGCAATTGTCTCCTTTTCTCTCCTTCTGAGGAAGTGTGGGGGCTGGTGTGAGGGGTGGGGTGTGTGGAGGGGGTTGGGGGGGGGTGTGTGCGAGAGGCTTGTTTTGCTTGCAAAGCTAGCAGCCCCGGCAGCTGCTCGTGACACAATCACAAGACTGTCGCGCTCGCCTTAGCTGTCCATCTCAGCAATTTCCCACAAAGCTGTTCTGGCACCAAGCGCAAAAATAACATCTGCCTAGTGTCAAAAGAAGTTTGTCCGTTGCACGAAATCAACTTTCAAATGCTTATCTAATCAATACTGTCTGCAGATGGATTAATACGGGTGTGCTCGTGATGCGACTCAAAACTCGTAACATATTTTTGACTCAGAGTGAGCTTGTGTGTCATTCATCCATTATTCAGAGCTTGTAGGTGTTTTTTTTATCAACCCTTTGAGTGCAAAATACAAATAGTGTTGCTTGATGATGTTAGACATCAAATTCACAGCCGTTGAAATTCACAGCTGTTGAAAACCTATCATGTGGCAACTTGTTTAAAAGAGTATCCCCGAGGGAGCTCTCTTAAACAAGTTGCCATGTGATAGGTTTTCAACGGCATGACATGATTTAATTTATAATTTTTTTGAAAATTAATTTCAGTGCTCTAAAGGTTAAGATCACCTCACAGATTTCACAGCTTTCAGTGGTCGTCTTTGTCATCTGTACCGATGAAGCGGCCGCGGTTTGGTCCTGCAGTTCAATCTAACCTGTACTCAGACTAACCCACAAACTTGCACTTTTCATATGCCGTCAAGTAGCTACATGAAATTTTTTTAAAAAATTATCTTTCAGAATAATCTGTTCTTACATATGACTCCTTCATTGGAAACCAAGATCAGCTTTGTGATGTAATCCAGCATCACCAGTGCTCATTTGTTGGATTAATTGACATGTTAATAGAATTAGCTGGCAAATATGGGACGTCTGAATTTGACACATTACTTTCTCTGAGGACAGGGCCGGTGAGAATCGAGTATTGTTTTGTTCAATTACACTTAATTTGTCTCAGTCACTTTCAATAAACGGTAAAGGAAATGGGTGTTCAGACATGAGGTGTCTTCGCTATATTCCCTGTAGGTTGTTTGTAACATTTAAGTGAAGTTTTAAATACAGAAATCTAGGACGCATCCTTTAGGACCTGAGTATTGATATCCGACTCAAAAAGCTCCTGATACACTGGGCGATTTGAATTGTGTTAAATCGTTCGATGACAAATTTCATGCTTCAGTGACAATGCAATTCTCTCCTGGACGCAGGTAATACAACACATTATAATGAGAACTTATGACCCGGGTGTCGTTTGCCTGAAATGGATTTCTACTGCTGTGTTTTTAGTTCATGTTAGACACACTGAAATGCAAGCTATTTACAAATGTAATTTTCTCCAAAAGGTGGGACAAAGACCGATGGTTGCATGGTAAAAGAACAGAAAAAAAAAAATTTATTTTCAAGAGCGATTATGCGATACAAATGAAACCTGCCCTCGCTCAGATCTATCAAAAACTGTATGAAAATAAAGCTGGCCGGTCACTGATTGCAGAACGCACTAAGAAAGAGATTGGAAGCCATCTTGCGGTGGATCTGTGTAACAACATGCACGTAAATTTGTGCTGTTTCTTGATGATTAGCAAAAGCAGCAGGACTTTACTAGCCATTAGTCTGAACCACAGGAGGTACAGCGTTCTGCCGAGTGGTTCCATAATGCTCGGCCATCCTTTTTCGCTCATTTGAAAAGGAAATAAGGAAGTACGTTTCAGGACAAGTCGTGCGAAAAATATCAATTTAGTATTTTGTTTGCCTCATGGTTTTAGACGCAAGACTGAACACCCGGACCAAGAACCTCAAAAAAAAAAAAAAAAAAAAAAAAAAACACCTCTCCCCGATTATGATACAAGTCTATACTAACGACACAGTTTAAAGTAAAATCAATCAGAAAATTTTAACAAAAACCTGCCTTGATTTACATTCAGTTTATCCTGAAGAGGGAAACAGTCTCCATGCTCAACCGTACTCCACTCAGCTTACATAAAGGCTACGAAATGTCATGGCATCACTTTGTACAACAGGATTACCCTAAGCAAGGGGTGGCCAAAAAGTTGGTCCCTGTGGTGCTGTCTGGTGTTAGAGGACAGGGCTTAACCATGCCATGTGACCAGATCACCCAAGTATGTCAGTAAGAAGATCATGACAGGTCCAGTCAGGTGCACATCATAACTGGAAGGTGATTTTTTTTCCCTATAGTGTCTTTAACTGGCAGCCAAGGAAAAGTGTATGCTAAATAATGAATATATTTCTTTATGTGTCTTTATTTTTCTCATGTTCGCACACATTGATTAATGTAATAATAGCACAAAAAAAAAAAAAAACATAGCTCTGGTTTAACCTTTCTTTAACTAAAATAAGCAGGGTAATTAGAATGGGTTATTTCTTTGAAGTATATACAGTTCAAAATACAATTCAATTTTAAGCATGAAATAAATCAAACAATCTGTTCCATCCAGTGCTTGAAATAAGTGCTTAAGCTTTATTGACAATAGCGTTATCTGAGAATAGTGCTTACACTAGCACACGCCGAGATAGTCATTCTTGATGTATAATTGATAAACATCTGACAGACAGGCATTGTGAAGGAGTCCTTGAGTCCATCAGTTTATCGAGAGCCGAGTTTAATTTCTGCTTCAAGCAAAATCTCAATCGCAGAACTTCCTGTTGACTACATTCAGTTTTGAATAACTGAGCAAACAAATGAATGAATGAAATGATGCCTCTTTGGGGACGGCCATTGGATGTGCAGATCGGTGCGATTCCCTCGGAGTTCTAACCCTGGTTTCATTGTTCCCTCCCACACACACTCTGCTCACCCTGCTCAGTTTTCTAATGTTGTGGTGTTGCCCAAGTTCTCGTTAGCATCTGACTGATCCCTGATCAGTGGCTGCTGACCACACTAACGAGGAGGATGCAGCAGCACCATGAGAAATGCCTGGCATTATACGCGGAGGGATGAGATGGCGAGACTCTGCCGCCGCGGCCCTCTCTCCCATGATCCCGGCGCGCGTACGATAGGGTCGTGCCGCGTCATTGCACCTGAGGAGCACAGTCATCCTTCTTCCCAGCAGGCAGGGCAGGAAGGGCCCATTAAGGCCGGCCGGAGCGACGACTCCGGTGTCGGATGGCGAAGGAAACGCGATTGATGTGTTTACGCCCCGCTCGGCGGGAGCTGCTCTCACAAGGCGGCCATTTTCATCACCGCGCCTCGCTGTCACTGTTCCTCAGCGGTAAACGCCCCAGAGGTTGGCGGTAAAAGACACTCAGAAGACTGAGGGCTCTGACTCACCCGCCTGCGACACTATGAGCAAAGGTTTTGTAAGTAAGAAAGACAATAAAACAGTTAAGGAAGGGCTTTTCTGAAAAGGAGAGCAAGTGACCCTCGCTGTTTAGTACGAGGCGACATAAACATTTATTACCAGCTGTGATGGTGATGCTGGTGTTGTTTTCAGTTGATGTGTGTGTGTGTGTGTGTGTGTGTGTGTGTGGGTGTGTGGGTGTGAGATCAGGGAAAACCACAACAAAACTATTCTGAAACTACCATGAAAGCTGTTTCCAGTATTTTTACTTGTGTTTATATGTATGTGGGCGTCTGTTTGTGAACAAGATAGCATCGCCACCTTTTTAGATGCGGTCGCAAAACATTGCAGTTGAGTTGCTGGGATTAAAAGGAAGAATTTGAAGACGGGTGCGGTCTGTGTACGCATTCATTGAAAGCGTTATAATGCGGACTGCTATAGTGAAAACGATACAAGCGTCCCTGTCGCAGCTGGTGCGATCTCAGATGGTCTTCAGTTGTCATTGTATATCCTGTGAAATGACTCAGTTGGAACAACTGAATGAAGACACCGCTAAAACATCTTAAAGTATAGGCATGTAGGTTTCAAGACATAACAAACCAGACATCAAAGTGAAAGGTTTTTGGTTGATGAGAGTGGTCAGTTGTATATATGATGCATGCCTGGGACAACATGCGGGCCAGTTTTCCTTCAGCTATACAGCACCAATCGGTGAATTTTTTTAACAAATAAACTAAAAAATTACAGAAATGCAACAACAATTTCTCTGAAAATGAAATAACACACCTTTTTTGTATTAACTGTTTATTAACCATATCTGCAGTTACAATATAGACTTCAGCGAGTGCATGAATAATGTCACTCCACCGGTGAGCCATTTCTGGTGACAGAAGTGTCTTTTGACCGGTGCAGTGTTTAAGGAAAGTCATGGAAAAGACTTGGTTTCCATGTGGAGTCAACAGCCTCAGGTCAGCTATATTCAGAAGGAATCTACTTTGGTAAGCAAAGCAATTCAGATCATCTCATGCATCAGATTGTACGGCTTTTCTTAAGAAAATCAGCAAATCAAAATACATTGCCATCAGCACACAGCGTGTAACCTTTAGATCCACGGCTAACATTTTATAACTTTCCTCACTGCCTTTTTTTATGAGGGTTGATGTTCTTCAACCTTTGTTTTCAACCTGTCCTCCAACCATACGCTCAAATAGGTCGATTACTCTCATTTACTCTGATTTACAACCCATAGGAGCGTTTCCTAAAATTGCGCCCCTACTGGCAGCAGGAAGGTATTGTTAGAGTTACAGTTTGAGTTCCAGATACAGTTGCAGTCATATTTACACTTAAAATAACGGTTTGGGTAAGGGTTAGGGTTAGGGTTAGACTTAGGGTTAGAATTAGGATAGGGTTAGGATTAGTTTTAGGTTAGGGATTTACTAACGGCAACGCTGATGATGGAAACCAGATTGTAGTTATTTAAATGACCGCTAGAGGGCGGTCTCCTAAACTCCTAAACGTAACTTTAGGTCGTAATAAGCTGCTTGACAAACAACCTTTCCGGGCGTATTTTGTTTGAGGACAGGCTCTTTGTTTTGCCTTGATTCACAGGTGTTTCAGAGTTGGCTCTGCGAGTAGATTTGTGTGCAGTGCACTGGATTGTATTGTGCGTGTGTGTGGTCTCAGAGCTCAGAATCATTGCTTTTGTTCAAGAGAATGGCTACATTTCATTTTGATACAGCAGGCACTGCTGTCAGAGATGCTGTCTTAGTGTACATAAAGTTAACTGCTCTCAATCGGCGAGACCAATGAAAACGCCACTTACCTCACTCAGTGTGCACAGGGCTGGGTCCAAGGTCAGTGTTCACATTAGAGGACTTACAGTTTTTTCGAAGTGCTGAAGTCAAGAATAGTTCTTAAATTCAGAATTTTTGTTTGTTTGGTTCACCAGATATCTCAGTGGCATTCTGTTGGAGGTATGAAAGGCCTGAAAAAGTATTCCATTGCTTTATTACTCGCGATTTTGTTGGCCTGATTAGCAACAAAACAATTTATCTGTTGAGTTATCAAACCAATATAAAGCCTACAATGATTAATAAATTATGAGACAAAGTAACTGCTGATTGCTTATATTTAATGGATGTGATTTTGGAAGGATTGTAATAATCTGACCAAATGCAAAAATCATTAATCCTTATCCTAAACTCTGACTTCTTTTGCTCATTTTGGCAAATTTTCAGCAGCATAATTAATCATAAGATTGCACTTGATTTCCTCAAAATATCATAAGCATTCGAAAGAATACATTTATCGAGGAAAAAAATAATTGGCATATTGAATTATTCGGGTGAAAGGCCTCAATTACTATAAGCCTCGGAAACTAATTCACACAAATCTGCACCATTTCATTGCTACATGAGTTAAGAATTTGGTAAAACATATTGCCATCTTCCGTCATCATTTATGTGCGTAGAAAAACATAACTTCATGATGCAATGTTCGATAATGCGATCAAAAATAAATTGGCCAGTCATTCTACGAATTAGTGAGCAAATCGATGTTTGGTTGTAAATTAGGTAAAGTGCACTGGGACAGGTTTAGTGTAATTAAGTATTGAAAGGTGAGGTTACCCAAGCTCTTTATTCAGCCAATGGCACTTCGCTGCAATATCTAGAGTCCCAGCAAAACAAAATAAGTCTGTCTTGGTTAAACAGCAGTTATTTTGTCACATCATTTTTCCAGAGAATAGCCTTCTGCTCTACTCCATTTGATGACATTTAATTGCACTACTTCCTTAAACTCTCTGAATATACAATTTAATTTAAATCTAAGCTTCCTGTAAAATACTTGGTAACACTTTAAAATAAGGCTCTCGTTAACTGGCATGAACGCATGTCTGCAGCTAGCTTCTGTGAAGTTGGCTTGTAGTACGTCATTAATTCATGTTCACAACAACATTATTTCATGCCAATTAATACTATGACAATAATAACCATCAAACGGCAACCCTGTGCCCTGTTAGTGTATAAATAATAATTTCTAAATTAATTATTAGTTAAATACGTTAATATTTTAATTGGCAAAAAGAGACAATTATACAATATGATAAAGTTATAAAATGAAGCTAATTGATGAATCACCATGACTATAATCTGGTTTACATGTCAACCAAAGTTAATACTGCCCAATTTTTTTAATCACCATAACACACCTTCAATTTACCAGAGGATTCACTGCCAATTTGCCAAGAATTCTAGATGAGAAACTAGATCCCACTGACATTTCTGATCCAATTAACATTGAATAAATAGATTTCAAAAATTAAAACACCATATGCAGAAGGACAGTGAAAGCAGTTGAGGAATATTTGACAAACACTAAACTATATTTTTTTAAACAAAACTTTTATCGATTACATTCCCAGCTGAAAGACCATCTCACAATACAATTTCTGTTTAATGAAACAGGTGTTTAGTACAACTGTAATGGTTGTGCTGTGTGCACAGTTCAGATGCACAGAGGACAGGAAGTTGAGGACTGGACTCAGGTACAAGAATGGACTTGGTTGTATTTATCATGCCTACTGCACAGCAGCAGGCACAAACACTGCAACACAAAACAAAAGTGGAGTCAAGGTTCCTTTAACACTATAAGTAATACAGACTCTGGGCTTTAGCTGCAGTAACAATGTATTTCAAATAGGAGAATAAAAGGAAATGATGTTCCTTAATAATGAAGCGCTGCAATAAACATAAACAGCACTAAGCTTAAAGAGTTTAGAGTTTTAATATGCAAATACAGAGAAAAAGTCTAAACAAGACTTAACAATGCCGCACAGATGTGGATTATACAAGACTTCACAATGAGACTGAGAGAAGGTCGGTCTTAAATACATACCGCTGCCACCCAGTGGTAATGAGAAGCAGGTGTTAGTGATAATAGAATAATGAATGAAGTGCATCCGGGATTTAGTTGGCCGGTGAGCTGAACGGCTGGAGGCGTGCCCTTACAACAAGAGTATCCATCCATCCAACCACTATTTAATCCATGTGTTACTGGTCAGGGGGCTGGAGCTTATTCCAGAGCCCAATGAGCACTCTGATGTGCAGGTCTTTGGACTGTGGGAGGAATTGAAGCACCAGGAGAAAAGCCCCGTGAACAGGAGACGAACTTGCAAACTCCACACAGGAAGGCTTCAGGCCAGATCTCCACTCAGACCCTTCTTCCCATGAGGTGACTGCAGTAACCTAATAGCATTTGAAGAATAACATATAAAACTGCCTTTATTTTCCTTGCTGGCTACTACTTTGTTTGGATTTAACAGAAGGAAGCAGAGTTTGTGTCCTTAAATTAGTTCAAGAATACAATGATTAAATTATGCAAACTGAAAGTGCGAAAAAACACGATCATTATTTCAACTATAATTGGCCGTGAACTGAATAACAGTTGATGAATATTTAATTGTTTGGGAAAGCATAGTCTATGCATACGATATTGGGCTGTTACTGAAGTATCTGTTGGCTGTGGTCAGAAAACCCGAAGCTACGTAGATAAATTAAACATGTGGAAAACACAAGAAATATAATAAATGTGCAGTATTTTTCTGATATCCCTGGGAAATGAGACTGGCTGAGGAGGTAAGACAGTTTATTTCATATTCGCCTTTGCCAGATCGAGCTCCAGGGCATTCGTGAATGAGAGTCGTTACTGTAGAAAATGGTGTAATGGTGGTAATTCATGAACAGTCTTAATTAGGACTTAATTACAGCTTAATTAAAATTTAGATTAGATTTAACTTCCAGCACATTGTGCTGACTACTGCAATGTGCTTTTATCATTTATATATTCAAGGATTTTCCATAAAGATGTGTGGCCCAGTGCATCTGTTGGAAAAAATAATGTTTAGGAATGTAAACACTAGAATTACACACGTATCACTTTAATGTTTGCATACCCATAATTACGAAATTGCTGTTCCGGAGCCATTATCCTCGACTGGCCATCAGAGCCAAATCAGTCCTGCATTAGACAATGATTTGACAACCCCTGATTTAATGAATTGTGAGAAGGACAAATAGTGTTTTCGTTTAGCCGCGGCACAGCTGTCAGGGCTGGAGAGTCACCATAAGCGAAAGCGTCAGTGCTGCAGATTTTAACGCCACAGAATCCTGCTTTCGCTCGACGTTCACCGCAGAAAATATGTTTGTGCTTCCATTATGATCGCCCTAAGCTCTGGATGCTTAATTTACTGCTCTCTTTAATTGCATCCTCTGAATAACGCAGGATGCGTGTACAAAAGCACTGACATTCAAACAGAGAGGAATAAAAGTAGTGAGACACTGGACTCATTTTTCACAGCCTTCCTTCCTTTTCTCTTTCCTTCCTTCCTCCTCGCTTAGCTTACTTCCTTCTATCTTTCCTTCCTTCTTCCTCTCTTAGCTTTCTTCCTTCTCTCTTTCCCTCCTGTCTTAGCTTCCGTCCCTCTCTCTTTCCTTCCTTCTCTCCTAGCTTTCTTCCTTCTCTCTTTCCTTCCTTCTCCCTCTCTTATTCCTTCCTTCTCTCTTAGCTTCCTTCCTTCTCTTTCCTTTCTTCCTTCTCTCTTAGCTTCCTTCCTTCTCTTTCCTTTCTTCCTTCTCTCTTAGCTTCCTTCCATTTCTTCCACTTGGCTTTGTGCATTGTGAAGACGAGAAAGAAAGTGAGAAAAGGAAGTGAGAAGTTGTGGAAACAGATTCATGAAAAAGAGCATCCTTGCTTCTTCAAATATCAGTTTGAAATAACATCAGTTGCAAGCACAGCAGCCGGGGGGCCCGTCAATCATTGTACGTTATATGTTTTGGAAAAAAACAATACTGCCGCGAAGGATGTTCTCATTTCTCCGTTTTTAAGGTGTCTTCGGAAAGCTACAGATTCCAAACGTCTTTAATGATGCCAGATATGACGGGATTTTCAGATCAGGCACAGGACAGACAGGAAGGACAGATGAGACACATCAGTGTTACTGAGCTTGCAGACTCCAGGCAACAAGAAAATGCAACTTTTAATACACCAAAACACTTCCACATAGTTAGAATAGTGCTTATTTAGACAGTGTACCGAACATGTTCACACCTCGCCATACATTATGCAGACTTGAGCGTGAAAGAAATGGATTGTGCTCGTCAGGCGCACTGAGAAAGGGGTGCAGTTGCTCACTTGTCTCATTTATATGCATTGAGGACATAGTGAAGGAGGAGTGATGAAGTTGAGGGCTGAAAACAGTGTAAATAGAGGCTTGAACACACATGTGTCCCTGTGGCTGTGTGGGGAAATGGGACAGAGATGGGAGAGCAGTATGATAGATGCTTATGACGGAGGAGTCATGAGCCTCTGCCTGACCCTCTACACCCCACCAGAGAGAGGAAGGGCTGTGAGGGCCAGTGTGGCCCCTGTCAGCTGTGGCCCCATTTTTTAGCGCCACTCTCAGTCCCCTCTCCCCGTCTGAACAGAACAGAACATAACAACACAAAACAGGGTGCACCAGTCTGCTCAGAAATGAGCAATGCAGAACAGGAGGGGAAACAGTATTTCCTAGTGATCCTGGAATCTCGCCTTCAAATCCAATTCCAGCCCTGATTTTCTGTCCTTCCACGCAATTAAGTAAACAATTGTTGCCTCTGATTGGCCAGGTCAATCATCACACTTAACTCCCAGGAAAAGGGAGGGTGGAGCCCAGCAGTCCTTGGACCTCATGGACCATAACTTGGGGAACAGCACACCTACAGCCTGTATCATAGAATCTGGTAATATTCATATTGTAGCCAATATTTCTATTTTATTTCTATTTTTCTCATTCTTAGGGACTGAATATACTGTGCAAGAGTCTTAGGTACCTTTAAAGCAATTTCTTCGGGCAAATATTCTTGCAAAAAATAATGAAGTGAAAGGTTTCTAATAACTGAGAAAAACTACTATACAGAGCTGTAAACTGTTAAAAATAAATCAAACCAATATTTGGTGGAACTACACTTTGTCAAAAAATTTGGGACACTGT
The DNA here is from genome assembly GCA_029692085.1 of Gymnothorax javanicus. Taxonomy (NCBI): domain Eukaryota; kingdom Metazoa; phylum Chordata; class Actinopteri; order Anguilliformes; family Muraenidae; genus Gymnothorax; species Gymnothorax javanicus. The sequence continues at coordinate 13,175,604 of CM056202.1, read as the reverse complement.
CCTGTTGTGCCACAGCTTTATAAGATGATTAGCTTTTTGCTTTTACCGAACTGAGTGGAGAACTTTCCTCTGTTCTTCTGCAGACTGACTGTCTCACTCATGTCTGTCCACATTATCCATATCAACTATGTGATGAAATACAAACAAACATTTACAAAACTATTTAATTTAGTGTTTGGAATTTCAAATATACTTTTTTATCTTCAGCAACACCAATGTGGAAAACAAAAAGTAAACATTTAAAGCCAGATTTAAATTGTAAAAAATGTAGGGTGCCTGTGACTTTTGCACATTACTGTAATACTGCTTTGTGGTTTGAAATTAAGGTTATATTTAATGTGTCCCTTAACTGTCAATTGAATATTAAACAACATTGAACAGTATTTACATTGTTATTTCTAACTTGGGCAATTTACATCCCTGTTAAGTACCAAGCTTTACAAGTTGAAGACCTGGCTTTTTACTGGACAAAGAATGGAATACCTTTGATGCCACCCTTTAAAAAGAGACTCATGGTAATTCACGACTGGGCACAGTGTAAGGCAGGGCAGCAGTTGGTGTCCCACTGAGGACATTGCTGAGGACCTAATTCAGCGCATGAAGTTTGACGGGACTTAATGAAGTCGCCCCGTCTTACTTCAGTCGCCACACTTCAGACGCTGAGAGGCCACAGAGTTTTCAAGTGTTTACAGTTTCCTTTAAATCAGTGGCTAATTAGGGCTTTGCGGACTCGATGAATTGTCTCTCTTGCCAATCCATGTCTGAAACGGTGAAATGCTTCGGTTGTCACAAACCAGAGGAAGTGCATCACTCCCAGCTTGTGTAACACCGCAGGACTATCCTAGGCCATAAATTATGCACAGACAGTGTCAAAGCACTCTCATTTTCCACCACTGTTCTATTCTGCTCAAACCTTATACACGCTATGCATGTTTCGGTATGGTGGGATCAGTTTATGAACAGAACACCAACAGCTGTGTGGTGACATTGAAAGAGAACAAAAGCAGAGAACTTTGAAATGACACCCATTGTTGTTGGCTGGGATTCACAGCGGGAATCCAGACTGGGATAGATTCACATTCGGCATGTCTCCTTGTGTCGGGCCCCCCCGACGGCTCCTTTCGATTCGTCCTTTCCTGCTCCGCTCGATTCGATTGATGCCTTTGTTTGTGCTCGCGCTCGAAATTGTAGTGATTTGTGTTACAATTTTGTCGGCATCAAACCAAGGAGGGGAAAAAAACATCCACGCGACGATGTAAGAGATAACTCCGCCGTCGATATGTTCTCTCGTGAGGGCGAAGGGCTGTAATTTCGGAGCCACGGGCAGTCCCCTGTGCTTTTAGCTCATGTGAGAGATCAATTCCCACCAGGCCAAGTCTCTTAAAAGTCTCCCCAAACATCACCCGCGCATAGAGCTTCAATTCCTTCTCCCCAGTGTCCACCGAGACCTGGTTTCCCCCATCAGAGAGCGACTTCAAAAGGATTAAGTTATTGTGACAGCCGAGCTAATTACCCCAGATGGTGTTTTTGTTTGCCTTTTTCTGTTGATGTTGTCTCTTTACTGAGGGTCCCTTGGCGCACGCGGTGCGGTGCCGGAGACTGGATCTCCCCTTTCGGGCTGAGCCTTCAATCCCGGGGACACCAGAGTGAGCGTATCCATGACGACGATGCCCGAATGATTACATCTGACGTTCCGCTGTCTTTACCTGGCAGATCCAGTGAGCGAGACATCTCAATCCTCCCTTCCGCTCGCCAGGAGAGACCTAGGGTGCTATTCAAGTGTACACTTGAGTGCCATTTCAATAAAGTTAGCTCAGATTAATGCTGAATTGAGTTACCCCTTGATCACTTCCTCCTCCCATCTCAACTGTGTTTCACCTTTCATTACGGCCAAGTGTGGAAATCACCAATTTTAGATTTCTAAGGATCACAGGCTTGTCTGTAGCTTTGGCACCTCCTCCTGTGTGGAAAACTGCACATAATTCTGAAGAAAATTATATTGTATATTATATTGTATGGGAGACCAGTCATATTTCAGAGGCTGTGGTTGACAGAGGCCCTGAAAACGGATGCTGTGGTTGCAATTGATATGTAAGAGCTTTGGGTTGTTGGATCCAATGCGAGATCTTTTTATGCACCCAGAAATCCAGAGTAATGACCCTGTACGCACCGTTACTGCTGTGCAGATCTATCAGTTAAAGCCCTTAATCATTCTGGCTCCCAGTTTGTCTTTGCTTTGATTGCTAGTTTCAGCTGACCCCCTGCAAGTGCACTTTTAAAATGCTTCCGTTGCCATTCTGCTTGCGTGAGGCTGAACAAAGTTTCCTCTACTCAGCTTTCCCAACTTCTGTCTCCGTTTCATCTTCATCAGTTGAACAACAGAGCTCTTTCTAAGCTCACTACTGCCCTCCACTGGGACAGCACTGCACATTGTTATAGAAGTGTAAGGAACAGTGGCACACCACTGCAAATGGATTTCTTTCAGTGCTAATGCTCACCTGCTTGCGATGTTGATTACAGTAAACAGACTGAATGAGTTTCAAGAGGCAAAGATTGAACAGTTATCCTGAAATCTTCAGTGTTGTAGGGCTTAAGTAATACTGTACTTCTGAATTTCATTAAGTCTATGACTGCTGCTCTTTACTACGTTATTAAAATTAGTACGTTATGAACAAAACAAAATGGGAATCTCAGTATAGCCATTTGTCCTATCTTTTGGTCAACAAAGATCTTAATCACATTGTATGAGGCAATCAGAAGATAAGTCAAACGGCTATACTGAGAGTCCCAATTTGTTTTGTTCATAACATAATAATTTTAAAAACTTAATCTGCACTATCCGATATCTGCACTACAGTGTTTACCATTGGACAAATAGAGGAAACACTGACAAACACTGAAACGCAATTTTGAGGTATAATCCTCATCAATAGAATGTCTTCTCATTATAATTTAGCGGTATGTATGGACATACAAAGTCAAGTAATGCATATTAGGTTACAAACATTTCTGTATGTACAAATTATACTGCATTTGCAATTAAAAATCCTCATTATTCATTAAGAAGTTATTAATATGGTAAGACATGCAATTTCAGTATGTACAGCATTACCAAAACATTATGGAAGTTGTCCACTGAATATTTCGAAAGGAGTCAGTAAATATTCAAGATACTTCATTTCATATTTTTTTTCTACATAATTTAAAAATATAAGTGATCTTCAAACTATTTTACATCACTTCACGGCAATTACCATGTACAAGGATATTACTGAGCAGATGGGTTTCATGTCTTATTTGTTAAAAAATGTGAAAGCCCTTCAAAACGTGTAGGTGAAAGAATGCTGTGATGTTATGTCTATAAATAAATGCCACAGCCTGTAATGGCGGGCAGCCATATTTTTATAACCTCTGTCATAGTTAACTGTACCAACAAGTGGTCCATTTGGCAAGCCTGAAACAGCATCCATTACTCAACTCAGACACTTGCACTAGACGGCAGATATTTCTATTTTGTCTCTTCCATAAGTACCGGGAAAATACTTCGAAAAGTCTACAAAAATGGGCTAAATGGCGAGCAAAGTATGTTGCAGGAAACAGTTGATAAATTAAAAGTCATGGCGTCAGATGATACAGTCCTTCCCCACTGGGCTGGAAAGTTGTCTAACTGAGAGACGTGTCCTATAAATTCCGATAACTTTGGGAGGGTTAGTGTCGGTGGGTTGACACTCTTGATGGTTAAATGGCGGAGTGATTGATTTTAAAAGCCGAGTGGGCGTGTGAATCAGCCCCTCTTTCACAGGTTGTCCAGGTTCTTTATAAAATCGCAGTCCTGTCCTTGGCCCCCACGCTGTCTCCTCCTCCTCCCACACAATCTTCTACATCCCCCTCTCCTCTCCTCTTCTCTCCTCTCCTCTGGCAGTGTCCTACACGCGAGAGTCCATGGCATACTTCTTGCCAGCAGCTGTCCTCCCATACTGGTATATGGATCTGTTGTAGTGTGATGATCTGGCATCTATGAAAAGTCAGGAACACAGAAGTGAAAAAAAAAATATGATTAAGTTATTATCCTTTTTCACATAATCATCCACAGAAACAGTTCAATGAATAAATAGTTAACCACAGAAAATATTACAATTTGTATAATTTTTTATTACTATTACTATCATGATTTACTTTGTATGCTGAATATTCTGATATATACTGGACGAAGAAAGTTAGGGATCACCCAACTTTTCAATATTAAAATATGATATGGAAAAAAATACAAACTATCACATATTTCAAATTCAAAATTTGGAGTGATCCCTAACTTTATTTGTCCAGTATATATATATATAACCAAGGACGAATTCAGGTGGAAAAGCTGACGTCTCCACCAAACAAAACACAGTAACAACAGCAAGCATTTGGGTCGAGTGCCAGTTTTTAAACTTTAACGCAAGTTTGCTTCTAAAACCAATAAATCCAATATTAAATGTTCTTGAAATTCATATTTCATCGCAGAAGCCACTAAACACCAAGCCAGTTTTTTTTTTTTTTTTCCAAAAGCTGCTATGCGCATTCCACCAATCAAGGCACTACATCGAGGTCATGTGATGGAGTATGACTGCACACATGACTTGCTTTCTTTGATTGGTCAATTGAAGAGCCTAGTGCTAAAAGTACTTAAGTCACATTTTCACACACCTTGAGTTAAGGACGGGAAAATATCTATTACATAGACTGTATAAAAAGATGGACGCAGTGCCCGGGTCTGAAAAGTGAGGCAATTGCGGAAATCTCTCAAAATTGCATTCTATTTAATGGCCAGCGGTGGCTGCAGAAGAGGTTCAATGCTATAGAAGTCTATGAGAAAATGACTTTCCCTCCTGATTTATTATTTCAACAATGATTTCCACATCATTTTGTGGTACCTATCGCAAGTGTCAAGTCTCTTTCAATATATCATGATGTTCATTTTTGTAAATCATGGTCCCAAATAGACTAGAATAAAGGATAAAGCCAGATATGCTTTAGGGGTGTCGCTATCCTCTGGTCCTTGTCTGATATGGTCAGATCCACCCCTTGCTCCTCCCTGGATCTTCAATTCATGTTCTCGTCCAATAGGAATCACATCCGGTTTCAAAATGACAAAATGGAGCTGTTAAAATTGCTGAAATCAAGGCTTCCTAAATGTTTTGCTGAAACCAATGGGTGACGTCACAGTTGCTTCATCCACCTTCTTATAGTCTATGGTCTTTTACAGTTATGCTAGTCGATTTTCTCAATTTTTTCAAATTTACATTTTGTGACGCAAGTACTTTTAGCACTAGGGTCTTCAATTATCAAATTTTATGGATATATTATATATTTGCTATTTTTTCTCAAAATAGACATAATGGGCTCTAATTTCTTGGCGCAGCGCAGGGTGGCGCAGCGTGGCGTAGCGTGGCGCGCAGTGGTAATTTCGTCGGTGCAGCCCGCGCAGTGGTAATTTCAGGCGGTGCAACACCGTGCGCAGCCACTTTGGCAATTTGGTAGACGGACGTGCGCCGAGATGGGTGTGGCGGCGTAGGGGGAGGTGTCACATATTCATCAAGACGCAGTGACAATTTCGTAGAAAAAGTCTCCACTAAGTTGCCCAGAAAGCTCGCCAGCTCCAACCTGGTTTACTTTCTGTGCAGTGGTAATTTGGCTGACCGGCGCACAGGGCGCATACGTCACCGAAACCTCACAGGCAGGTTTCCAGAATGTCAGGCACATTTCAATGCAATAAATAATTACAACAAGCACCATTTAATGTAACTATCTGAATCAGGACATAAATTATAGTATCTATATCGATTGTCCTGATGTCAGATTAAAGGCGGTTGGCACGCGTAATGGGAAACTCGACCTAACTTAATCAACGCAGCTGAATCTGTGATGCTAACTAACGACTTCACATCTTTCTCAGCCAGCCACAAACTGCCTATATATAATTAGTCAGATAGAAAATTAGTCAGATGGATCGAACAGATTCACGCTTTATTTCCACACCAGAGATAAAATAGTGCTTGTAGTCAGTGAGCAAATCAATTCCCTGACCATTGACATTGTGAATTAAATATCGCATGCACGATCAAGACTGTCCGACGCGAAATGCAAAATACCTAATGTCCGGCAGCCAGCAAAAAGTAAAAGTATTGATATGAGAACAGATTTATAATGAAACAAAGAATAAAAATAGGCTATATCACCAACAAACAGAACATCCAAAAAAGATGGCCCGCAAATAAATAAATCGCAGTGTACAATGGATGTTCTGTTTGTTTTTAAAATGTTTCTTTTTATTCTTTATTTCGTTATCAATCTGTTCTAATCGTCCTTTTTTTTTTTTTTTTTTTTTTTTTGGCTGTCAGACACGGAGTATTTTGCATTTAATGTTCGACAGGCATTGTACATTGTCCCGCGCCAATGTCGACTCACTTTATTGAGCAGAGCTTAAACAGAAACATTGATTGAAATTCTCGGTACTCATCTTGAAGAACTGAGCCCTCTTATCAAAACATTCACGTTTAATATCTAAAACATTCAGTAGAGATATATTCACAGAGATATATTAAAACCCTGTCCGACTTTCGGACACGTAGACGCTGCGTTCAACGCAGCAAAGCAATCTGTCGTGCGAAAAATTCGTTTCACGTCTAGTGTGCAAGCGGCTTAATTGGCTACTAATATTATTGTCACTTAGGTTTTATCGTTTTTAGTGGGGGAAAGGAATACAGCCTGATTGCTATGATCTCGTACTGAGTTAAGATCACATATTGAAAATAAATGTGTAACGTATCTTGCATTGTTGTCCATGCATGTTAATCCCAAAATTTTAAGCAGCAACAGGGTGTAATAATAGGAACACGCTATCCATCGTTTCTCTTCCCAATGATGCAGGCAGAAGAAATAAATGAGCAACCGTCGTATTTCATTCCAACTTCATAAGTTTGAATGATCTGGCGTAGTTTCGTTTTGAAATTCCATTCAAGTTCGCTAATGGTAATAATTCGAGAGTGCCTCATATTCGTAATGCTTAATATAGGCGAAGCGGTGCAGAAAACATGCCTGAAGCAGCAAAGTAAAATTCAACATTAACACATCATGCAGATATAGGACAGAGGCTTTTTTATTTTAACACTTTAAAGGTGAGGAGAGGAGCTCATTTTATTGGTGAAGAGTTGACTCAGCTGTGTTAAACCCACTTAAGCCTTTTCTCCTCCTTCTTTGCCACTTGCACCGGCAGGAGGGACAGAGGCGGGACAGAGAGTACTTGCGCCAGGCTATGCGGGGCGAAATTGCAAATACGCCTGGACACACCCGTGGCGTGGCGCTCCCCCCTATGCCTGCGCCGCGCCTGCGCCTGGTCAACAAATTTAGAGCCCCTTAAGTAATTTTAGCACCAGGGTCTTTAATTTGTTATTCCTAGCCAGTTCATAGTAAATACCCTTGGAAAACTCTGAATTGTGGTATGAGTTGGGCTGTTAGCCAGATCAGAGCAAACAATTTAATTGTGCAGTGAACTTTCTGGTGGTTTTCTAATTTGTTTTTCTTCATAGTTGTTTGTGAACTTTGCAGGTTTTGAAAAAAAAATGGACTTAGTGGCTTCTGCAAAAAAACAGTCTGTCAAAATGATGAAAAATTAATTTTTGATTGAAGTCATGCTTGTGAAATTCTGACATGTACTTTGTTCAAGTAGAACATTTTCATTACTGCCCAGTGTTGTTTGAAGAGGGTTACCCCTGATAAACCAACGGGAAAAAAAGAAAAACTAATTTTAAAATGAAAGGGTGAAGTGAACTTACCCAGTTTTATATCTGAATATAACTTGTTCATAGTAAAAAGTTGTATAACAAAAAGTATCAAATATTCCAATGCATATCATACTATATAATTGTTTAGTTATATTCATATATATGTTTGCATGAACTGAATAGAGGCTGAAGGAACGGTAAGTCTAATGGAGCAGTCTTTAGGGTGCGTACTGGAGCAGTGTTTGGTGGAAGGAAGTGTGTGAGTGTGTGTTGATGGAGGCAGGAGTGGGAGTACCATCATTGGATGTGGGTTTGTGTACAATATAAACATCTTATGTTCATTCATGGTATTCATTCCATCTTTCTGATAATTTTCCTCATGTCCCTCCATTTAAAGACGACCATCATGAGCTCATGGTTCACGAGAAACAGAATGTAAATGAATAGCTCAGGTCTGCTTGAGGGAAAACGGTCACCATGGCGTCACGTGTCTCCGCAGCACCCCCTTATTTTGAGGGCACTCTGCGTTTAGATGTGAGTTTATAAATGTGCCATTTGAGTTTTTCTTCAGCTGCCAGTGCAAACGGTCACACTCACCTCTGAAGATGTACAGGCAGCAGGTGAGCACTATGGAGGTTAGGAAGCAGCCGGTGGCTCCAGCCATTCCCAGCCAGCAGGACCAGCCGAACTCGTAGTGCATTCCCAAATACACATTCTTCAGCACCAGGGTTGCTCTCTCCACATACACGTCTACGGCATACCAGACAGATCCGATCATGCCTGGAATCCCTGCGTGAAATAGAACCAAGTCTGAACCAAATATGACCTCGTGGTCGACCCTGTTTGGTGTATTTAGCCTCTTCAGGCATTTTTCTTCAGAGGGGCTTTCCTTCAGGGTGCATATTATCCATTTCTACCCCTGAATAGGCAGGAAAATAACTTAAAAAATGCAACCTCTGAGGAGAGAATCAAACTAGAATCTTCCCACTTATAAGATGTAGATTTGAGGTCCAAATTAGAGAATGAAAATTATTAAGTAACACTTTACTGTAAGGATACATTAGTTAATGCAGTAATAAGCATTAACTACCAATTAATTAACAGTTAACTAATGCATCAGAGAGCTAAATAAGCATTAGAAACCTTAAAGCTATAGTATACGATCTGAGAATCAGGCGAAAGATTGAGCGTTGAAAAAATTTGAAAAAAGCATACAATCTGTGCTCCCTGATCCTTCCCACCGAGCACGTGTGGCAAATCGCGTGGAGACTCCCAGACACACCCCCTCTACCAGAGCAAAAATCGGCAGTTTATTCTGTGGAAGGGGGCGGGGAAAGGCGGAAACACGGAGCACGGGAATCAAAGCAAGCTCTTGAGGAGAGTCAAATAGAGCGAGGGGATTGGATGACAGTAGGAAGGCGTTAACCAATGTAAGCCATCAAAGATATTCAAAGCCCTATACTAGAATGAATGGATTTTACCGTTTTTTTTTCCCTTCACATTGTAATATTGTACTATAGGACCATATCCACCATCTAAATAAGGTTATTAATAATGATCAAACTTTCAAATCGTATACTACAGCTTTAACATACCATTTATTAATGCTCTTTGACATCCTTATTATGAAGTTGAAAAAATCCCTTAAGTAACATCTGAAACTATCAAACTATTCAAAAATATATAAATTAATACCTTAGTTAATATGAACTCCATTAGTAAATGATATGTAGACCCATTAGTTTACTGTTACTTAACTGATGGTTAATGCTTCTTATTGCATTAGCTTATGTTAATTAATGTACCCTTATTGTAAAGCGTTACCAATTATTGTATATTGACACCAATGTTTAATTGCTACTTGTATTTGCAGACATTATGTGGAGGGGCCTGCTGGGCTGGGTCACTCAGTAAAGGCATCACTTTCCATTTAGGAGTGACCACCCCGGCTTCAGATCAAATCCAGCTGTGCAAGCGCCGGCTGTGACCAGCAGCCTCGTAAGAACACCTTATAATAGGCGACGCGCTGCTCAGAGACATGGGAGGGATGCAGTCGGTTGGGGTCAGTATTGTTTGTTGCTATCATAAGAACACCTTACAATAGGCTTTGCGCTGCTCAGAGATATGGGAGGGATGCAGTCGGTTTGGGTCAGTATTGTTTGTTGCTATCATAAGAACACCTTATAATAGGCTTTGCACTGCTCAGAGACATGGGAGGGATGCAGGCGGTTTGGGTCAGTATTGTTTGTTGCTCAAGTGCAACCTTCAGTCCTTCTGTCTACTTGTAAGTTCCATTAAAAGGAAGCAGATTTCCAGGTTTCCTCCCTCTGCATTCTGTACATGCAGGGTCTGAAACTACAAGCAAAAAGAAGCTGTGGCCAACAGGTCCATGTTTCAAAGAAGTGCAAACTGTCTGCACTCCCCTGACATGTGTGAGTCACGTACGAGCATACTTGTACAATGTACATAGAACATTCAGTGAGATTGGTGATGCCAAATAAAAAAAGAAAAACATTGTATTTTTATATTATGGACACCTTGTTTGTGGACTATTTCAGCATTTCTTCTTATGGGTATACATTTTTAATGAATATTAATTAAATGAGAAATTGTACTTTATTTGCACCCATCCAGTTACGACATATGGACTCTCATATACATAACAATAGAGCATATGACTGAGAAATCTCTTTTTTATGGTTTTTAGCTCAGACAATGAGAGATAATGGGCTCCATCACTTGCTGCAATAAATGTTCAGAAATGTAATTATGTTTTGATAAATTATATTTGATCAAATATCTAATTAAAGTGCCTTTGAAGTCTGGCTGACTGTCAGCTCTTACAGACAGATCCTGTAACTGCAGGCACACCATCAAATGGCTGACTCCCAGCTTTCTGACTCGGGTTGGTTTTTGGCCCACTTACCTCCGATCCCGAATATAAATCCTGCAAAGTAACATATCCGGATCTTGATGTGCGGCTCCTCCTTGAGTATTTTGATGACATCGAGGCCGAGGACGAGGATGATGAGAGCAAAACTGGCCAGGATGTCAGCCATGATCATCAGGGCCCGGGTCAGCACGATCTTCACTGCGGCAAAACATGCTAGTGTTACTGCACTACAAATTCTGTCTCATTAAGTGTTTAATCTAAATAAAAACACTTGTCAGAAGAGATATGTTGTCAGGGTAAGCAGTTACTTCACCTTTTATCACAGGATTACTCTCAACCTATTCCTCACAAGTTGCCTGATTAGTAATGAAACTTTTTTTTTTTTTTTCCCAAATAGTCAACATGAATACGTACTCTATAATTATTAAGCGGTGATAATGAGAAAGTGATTCAATGAAATTAGGCTTCAATTCAAAATTGCAAGGATGGCAATAAAGCAAACAATTTATTTGAAAAAAAAAAATATTCAACTTTCTTTATAATTCTGTGTATTGTTGCAGCCTTTTGTTCATTAGAGATTGAAAGCTAAATAAAATGAATCCCCAACAATTTTTCAATCAGTACTTGAATTTTAAGGCTTCAAAGTATGTAATTAATGAGGAGTTATCATCTTAAGCATATTGATCAAGCATTGAATGCCACATAAAAAAGAATTCATCATCTGCTTGAAATGCGATTGTGCAAATAGACTCACTGTAAACTGAGATTTTCACACAAATCTCTTCTGACTGGTAAGAATTTTAAGTTCAGAGGCAATTAGTAACAATGTTTAAGAAATATTAAGTGGCCATTTATTCTATTGCTTTAGACTTAGGAATTGAGTCAGTCATTTGTTTGACTGCCAATCAAGCAAAGTAAATGGGAACAGGTTGAGAGTAATCGTGTGTTAAATGGTGAGAATTCTGCCGAACCTAACTTACATCTTACGGCATATTACTGCTTATTGGACAGTTTCACACAGATGCATAAGTATTTCACCCACTCTTAGACAGAATTTCATTTAGAATGGAGTTGTACAAGTTTCAATTTCCAGGACATAGCTAAAAATGTGTCTGTGAAATTGAAAAAATGCGAAACCTTCTAAGAAGAAAGTATTTGCTTGTTTTAAGCGACGTTTACTTTGCTACTGAACATTCCTTTCCCCATCGATAAATTATCAAATTAGTATAAATATTTTACTACTTACAATAATTTTGTTTTATTTTCTTGTTTATGTTACAAGAATTAGAGAGTTGTTATAACCCTGAAACAGCTGTTTACTTATTTTTTCTTTTTTTTTTTTTTTTTGCAGTGGTGAACACAACCTATTCCTTTGGTTTGCACTGTAGAGCTGGGCTCTGGATCAAAAATGTGCTGTACTGATTGCCATTTTCATTTTTTATGGGGACAAAGGACAATGATTACTGTTCCTGTAAATATCCAAGTGGAACAGTCTAGAAAATTCTATATATTTCTCAACTATTCCAGAAAGTTCTATTTACTGCTGGATTATACTGAGACAAGTCTAGAGGTGATAACGTATGCATGTAAAATTCGCATGCAAGACACGGATATCAAGAAGACTGTGCAAAGTTCTGGAAAGTTCTATATAAATTCTAATAGACTAGTGAGGCAATTGATCTTAGGTTTGGCAGTTTTTGGACACATTACTACATTTATTCAGCAAATCTTGGATTTAGTCAAGCCTGTGTTTCTTATTCTACATCATCGGCTGTATAGTATTTTTACTCAATTACATCAACGGACGCAGAACTTCTTGGACTTCCTTTGAATTCTTGGACCCTCTTGGACATCTCCTCAATTACCATTCCATCATCGTATTGGGACATTTATTAGGATTACCCCGGACATCGTTTCACACAACTGTGTGAATATTAACCATTTATTTTAATATTATTACATTTGTTAGTCACCTTAGTTTTCATATAGCAAAGAAGCTAGCAGGAATCGAGGATTTCTGCGTAAATACAGTTTAAATCAGCACTCCGGTTTGTTTGTTTGTTGACAATCACAGATTCTTGGGTGTATAGAATTAGAATTCCTATACATAACAGAGATAAATGGGTACAGACTGCATGCCTCGTGTGAGATGGAAAATGCAAATAAAATCAAGTTAAAAGTTTAGGGCCTCAACCCATATCAATGATAAGCAAGAGACTTAATTCATCCAACCTTTTTAATGCTGTGTGCAATTTATAAGGAACACTTTTGAACAACAAACACATTTAGTTTTGGGGTCACCATGACCCAAGGGCTGCTGTTCCTTTCAGTGTCATTGTCCTTTGGGTCCCATAGTAAGATCTAACCACCCCAGGTCTCCCCATCACTGCCCAATTATACTGAGGGTCCTCAGTCAGGGCCAGTGGAATATGGTGTCCTGGCACATGCCCTTCTAGGGTCATATTTTCTTGGGCCACTTTTGAGGGCCAAAAATTTTATTTGCCCCAAAGTCTGCTTCACTTTGAATGTATCAGACACGTCAGGTGTTGCATGTAGTTTAAGGAGTGCAGACTGCATGTGATAGAGTTAAATGTGCCTGAGTAAGGAACTGTAATAAATATGAGCGGCACTAACTCCCCGCTGATCTTCCCTTTCAGCGTCCAGACACACAAACACACTCAAACACACACTTACACGCAGGAACACACATGCTTACACGCTCAGAAGCATACACACGTATGCATACACACTCGCACAAAATCACACACACACATGCACACACACTTACATGAACATGCACAGACACACACATACAAACACAGACACAAAAATAATGAGACATGAATAATGTACTCACACACACACACACACACACACACACACACAGAGAAACACACACACACACACACACACACACACATATACACACAAGCACACATACACACTGTGCTGCACACGTTGAACTTGAAGGCAAGGAGGCCTGCGGTACCTCACAACGCCCGGCCGTTGCTCTGATCTGAGGAATTCAATTAATGAGTGTGAATTTGTGCCAGGCCGCTGGGGCAGAAAGAGGGCTTTACCTTCTGCAATCACACGGCCCCAGGAAGCAGGCACTGGGGTGGACGGGAGGAAAAATCACTGCTGAAGGTCAGAGCAAGTTAAAGCAGGGAAAGAGACTGCTGATTACACCCCTGTAACGGAGAGAGGGAACGGAGGTATCATATCTGTGAACCTCAAGGCCTCTGTCGACTCCTCTCTGGCAGAGAGCGCAGTCTCTGGAATGGCTTAATTGTACCCAAGTCAGAGCTGGCTCACACTTCAGGGCAGTGCGTCTGATTTATTCCTTCTGTTTTGTTGTCTTCAAAGATGCCTGTTCTGTGTTTGGAAGTCGATCCAAGAAGGTCCGAGCTTTATTTCATTTCAGGGGAGAACACAGTGGAGAATCACTACTTCAGTAAAATTTACTAATATGTAAGAATATGCTGATATAAAGTCACATGGTAGTAGTGGAAAAAAATGCCTACTTTTATTTCAACTAGTTGGCAAAAGAGATTGATTTTTCTAGATCCAAATGTGTCCCTTTCTGACTGACAGGATGACTGAGTGACTGAATGATGCACCTTGCTGGAGCGCGCATGCCCAGTGCAGTATGTGGGGACACCACTGTGGAGGCTGGGTAGTGTTGAGATTGTATACTGCCTCACTGCCTAAAGCCGCTTTCACACCGGACGCGAAACGAATTTTTTTTGGCGACAGATTACATTCAAAGTCAATGCAAAGACGCGAATACACGCGTTGTCTTTGCATTGATTTTGAATGTAATCTGTCGCGCGAAAAATTCGTTTCACGTCCGGTGTGAAAGCAGCTTAAGATGTTAAGAAATGCCACTCTGTAAGAGCACAGGACAGAAGCCTACATATGTACTGGTCTGTGAATTAATTTACTGCATATACCTTTTATGGAAATGGCTGTAGAGATGTGATCTACTTAAATGGTCTTCTGTCTTAACATTGTTAATTGAAGATTCATCTTTTCGAATGGGTTTGGGAATTAAGGCAGAGTTTCCCAGCATTAATCGTACGCCTAGTTGCCGGCCTTATCTTGGAAGAATTCTTTCAATTCATTCTGCTCGAAAAGCTAGCTAGCCAGAAATACAGCATAGCTAAACAAGCTGACAGAATGCACTTATTTCATGATGAATACAGCAGATAAATGCAGCGAATGATCTGAAGTTAGATGCATAATCTAGGAAGAACATTGGTGGCAGAGCTTGGTCGTTCACTAAAATGGCTGCCTACATAAACTAGCTAACTAATGGAATAGAATCAGATAACTTCATACTTGGGGGATCATTCCACTAGATTCCAACAGATTGCGCTTAGGTCACAAATTACTTACGGCATTATGAGGCAAGTGCCAAAAAGTTTAACACCTGATCAGGGGATAATGAGCCTGGTTACTTGCTAAAATTGTATTTTAATGAGCTGGCTAATGGCATAGCATTAGATACCTTTATATTTTGGGGATCATGAAGCAAGTGGAAAGCATTAACATTACCCAGACAGCAACCCACGCCAATCTAGATACACTCCAGCTCCAGATGACTCAGTGGCACCAAGTCGGCTGCGGTGTAGGTACATGGGACAGTCATGAGTGTTATGGAAATGGCTGATGAATTGTTATCTCCTCGGATATTGGTTCCATTTTAACAGTAAGTTGTTGGTATCATTATTCATTATTATGGTTTTTTTTTTGCCTGCCCTCTTGTCTGACTCCTTCATTGTCTTGCTCTTTGTGCCTGTCTGAGCCCTTTCCGCAATACATTGAGGCAGTATTTAGCATTTGAATCCAATGACCAAAAAACCAAATTACCAAAAAAAAGATTATTTGTTCTGGAATCACCTGACCGCGTGACAGTAAACAGTATCTGGCAGAATAGGATGGCTGCATTTGAAATTGGCTAGATAACTACTTACCATTTAGATACTGATCTGCGATCAACAAAATATCGCCAATATAGAACAGTCACCTAGCTCCCACCCTACATTGGCTAATTTTCACAGTATGGAGCCAGAGCTGTTGTCATAGTATACAGCAACCCATAATTCAACCCAAAGGTACCATTTCATCATTACCTTAATGACATTATTACCCTGGTGGTCAAATGACTGCTTCTGGTTACTATACTTTATACGGTCACACTTTATTTGAAGTGTTGCTCATAAAGGCTTTATACAGCATGTATAATGCCTTCATAAATGAGACATAATGTCTTCATAAATCATACATAAGCAAATGTCATGCTTTGTAAAGGGTGAAATAACACATCCTTCTTCAGTATGTGATGCCAGATGTGATATATCTGATGATGTCACTTAGCTAGTGGCTAAATGCGATATAGGGTGACATTGTCAGCTAAGTGACATTGTCATTGTCACATCTGGCATCACATGTTAAATAAGGATGTGTTATTTCACCCTTTACAAAGCATGACATTTGCTTTGTATGATTTATGAAGACATTATGTGTCATTTATGAAGGCATTATACATGCTGTATAAAGCCTTTATGAGCAACACTTCAAATAAAGTGTGACCCTTTATACTGTTACAAGCACAAAGTATCAAGTAGTTACTGGTGCATCGTGCTGCATGTACTGTAACATAGAAAATAAGGCATTTCACCACCACTGAAAGGGATCATCTAAATGCTCAGCAGAGCATCCCAGTTTCAAACTCAATGTGCCTAACATAAGATACTGGCTGGTTGCCAGTCCGGCGCATGGTGTTAATGTCACACCTCAGTAAGAATAGCAGCTCATGATCACGATAAAGAAGGCTTTCCCATTACCGAAGATGACGAATAAAAAAAAAAAATTGCATTTATATGCAAAAGCAACCATTCCTTATTTTACATAGTTAAAAGGTTGTCTTTTAAATAAAGTTCAGCTATTCAAAAGGTGCCCACCTCAATCATTTGCTTTAGAAACAGTAATAGGTGTAGCCTATAATAAGCTGTCTAAGATGCAACAAAGCACCTGATTCATTGATGACCATAGATGGTATATCTGTAACACTCATGAGGTGAAAAATATAAATTCTGCAATACCACACAAATTATGTGTGCCACTAAATTTTGTTACTGCATCCCTACATATTTTGATAACAGTGCATTTTTCAATTGTTGAGGTGGATCCAGTGCAACCAGTGGAATTTGTCTACCGTCCTGCAAGATGGTATGCGTACGCTTAAATTTTCAAACTAGGTAGATGAATGCAGCATTTATGATACCGAATGTGATTAGACCGTGCATTGAAATGGGCTATTGCTCGTTCAAACATGAATTTGTGGTCATAGCAAGCTGACACAAGGCACAATTTTGGCCAGAAGTCTCTAACACTCTCAATCTTCCATTAAAGACGACTCATACTTCTGAGAATATCCCTCTGTCCTAATGAAAACAGAAAAATTTACCTGTGCCCGACAAAATTCTAACTGTGTACGATTTTCACATTTTTCTTTATTTAGCTGGCTTACAGGGTCCAGCTTAAACCAGTGTCACTTTGTTCTTTTTAAGTTATGTTCAGGTTTTCATATGTTCAATAGTCTCACGACAGGTTATGTCTGTTTGAGCCAAGATGATGGGTAATTCATGGTGTATCAAGACATGGATGAGCAGATTACACCAACAAGATAGGGCCTTTACAGGACTGTCTGTCACAAGCTTTAACCCACGATCCATTTTTTAAGGAAGAACACCAAACAGAGATACAGCGGGTCATTTCCATTGTCGAGAATGTATTCCCCAGCCTGAGAAAAACTGAAGATTAAGTTTAGATTTTTCAT
Source organism: Gymnothorax javanicus (assembly GCA_029692085.1). NCBI lineage: Eukaryota > Metazoa > Chordata > Actinopteri > Anguilliformes > Muraenidae > Gymnothorax > Gymnothorax javanicus. Next base: position 13,158,101 of record CM056202.1, on the reverse strand, counting down.
GCTCTCATTGGCATAAGGAATGCACAGTTACGCAAATGGGGCTCACATCTATATCTGGTCATGCATTCATCACTGCATTCTTTGGAGATACACCGCTTGTTGAACCTGGCATACACATGCGAAAAAGTAGCTCATCTGAAAACCATGTGCTTCTAATTGACTTGCGTGATGTGCCCACAGACCGTAACCATGGATGCAGTTCCTGGGGGGGGGGGGTTGATGGTCATGGAAAAACAATACTCCCGACCCACCCCCCATCTACCCCCCCCTTCTCCAATTTTGTGAAAAAAAAAAAGAAATGCCCCCCACACTATGGCTACGTCAACAAACACTAACACGTTTTCGTTTAAAAACCCAAAACTTTGGCTACGTTTCCACCTAGCATCCGCACTACTCTGGCATATTTGTACACCAAAAACGATCACTTTTGAAAACGCTACAGACCCCGTTTTAGTTTTAAAATGCCGGCACTGCGTTGTAGTGTGGACGGGCAGAAATCGAGACCTTTGAAGATGCTGATGCAGTCACCCACGTCCGCAGCTGGATTGGCTCTTATCAGTCATGACTTATCCATCCCTGATTCGTCTCACCTCTATCACGTGACCATTTTCAGGAAGAAAACAAACTAGCTACAGTAGCCTTGACTACCTGCCTTGACAACCAGCAGATGAGTGGTCATGTGATACGCGTTTTCAGGCATATCAGTATGGAAGAAGATAATTTCTGAAACAGTAAAACGTACGTGTGGACTGAGATCATTTTCATTTAAAATCACTGTTTCAAAACAAAAACATTTTAGTGTGGCTATAGCTTATGGTCTTATATTGTATGGGAGGGACTGAAGAAAATGTCCTGTTTGACATTTCCCCAGTTGAAACTATATCTTCATCGTAAACTGAAACAAAAGTAATGTCTAAGGAATCACACAGGATGAATTAGAGTATCACCCGTGCACCGGTAGAGGGGGCAGAATCTACCCCGGAGGTATGTTCGAAAGAGTCATCGTGGGCCCAGACGCTTGCTGCATGTGGGCGAACAGGGGAACTCACGCGGATGCTCGGCGAGGATGGTCTCGTACTGGTCGCAGGTTCGAATGCCATCCTGCGTGTTCGTGACACACTCCCACCACAGGCCTCGACACTTCTGACTGACCTACAGAAGCACATCCACACAGTCTAATTAAGCCCACAACCAACAGGGAGACCAGCAGACCAAGTTCAGGGCTGAAACCGACACCTTTGGTGGGATCGGGGAGTATGCTGTCCTCTATGATCAGGACAGAGATGCTCTGTTATGAAGACAGTGCTCTATTCATGAGCCATCTGTCGAGCAGCAATGGGGTTCAAATGGAGCATCACACTTTTATCATTGACACAGGCTTGTGTGGTGCTTTAAAATTCTTTTTCAAAGGCGTCATCCTAAGGGGTGTCATCCTGAGTCAGGAATGCAATATTGGACAATTCAGATGAACTCCCATCCATTTACATGACAGTGTGATGTAAGATAAACTATGTGTCCTTATCAAACTGATTGAATAGTATATTCCAGTTTTGGTTCTATATTGCACTTTTGTTTCACTACAAGCATATCCAGCCAAGTTGAATTTCCATCTCTTTGATAGATTTAGCTGCTGTGAAACCAAACTAAAAGTGCTAGACACTGTCAGAAATGGCTTATCGTCGGCCTGCTGATAAAACCTCTTATCTCTAAATTTGATGAGAAACAAAAACCGGTATGTCCTCGATAATAACATAAACATTGCAAAATACAAAATACATTCTTGGAAGAAAAATAGTCTTCCTACCCGAACACAGTTCAACTGCATTCTTGCATGCAAAATTTAACTTTTTTATGCTCTCCTGTAAAGTTTATCATTTCGAAGATACAAGGTTTTATGAGCAGACCGACGTTATACTATTTATATAGGTAACTTTTTAGCGGTGGACTTAATGGCAATTTTACATTACACTGTGGTAAAAATACTGTAAATACTGTAAAATGTATTTGTTTATATTAGATATGGACATGACCGGAAATAAGTTGAGTAGGTTATTCAAGACCCAATAATACTGTTGTGATGAAACTCTCACCTCCAAGTCATCGTCAGCATTGACCATCCAGCAGTCTGTCCAGGTGGCCACGATGAGGAAGACAGTGGACACCAGTGCCAAACAGATAGCCATTAACTGGATCAATATGATCATTCTTAAGTCTGGAAGACTCCTAAAATGAACAGTAACTGTTTTACTACAATAATAGATCACTGACTAATCATCACTCTTGTCTAATCCATGAAAATTTCTCATGTTGTCAGTTTGAGGAATATAGTCGTTAAAACGCACACATGCATGTGTGCGCAGACACACACACACACACACACAAGCTTGTGCGTATACACACACACATGCACACACAAGCAAGTGCGAGCACACACACACACACACACACACACGCACGCATATGCACGCACGCAAACACACACACACATACATTCACACAAATGCAGCAAAAAAGTATCACTGTGGTTGGGAGAAATGTAATTGGATGAAGTGATAGACTTAATTTGAAAGCAAAACCCCATCAGAATTTTAAAGTATGCCTTCCATATGTCTTTTAAAGATATGAGAACAAGGCAACAGATGTACACAAGCCCCGCCGTCATGTGCCACCTGCATATTTTGCATCGTGTGTAATTTGATACCTATTAATCATGATCGCTCTCCAGCGTAATTAAAATATTTTAAGCTCTTTAATCAGTGCTGACGAAATGGCTTTATTTTTGCCTGCTGTTCTGCATGCCTCCACAGTCAAGCACCATTCGCCTCTTAGGTCATAACTGATATCCCATGGTCCAAGTTCTTTGGGGTCATTCAAATGAAAACAATGTCACGGAAAAAAATCACTCATTTTTGCTCATATAATGCTTTAATGCATTTTGGTCATGCAAATGTAAAAATGGCAAAAGAAATGTATTCCATAATCTAACTTTCCTTTTTAGTTAAAAGCTAAAAACAAAAGGCTTTTTTCCTTCAAGCAGAAAACGTGAATTGTTGGCTGTATTTGTTCAATCACGAAAGGTCATGACCTTGCAATGACAGTCTTGTTAATTCATTTGTTGAATACAAAAAAACTATTTCCAGCAATTTCCAAGAATTTTTTTCTAATATTCCCAAATAGCTACACCAAACAAACCGCATATCAATCAATAAATATCTATACTTACGATGGGCAGGTCTCGCTTGACTTTCCCCACAGGGATTCTAGATCCAAATAGTCCCCACTGCTGACAGAGTGTTTTTTACGATAACTCAAACAAATGTTAATGTTCTACAAAATCTGCTTTAAATTCGCTTTGTGCTGCAAGGACTTATGGTAGGCTGTAAATTAATGTTTACCAGTCGAAAAATATACGATTTTGAATGTACAAGGAAGGAGCTGTAACATTGAAGTCTCTGTTTTGGGGGTTGGAAAAAAATTGGCGAGGTCCAGTAGCTTTGAACTTGTTTGATACTTGAGGACCTTCAATTTCAGCTTCGGGGGGAGGTTGTCCTGAAAAATGCAGATCGAAATTGCGCCCTCTTTCCTGTCATCAAAACCTAGTACCGTTTTTGGTTTTTTCCATGGTCGTTTTTGGCGTCAAAACGAGCACGGGGTGTGCTCTGAATGTCTATAAAGGGCCTCTACTCAACCGTGATAATGGTATTAATAGGTTCAACAACACGATTGCTGAGGTGAGCTAACAGTGCTTCAGGGGCTGTGACCACCCTTGCTTAACCGTTTATTACCGTTTGTTTTCCTTTCTTGGGCATTTCCATGCACCATACAATTAGTCCCTATCATGTGTTCTCCAGCCTAATGGCTGTCGCACTGGAGTCGAAATTCAAATTTGTTGGACGTTTTTTATTGTGTCCTCATTTAAAGGCAGGGATAGCTGATTACGGCAAATGGCAGCTTGAAATCACTGAACAATTTTTTGGTATCATGTCTCTCTGAGTATCTGTGACTTGTACAGCAATGGAGGATTTAGGACAACACTCATTACAGGATGAAAATATGTCCAAACAATGTCCAAAATCATTTTATGTTAGGTCTCATATTAAATATTGACATACATTCTAATATGAACTTTCATGAGCAGGGAGAGACATGAAACTGCACACAGTAAGTCTCTCGTGTCACATGGACCTTTTCAGGTGTGAGAGGGTAAACATTGAGCCCAATGGACTGAAAACACCTTTCACTGTCGGGAAAGTGTGAACCTCTGTTCTTCCAAACCTGAAAAGTATGAGGGCAGCTCCTCTGTGCATATTTCAGGCTAACTTACCATATGACCACATTGACCATGACCACAATTTCTTCCCTAATAATTTCTTCTTACCCCCTTGCCCAGAATCATATCACAGTGGAGCCTGTGGCTACAGCCCGTATTTAATCCACTGACCCATGGCTAGCTCATAATTTTACAGAACACTATGCAAAATCTGGCAATAAAGTTTATGCATTTTATCTCTCCCCCCTTTTAACTATAATTCTGGGGTACCCATGTAGCATAATGGCTGGGGACCTAGGCCTTTAACTTCAGTAGTAAAAGACTGGTCCATATTTGGGGTATTTCAATTATACATGTAAGTATGGAACTTGACCCAAAATGCTCAGGCATGTATTGAGATATGTAAATTAATTGAATATAAGCACATTAAGTCATGAGGACCGCAATGGAAATATGCGCCTATTAGATGCTCTTTTGCGCTATCCTCGACAGAATAAGCATAATACACAAATGTTAAAAATGGTCAAAATCAATTACAAAATTTCATTTGAGGGTATATTGTGTGTTATCAAGGTTTATTTCTGGGTCATTTCCTCTGTTATTCATATTGTATGTCTTTCATGGTTACGTTTTATTTGTTTTTATTGTATTTATGTGTGTATTGTTTTATTTTTCCAAATAAAATCAAATGGAATCAAGTAATTGGCTCTGCATGGGAGTAGTTTGAAAATGCCTAAAATGTGAATAGAACCATTCAGCACTAGGAGTGCCAGCAATGTATGCGTCATGCCCTGCCCATCCAAAATAGAATTCCCCATTTGGATTTAAATAAGCAAATACTGAAGAGCCTATGATTGAATCATTATTGCAGTGATGAATATGTTTCAGCTGGTAATCCTGAAGAATTCAGTGCATAAATTTTCATTTCTTAAAAAATCATGTCAGACGATGTATCTCATGGTCGTTGAAGAGATGTTACTGTGCTTCAAGAAGGGGAAAAATAATTTGCCATCTAGCAAAGAAAACAGCCAAGGAGATTGCTGAAATCACTAGAATTGGGTCATGAACTGTTGAACAATTTATTAAAACCTGGAAGAATAGTGGTAAACTGTCAACTTTGCGGAAGAAATGGGTTGGAGAAAAATCATGACTGATCTTCATCGGCGATCATTGAAATGCTCAGTGAAGTCTCATCTTCAAAAAATCAACAGTAAGCTCATGACTGTGTTTAATTATGAAGGGAAGAGCATTTCCACACGCACAATGCAACTAGAACTAGGAGGAATGGGACTAAACAGCTGTGTGGCCACAAGAAAGCTACTTGTTGGTGAAGCTTATTGGGAAAAACAACTTCACTTTGCAAGGGAACTTAAAGATTGGACTGAGGATCAATGGAAAAAGGTCATGTTGTCTAATGAGTCTAGATTTACTCTATTCCAGAGTGATGGGCACATCAGGGTAAGACAGGACATCCAGGAAGTGATGCATCTGTCATGCTTGCATAGTGCCCATTGCACAAGCGCCTGTTATGATCTGGAGTTGCCTCAGTCGGTCAGGTCAAGGCTCCACACTGTTCTGTAGCGACAAAATGAATTCACCAGACTACCTGAATATACTGAATGATTTGTATCCCATCAAAGGACTCTTTAATCCGAAATGGCACAGGCACTTTCCAGGATGACAGTGCCAAGATTCATCGGGCTCAAACTGTGAAAGAGTGGTTCATTGAGCATGAAAAATCATTGAATCCGGACCGTAACCAATTGAAAGTCTTTGGGATGCGCTGGAGAGGGCTTATGCTAGGTTCCCATTATCATGATTCGCGGCACGATTGAAATCATGGTCTTAATCGTGGAGTAATCGTGGTGATCCTATCAGATCTTATCAGATCTTGAGGTCAGTCGTGGCAATCGTGTTGATCATAGAAAAGTTTTGGACGGCTCAGAAATTTCTCACGATCAACACGATTAATTGTCAATCGTGATCATCGCATCACCTCGTATCCAAACCTGAAATTTTTAGCCGCTTTCATACTGGACGCGAAACGAATTTTTTCGCACTACAGATTATATTCAAAGTCAATGCGAATATAGTCGCGCCTTTTCATTGACTTTGAATGTAATCTGTCGTGCGAAAAATTTGTTTCGCGTCCAGTGTGAAAGCAGCTTCAGAGAAGTTCCATGACCAACAAATGGCCAATCGTGGCATTCGTTACAGAGCGCACGACAGTGGAAACTAAGCATTAATGAAGTGGTTTGACTCACCCATCGTCAGTACAATGTCTTGGCCCAAAATGAACACAAATCCCGTTGGAAATAAATGTTGTAACTTTGTACGAGATTATCGAAACAATACCACAACGAATTTGCGTCTTCAGCAAAGCTATAGGTGACCCAACAAAATAGTGTGTACAACTTTTTTTTTTTTTTTTTTTTTTTGGATGGGCAGTGTATTCTATACAATGTTACAAGGCCAGGGAAGAAATTCAAAAACTCAAAGCAAACTTTTTTTTTTTTTATTGTGCATTCAATTAATCTCAGCCAAAATATTTATTAAAAGCTTTGCAATTCAATGATGAGTTTTTATTTATTTTTTGAGGCACTAATGTTTTTGACAGTGTTAATAAAAAATATGACGTTGAAAAGAGACAACCACACGGATTCCTTTCTCCATTCTTTAATGACAGATTAAAAAACACATTTTACAAAATACAGGGACAGATATAAAGACTTATACCAAGATTGATACAAAGACAAAGGCATTAAAACAAAAACAGAAAACATATTCAACTTTTACTTTATTGGCTTGCTATCTAAATGTGTACATAATCATGCATGTTTGATTGTATATGTATGATGCATTTGTATGATGTATGTATGTGTTCTGCATGTATGCATGTGCATGCATGTGTCTTCAAATATGTTTGTGTGTGCTTGAGTTTATTTTGTGCGACCCATGAGATGTTGTACAGTAACCATGTTTACGGAACAGTACTTATGACAAGGAGGAAGCTTTTTAGAACTACATTAGTTGTTGATGTTCAATATTTTGTAAAACATTTAGTGCATTAAAAGATATAAATGTGGCATGATTTCGCAGTATGAGAATGTAAATGCTCGTGAATATCTGACAGTAAAATTTTGAGTGCGATGTCAGATGTCAGATGCTTGCGTGCTGCATGATCTAGTCCATTACTCATGATTCTTTGAGTCTTGTAGATGGGTGGGCTGCTGTGTTGTTAAGGCATGTCACAGAGTATAAAGTGCTTGTCTAAGGTGGTTAAACAGTGGTATGTTGAATGTTGTATTGCCAGTGCAGACATTTTACCTATGGAAACTGTGAGGAAACAGTGCATGAGATGACCTTTGAGGTTTGTGTCATATCGCCTTCCCTACTACTGCGTACAAGCCCTGGCCTAACGCTTTGGAGCTGATATTATCATGAGTAAAGATAACTTAGAAAAAAATTTAAGTAATAACTGGAATATTTAAATATAAATAAATATCAACAATGTCAATAGAATATTTAACCCTTTGTTGCATTTCTCCTATCCTCTTAGTGCAATAAGGATGGTGGGTTGGTTTGGTTATTTCGTAACCACTATGCCACAAAGGGTTAAATTTGAGCAATGTCAACTGATAAGTGAACAGGAGAATGTATCCAGTAATGTACCTATTAAAATTATTCCACAGTCATTATCACAAAAAGTTTCTAATAGCTAAAATTTAATGTTAACCTGTTGATCATTGATTTTCAAAGGAATTTAATTAGAATAACAAAATGTAGAATAACAAAAATGTGCTGTGTTGAAGTACAGTGTCAATCTAATGGATCATTTTCAAAGAGGACAATGCATGAAATCAGGTGCCCAGAAGTGTCTAAAAATATCTCAGAAAGTGCCTTAACAAATCAAATGATGAGGTACTCCATCCATACTGTAGCTTAAAGATGATTGGAATTGTCACCCACTAACTGACCAGTTTGCTCCCATAGAGCTGTAGCAGTAACAGTATTTGTCCAATAGATGGCACTGTGTTGGCCAATGTTGAATCTGGGGTGGGTTTCCTGGTAACTTGGGATCTTGAAATTAAAGAGAGTATTTAAAACGGCGTTTATCGAAAACCATCTTTACTCAGGGCCCTTAAGATGAACTCAACAAAGAGCTTTGGTGTAAAGCATGTTCATGCCAAAACATTATTAGATGATAAATCGATGAACGAGATTGCAGGTCTCGAATTTTTAGCCAATCAAGGCTGAAAAAACTATAAAACCCACAGTATAAATTCCACGGATATAGGAAGAATAATTGTGGGAATTTATTAATGTTTTTTCAACTGACAATGATTATTAATGTGATAAGTTAACAATGTGACAACATCACATTCAATGCAATGCACTGTCTGTCCGAATCATTCAAATACAGCTTTTATTTTAGGGGGTGTACATTTAATACTGATATGGATTACAGGGAAAAGAGTAGTCTGGTAAATGCACTTATTAAATGTGATTATGAAGGCTCTTTGCCAGCAGGTGAGTGATGCCACAAGGGGCCATTGTGAATAGAATCTTCTAGATGTTGTTCGCTGGGAATGGAATTTAAGAGTCAATGAAATAGACGCTTGTGCTACAAAGGTCTACGAGAAGGAAACATGACTGTCTTGAATGTTTGTGAGAGGCATTTAAAGAGCTTCTTTGTGTTGAGGGAAACCCATCCATTATCAGTTATTGTTTTCATTATTTACTATATGCAGTATTGGGAGTTGGAATTAATTGAATGTATAAAGTTGGTGAGAAATAGTCATCTTTGGATCCAGCTTCAGGAGGAGCCATTTTGTGGCTGAATTTTCGCATAGTCTTATGCAGCACAGCTTATTTCTAAAATTAGGCTTCTCTGAGACAAAGTCACTGGTGGGAATAAACTTATTAGGTCATTACACCTGTAGCAAGCACTTCACTCACCTCTGTTAGCATTTTATATTTTTTGACTGAAAAAAAGGATCAGTGGAATTGCATATGGAAAATTTAGATTTTGAAAAAATTTAACTGACCTGATAAACTGACAGGACTCTGACAGAAACATGGATCGAAATGATCTAACTGGAATTAAGTATTTGTCTTTCTTCTACAGATGCTCTGGATGCATTGTGTGTGTATGTGTGTGTGTGATAGAGACAGAGAGTGTGAGTGAATGTATGTGTGTGATAGAGAGAGAGAGAGTGTGAGTGTCTGAGTGAATGTGTGTGTGTATGTTTCTTTTAATACTATATAAGCAAAACTATCATATAAAGTCTCATTTGCAGGCTGTCAAAAGATGTGAGAATGAGGGCAAAAGTGAACACAAAATTTGCATAATAAACATTACTTCAAACATGACAACAGTATGACAATGTTGTTATTTATAATAATGGACTAATGAGAATTTTGATTTTGTGCATTTTATGTAGCTTAATGAGGGGTCTGATATGAGTAATCCGACCTTGAGACATGGTGAGTTATTTCTTATAGATTAGAAAGTCAAGATGTAAATTTCATGAGTTTTACCACAAACATACAATCCATTTAGGCTGGTTCTGAAAGCATGTTTATTGTTTTATATTTCATGTCCTTTTTTGCCTAAAAAAAATCTTGTAAAATCTAAACAAACAGCACGTGACCAGCGGTGTTCCCCACTCTCCCAAACTACAAGTACTGCTCCCCTTTGTCTGGTGGAGAACTTTTTACATTTGGTCTGCAATTTAAAAGAAAAGAGGGGAGGGGAATCAGATTGAAGTAGATTTACAGTAATATCGTCTGAAAACAAAACAATGGTCCGATAAGCTATCTCCAAAACAGCAGGTATTGAAGAACAGCACACAACATCGTGACATGAAACACAATCACAGGTAAAAGAGGTGTAATAACATACGTACACATAGTAGACACAACATGGGGGATGGTCAACACCAAGCAGCCAGTGACAAGCCTCTATTCACACCGATTTTTACACAGTCCGTATGCACGCAGGGGGCAGGGAAGCCTCGGTGTGCATTTAAACTTTATGATGATAAGATACAGATATTTAGGGAATGCAGTTTGTGCTATAGCGAAGAGATAAGGGTCCAAATTTTGAATCTAGGAAGGAATAAAGGAAAGGCAAACAGTGAGTGGAACTTGGACAATCTTCGAAAAAAGGCAGAGGGGGTGGGTGGTCAGTCTGGGAAACTAGTTTCACTCAACAATTCATCCCTGAATTAGAGAGAGAGGAGACAGTCACAGAAAGAACAGCATTAGGACTGACAGAAAACATCTCAAGACCCCAATCTGATTGGCTCATCGCTTTTTTTTTTTGTTTGTTTAGTAGAAGTGAGTGGGAAAGGTTTTGCGAAAGTTTTACTGCTAGATGGCAACGAAGCAGAGTGAGTTAAACGTTAGTATTAGCAAATGTTTTTGAGTAAAGGACGCACTGAATTCCTTGGTCAGTGGTCACCAACGCCTGGAGATCTACCATCCAGCTGGTTTACACTCCAACCCTAAATTTGCAATCCTGATTGAACCTCTGTAATCATCAGCTCACAGCAGATCTCTAGCAGTTGAATGAGATGTGCTTTGTTAGGAATTAAGTGGAAACCTACAGGACAGTTGATCTCTAAGAATGAGGTTGGTGACCATTGTTCCTGGTTACTAAGCCTGTCATTCCTTGAATCACAAGCTAAGGACAACCAACACAATTTATGGATACTGGTCAAGTTTCACCTGGTTAAAAAGATAAAATGTCTTTGCATGGAGGGTTATATAATTACTGCATGAATGTCCGTGATTGCTGCCATGTTAAGTGGAATAGTCTGAATGAGGAAAACCTAACAGTGTCATATATGAACATATGTGTATATGTTTACAAAGGGTGATATTATTTTATCCCATATTTTATCATAATGGATGGCATTAGCAGTTATAGAGTGGAATATGCTGCTGTAATGTATTGCATGCACTGTAAAAAAAAAATAGGATGAATCGTTATTTCATGTTATGACAGTTCTTGAACAATTTTAGCTTTACCAATTAAGTTAGTATTCATGTAATTAATTCATGTACTGTACTTTACGTAATATCACATTTTATTATGTAAAAATAGTGACAATTAATATACAGCACATAACATACAGTATATTGAACATATTGTCTAACTGAGATGTGTGGGCAAAAGATAGCCCTGCCAAATGCTGAAATTTTGGATCCAAATATATAATTTTTTTGAGAGCATAAATAGAGTTGCAGAAAATGGTTACATGCTGGTTTTTTTTTTTTCTTCCTTTTTTATGAATTATAAAACAGCAAATATATTAAGAATTAAGCACCCCTTGTCTCTTACTATTGTGCAAGCCATCAGAATAAGCAAGGGGAATGCTCATTTGATGTCAGTGCATCAGCATTGATGTGGGTGGGAACATGATTAATTTAAACTACAGATAAATGAACAGAGATCAGCCAATGGCATAAAAGGCTCAATCAGGTAAATTCTGCATGTGGAGATCAACAACAGAAAATACTTTTTCTATTTCATTTCTGACCACTCAGATTATGGAGTTGATGCATTTTGCAGTCTTGTGAAAAATTTAGTTTGAAATGCATTTGAAGCAACTTAAATTTCAAAGGAAGTGGTCAACACAATATTCCAATCAGTGAGTGATTTTAAGGTTTTTTTTTTTTTTTATTCCGGAGGCCTGTTGTTAAGCAACTACTACATAAGCATCATGTTTATGTAAACGCAAATGAGGAAAACATTAAAACACTTAAATATTTTATTTTTTTTGACTTTTTTCCACTGGAGTAGACTTATTTGCTAGTATGGGCTGTATTTTAATGATGTCATTGGCCAAACCACAGACAGCATTTGGCCATTTTTCTTCCTTAGCTTTTGTTTCTGTCATGGTGGAAATATATCATTTTTACTGTGCCAGGGGCATCAAAGGCCATAGCTATTGTAAAAACCCCAAGGATTATTCAAAACCAGGGTGTGAAAACTTAAGAGCCAAGTGAAGAAAGCCCACAGTTGTGGAAACGTGCTATAATAGGAGAGATTGTCTCTGAAGTGGAATCGTGTTCAAACCAGTCTGTCAGTCATAGAGTAGCAGGACATAGTTGAAAAGCTTAAAAATTTTGATAATTATTAATATATATTTAATATTAAATGTTATCAGGGCAGAACAGTACCATGTTGGGAGACCAGATGTCCTGATTAAATTTTATTTCTTTACACTTTAGATTCTTGATGTTTTGGAGCCAATTAGTTCAAGTGTGAATCCTACTATTTAACCACTTCAAGTAGCCCAATTTCATCATTGTAATTGTTGCTTTTCTATCATATTAAGCCTGTTCGCTAATAGACATAGGCTATATGTTTACTTAGCCTTTCAGCACAAAACATTACATACATTGAAATTTCGTAATGGGAACATTTACATTACCAGTTAAAAGTTTTTGCACACCCTAAGATCTTGTCAAGTCTTTATCTTACATGTATGTTTACAACAAAGAAATCACTGCAACCCAATACTTGTAAATTACAAATACATTTACAAGAAAAATCCACAAGGGATCCAGCACAGGTGATTGAAATGATCAGCTCACTGTCAACACCCTGAAGCTGCTTGATAATGAGTAATCATTTGAATCACCTGTGCTGGAGCAGGGGAGATCTAACACATGCAGGACAGGTGGTCCTCCAGGAGAGGTTTGAGAAGCACTGGATTAGACCATCACTACTGATCTGCTTAAATATTGATAAGATGGCTGATCCTGGTTTTTCTTAATTTGTTTTGTTACATGGTTTATACATTGGGCCTCAGTTTTCCTACCTTTCTGTTATACAACCAATATGAGTCTATTACACAAAAACAGAATAAAAAAATTGTTACAATTACAGAAAATACTGGGGTGTGCAAAAACCTTTGATTGCTAGTATATGTTGTCTTTTCACTGCTTTCAATCAAATATAGAGTTTTAATGATCCACAAACTCTTGCATTCTGTTTTCATTTACACTTCATACAGCGTCCCAACATTTTTGGAAATGGGATTGCACAAGCTAGCATTAAAGGTGCATTCAGTGATTTTAGCCATTCTTATTAACTCCTGTTTGACTAGCCACAAAGGAGTTCATGCCCCCATCCCAGCAGTTTACTGTGGTCACGTACAGTATTATAGGGGACTCTAGCTAAGTAGTAGTGAGGGTGCCATTGATAATTTGTCTAAAAGTAGCAAGCCCAAACTGTCAGTATGACAGTCCCCTGCTAACTCACACTCCCCTGCTAACATTGACTGATAACGTTAAGCAGCTAATCGAACATTAGTTACCAACCATCGAGCAGTCCTTTTCATAACTATGGGGGTAAGCAGATGAAATTGTTTAGCGAGAATTTGTTGTCTATGTCACTCACATGACTATGATGTTGTTTAGCAAAGCACAGTTCTACAAACTAGGCAGTAACACTGGTAATCACCCACTTTAGTTACCCTAACAGTAAGCAAACATGTATGTATGTAATGTATGTACAGTCACAGCCCCTTCCTGATTTCTTACTTTTTTTGCATATTTTTGACACTTAAATGTTTCAGATCATCAAACAAATTTTAATATAAGACCTTAGTAAATACAAAAATGCAGTTTTTAACTGATGATTTCATTTATTAAGGGAAAAAGCTATCCAAAACCTACCTGGCCCTATATGAAAAAAGTAAAATTGTTAAATCATGAATTAACTGTGATTACCACATTTTTTAGTCCAATTTCACTAGCTACACCCAGGCCTGATTACTGCCAGACCTGTTGAATCAAGAAATCACTTAAATAGAACCTGTTTGACAAAGTGAAGTTAAAAAGATCTCAAAAAGCAACATGTCATGCTGCGAACTAAAGAAATTCAAGAACAGATGAGAAACAAAGAAATTGACATCTATTAGTCTGGAAAGGGTAACATTTCTAAGGCTTTGGGACTCCGCGAATCACGGTGAAAGCCATTATCCACAAATGGAGAAAACTTGGAACAGTGGTGAACCTTCCCAGGACCCTACCAAAATTTGAGCACATCAACTACTCATCCAGGAGGTCACAAAAACCCCATAACAAATCTGAAGAACTGCAGGTCATGTCATTTGTATTCATGATTCAACAATAAGAAAGAGACTGGGCAAAAAAATGGCATCCATGGGGAGGGTTCCAAGGCGAAAAACTACTGCTGACCAAAAAAAGAACACAAGGGGTCGTCTCACATTTGCCAAAATACATCTTGATGATCCCCATGACTTTTGGGGAAAATATTCTGTGGACTGACGAGACAAAATTGAACTTTTTGGAAGGTGTGCATGTTACATCAGGCGAAACTGACATATCATTTCATAAGAAGAACATCATACCAAAAGTCAAACATGGTTGGTAAAGTGATGGTTTCCTTTGGTTTGGACGACTTGTCATAATTGATGGAACCATGAATTAACTTACGGAAAATCCTGAAGGAGAATGTCCAACCATCAGTTGGTGACCTCAAGCTCATGCTACTTGGGTTATGTAGCAGGACAATGATCTGAAACAAACTAGCAAGTCCACCTTGAATGGCTGAAAGCAAAAAAAAAAACAAACTGAAGGTTTTAAGTTAAGCAAAGTCCGGATTTTTTTGTGATGCTGTGGCATGACCTTAAACATTCTGCAAAGAGAGTGGGCTAAAATTTTTCCATGGCGATGTGAAAGACACATTGCCAGTTATCGCAAAACACTTGATTGCAGTTATTTCGCAGAGGGTGACAACCAGCTATTAGGACAAATTTTTCACACCAGGCCAAATGACCCTTAATAAATTAAATCATCATTTAAAAAACTGCATTTTGTAACCTTTACTAAGACAAAATGTAATGATCTGATTCATTTTTGACAAAACAAAAAAATATGAAATAGCAAAGAAAATCACTCATGTATTTCATGTAATGCTGTGATATGCTAACTATATTCCTTATTGCAAAATAGTTCATTTCCACTCTGCGGAATTGCTTGTTTTTAGGCTGAAAATAGATGACAAGCCCCATGCATTCGGCTAGCAATCCTGGTTTTCAATAGCTAGCTGAGAAGTTAGATAACTTCGCTAGCTATTTTACATTTGAAGTTAGGGTACAATTAGGACAATTAATGTACAGTAAGTTAGATAGTGATTTTTATGTACTTCCCTCCCGATAATATTTGCCACAGGAACAAATCTTTCGCTCAGAAATGACGCAGATCCTCAAACCTTTACCAGACAAAAGTAATGATCGATTACTTTTTAAAACAGATATGAGATAGCAAACCAATCACTCATGATTTCTGCCTGCTGATATGTAGCTATATTCCTTATTGCAAAATAGTTCTTTCACTCGCCCAAGGTTTTTAGGCAAAACAGATTGGCAGAGTTTTATATTCATTTCAATGAGGCTCAAAATTTTCAGTAAGAAGGATATCAGAATGTGAAGTAGCAGAAAGGGTGTAGTTTTTATTTAACTTAATGGAAGTGGAATCAATTGTTAAAAAAGTTATTTAACTTAGTGTACATCAATTCAAATTGTACACTAACTCAGAATGTGACATAGCTAGAGAAGTTAGCTAACTTCATAGCTTGCTATTGTAAACCAGGATTACCAGCTGCATGCAAGTGGCTTGTCAAGGTATATAGCTGGTCAGACACCCAATTGTGAGCAAATTCACAGGGCGATGCGGATGACATCTGGATTTTTCTTGTGTAGTGGGTATAAACTGTATAAAAACATGGACGAAGCAACCGTGACGTCACCCATTGGTTTCATCATACCATTTAGGAAGCCTCGATTTTGGAAATTTGAACAGTGCCATTTTGTCATTTTGAAACCGGATGTGACTCCTATTTGGTGAGAGCATGAATTGAAGATCCAGGGAGGAGCAAGGGGTAGATCTACGGGTGGATCTGACCGTATCTAATGAGGACCAGAGGATAGCCACGCCCCCAAAGCATATCTGGCTTTGTCCTTTATTCTAGTCTATTTGGGACCGTAATTTAGAGAAAAGAACATCACAATATATCAAAGGAGACTTTAAACTTGTGATAGATGCCATAAAATGATGTGGAAAATCATTATTAAAACAATAAATCAGGTGGGAAAGTAGGGTCATTTTCTCATAGACTTCTACAGTATTGAACTTCTTTCTGCAACCACCGACGTCGCCATCTGCTGGCCATTAAATAGAATGCAGTTTTAAGAGATTTTCACATTGCCTTCACTTATCTGACCCGGGTGCTGCGTCCATCTTTTTATACCGTCTATGGTAGTGGGGCTTCACCGTAACAGTGGATGGAGCGTAAGCAAACTAAAAGCCAGCCTAAGAGACCAGAGGCAGTTATAAAGCCAGCCAGCTTGGTAAACACCACTTTATCCAGTTCCTTCTTTGAGGCTTACTTTTGCAGTCTTTATGAGCGTACGCTATTTTTGGCTTTAGTGGAATCAGTCGTTTTGAATTTAGGCCCTCAAACACAGATAAGTTCTAGAAGTATTTACACAAGCACACTGTGAACATGCAAATTGATTGACAAATACAGATGCCTGCTTCCTAGCTGAGCTTTTTTCTGATTGGCTTACATCTTCGGCCCAAACTGGAGGGAGAGAAAATTTTATCTGTTTTGCTTACGGACAGAGAGCATTCGATGTAAAAACCAAACGAACAAAAAAAAAGCCCTGAATGCACCTTTAAGTACAAATGTGCTCATAGCTCCCACAATAGTGCTGAATGCAAATTAATGGAGGGGATAATTTATTCCCTCAGTAACTTTAACAAGGATGGCCCCACAATGTTCACTCATATCACAGGCAGTGAAAACCTGGTAAGTCTCCACCCCATCCATACAACATCGGCCTGGCCTGGTCTGGCAGTTAAAGTAATGAGGAGCCATTAAGCAGAATTCCCACAGGGAACGCAGTACCCCAATACAAAAAAGGCAGTTCCAGGAAAGAGCAGCCATTCGTTTAGAGTCCTTTTCTGCAGTTTTTGTTTTGCTGTTGAATTGCCGCACTATTGTGCAGTTTTGTTCACACTGAATACACCTCATTCTCACGTCCTACGTTGCGTACTTACAGTTCCTAAAACTCTTTTGGTCTCATTGTGCTGAAGTGCACTTAACATGACTGTTTTGGTTCAAAGCTTTTGTTTTGCATGTGCCTCCTGAAGAGAGTATTTCTTTTCCACAGTGACTTAGTCAAATGGAGTTTGAACAACCAATTCAATACGGTAACTAATTAGGTGCATTCAAACAAATTAAACTGAATGGAAATTTCTATTGCTCGCACAATTAGAGTTTAAAATAGGAGAATTTAACACACTAATGCTTTGATATGATTAAAATGTGCGTTAAAATCTGAACCAGCTCATATATATCCACTCTTCCCTTTTAACTCCATGAATTCAGCAATTAATTGCAGCTTTCACTGTTGTGACAGACAAGTTATCTTTCTGTATACATTACTCTATTTCTTATGCTTTTTTACGGTTTTTCTATTTTATTTTTGGTTAAAAAAAGGTGTTCTCCAAGTATGGAAAGCTACAATCCCCAATTCCATTGAAGTTGGGAGGTTGTGTAAAACGTGAATAAAAACAGAATGTAATGATTTGCAAACCTCATAAACCCACATTTTATTCAAAATAGAACATAGACAACATATCTGATATTGAAAGTGAGACATTTTACCATTTCATAAAAAATATTAGCTAATTTTAAATTTGATGGCAGCAGCACATCTCAAAAAGGTTGGGACAGGGCCATATTTACCATTGTGTAGCATCCCCTCTCCTTTTAACAACAGTCTGTAAACATCTGGGAAGTGAGGAGACCAGTTGCTGGAGTTTTGGAAGAGGGATGTTGTCCCACTATTGTCTGATGTAGGATTCTAGCTGCTCAACAGTCCTGGGTCTTCTAAGCCAGATTTTTCGTTTAATGATGCGCCAAATGTTTTCTATTGGTGACAGGTCTGGACTGCAGGTAGAACATTTCAGCACCTGGACTCTTCTACTGCGATGCCATGCTGTTGTGATGGATGCAGAATGTGGGTTAGCATCGTCTTGCTGAAATATGCAAGGCCTTCCCTGAAGGACAACATCTGATATGTTGTCTATGTTCTATTGTGAATAAAATGTGGGTTTATGAGATTTGCAAATCATTGCATTCTGTTTTTATTCACGTTTCACACAACGTCCCAACTTCACAGAAATTGGGGTTTGTAAAAACCAGCTTGTTTTCTTTCCGTTGTCCAAGTAAAGCTGCCCAATTTCATCAACCAGGGCATATATGCTGACTCATATTTTAACATTTTAAATGGAATTTAGTTTTAATACAGCACACGTGCCCATTATAGACATACAGGTGTAATACTGTGCAGGCATTTCTCACAGTTATAACACCATTACAGCCCCACAGAATGATTTATATGGACTTTAGTGTGGAGGGAGCATTTAGTGGAGAGCATGCTTACAGCATCAGCTCCACAGAGAGAGCTGAGTGATGATCAGCAGGTGCGCTGGAAAACACCTAAAAATGGGCCCTATGAATCACCTGTCATTACCATTACTCATTATGATTCATTATTTCATTATATGTGCTGTCATGTCCCTGATACTCGCATTTTACATTTTTATATGCTGTTCTCTTGCAAAATTTTTTAAGCGTGTGTTTGTATGTGTGAGGGAGTGTGCTGATGCATGTATCTGTGAAAGCGTATGGATGTGCGTGTTTGTGTGTGTGCGTGTGAGCGCATGCGTGTGAGAGTGTGTGTGTGTGTGTGTGTGCTCTTGTGCGTGTGAGAGTGTGTTTTTATATGTGAGAGAGTATGCTGATACGTGTGTCTGTGTGAATGCGTGTGCATGTGAGGGTGTGTTTGTGTGTGAGAGTGTGCTGATTTGTGTTCCTGTTTGAATGCATATGGATGTGTGTGTGTGTGTGTGTGTGTGTGTGTGTGTGTGTGTGCGTGCACGTGAGGGTGTGTTTGTGTGTGAGAGAGTTTACTGATGTGTGTATCTGTGTGAATATATGCGTATGTATGCGCGTGCACGTGAATGCATGTATGCCCGTGTGTGTGTGTGAGCGAGTGCCTGTGAGGGAGTGTTTGTGTGTGGGAGAGGGTGTGTTGATGCATGTATCTGTGTGAACGCATACGAACGTGTGTGTGTGCGCGTATGTGAGTGTGTGTGTGTGCATGTGTGTGCCTGCATGCTTGTGTGCGCGTGAGTGTGCACACTCCTGCTGTGCATGAATGAATGAAGAGATGTGATCATGCTAGGGGTTATCAGCTCTGGTCTGGATTGCACTGTCTCTGGGCTGTTTGTCAGCAGGGGGCGGTAGAGAGAATTACACGTACTCTCTGGCTGTGGAGGGCTGGGACTGTCGATAATACTGCTGCCCTCGCCTCTCCTCTGGCGGGCAGGAGCAGCACAGGAACGAGCCCCCGAGTATGGTGAGACTGGCTGCAGCCCAGCCTACGAACAGAGCTGAGCCAAACTCATACCTGAGTGAGAGAGAGAGAGAGAGAGAGAGAGAGAGAGAGAGAGAGAGAGAGAGAGAGAGGGGAGAGGGAGGGGGGGAGAGAGAGAGAGGGGAGAGGGAGGGGGGGGAGAGAACGAGGGAGGGGGGAGAGAGGGAGGGGGGGGAGAGAGAAGGAGGAGAGAGAGGGGGAGAGAGAACGAGGAAGAGGGAGGGAGATGGGGAGAGAGAGAGGGGGAGATAGAGAGGGAGTAGGGGAGGGGAGAGAGAAAAGGAGGGAGAGAGAGAGGAGGGGGAGAGATGGGGTAGGGAGGAAGGGGGAGGGAGGGAAGGTGGTAGGGAGGAGGGAGCAGGAAGGCAGGGAGGAAGGAAAGTGGGAGGGAGGGGGAGAGATGGGGAAGAAGAGGGGATAGAGAAGGAGAGAAATCAGGAATCAGAGGGGGAGAGGTAGATGAAAAGAATGAAAGAGATGGAGAGAAAGAGAAGCACGATGGAGAGAATAATGAGCCTAGTCTCACAAGCATTCATTTACAAGGTTGTTCCCTAAAATATTGTCTGACAACTATGTAGGCATTGCGTTAATGAATTGATAAAATACATTACTGCCCACAGGATGATGACTTAGTCATACTCTTTGTAACACTGAAAGAATTTTGAATAAGTTAAAATAAATTACTCTGCTTTATATTAACCTCTTCCACTCGGGACTTGCCATTGGAGGGATTATAGCTCTGCTCTCACCTCACCTTAAAGCGCATTACTTCTCCAAACCCGTCCCCATTTATGTTTCCTAATTAGCTAATAAGTGTTAATTCATTCAGTTGCAAGGATCAATCAGCAGATTTACCGTCCATTTCCCCTCAGCTTGCATTATTGTTCATTGTAATAGCTATCAAGCATTTTCCTATCCATTTTAAAGATGACATAAAATGTTTTTCGAAGAAAATGTTTTTAAAAATGCAGTTTTTCTGACTCTGGTCCACGTGTTAAATTTTCTTATGTAAAAATAAAATTCTGTCCACAACCAGGGACATTACCATAATGCAGGTTAACTCTCAACCTGTTTCCAATTAAGAAACAGACAATTAACTCCCTAAAGCCCAACGTCCCCTAGGCGATAACGCCGGCGTTACAGGACTTTCAAAAGAAGTGCTGTGAGTCTCTGACCCTCAAACGCATAAATGCTTTCAGGTTGACCATGTTTAAGATCGCTTGATCAATATTCACACAATTTATTTACTGAATAATCAAGACCAATATATAAGCCTGTGATTATAAGGAAAGTATTAAGAAATAACAGATCACTGAAAGGTAACGTTGACAACAAACTTAATAGTGATATTGCATGGATGTAAAAAAAAAAAACAAAAACAAAATAATAAATAAATATGTATTAACCCAATGCTTTCCCTGAATTCAATCTCCTGTTCTAGGATTTTTTTTAACAGTGCAACCTAATTTATTTAAAGACTGCACTTAATCAGAATGTTTTCAGCGTTCAAAAGAATAGGTTGCATTTGCGGGGAAGCGTAGGTGCACACTGGTTGCCGTGCAAAGCGATAATAATTAATTTATTAAATTACCAAAGCTTCTTAAGCCGAAGCGTTGGTGATCGAATAGTTCAGTAAATTGAATATTAGTGCATCGTGAACGTTTGACGCATGGCATGCATTTAAAATCATTTTGCATGCATGCCATGTGTCGAAGTTTCAAGGTAGCAAAGTCATTCATTAGGTCTCTGCAGTTTGGTTTCTGGGAAAGTTGTAGGAAGGCTATAATATGAGATTGTATGAATGACAATTATCTAATGAAACAAAATCTAAACCTTATCTAAATACCATCTTCAGTAGGATTTACTACATAACACTCTACCTCAAGATGGAATTTTGAGAAATTTACCGTAATTTTAAAATTACCATCCATGCAATCTCATATTGTAGCCTTCCTCGTTGACACAAAACTGTATGTCATAATCGTTAATGGCAACGCAGCTTATTGGAAGCCCATTTGCTCAGTAAATTAATTCAGGTTATTATCCGATGCTTACTTGGAAATAGGTTGACTGTTATCCTGCATTTTGCTAATGTCACTGGTTGTAGACAGAGTTTTATTTTTACATAAGCAGCCTTAACAGGCGCACCTAAGTCAGCAAAACCGCATTTTTACTCCTGGATAAGCAAAGCATAGGAGAGAGTGTTGTGATGAGACTCGTGCCTCACTCACTAAGTAATCAATTTGCTGTTAGCACGACCACAGGCGGTAAGATTCGCAAACAGCTTATCCAGGAGTTAACGATAGTGTCACTTTGATTAGAAACATTTTCTTAGGCATATCAAGCCGATCGGATGTGGACGCAGAAATAAATATAATCCGTTTTGTGAGCTGCAGGAATTCAGAAGTTTTGTAAGACACTGATGTTTTATGTCACCATAAATTCAGATAGGAAAATGCTAGATAATTATAGCAATGAACTATAATGCAAGTTGAGGGAAAATGGATATGGATTGATCCTCACAACTGAACAAATTAACACATAGCTGGTAATTAGGAAACCTAAATGTGAGCGAGTTTGGAGATATAATGTGCTTTAAGGTGAGGCGAGAGCAGTGCCAATATCCCTCCGATAACAACTCCGGAGTGGAAGAGGTTAACTGAATTAATTTACGGAGTAAATAGGCTACCAATATGCAGCATTGCCATTAATGATTAAGACAAAGACAAAGGCTACTATATGAGACTGGACAGCAATTAACTGAAATTTCTCAAAATTCCATCTCGAAGTAGAATGTTATGTAGTAAATGCCGCTGAAGATGGTATTTAGATCAGGTTTAGATTTTGTTTCTAATTAATTGATTAGATAATTGCCCTTCACACAATTTCATATTGTAGCCTTCCTACAAGTTTCCCAGGAGCTGGACTATAATGACCTCATCAATGATTTTGCTGCCATGAAAGTTCAACACATGGCATGCATTTTGGTTGATTTTAAATGCATGTCATGGGTCAAACGTTCACAATGCAATGACAACCAATTTACAAAATTATTTAATTATCAACGCTTCGACATAAGAAGCATTGGTAATTTAATAAATTAATTATTATCGCATCGCTGCAGCCAGTGCGCAACTGTGCTTCCCCTGCAAATGTTGCCTATTCTTTTGAACGCTGAAAACTTTTTGATTAAGTGCAATCTTAAAATAAATTAGGTTGCACTGCTGAAATAAAATGCTTAAACAGGAGGAGTTCAGAGAAAGTATTGGATTAATTAATTATTTGTTTCTTTATTTCATCCCTGCAATATCACCATGAATATTTTTTCAATGTAGCCCATTGGCAATCTCTGTCATTTCTTAATAATTTCTTTATAATTACAAGCGTATATATTTGTCTTGATTATTCAGTAAATAAATTGTGTGATTATTAATCAAGCAATCTTAAACAGGAACAGTTTTGAAGCAATTATGCATTTAAGGGTCAGAGGCTCACGGCACGCCATTGAAAATTCTGTAACGCCAGCCTTACCATTAGGAGGACATTGGGCTTTAGGATGTTATTAATTTTTTTTTTATTATTGCCATCCTTACAGTATGATATGAATTGCATTTACATTGACAGTGTAGCCTATTGGTGATCATTTTGTCATTTCATAATGAATAGTTTCTTAATTTTAGTCTCGGGTATCGATCTTGATTATCCCGTAAATAAATTGTTTGAGCGGTAATTAGGCAATCTTAAACAGTAAAAGGTAGAGAGCAATTACGCATTTAAAGGTGAGAGGTTTCTATACCCCTGATAGCATGCCATAGAAAATCCGTCAGTAAATTTGGGGGGCATTTGGGTGGAAGTGATTGATAACAACACATTTTTCTGTTTGTTCCTGTCAGCCTTTCAGCTTACAATTACACCTAGACTACCAGCCAAAACTTTTAGGGGACCAATAATTTCAAGCAATCAAAGATGAAAAAATAAAATTTAAATGCTTTTTCTTTTTTTATTGAAAAAAAATCTGTCTGAATCTTAAATTTATCAAATAGGCTACATTTTGCTGCTAAGCTGACTGATAGATTCATAGATTATTTTTTTCTCCAGGACAGTCACATGGGTCTAACGGTTGACACCTAACACTACTCTGGAAATTCCCAAGGATGCACTGCACTTGTTGTTTGCTCTTTTTTTGATTTTTCTGTTGAATTTGCACCAATCTAGGATGATTTTGTATCCTTTGTTTGACAATTGAACTAGTTAGTTTACGTGTTTGTTTTGCCAAACACAAAACTTTCAGTGACACCTAAATGTAGGTCAGTATCCCCTGAAATAATATATTCTTTTTGACTTTTCACTATCCACATCTTGCTTTGTGTCATTTAGTTTTTTACATGCCTCAAAACCACTTATGTCTCAGTAAAACATGGAACTGAAATCTGTTTTAAAATTTTTGACCAGTAGTGTTCAAAGCAGGAACTCGAGGTATTATTTCTCTGTCTTCTTCATCCCCTCTGCATCAAGTGCCTGCAGCCTAACATGGATAAGTATACAGAGGAAACTAGTGATTTTCCATGTTGCGAACTGGTACTTAGCGTAGGTGTAAGTGTGTGTGATTAAGATGAATATGATGATTACTCAAGTAAGGCTGCCTTGAGGAAATTTATTTTAAAACATGATGCTGGGATGATCCACTGAGAAAAAAAAGGTAAAAAGAAGTACACAAAGGCACATTTTACCTTGCGTTTACAGGTGTGTTTGGATTGAAGAACTGG
The DNA here is from genome assembly GCA_029692085.1 of Gymnothorax javanicus. Classification (NCBI taxonomy): domain Eukaryota; kingdom Metazoa; phylum Chordata; class Actinopteri; order Anguilliformes; family Muraenidae; genus Gymnothorax; species Gymnothorax javanicus. The sequence continues at coordinate 13,133,574 of CM056202.1, read as the reverse complement.
TACGAGACCTGCGTGGCATACCAAGACACAGACACCAATGTGCACAACCCTAAAGCAGAGATAAACATGAGAGTTTGCACATGTTGTACTTTGTCAGCTGTACCTTGGGTCACTAAGAGTCAATTCAAAAATTTACAGCAAGGCAAATTTCAACAAATTATTCATTTATTTTAGCAGTTTATTCAAAAGGAAAAATGCAGGCAAGACCAACAGGGAAAACACTAAGGGGACGGCCAGACACTCTTTTTAGTTTGACACTGTATATTTGGAGGTCAATGTCAGTCAAAAGGTTCAAAAAGGCTGTTTTGATTTTCCATAAAGATCCTGCTGTTTAGTTCATATAGATTTAGCAAGGTGTTCATTTTGAATCACTCCACTATGGGTTAGAGAGACAAACGAGCCAAAGAGAGACCAATCCATTATACACAGGTCTCAGTTACTGTACCACTCACCCCATATTGAGTGATTTCTAACAGGCTTCAGCAGAAGTCCAGCAGTTAGAGAGTAAAAATCTGTCATTTTTTTTCTTCCATCTATGAACTCAGCCTGCTGACTCCAGTAAATCTGTCTACACCTCAGCTGAAATACTCAGGACATTAATGAGGAAATTCTGTGATTTCAGCAAAACACCAGGCTGAATTTCACTTTTTGAACCTGGGTGTTCTGCATTTTAAACCCAGTATGGTGTAGTCAAATGTTTTGAAGAAGCCAATTACCTAAAAAATCGTGTCAGCCAACTTAATTACAAAAAAACTCAAGGTATACATTTCGGAAAATTACGTTTTTAAGTGTTGTGAACACAAGATAATTAAGTTGGTTTACACATTTTTTGAAGTAATCGGTTTCAAAAACCTTCGAGTGCACCGCAATATCTAGGTGTGCAGCGCGCCTCTGACCTTCGCATATGGGTCAGACGTGTCCTCAAAGATTTCGGATTGATTGGCAGGAGCGATGCCAGCTTCATTTGATTGGATTGAGGTGCGAGGTTTTTGGGGGACCTTACCTGCCAAGAGGAAGAGCACCCCTCCTGAGACCGCGATCCTGCTCTTGACCTGGGGGCTACTGTCCCCAACTTTGGTGCACTTCATGCCCACCACACTGACAATGATGGCGATGAATCCCATGAGCACGGATACCACCATCAGCGCCCGGCACGTCTGGATATGCACTGAAGGACAGGGCGGGGGGAGAGGTCAGAGGTCAAAGGTAAGAGCACCATAAAACCTTCTCCAATCTCATCTGTAGCCTGGTGCTAAAGTCGTATGGCCTAGTGGTAAAGGTGTTTCTCAGAAACCCAGCAGACAACTGCTAAGTTTGGTGGTCCAGTGCCTAATTAAATCATAGCAGCATCTGGGCCCTTGAGCAAGGCCCTTAACCTCATATTGCTCCAGGGATGACCGGCCCCTGCTTACTCTAATCAACTGTGAGTGCCTTGAGATAAAAGGAAAGAGACTTTAAGGAAGTGAGGTATGAAAGCCTTCATCACTTCCAGGATTTTGAACATCATCGAAAAATGCTGAAATTGGTCTCAAGCACATTGAAATATTTCAGCCTTTCAGCTCCTGCAGATATCCATGTTTTAAGGCAAAAGACAGCAGGCGAGTCTTTGTTCCCCGATTGTCATTCTGAGGTGGTTTCACGGCCTTTCAACGCTCTTTTGAATCCCATGAATGACCCTAATGGACTTCAGTGCTCACAGAAATGCGTAGGACTGACATTTTTATATGTTTCTCACTGAGGGGATTAATGTGGCTTGCTTTACCACAAAGAGGAATTGTTTACACTGGCTAAGCTTCCTTTGTCACCGGGAGTTGTGGCCAAGTTTTTCAGCATTAAAAAATCTATTTTTCAAAAAGTGTTTCTCCATGAAAAACTAACATATTAATTAACTATAAAATCAGAGGGTGGCCGCAACACAGAAACTATATGACAGAATCAAATGACCGATTCTGAAGTGAAACATAGCACGTTGAAGCAGGATTTTGGAACAATAGCATGCATAGTTCCCATAATTTGCTTGTGTGTATGTCATACGAAGGCAATGTAAACCATTCAATGACATAAGTACGCCAAGAATTCAGGCTAGGCTTTTTTATTTTTTCCTCGCCTAACTGCTCAGGAGCAGAATTCTACATTGATGGCAGTTTCAAAGAGAATGGGATGAACAAGGAGCTGGTCTGTGATGTTTGATTTATGTTTTAAAGAGCCCTTTGAACAGATATTTAATGGGGTCCTCAGTGTGGGCAGCCCTATTCTCCTCCATATTCCTGCGTTTGAAGCCCTATGGTTGTGCATCGTAATGTCTCTCTGATCCCGTCTCTCTGACGCAGATTCTAAAGAGGTGGCTGGAGAGAGGAGTGACTGGACTCCCACAGTCCTCAGTGAGAAGTCTGGACTGGTGGTGCCTGCCACAGTCGAAAGGCCGGCCCAGAGGCCTGCACCGCAGTGGGCAGGAGCAGGTTTTATAAGGTGTCCATTGTGTCCTGTTGTTACAGTGGAAGTGTTCTGCAGGGACCAGCATCTATCTGAACGGGGGTGTCGATGTGGGGGGGCTGTCACAAATGGGGGCATCAAACTGTCTCCATTTCCGAATAGCCCTCATGCGCGGTTGTGTCTCTGTGCTAAGGCATTCTGGCGCGAATGCCCGTATTCCTCAGACCGCAGTTTTAAAATCTACTACATCTGTTTGCTGTACATTGCCACTTCCCTGACCTCTGCTCCCATTCTAATTCGCCACTCAGATAAAGGCCACACGGACTGGAAATCCATTCTGAGCGAGAATGTGAACGAAAAATAAATAAGGAAACGTAATTTCGCCGGGTTTATCAGCGTTTACATGCCGCTTCATCACCAGCTCTTTTCACCGCTCGCATTTATCAGCCCTGAGAGAATACATATCTGCCGAGCACCGGCAGCTGGAGTCGCCACGCGGTGAAAAGATAAGGCGGGACGCAGAGAATAGCGCGTGAGAATAATTGTTCCAGAAGAGACACTCCTCGTGGCTCTCGCAGGACCGGGAACAATGCGGGCTTATGGGGCTCTGTGCGAGACGCACGGGAGGGAACATTGATGGGTCTGTCCTGCAGATGACCTAATGCAGGCCCACCGCGGTGCGGAGAGGCTGGTGGCAGGGCCCAGTCGCTCGCTCCGGGATGGGGAGAGGGGATTCCACCCTGAACAGGGTGTGAAAAAGCTGCTTCGGCTCGCAGTATGCAGTAACTTGTGCCTTTTATAGCTTCCGAGAGACAACATACCAGCTTTCTCGTTTTGTTTTTATATTACACATCCGTTAGAGTTTGCATACAAGCATCCAAGCCAATTCACACATTTTATTAAAAATTAATAAGCTGAGAGATAATCACCTGGCAACCGTTACAAATTTGCAAAGTGAGAGCTTTGAATTTAGAAGAAGTTGCATTTAATAATTTTCTTTTCATAAGCAACAGCTGAGACTAATTTCAAGTCTAGTGGCTCCCACTACAGGGTTGATATGCTGGTGTGGATATTATTGGACTGACACTAAAGTGTATATAAACAAAATATAGATCTTTGTGGGGTTTTTTAAGTTCTAAAAATAAAGATAAACGTTCATTCAACACCAGAATATCTGTAGGTGCTGAACTTTTTATGCAAAATATCACTGTCACTAATGAATAACCACATGACACCAATAAGGATCTCAGCATAATACAGTGCAAGACATTATGAGCCAGAAAATTAGGTCGAGCAGCAAATAAACATGCAAAGTTTGTATAATAGGTCAGAGGCTATGCAAAAGTGCACCCTGCCCCAAAAGCACTAAAATAAACATCAGTACTAAAACATTGCATATTACATCTTTGGAAGTAACATGTCGGTAATACAACACTTCAGAATTTTCATTTCGCATCAACTCATGGCACTTTTTTAGGAGGCAACCTCCTGTAACTGTTAGCGACTTCCATAGAAACGTCAGTACATATCAATATTAAGTATGGAAAGGAAGATCTCCCCAATCAACCAGATCAATAAAATGCCCCTTCAGAATAGAAATGGCATGGTGTGAAGAACTGAATAAGGAGATAACTGTGGAATAATGGGAAGAGATGTGTTGCAAAGCATGAATTCAATACTAAACTACTGGCTTTAGATGGTCTCTATTAAAACGGCTAATGAGATTGTGCATTGCAACCAAATTGTTGAGTGGACTTAGCGTTAACATACCAGACCTTGGAATTAATTGTGGATCACAGATTGGCTCCTTAGTTCATTGTCTCTGGGAAATCCCCATTATGCAAGGATTCTGGACTGAGATTATAGTTATTTTATCTCATTCCAACAGCATGAATTAGCCTTTATGCTCAAGACTGTATATTATTTTGGTCCTTTTCAGTATGTGACCTAGGTAACTTATTATATAACTTATTTTCTGTTAAATCTGAGAAACAAATATGCAGCTGTCCAACTGTGAAAGTTGATGAGTTGACCAAGCATACAGTGATGGCTTGACTTGTTAGCACTGCGCCTCTCTTTTGATTGTCTTTTGTAAGACTGGACTCTTCTGTGATTAATGTTTTTTTTTTTTTGGATTTGGGTTTATTGAATCGGACTCTGGAAGCCAGTAAATACATTTGTAAAATAAAAAAATAAATAAATAAACAAAAGACCAGGATTAGAATCCTCATATGTAATACCTATATGGTATATGAGAAATGCTGGCCCTGTTTGAAATCAGCATTTACATGGTAGGCAAGATGAGAGCTTAAAACTCAGGTGCGTACAGCATCCTGGGTAGTGCATATTTTTCCATTGCAAGATTTATTATATGGCACGCTGACTGGGACGAAAATCAATGAATAGCAAACTGAATGTATTTTTCCCATCATTCACTACGAGCTTTGAGATGCAAACAATACTTTTGTGTTCAGAAATAACTTTCACATTCTGAACATATCTGTGGTACCAGGCACAACACAGAGTGTTCTCTTCTGAATACGAACTGCTTGCGATTATGAGGGACAATACACTATTTTTGTTGTGCTGCTCAGCGAAGTGGAAAGTAGATTCACGTCTCTCTTAATAGAAGGCCTCAAAAATGTTTAGAAAACATTTCTGAGTAGTGCATTCGTCACATATTGGCATCACAGTCTGACAGTTAGTCAATCCCGAGTAAACACATTAATTCTGCAAGGAGTTGCTTAACTTCAAATGTAATTAAATTGTCATTGTAGCCAATCTATCTCTAAAGGTTTCTGCAGAATAATAATAACCCAAATTAATATTGTAAATAAATAGTAAAATATGAATGAAGCCGTTCCCCACAGCACAGGAACATAATAACAGCAGCCTTTAGATTTTATGAGTGAGGTGATTTGTCTGAAATTCTGAAAATGATGAAATATTTTCCTGTGTTGTTTATCAGAACTTCATCAGAATTCCCAGAATTTCTGTGATTCCTGAAAATGTCACTTCTTCTACTTTCAATGGGGAGCTGGAATTGACAATTGTGAATATAATGAAAGAAGGCATTGATGATTAATGGTCTGAATATTCTCTTGTCTCATGAAAATGATTTGTTTGAAAATAATTAACTTGCAGGTCAGTACATTTACCACATGTCTGACTGTAAGGACATAAGAAACAGGGTATCTCATTGCTGTTATTTATTTGTTTGTTTGTTTGTTTGGTTATTGGTTTATTTATGCATTTGATGGTTTTCCCCGGAAAAGGAAACTCTTCTGTAATGTACTGGGGCACCAGTCCAGTCGCTGGTGGACGCTGGAACAGAGATGCATTATCTGGAAAGCATAGTGTGGGGAAGCTGATAAGCCCTAAGTTGTATGAGGGTGAGATGACAATGCCTGATACATGAGCTTCACTCATATTCATCAGCACATCAGTGTCGCATAATGGGAGGAAATCTGGCCGAGGAGCTCTAGCTGCTGCTTGCACCATTGACCAAGGCACTTGGCCTGGATTTTTGTTAATATTCAGCTGAACAGTTGGACTATTTGTATCATAGAAATGTATAAGCGCATCTGGCTCACAGCGCCTGCTAAATGCTTGTAGTTTAGTATCGCTCACTGTCTAAGATCAGCAAGCAGTCAATGACTCCACAATACTACATTTTACCCCTTATGAAAAACTACTATACTGTAGTTCTGAGCTATAGCTATCCTACAGTAAATGGTTGGTATTCTCACCACCATAGTGTAGTATTTCTATAATGATACTACAGTTATTCAAACTACAGCAATACTGCTGTGTGGACTATAGTTATTTCGTGGTACTGTTTACTGGTAATACTATAGTTATAATGTGATGGCTATAGTACTACTCTAGTTATACTATGCAAACTATGGTAATACTATAGTGCCCAACCATGGCAAAAGGAAGCAAGCATCAATAATTTCTATGTAAACTTGCTTCCTTTTGCCATAGTTTGGCAGTATAGTTATGACAGAAACACTACAGTATTACTAAGAAATACGTAACTATGGGATATTCTCATAAGGGATAACCACGGTAATGTATTGTCATTATGCTAACGGACTATGGATGGAATTTGAAATCTGAAATCTGACATTACATGGAAGTCAAATATGCCACAAGGATGCATTATACAACGTATAACAGCATCACAATACTACCGGATTATATGAGTACTCACTGCCCAAGGACAGAATAGTCAATAATAATAATGTTATAATACAATGCCATCATAATGGATTAAAATTTGCCGCTCAATGACAGGGTGAAGTGAACGACTCCGCTATGCTATATGACATTATAATACTACCATTATGCAGTAATACTCACCGTCTAAAGATAGCATGGAGTCGAAGACCTTGCACTGCACCTGTCCGGTGCTCTGAGAGGCACAGGACATCCAAAGCCCCTCGTACAGGCCCACAGCTGTGATGATGGCGTCACCGGCGTAGGACGACTGCTTCCACTGAGGCAGCGCCGTGGTGGAGATGATGCCAATCCATCCCCCCAGGGCCAGGAAGTAGCCTAGAAGCTGGAAACCAGAATTTGCCATTTCATCTAAGTTTTTTTTTTTTTTTTGGTTTGAGCTGACTGTTTGTCTAGCGTCCTCTCCACAGGCAAAGTCTCCCCTCTCGGCTGTCTTCAAGACTCCTCAGAAGCAGCTATCCCCGGGAACAAATCCGCTGTGAAGTTCATAAATGTCCCCCTGATTGAAGTGAACTATAGCCCAATGTCGCTACTTTGCCACTTACAAAGTAGTCCTTAACTTCCTTAAATCCTACGCACAGAGGCAACAGAGCCGGCAAAGATTTCTCCACGTTTTCTTTTCCGTCGTCTCGTTAGTTGGTTGCCAGTCCCTCTTTAAGTTGATGGTGTCCCAGGCGTGCTCTATCATTTGGAGTCTGGATTTACTCTTCCCTTATTCAGAGGCTGAAGGATGAACATCTGACCCCCTCATCCAGAGTTACAGTCACACTGCACCCCCCAAAAAAGACCCCAACCTGCTCACCCGCCCCGTCCACTGGGGAACTTACTCTTAGCGACTGAGCCGGCTCTCAGGACTGGGGAAGAGGGCTGGTTACGGGCTGCATTGCCTTCTGGTCACACTCCGCTGGGTCTGGATTGGTGCTATGGGGCTGAAAGGCAATAAAAACTTCACTGGAGACAAAAAAAAGCCCTGACGGTCTCAGCGACTGCTGAATACAGAGAGTGGGGGTGGAAGGCAGGCTGCTGATTGGCTGACTAAGCTGGAAGGGGACGCCCATTGAGTGCATAAGAAAATCTGAGCTTAACAAAGGCTAAGTGCACTGAGAAGTCTGCTTAAGCCCTGGAGTCAGAAGCTGTATGATGTAAAAGAGACCTGTTGAATTCTACAGAACAACTTTGCATCAGCAGGAGGGGGAAGTCAATATAAATAATCGGATTGTACTTTTTTTTATGTAAACATGATGTTTTCTTGGGAGAGTGGGAGCAGATGTTAGTCTCATATATTGACCCTGTGATGAACAAACCCTTTGGGTTTCCTAAACAAACACATAAATCCACCAACAGTGCATTTGCATTAAACGGCATGCCCTGACCAGACCCCAATCTTCGTTTACTAAAAATTCAGGGTCGGCCCATCAAAGCTGTTGAGATCACCATGGGAACAAGAGCAATTGCATCTCGGAGTGAGTTAGGTCCACAGCAGGAATACAGGGTACCGGTTGAATAAGATGGTGGCGACATATTGCCCCACATTACAATGTAAAAAAAAAAACCCGTCTAAACAACCCCGTGGTGAATGGTCGTACCAGCTGTCCCACACCAACTAAAGCTCAAGCACAAACACATCATCAGAACCCATTTCAAACCCACTTCAAAAGCCATTCACAAAGGTTCTGATACAAATAAAAGTCAAATTACTGCGTCGAAATGTAACAAAAAGCCCAGTCCTCATATGTCCACCAACTTCAAACAAGAACACAACCTGAACCCAAAGGTCTCCTTTGTAACTGCATGAATGATGCCTAATGTGCTTGATGCCAGCTACATAAAAGAGGACTAAATACTGCAGGTATTCAACAGAGAGGACAATCAAACGACCCCTCTTACGTGCTGATCTTAGCCTACGCTCAGAAAACACATTACATAAGCAGCAGAAGTTCAGCCCTAATCAGGACCAAACACAGCGATTATTTCATTCTGCACCATGAGGGGCCCTACTTCAGCCCAGCGAGGTTGTTCACGGGGGGCGACATCCTGTTAGAAAGGGGATTAGATGCCCCCGTAGCTCCCCACCCACCCCCCAAAAATCCCCCTCACGACGGCTTGAATACATGGGGGGGGGGGGGGTCAGGCTTGGGAGAGGTGGGCCCCGGTGCGAGGGTTTAATCATACGGATGACCGTGAACTTTCCGCCAGGACCACAAGACCCCCCATCCCCCGCACACACCGGTGTTCACAAATGAGAGGAGCTCAGCGGATTGCGAGCTTCAGACGAGTGCTTTCACAAACACTCCGTACTCCTGCCGTGGATTAAAATGCCAGCTCACTCTCTCCTGCGTTCGCCCGCTCAAAGCACTGTCTGAGTGCGCTGTGTCAGAGGGCCGCGATCTTCGCATTCATCCTCCTCTACCTCATCTTTTCTGTTCTTCCGTCTCCATCTGCTTGTCCTGTCTCCTCTACCACTCCTTCAAATGCTTACCCCATGCAAACTATGAAACTTTGCACCAGCTGAATGGAGAAATACATCATTAATACCTAATTCATAAGTAAGGACCTCTCTCCACTGCCATTTGAAATACTAATGTTTCATGAGAGTCTATACTATTAACCTGGAAGCTTCACCTATGGCTGGTAATCCAATTAATTTACTGCAATGAGATATTATCTGTTTGACACTAATAAACACCAACTGATTTGGTTTATATTTCCTTTGTACAAGCTACACATGAAATGATAGAAAGCATCACTAAATATTTGTAATCAATGTAATATCACCTGTCAGAAAAGACTTGCCATGATGCATATGTGATCATTCAGCTACCACTATGCTCCAGCAATCTTGGGTTTCTCCTGTTTATACTCGATATGCCTTTGAAGGTGTTTATAATACCGATGTTAAATGTATTTCTAAGGTTGGGTTTCCAAAGTTATTTGTTTCAATACAATGAAGCATTGCTCTGTAGATAATGGATTCAACAGTAAGTAATCATAAGGTTGATGTCGGTTAATTTGGTGGTGTTGGTTTAAATTTAGGCAGGTGGTGTTTACGGTGCAGCTCCCCGGAGTAATGTCCTGAAGGCTGAGGAACGTGTGGGTACAGGAATGATGTTCTTAAAGGGGGACTGGCTAGTCCAGGAACAGCTTGGCTGGTGCTGTGGTCAGTGAATGTCTGCAGTGCCTAGCTATGGGAGAAGATTTGTACTGCACTGACAGACCCTGGATTATTTTATTTAGGATGGATTAACACTCAACAATCCATAGAATCACTGAAGCTCAAGAAAAGTCAAGAGACCACAATTACTATAAATGGGCGGAGGTTGTATGGCCTAGTTTACTGCAAGTTGATCAGCTTTCATAAGTACTTTTTTTTTTAAATCTTTTTCTTCACTCCAGGTTTTGTATGAGACACAAGCGGTGCCAGGCACATCATAACTCATCTGAGGGAGACGTTTTAATGCTTTGGGTGTTAATAATCCCGGTCCCCTCTGACATTTGACCCCTGCTGCTAATGAGCTTAATCATGGCACACCAGTGCATAGCAGACGGTTGGAAGGGGAATTGAGAAAATGCACGTTTTGAGCCCAGTTAGAAATCATTTATCGTGAAAAAAATATTTTAGGTTTTTTGGTGACCTTGACCTTGACCCAATCAGGTCACATTTTAATTATGTGATCCTTGGACCATTGCACACCTTTCCATAAAAAAATTTGGTAATTTCAGCAAAGTGCAGCACAACTGACAGGCAAACATTTAAACAGACAAGCAAACAAACAGACAAGCAAATAACAAAAACAATACTCCTCGCCATTCATGTGCGGTGAAAATTGACTTATAGTTTAAATTAAAGCCAAAAAAAAAGCTTAATCAATTCATAAGCCCTTTTAATTTTGGTAAACAAAAAAAAAGGAACATTACCATTAGATTGATTCAAAGCTAACGTGTCATTACAAAAAAAAAAAATTGGATTTATTTGTTTATATACAGTGGGGAAAATAAGTATTGAATGCATCAACATTTTTCTCAGTAAATTCTAATGGGGTTATTGACATTAAATTTTCACCAGATGTCGGAAACAACCCAAGTAGTCCACACATACAAAGGAATCAGAACAAATACATCCATAAATTAAGTTGTGTGTAATAAAGTGGACTGACAGAGGGGAAAAGTATTGAACACGCTTACTGAAATTTATTTAATACTTAGTAGAAAAGTTTTTGTTGGTAATGACAGCTTCAAGAGGCCTCCTGTATGGAGAAAATAGTCGCATACATTGCTCAGGTGTGATTTTGGCCCATTCTTTCGCACAAACTGTCTTCAAATCTTGAAAGTTTCGGGGGCCTCTCCTATGAACTCTGATCCTCAGTTCTTACCGTAGGTTTTAAATTGGATTCAAGTCGGGTGATTGACCCATTGACCAATCTGAGTGGGGAATCCCCGTCACTGGTGTCTGTCACAAGGATTCTCCCACTGTCAATGATCCTATATCCCTGCGGTTTTTATATAGGAGCAAGTCTCTAAAGCCAAAACACTCTCATCCTGGCAAAAAAGGAGGATTTTTGCATCCTTATTTCACATTTACTGTTTGGGTTCAGGTTAAGGGTTAGGGATTAGGGGTAGGGTTGGTTTTCTGGTGTCAAATATGGACGCCACAAGCCTCCTTTTTCATTGTATATTGACGCTTAGTCAGGTAGTGTCACAGTATGACGGGATGGGATGAGACTGGGCTCTGACAGCACAAAAAGCTAACAATTCCATGGGAGCCGAAGAAACAGAGGCCGAATTTCTGGGGTTTCGGTCATAAAAACAATAAAATTATTTAAGGTGGCAAGGAAGTCTGTGTTAATAATTATAGCAACATCTGTTAAGTAACAAAAACCGGCAAGAAGAACTACGGCCGCAAGTGAAAGTTTCTGTCTCAACAAAATCAGTACTTTATGAGCTTTACAAAGCTGGTATTAATAGCAATGTTTCCACCCCTTGCATCTCCTAGGTTTCGGTAATAGCCAGAGGTGTTAAATCACTAGTTCAGATGATGAAGGTCCACACCGTTGCTATGATCCTGTCACCAGGATTTGATCATATCATGGTTTGTGAGGTGTGCGTGTTGTTTGGACCTTTCTTTGCAGCTCTCGTCCTGGGACGATATCGAATTCCTGGGCCATCGAATATTTTACCCAGCTGGTTGATTGAGCTGGGGCGGCGCTTCCCCAGAATCTATATAAGCAGGAAGTCCGGCACGCCTCCTTCGCTAGAGTGTCCGTGTTTTGCCTCGCACTATATCCGAAGATATCTGTAGTCAGGTTTTGTATGACTTTCTATCTTCTTATTGTTGGAGTTTCTTCTCCCTTTTTCTATCTCGCTTTGCTTCCGTGGTTCGGACTATTATACGTCCTTTGGAAGCGCGAGTACTTGCGTTTGGTCTATATTATTCTCTGTGTTTATATTGTGTTCGTGCTACTCTCTTTCTCTCTGTCGTTGCGCTTGGCCTCCGTATACTACCGGCCATTACAGAACACTCTAGCCAGCATGGAATCGTCAGCAACGGCTACGTTAGAGAAAGTTGTGGCTAACCAACAAGCTGCTCTCTCCGGTTATGCAAGGGTCTTGTTAGCCTGAATGAACAACAGGCAGAGTTGGCGGAAAGAGTCCGCCTTCAGGTGAATGCCATGGAGAGACTGGAGAACATTCTGTTAACTCTCACTGAGAGTATTAGATCCCTGTCCACGCAAATCACACAAAATTTTGCACAAGCACAGTCTGTACATTCTCCCCAAGAGCTAAAGTTTCAATTACCCCCAAGATATGGAGGCGAGGCAGGAAGATGTAAAGATTTCATTGCCCAATGTGAGATATTTTTTAAAGCGCAGCCTTCACGGTTCGTGAATGAAGAGTCTCGTGTTTCATTTATTATAACCCTGTTAACCGACACAGCACTCACTTGGGTCGGCCCACTTATTCGAGCTAATTCACCGGCAGTGAATACTGTGGAGACTCTCGTTAGAGAAATGGTATCGGTGTTTGGTCAGGATGTTTGTGGCCTGTACGTGGCTACGCGTTTAATGCATCCGAAAGGAAGGCAAGGCAAAAGAAGGCGGAAAACAATATATTCCAATGGGTGAAACCATCCAATGGGTGAAACCAGAAATGCTACCACGATAATTTATAACAGTGGTCTTACCCATGGGTGGTTAGGGTTAGTGTTAGTGTTAGGGTTAGGCTTTCACAAATTATCGTGGTAGCGTTTCTGGTTTCACCCATTGGGATATAGTTTCTGGTTTCACCCATTGGGATATAGTGCCTTCCATCTAAGGCAGAGCTCTGAGAGTGTCGCTGCATTTTCAATCACATTTCGCTCCTTGGCTACAGAGACAGGCTGGCCAGAAGCGCCTCGTATGACAGTGTTCGTTCATGCTTTGGCAGAGGAGTTTAAGGACGCCCTGGCTACATTGGAGCCTTGTTTGTCTCTAGATCCGTTGGTTCGCACTGCGGTGCGAATTGATAATCGCATCCGTGAACGTAACAGGGAGAAATGTACTGCATTGGCTCCTGCTGGCAATGGGGCTAATGCTACTAGCAGAACGCTTAAAGTTCCCATTCCGCCCACTGAAAATTCCACTCCTGGTGAGCCTATGCAGGTTGATGGCTCATATGAGAGCCGGGCTCGTAAGCCCGTTCGGAAACCTATAATCTGCTATAATTGTAACAAACCGGGACATATCCATCCACGCTGCCCTGAGGTTCAGGGAAACGGGAAGTCCTCTAGTGGTATGGGGGGCGCTAGAGGGACAGACCCAATTTCCCTTCCAAACTTTAATCCGTGTAGAATTGACTGTGGGGAGACAGAATATGTCCTTTGGAAGCGCGAGTACTTGCGTTTGGTCTATATTGTTCTCTGTGTTTGTATTGTGTTTGTGCCTCTCTCTCTCTCTCTCTCTCTCTCTCTCTCTCTGTCGTTGCGCTTGGCCTCCGTATACTACCGGCCATTACAGATCATTAGCACTGATCTTTGGCCAAAAGATGAAATTATGAAGGGAAAACAGTATTTATGGATGGTACAAACACATGCTGGACTTTTGTCTGACCCCTAGACATTTCATCTTTGCGCCTCATTCATTGAGGTACCAGATGTTTCAGAAACCAACCTCTTGCTGGTCACTGGTTACTATTTTTCATAATCAAGCTTTAATTGCCCAGATTGCAAACAACCATATGAGACTCGTGGTATCAAAATGAGTCCTAAATTGTGTCTATGCATTTCCAGTAAATGCCAAATATGTGCCCGAGGGCACACATTTTCAAAAAATAGTTTTGTCCATTTTCAACCTCTTTGTAATTTAAAATTCTGCCTACTTCGCTTTCCTGATGAGAAAACATTGATAAAGGGTATACAATGGGCTATTTGTAAACAGTGCTTCACAAGCACCCAAGAGCAGCCGTTGAAAGTTGTAAACAACTTAGCCTTGTTGCTATGTTAGAGGTCTTGACCCGTTTTCCTGGCAGGTGATTGGTTTAAGCACCATTGCAACGACTTACACTGTCATCTACACGATGGTGTAAGAACTCAGTTTTAATTTTTTGGTCATGAAGACTCATTTTTCTATCACTGGTCATACATCTGTGCTGAGTCTAGCAGAAAGTCAAGTGGCACTATTTTGGTGGCAATGTGGGTTACCTGCTACCATCATAAGTTGTTTTATCCAGCATTCTGGGAACTGCTGTGATGGATTGCTGGGTCCTCCTCCAAAAAAAGACTCTCCATTAACTTTAGAGGCAAGGATTATCATTTACCCTCTAAGATGTACAGCAACTGTCATGGGCTAGCTATTTGCACTACACGCAGATATACATTAGGCACTGGCATTCTCACTGCATTGGTACATTTATTATCGGTTGTGTTGCTGAGTAGAGGTCAAAGGTGATTCTGTGAAGAATTAGCTAAATAAACAGTCAGGCTGCTGACAATGACCTTCTGTGGGAAAGGCATACTTGTTATTTTATGCCAGGGCTTGCGGAAAATGACCTTCTGAATGATGTGCTTTGATAGCGCCTCATTTTTCATAGTATATTTGGCTGTAAGACACCACTGGAATCTGTACTCTGCAGTTCATGTCCTGAATTTTTCAAAAAGTTGTTTTTGGCTTCGATGAAATGAGTCAAATCATTATCACTAATCATCCAAATACTCTCTGTTACAGAGGTCTCAAACTCCAGTCCTCGAGGGCCACAGTGTCGGCGGGGTTTACGGCATTTCTATTCAATCAGCCAGTAAATCATGCCTACTAAACAAGGTGTGCACACTCCTCAGCCAATCAGAATTTAAATGAAACACTCAGGTACAGTGCAGACCAAAAACCAACAAACACAGCGGCCCTTCAGGATTTGAGTATGAGACCCTGGTCTATTATTTCCAGTAGAGCAGCTTTGACTACCCAAAGAGTTTGTCCTTTTGTGGGTATTGAATCATTTATTTTTTTAACTAACCCACATTTTGTTGGAAATTATGGCTAAATACATAAATGCTTATCATGTCATCTCATAATGCAGTAACTGCATACGCTTTGTATTCATGTTGGTACAAATCCCATGACCTGCAGTGTCCTCCCACTAAAACGCAGCAAAAAAGCCCGTACATTTTCCCCCCCGGGGTGTTTAATTTGAAAACTTCAGTCATGAGTGCACTTCATATTTGGAGCGAAAAGCTGGTTCTCTCTCCCGTCCCCCTCTCAAGATTTTCCGGGCCCTTCCCAATGCTAAGCTCAGCTTAAAAATCAGCTGACCCGATCAAAGACATGAAGTCATATTTTCAGCTAACGAGACCTGACTGTTCCCCAAAGCAGGAAATTCTCAGAGAACCCGCTGCTGTACCCGCCCGGATCGGGTCTTTGAGTTCCTGCATGCCCCCGTCCAGGGACGTGCTGTCAGGGGAGGCAGTGACTTAACCTTTTATCACTGGATTTTGTCAGCCTGTTTCCATGTACTACGCCTGATTGACAATCGATCATTTTTTACTTTTTTTTACCGAACTGTTAAGACCAAGCCTATATGTAGCCTGTAATGATTAAGAGGTGATAGTGACAAAAAGATTCATTTATGTATTGGCTTTGATTCAAGACAGCAAAGATGGAAATCTTAATAATTAATAAAAAAAAAAACTCAACTCTTTCTGTAATTCCTTGTATCATTTTAACCTTTTGTTTATCGGTTTATGAAAGAAAACTGAAAATAATACTCCTTATTTTTTTTTTTGAATGGCATTAAAAAAATATGTATTCAGGGGCAAATCATTATCGTAAACATGTTGACCAAGCATTGAACCAGGCATAAGAAAGGTTTTAATATTTGTTAATGGCATAGCGTTAGCTTCCTGAAAGCAAATATGAGCAAATTTGCCGTCTCGTGAGCATTTCAAGTTCGATGGACTGAACAATAATGCTGTGGAAACTGAAATTGGCCCGTCATTCTGATAATTAGTCTTTAGTAAATTAATCAATCCTCTGATTGCTAATCAAGAAAAGTAATAGGGAGTTATCGTTTGTTTAACGGTGAGGATTCTGCCTCACCTAACTTAACCTCCGACGGCACGTCACTGCTCCCGTCAATGTTTTGTGACTCCATTCCATTGTCCTCCCCTCAACCTGCTCCCAACAGTCTACTTCCACAGCCCCCCCCCCATCTCCCAAGGGCTACATTTTGCATCGAGGGTCAAAGAGTAGTACTTCTCAAATGAGGATGGACATTTCCATGAAATGTTTTTTTCAAGTGTCAGCCAAGGTTCTGTCTCCAGGGAAACTGCGGTCCCTGACTGAAAGGGTGCATGAGAGGGCCTCTCCTTCAGCAATGGGCCTCGTCTGGGTCCAGATGGCTCTGTGGTGGTGGGGGAACCCCCCATTTCCCAGTAAACGACCCCCCCTTCCCTCCCCCACCCCAAAAGCAGCCCTGCCCCAAGTTAAAGAACTCAGGTTTAAAGTGAAGAGTGTGGGCCACCCTCACCTTAGTACCACCACCTTGCAGAGATTTTGAGTGCACCTGTTATGTGACTTCTCATTGGTCATTCTTGTATTCTTGAAGTCTACTAAAAAAGGTTTAAGTGCGTCCTTTTAAAAAAAAAAAAAACATGAGTTTTCTCATGCTGGCCATTTGTGCAGTACCTGTGTGTGAAACGCTCCATTGAGGTCCTGCCCCCACCCTCCCGAAAACCCCAGTGTGCTGTGATTGGTCAACTTGATCGCTCACTAGTGATTGGTCCACCATTAACGCGTTCATTGTGAAATGTCACGCCCCTTACCATAAATGGATTTCCCCTCCAGTGTGCAAATTAGCTTCAGAAACAAATACCGGTGGAGCTTTGTGGGTGTAACCCATTTAATTCAAGGCGTGCCAAACTATCTGCTTTGTGCGAAAATTCAAATGGTGACATCACCAATTGATATAAAAAAATGGCCAGAAGCTATTGGGGCGTTTCAGTCAGCTCTGGAGCTGTGTGTTTTGGGCAGAGAGCGCTACTTCTGGAGGTGACTTTGAGTTGTTTTCCGACACAGACCTTTTAAATGCGAATAAAAACGATAATGTTCACACTACGACATTAAAATAATGAAAAACCATAATAGGTGCACTTTAAGGGAGATGACTGAATGTCAACATGCCTAGAGGAGAGGGTCTGTGGAGGGTTGCCCAAGCCAAACCTCCTCCCTGTTTTACCTCACCCGCTGCCTGGGCTTGTGCGGCCCAGCTGCTTGGAAATGGGGGAGATTAGCCAGAGAATGTGCCAAGCTAATCCGCAGCTATGCCTTCACCTTCCAGCCTGGCAGGCCAGAGAAAGGGGAGAATTCTTTAGCGTGGTCAATCCTCACCTTCAAGCCAGTGTTGTACTCAGTGGTTAGTACGCCGCGTACAATTCAGTGCATTTATGGCGCTTTTTCACATGTTTAAGGAAACAACAGGTGTGTGGGTGTTTGTCCCTGATGTGTGAATGTGAATGTGTTCTAGATGCTTCTGCACTGTAAATTACAGTCGCCTTTTGTGTTTAAAGGCTGCAGATTCCACATAGGAATAACAATAAGAGGAATTTGACCTTCCTTTCCTTTACAGTCTGAAAACAAAAATGCATTTGTATGCAATACCATGTTTTCCTTATCTGAAAAATGTATTTTTGTTCCAATATCCAACAGCTAGTGGCAAAGTTGTTTACTTTTCCAGGCATAAATATGCATTTACAATTTCTTACAGATTTTACATTTGCTCTTGTCATTACAAATCTCACACTGCTCCAGAAGAGAAAATGAAGCGTGTTTTTTTTTTTTTTTTTTAATGAATTTGTTATTTCATATTAAGAAAAAGTAGGCCAGGTAATATTGACCTCATGGGACTGTGAAATGGACTGCACAAAGTCGCAGAAATTGACTGGGACAATCAATTTGCTTGGTCTGTCTCAGTAAACATTGTTAAAGGACAAGATATTATAGTCTGGATCAATGCTGCCAATTGTCCTGACACACATTTCCCCTTCAGCTTACAAAATGATGTGAGTAAAGTTACCAGGCCTTTGGGTATGACAGCATAAAATCCACTAAGGCCATAGATTTGTCCCATCATGACGTTTTAATTTTTTTGTGTTTTCTCCAGCAGTTGAAGTCAAAATGGCTGTTACGATGGCAGCGAATCACCTGCCAAGGTGCAGTCACGAAAGAGGACCACCCACCAATGGGACGAGGCGGAGTAATCAGTGTGGAGAGTCATTAATTGTTCATTTAGAGATGAGTGGCGATAGCGCCAGGCTCCTGCTCAGTGCTGCTGGCACGTTTGAAAACAGAGGGCTTGTGCTGCACTGGCGCTGTTATTGTGTCTGTTTACTCGCGGTTAAAAGCCCCCGTGCCCCCCAGTACCCATCTGCCGCCGGGTCTGCCTGGCTCTCTGCCAACAGGCGCTAGTGTGAGCCATCGCTATGACAACGCACAGTGACATCTTTATTCGACAGACCCCACAAAGACGAGGCCTGAGGAGAAAGAGCTAGACTTTGTGATCCCCAGAAATGAAAACGGAGCAAAATTCCAGGAAGCACAGCTGCACACATCAGCACTAATGCAGTTCCAGATTAAATGTCCTCATCCACAACTCTCACGGTGGGAATATCGCGCCAGTTTTCTCCTCTCGGTGAATGTGGGGGGCGCATGTGGAGACAGAGCAAATAGGATCAAATTTGCAAAGAAAGCTCAGAGATTATAAGGGCTTGTGTGGTCTGAATGGGAACAGGGCACTGTAACTACAAAAGGGACACTTACAACCCTGACTCTGCTCATTCCCACAGTCAAAAGAAAGCAGAAAGTGTGTTTAAATAATTTTTATGGAAAATCCAGCACAGTTTGATGGTGTGATCATTCCCCACGTCTTATTTTTGAGATTCCATGCAATTTAAATTGTGCTGATAGTCATCATCGTCTAGATTTTCAGAATTTTATTGCAGATTCCTGCACACCTGAGGGTACTGGCTGTAGTACTTGGTGTTGCCTAGATTTTCACCTCAGCAGAGTGACGCTCCGGTTTAGCAAAAGCCACAAGATTCAGAAAGTGTTTTCTTTGTCTTTAACCTTATTTGGAATGAGTGACCAGTATTACCAAGCATTCAGGTGCAGCTCACTGACTGTAATTAACTGCATGGACCTCTTATCAGACTCTCTTAGATACAGTAACTATTACAACTGTTGGCCAGCAGAAGATGGGCTTCCCTAATCAGGCATCCAGCCTCTATGAGCAGCATTTTTCAGCAATCTTTGAATTATTAGGTAACAGCACACTTCAGATTATGAGCATTCTTATCAGTCTCAGTACAGACAACCTAATAACACTTTGCCAGAAATTTGTGGGCGTAGGACTCATTCTCTTCAATGATCTAGGTTATGCACCGTGCATCTGTGATAGAGGCTGTCACTCGTTGCAGCGGTTAGAAGATTCGCTCTAAGCGTCGACGCCCACATCAACCAGCGAATGAGGAATTTCTGACAGTATCCGTCCAGAATAACTGCCAGTGGATTGGTTTGCGTCCAGACCCTATGAATCACCATGCGAAAGAGAGCTAAAAACTGCAAATCATAATGGCTCGATACCAGGTTAGGTGTCCTGCACTTCAGCAAGGTTGTCCCAGCAATTTCTTCCAACCTGGAGTTTTTCTTGGTTTTTTCCCCTTACTGAACTGAACTGAGTTATCTTCAGTCTGGAGCAACGATCAACACTTGCAGTTTCATCAGACAAGGTCATATATCAAGATGCAGGGTCACTGTGTTTGCTGGATAAACTCACTAGGTAAAACCCAGAAAATGAAGGTCAAAGTGTCACTCTTTGAACTTACCCAGCTAACTCAGTAATTATGCTGCATGAGCCAGCGTTCACAGCTTCCACTATCAATGATCTCCCATCCTGCTAAGGCACAGTGTCTCAATACCCAGCCCCCAGCACTGCCTGTTCCAGTCAGCCTCTCCCAGCTGACCATCCATAGTAACCCTGGCGCGACTTGGAGTCAGCCCCAGCCAGGCACTGGACTGGCCCGATCGACGTCCCGACAATAAGGAGATGGTCCATCACTGCGGCCACTTGAGTCATGTCT
Source organism: Gymnothorax javanicus (assembly GCA_029692085.1). NCBI lineage: Eukaryota > Metazoa > Chordata > Actinopteri > Anguilliformes > Muraenidae > Gymnothorax > Gymnothorax javanicus. The sequence goes on along the minus strand of CM056202.1, from coordinate 13,113,302 downwards.
AGAAAAGACCCTCAATGGATTTCATTGTGTCATATTTATTTGTTTATTTATTTATCTATTTCCGAGACATTGGAAATACTACCTTGACATCTGGACCATGTGATGGTTTACTCTGCCAAACCTCAATATTAGGTACACCTCTCTGATAGGTTAGTGGGTAGGACCACCCCCCTTTACCTTCAGAACAGCAAATTGAGATGATGTGTTCTATGACACTGCGTGATACAGTGGGGTGCAAAAATTTGGGCACCCCTGGTTTTAATGTCTGTTACAATTAATCTCCAAGTGATTGAAAGCAAACCTGAGCACTAAATGCTACAAAGTTAAACATGACACCTTTCTGCAAATTTGAAAGCAAGGTTTCTTTTTATTTTAATTTTTCTGAGTTTTTAAATGATAAGAAAGGAAAAAGGGCCCTGTACAAAAGTTTGGGAACCCTTTGGGATTATTCTTTGTTACCTTTTAAGAAGATGATTACTAAGGCCCAGACCCAGGTGATTTACTCGTTAGAGCTTCAGTGAGTCAGGTGAATACAATTCCAGGGTTGAACTATATATTCTGAAGTAACTCCATGCCTTCTGAAGTATCCGACTGCGGTGGCTGTTGTGTCTGGTGTTAAAAATCATGTGTTTCTCTAAACAGTTGTCAAAGGATGTCAAAATCAAGATAATTCACTTCCACTAACAAGGAGAGGGCTACAAAAAACTCGCAACGTTTCAAACTACCCATTTCTACTGTCAGAAACATCGTAAGAAAATGAAAAATAAATGGAACAATTGAAGTCAAGGCAAGATCTGGAAGACCAAGAAAAATTTCAGATAGAATGGCCCAAGATCTGGTGAGAAATGTTCACAAGAACCTACACATCACTGCAAAAGAGCTGCAAAAAAGAGTAGCAGACGCAGATCTAGTTGTTCACAGGACAACAATTCAGCGTACCTTAAAAAACAAAGACCTACATGGCTGAATTGCAAGAAAGAAGCTCTTCCTACCACCTCAACACAAAATTAAGCGTCTGAAGTACGCAAAAGAAAACCTTGAGAAACCTCAAGCCTATTGGAACAGTGTGCTTTGGACTGACAAAACCAAAATGGACCTTTCTGGCCACAACCAAAGAAGGTCTGTTTGGAGAAAAAAGGGTGAAGCATTTGTAGAGAAGAACACATTGCCAACGGTTTAGCATGGAGGTGGATGCATTATGGTTTGGGGTTGTGTAGCAGTTGGGGGTGCCGGCAATATTGTGCGGGTGGAAGGAAGAATGGGTTCCACCAAATATCAAAACATTCTTGAGGCTAATGTTCGAAGCTCAGTTCAGAAATTGAAGTTGAAGAGACGTTGGGTATTCCAGCAAGACAATGACCCGAAGCACACCTCAAAATCCACCATGAAGTACCTCCAGGAAAGACAGATGAAGGTTTTGGAATGGCAATCACAGTCCCCAGACTTAAATATTATTGAAAATCTGTGGAGAGACCTCATATATGCCGTGCATGCAAGAAGGCTGAAGAATATTTCTGAGCTAGAGGTGTTCTGTCAGGAAGAATGGGGAAAAATTCCAAAGACAAGAATTGAAAGACTCTTAGCTGGCTACAGGAAGCGTTTGCAAGCTGTTATAGCTGCCCGAAGAGGAGTTACAAAGTACTAGCTGACAGGGTTCCCAAACTTTTGCACAAGGCCTTTTTCCTTGTTTTCTTATTTTGAAACTGAAAAAGTTCAAAATAAAAATTATTCTTGCTTTAAAATGTGATGAAATGTGTCATGTTTAACTTTGTAGCATTTAGTGTTCAGGTTTGCTTTCAATCACTTGGAGATTAATTGTAACAGACATTTAAACCAGGGGTGCCCAAATTTTTGCACCCCACTGTATCCCTCTAAAAGTAGCCAATAGAAAATGGGCCATAAAGGGATGCACAGAGTCAGTAACACTATTCAGGCATTTAATTTATGCTTCATTTGTATTCAGGGGCCTAATATATGCCAAAAAAATATCCTCTACAACACCATTACACCATCAACATAAGCAGCCTGAGCTGTCAATAAAGGAATTGATCCACAGATTCTTGTCATTTATGCAAAATTCCAACCTATCATCCAGATGTCACAGCAGAAATTCAGATTTACTAAACCAGGCAATGCTTTTCTAACCTCCTGCTGTCCGGTTTCGGTAAGCCTCTGCCTGCTGTCGCCTCCTGTTCTGAGCGGACAGAGGCAGATCCCGGTATGGTCTGCTCTTCAGGTAACAGCCACTTCCAGTGTGGCTATTTGAGTTACTACAGCCTTCCCCTCAGCCTGAACCTCTCCAGCCTTTCTCCTCTGATATCTCTGCTTGACAGGGTGAAGCGTTCACCATCGGAACTTCCACCCACGGGATTTTTTTCTTTATCCCCTTTTTTTTGTGTCAATTCCCAGAATTCAGCATTTTCTGAGATATTCTAACTAGCCCGTCTGACATCATCAACCATCCCAGGATCAAATCTACTGACATCACATTTCTTCCCCATTCTGATGAATGGTCTTAACAGCAGCTGAACCTCTTCATTGTGCCTGCACGCATGTACCAAGTTGCTATCACGTGATTGGCCTATGAGATATCTGCATTAAACTGCAGATGTATATCCATCCATTCATCCATCATCGATCCCACCTCTTCCTCACTAAGGTCGCAGGGGAGATGAAGCCTATCCCAGCTAACAACGGGCGTAAGGCAGGAACACACCCTCGACAGCTCGCCAATCCATCACAGGGCGCACACACCATGCACTCACACACTCATACAGTCTCTACTTAGAGTCTCCAAATATCCTGGCAGGTATGTCTTCAGTTTGTGAGTGGAAATCGAGTGCTCAAAGGAAACCTACACACACGAGAACATGCCAACTCCACACAGAAAGGCCCCAGGGCCGGATTCAAACCCACAACCTCTTGCTGTGAGGCGGCAGAGCTACCCACTGTGGCATGCCCCACTGCAGATGCACAGATCTACAGAATTTATAAGGGCTGAGACAATACATTCTGTCCGTAAGACGGTACATATGTTGATATTTGCTCCACAATACAATACGTGTGACAAACATATCTATACTCCAGTCAAGCTGGTTTACTGATTAATTGTGCAACCTTGTAAGTGCAGTTAAATGCTTCTGGCTGACAAATAAAAACAGACAATCAGAGCTCAGTTTACTATACTTACGGTCTCACACATCTATTCAGGGTCTGAAATGTTAGAGAAAAATGCATCACAATTTTTTATAGGTGAATTAATAGTTGTATTTGTTAGAACAATATTTTCAGTGACACATGGTTGAGAAATACATCGCATCAGTCCTAGTTTTACATTGCATGTTACAATGTGATACCAAACATTTCACATCCTGTCTATTTGCCCTGGAGGAGGATACGAGTAATTGAGCAACAATGCAGCTGCGGTGTTTCCCTTATATGCATTTAGCAGAGGCAGGCTAAATTGAAAACACACCGTTTTCTGTCACAGACAACACAGCCTTCTGTTACAGCAACAATAAGTGAAATCGGGTTTCAGCTCACCCAACCAGGAGAACCATGTTGACTCAATCTTACTATGAGAACCATGTACATTATGTATATTAACTATATATTAACAACACCGCTGCTTTTTATTGCGTTTTAAGGCCATTTTGAAAACAAATTAAGAATATTAACATTTCTATAATATCGTATTCACAATTTTTGAACGTAAATTGTTACGTTCCATGAAAAAAAAAATTGCAATTCACAACTGTGTCGATGAATTGTCCAAGCCGTAGAATTATGGTTTTTGAGGCTTTTGAGGCACATGAGGCAAGTCTGGTTTCAGCCAATATGCCTCAACAAAGGGCAGCCTTTGATGTAAAAATCTGCCATGTCATGATCAGTGAATTTATGTGTGACTGGTAGGTACCAACACATTCTCATCCTGACTTATAGTGACGCTACCTGACCAAGCGTTGATATACAACGAAAAAAGGAGGGTTTTGGTATCCTTATTTGACGTTTAGGGTTAAGGTTCGGGGTAAGGGTTAGGGGTTAGGGTTTGTTTTAAACCAGCATCAAATAAGGATGCCAAAAGCCTCCTTTTTTTCGTCGCATATCGACACTTAGTCAGGTAGCATCACTACTGTATATGACAAGTCAGGATGAGTCTGGGCTGTAGGTACTGATAATCTATCCAGACACTTTCCCTTGCGTTAGAAGTGAATTTTATTTAAAAATTTATAATTGCTTAACCACTTTCATGGTAAATTAGGGGTGTTTAATCCAATAAGGGTTGATATGAGTACAGGGATTTGCTTTAGCCCGGTCCCTTGTTTAGTGAAGACACTTGATCATGCTTCTCAAGGTCTCGCCTGAAGAACATGCTGCATTATCTAGTTGACTCAGGTCACCTGTTGCTGGGCTATAAGGCAAAAACCTGCTCCCACCATCAGTCCTCAGAAGATAAGTTGGATGCTCAAAAATGCTGATTTCGGTTATTCAAAAGGCGAACAGGTGATGATTCAAATATTAAGTAATTTCAACAGGCCTGTGCTAAGTCGTTTCACCGCCCCCTTGTTCACTTGGCCACTAATTGGCACTGTTACAGAAGACAGAATAGAAGGGTCCACTCTCAGACATATGACCCATGTTCTCACTATGAGAGAGTCCTCAGGCTTTGGAGGAAAGTTACCGAGGTCCATGTCAGGTCTCGTTAGCCCGCTGTTTTATTTTCACAGCCACCTTTTCAAGTCAAAGTCTTGGAATTAATTTAGCCGAAGCGCAGCCCGCTGTGTCCACGCTAATCCTGCCAGAGAATGGCCCCGCTGGCTCCGTCTCCCCGGCAACCAGCAACGGTTACTTTCATCTGTGACCGTGTCGGAGAGCAGGGTGAGCGAACATAATCCAGCCAGGCCCAAAGGGTCTCGCCCAAGAGACATGTGGCTGAATAAAAAAAAGTACATTACAATACAAAACTCGCTCCCCAATGTGCTCTCTCTATTCACCTACAGCGAGGCAATTCCTGCTCTTCACTTTTCAGTTTGTGTTTGAAATTTATATTACACCTAAAATCTGAAACCTTCAGAGCTGGATGTTATCATTTGAGGACATTTTTTCCCATCTTACATAATGAAGTTCAGTATTTTAATATACTTTAAGAACACAGGCTGTTACAGGGCTACAAATATTTGGCTCAATCAACACAATAATTGTGATGTAAAGGAGGGTAAGTCAGCAGTGTACTCCTTGTCTCATGTACAGCAGGGACTTTCTTGGTCTGTTGAGGCATAGAAAAGTGTATGAAATCTCCTGAGAGGTACAGAAGAATTTTAAACAGAAAAACAGGGAAGAACATTTTGTTAATTCAGTTTTGCTCATCTATACGTAATTGCCGACGAACTAGAAAAAAATCTTGATCATTTAGTGTAGTACTGCCAGATTTTTATCACAGCCTGCTCTCTGCAAGTAACATTTTTTTGTATAAATATGAATCATTGGTTTGGTTCAGAAGTACTGCACAGAACACGACAGTAGTCATACCAACTGAACTCTTCTTTTTTCTATAACCTCAAACTTTGACTACACAATTTCAGTTTATTGAGCAGTTCCAGACGTGATTTATTAGTGAGATACCAGTCAAGGATATTTTATTTGTGGCAATGGGAATATTTGTTTATGAATAAAACAGATAATTAATGTGAACAGCCGTCAGGAGCAGTCCATGAATTGCACATAATTGGCAGTAATTAGATTGCTAATTGAGTTCATTTTGAGCACAATAATGATGGATAATGACCTCAACAGGTGGTCCATTGAGGAGAGTGTAGCACTGTATTGCCTGTGAAGAACTGAATTGCTATGAATTAGCGTCTCATAATTACTCTATTGCTCTGCTTATGAATATTTGCTTTGCGAAGCCAAACATTACCCCGGAGATCGCCAGGTCGCATTTACAGGGTAGGGGATGAAATGAAATTCAGACATGCTCTACTTTTACAGACCCTCATTTCTGTGCATTTTATTTAACCTTTATTTAACGAGGGAAAATCTCTTGAGGTCGAATAAAATATAAAGAAATCTCTTTTCCCAGAGAGAACTAGCCTAGACGGCTGCTACAATGAGTGAAATTCAATATATGAGGAATCACTCAATTCCCGGGGACCTGACAGAATAAGCAATCTTCATGAAGTGTTATACACCAGGGTAATCAGTTCATGCAATGAAATAAGCATATCTAATTTAAAAGAACATTGGATGTTAATGCGAAGTCTTAGGTGCCAAATAAGTGAGTGCTCTTTTCCCTGGCTTCATTATTTTAACAAGGAGCCAATGAACTGAGCCTGGCTGGCACTGAAAGGCAGGAAAATACACCAACAGGGAAATAAACCAGAAGGGGAAGCAGGTTCATGAAAAGGTTTCAGATGACATCGAGAATCTGATGTGTGACATTATGAGTCATGTATGATCAGCTTTACCACCTAAATTCTGCTCATAATGAAAATCACCTATCCATCAACACACTATCCACACAGTATCCATCAACACAGTATCCACACAGTTTCCATCAACACAGTATCCACACTGTATCCATCAACACACCATCCACACAGTATCCATCAACACAGTATCCACAGTTTCCATCAACACACTATCCACACAGTATCCATCAACACAGTATCCACACAGTTTCCATCAACACAATATCCACACAGTATCCATCACACAATATCCACACAGTTTCCATCAACACAGTATCCAGTCCACACAGTATCCATCACACAATATCCACAGTTTCCATCAACACAGTATCCATTACACAATATCCACAGAGTATCCATCAACGCATTGTCCACACAGTATCCATCAACACAATCTTCACACAGTATCCATCACACAATAACCACACAGTATCCACACAATATCCATTAACACAATATCCACACGGTATCCATCAACACAGTATCCACACAGTATCCATCAACACAATATCCACACGGTGTCCATCAACATAGTATCCACACAGTATCCATCAACAATATCCACACAGTATCCATCAACACAGTATCCACACAGTAGTCTTCAACACAGTATCCACACAGTACCCATCAACATAGTAGCCCCACAGTATCCATCAATACAGTATCCACTCACTATCCATCATCACAGTACCCATCAACACAGTATCTACAGAGTATCTATCAACACAGTATCCAAATGGTATCCATTAACACAATACCCACACAGTATCTATCAAGACAATATCCACAGGGTATCCATCAACACAGTATTTACACGGTATCCATCAACACAGTATCCACATGGTCAAACAATATCCACACAGTATCCATAAACACAGTATCCACATGGTATCCATCACACAATATCCACACAGTATCCATCAACACAGTATCCACACGGTATCCATCAACACAGTATACACACAGTACCCATCAACACAGTATCCACACGGTATCCGTCAACACAATATTCACACAGTATCCCTCTACATAATATCCACACGGTGTCCATCACACAATATCCACAGTGTCCATCAACACATTATCCCCATTGTATCCATCAACACAGTATCTACATGGTATCAATCAACACAGTATCCACACGGTCACACAATATCCACAGAGTATCCATAAACACAGTATCCACACGGTATCCATCACACAATATCCACACAGTATCCATCAACACAGTATCCACACGGTATCCATCAACACAGAAGCTGCACAGTATCCATCAACACATTTTCCATCTACACGGTATCCATCAACACAGCATCCACACGGTATCCATCAACACAGTATCCACACAGTATCCATAAACACAGTATCCACACAGTTTCCATCAACACAGTATTCACACTGTATCCATCAACACAATATCCATACAGTATCCATCACACAATATTCACAGTTTCCATCAACACAGTATCCAGTCCACACAGTATCTATCACACAATATCAACACAGTATCCACACAGTACCCATCAACACAGTATCCATCACACAACATCCACACAGTTTCCATCAACACAGTATCCACACGGTATCCATCAACAAAGTATCCACACGGTCTCCATCACACAATATCCGCACAGTATCCATCAACAAGTGTCCACAAAGTATTCTTCAACTCAGTATCCACATGGTATCCATCAACACATTGTCCATACGGTATCCATCAACACAGCATCCACACGGTATCCATCAACACAATATCCACACAGTATCCATGAACACAGTATCCACATAGTTTCCATCAACACAGTATCCACACTGTATCCATCAACACAATATCCATACAGTATCCATCACACAATATCCACACAGTTTCCATCAACACAGTATCCAGTCCACACAGTATCCATTATACAATATCCACACAGTATCCATCAACACAATATCCACACGGTATCCATCAACACAATATCCACACAGTATCCATCAACACAATATCCACACAGTGTCCATCAACACAGTATCCACACAGTATTCATCAACACAGTATCCATCAACACAATATCTACACAGTATCTATCAACACAGTATTCACATGGCATCCATCAACACAATATCCACACATTATCCATAAACACAGTATTCACACGGTATCCATCAATACAGAAGCCGCACAGTATCCATCAGCACAGTATCTACACGGTATCCATCAATACAGTATCCACACAGTATCCATCAACACAATATCCACACGGTGTCCATCAACACAGTATCCACACAGTATCCATTAACACAGTATCCACACGGTATCCATCAACACAGTATCCACACAGTACCCATCAACACTGTATCCACATGGTATCCATCACACAATATCCACAGTTTCCATCAACACAGTGTCCACTCACTATCCATCAACACAATATCCACACGGTATCCATCACATAATATCCACACAGTGTCCATCAACAAAGTATCCACACAGTATTCATCAACACAGTATCCACACAGTACCCATCAACATAGTAGCTGCACAGTATCCATCAATACAGTATCCACTCACTATCCATCAACACAGTATCCACACAGTATCCATCAACACAGTATCCACATGGTATCCATCAACACAATATCCACACAGGATCAACACAGTATCCACACAGTATCCATCACACAATATCCACACAGTGTCCATCAACACATTATCCCCACTGTATCTATTAACACAGTATCTACACGGTATCCATCAACACAGTATCCAGACGGTCACACAATATCCACACAGTATCCATAAACACAGTATCCACACGGTATCCATCACACAATATCCACACAGTATCCATCAACACAGTATCCACACAGTATCCATCAACACAGAAGCCGCACAGTATCCATCAACAAAGTATCCACACAGTATCCATCAACACAGTATCCATACGGTATCATCACAGAATATCCACACAGTATCAGAATCCACACGGTGTCCACCAACACAGCATCCACACAGCATCCATCAACACATTATCCCCACTGTATCCATCAACACAGCATCCACATGGTCACACAATATCCACACAGTATCCATAAACACAGTATCCACATGGTCACACAATATCCACACAGTATCCATCAACGCAGTATCCAGACGGTATCCATCAACACAGTATCCCCATGGTCTCCATCACACAATATCCACACAGTTTCCATAAACACATTATCCACTCAATATCCATCAACACAGTAGCCGCACAGTATCCATAAACACATTATCCATATGGTATCCATCAACACAGTATCAAGAATTACTTTCAGCTGACAGTGTACATACTGTATAACTCCCACTGGGGTTATTTGTAGTACATAAGTTTGATTAAATACATTGAGAATTTTTGATTGGACAGTAGATATGTTTGAATGGCATATTATTTACTTAATATAGATACATCCCCCAGAGGTGCTCAGGATTGCATGTGGGGATCCCAACTACCAAAAGGCTCCTGACATACATCGATTCACTTAACATATGTTGATAAAGCCAGTGTTTGTTTCCACATGGTGTGGGCCTTCTGAGCTTGGGCATTGTGCCGTCAGTGTGTGAGTGTGTGTGTGTGTGAGTGCTTGTGCATGCGTGTGTATCTGTGTGTGTGTGCGAGTGTGGGTGTGTCAGTGAATGGGTGCTTGTGTGTGTGTGTATGCCTGGGTGTGTCAGTGTGTGAGTGCGTGTGAACGAGCTTCTTTCAAAGACAAAAGATGAGCTAAGCAGTGACCATTGTATGAACAAGTAAAAGATGTGTAAAATTGGTATAAAGAAATGCACACACACTCACATACTCACACACTCACACAATAAGTGAGTATGAGTGTTAATAGAGCAAAATTTTTCTTTTTTTCCTAATCTCCATTGCAGTTATCAGAGAGCACATAATGCAACCTGTGTACATCATTACTGTCTCTGGTCTGATCCACAGAAGAGCTAACAGTCAGTCTCCAGGCGCATTCACACATTAACTCATGGGTCAGGATGGGAAACCTCATTAAACAGGCCTGAATGCAGGTCCATATTCACCCTTCCATGAGAGGAGGCAGTTTATTCGGTTATACATGCTAGCACAGGGATAGCGAGCTTCAGCTGACCTCAACCAATTCCACATCTGCAGCAGAAATATTCTCACGGCCCAGGTCAACACACTGCTGAGGAGCTATGAGCTCGGTGGAAAATCATGCGTGTAGTGTAGGCAGTTTACACTGCGGCGCTTTATTTTGCATTTAATCAAGTCCCTATTGTGGAAAGAAAAAAAAAAAAAAAACTAATTTGCTTGCTTACCAAGCCGTACTGGCTCTACCATGAGCCAAAAAAAAAAAAAAAAAACAGCTGCATTCACTGAGTAACAAAGCAGACGCACAATTAATTTACTGTAAGGAGCACTGGCCTGGATCTATCTGATTTTTCATTCACGCTGAGATTATGCACTTCAGCGAGGTTCATTCACAAAGCTTGTCTTATAAAGCATTTGCTATGTCACACATTTCAATTGTAGCAAGCTTAGCTGGAGTTCATACCTCAGGTTTAATCCATTGCTTCGACCAAAGAACTATATAACAAAAAAACAAACAAACAGATTTTAATACCTTTTTCACCTTGAGATTGACCTATGATGATGATTATGAGGATGTCGATGACTACACAGTTGGTGATGATGATGGTAATTACCATTGTTATGCTATTATTATCCATCCGTTGTCTAATCCCACTAATGCCTGGTCAGGGTCACAGGTGAGAAAGAGCTCATACTAACATCTAATTAACCCTTTGACACACAGCTTGTACAAAACCAAACATGAGTGCTCTGCCCAAGTTAATTAACTCATTCCCTACGGAACACTTTTATATAAAATTGTCGCGTTTGTACGGAATACTTTTCCCAAAATTACACAATATAAAAAATTGAAGTACAGGTGGCCCATGACCGTGATCGTCAACTGATTTCATGTTTTCATCGGACTGCGAATGGTCATTCACGCCGCTGGCACCGGCTTACCGCAGGGAATGGTAGAATTCGGCTCGCCGTTGGCAGGGGCTTGCCGTAGGGAATGAGTTAAAGCCACATATCCCACTCAGATATGCTAAAAGTTTTTTTTTTTATTAAATCCTGGGCTAACCATAGCATTTCATGGTATGAAATAGTAAAATTAAATGATCAGTTTGAATTTGAATCTTTGCTGAAGACCCTGATAAGTAGAATTCTGTGTGTAACTGCTTAGTCGGAATGAAAGCCTGCACCCTCACCGGCCCTTTCTGAGTAAGATTGAGGACCCAAAAGCAATAGGAAAACACAGAAAAATAAAGTATTCGGACAGGGGAGTCAATCAGCATAGTACAGAAATTTACATTTGCAGGAGTGAAAGGGTCACTGAGAGGGAGGAGCTCACCCTCGACAGCTCACAGGCCCATCACAGGGCACACAGACTGGCACACCATACACACACCTGTGGGTAATTCAGTCTCCAATTACATTACATTACCTGTGTGTGGTCTGTGGTTCGTCACCGCAGCAGCAGCAGTAGTAGCAGTAATAGTAGTAGTAGTAGTAATAGTAGTAATAGTAGTAGTAGTAGTAGTAGTAGTAGTAATAGTAGTAGTAGTAGTAGCAGTAATAGTAGTAGTAGTAGTAGTAGTAATAATAGTAGTAGTAGTAGTAGCAGTAATAGTAGTAATAGTAGTAGTAGTAATAGTAGTAGTAGTAGTAGTAGTGGTGGTAGTGGTGTAGTGGTAGTGGTGGTGGTAATAGTAGTAGTGGTGCTGGTAGTAGTAGTAGTGGTAGTAGGTGGTAGTAATAATAATAGTAGTAGTAGCAGTAATAGTAGTCGTAGTAATAATAGTAGTAGTAGCAGTAATAGTAGTCGTAGTAATAATAGTAGTAGTAGCAGTAATAGTAGTAGTAGTAGTAGTAATAATAATAGTAGTAGTAGTAATAGTAGTAATAGTAGCAATAATAGTAGTAATAGTAGTCGTAGTAATAATAGTAGTAGTAGTACTAGTAGTAGTAGTAGCAGTAATAGTAGTAGTAGTAGTAATAATAGTAGTAGTAGCAGTAATAGTAGTAATAATAGTAGTAGTAGTAGTAGTAGTAGTAATAATAGTAGTAGTAGTAATAGTAGTAGTATAGTAGTAGTAGCAGTAATAGTAGTAGTAGTAATAATAGTAGTAGTATTAATAGTAGTAGTAGTAGTAGTAAGAGTAATAGTAGTAGTAGTAATAATAGTAGTGGTAGTAGTAGCAGCAGCAGTAGTGGCAGCAGTAGTAGTAGTAGTAGGAGTAGCAGTAGTGGTAGTAGTAGTAGTAGTAATAGTGGTATTTTTCCCACACTTTCCTCCTTTCCCAGCAGCAGTAGTATATGCTCCACGGAGCTGAGGCTCTGGGAAGGCCTTTGATGCTACAGGCTGCACAGTGTTCAGCAGAGGAGCCGACAGAAGCAGAGGATGAGTCTCTCACTGTCGCAGCCTCGGGAGCCGGGTCACTGACTCCCCCAGGGGGAACCCAAGCACCCTGCGGAGGTGGAAAGTCCAGTGTGTCCAAAAGTGAAAGTTCAGATATTTTTCTTCACCAGGGAGAGGATTCTAGTACCACCCATTACCATTTCCACCTGCAGTCTTCCAGGCCTTTTTGTGATCCTGAGCTTACGGGTACACACTTTTTTTTTTTTAAGAATGAGCCATGTGGTTTATTTGGCTGCATCTAATATTTTTTGCCATTTTGATGGGCTTGTTTTGATTTTTCAGCCCAACAACGGCCTTTGTCATTGGCAGTGACAGCCCATGGACTATTTTTTGAGTGTTAACAGCAAAAGAGTCAAAGTGCAAATGTCACACTCGGAATCAACTCCGCACCTTGTATTTATAAACTGAATGATGAGGGAACAACATGCCCCTGACCCTGGAACAGCTGAGCAGACAATTTTCTAATTACTTCTGGTCGGTTAACAAAAGGGATTCGGCACATTTTAAAAAATGCTGTAATTCATACACAGTTTGCCCAATTTGTATTCGAAAACCCCTTAAATTAAAGCTGAAAATTATCACTTTGAACTCATTCATATCTTTGTATCAGCTCCAGTACGCTAAATGAACAAGAACTTGCGCCAGCTGCACAGTTGCATTCTGGGAATACATTTTAGCCCTGTGGGGCCTAAATGGAGACACCCCTAAAAATTGGAAAGGAAAGTAAAAAGAATCGCGTTGCGGTCCGAGGCTCACAGTGGTACGATTTAACAGATGGTCAGAGAAATTTCTCCCAGCCGAGAAGCGGGAGGCCAGATGCTCCGCTTACCCATGCCGGCCGAGTTTAGCTGCGGTCCTCATCCGGGTCTGGGGCCTTCGATTCTCCCCGCCTTGGAAGCTCAGCCACAGCAACTTGCTTCACTGAAGCACCCAATGGAAGCACCTTAGCGATATCGGAAGCCGGAGTCGTGAATGATACGCATGGCATACGTTACAGTAAATAGCGCGAGAATAGCTGAACTTGCGCGGAATCCACTGGTTAAATCGCTGTTGTGATACATTGTGAGACAAAGCTATGCACTGTGCGAGGGATATTAATCTTCATTTCATCTGGAGGGACCTTGATACCGCTATGAAGACAAAAGACAGAAAAACACACATCGTTTCCATTAAAAATAGCCTTTGGTAATTTACAGTATTTTGCCTATTTTCTTTTCTATGCCTCCATCATTGAATGTTTTAAGGCTGTGAATATGAGACTGAGGTAATGCCACACGGATGTCTAATATAACTTTTTTTCATTGAATGCAAAAGGTACTTGCCCAGGTTTCTTCGAATGCTTCACAGAGGCAATGGTTTCTGCAGGGTACAGGAATTCTGCCTATTGTCATCTCCTCCTACTCTGTAGAGTGTGGGAGAAAACACTGAGAGACCCGCGGGTGACCGTTACTAGGAAAAGGCCTTATACATGCAGGTTTTCGTTCAAGTGTTGCCACAATATAAAAATGCTTAATTAACCCTTTTGTGCCCACATATGGAAATTCCCATATTATGCCAATCGACTCCTCGGTCCGAATACGGATTTTTCTGTGTTTCTTCTGTGTTTTTCGATCGCCGTGGGGTCCTCAATCTCATCCAGAAAGGGCCAGTGTGGGTGCAGGCTTTCATTGCAGCTAAGCAGTTACCACATCAGATTCTACTGATCAAGGTCTTCAGCAAAGATTCAAATTCAAATTGATCACCTACAGTGCCGTGAAAAAGTATTTGCCCCCATCCTGATCTCTTACTTTTTTTTTCTCTAAATTTTAATATAAGACAAAGATAACCCGAGTAAATACAAAATGCAGTTTTTAACTGATGATTTCATTTATTAAGGGGAAAAAGCTATCCAAACCTGCCTGGCCCTATGTGAAAAAAATAATTACTCCCCCTTGTTAAATCATGAATTAACTGTGATTAACCACATTTTTTGAGTCCAGTTTCACTAGCCACACCAAGGCCTGATTACTGCCAGACCTGTTGAATCAAGAAATCACTTCAATAGAACCTGTCTGATTCAGAGAATTAGGCTAAAAGATCTCAAAAAGCAACATGTCATGCTGCAAACTAAAGAAATTCAAGAACAGATGAGAAACAAAGAAATTGACATCTATCAGTCTGGAAAGGGTTGCAAAGCAATTTCTATCACAGTGAGAGCCATTATCCACAAATGGAGAAAACTTGGAACAGTGGTGAACCTTCCCAGGAGTGGCCGGCCTACCAAAATTACTCCAAGAGCACATCAACTACTCATCCAGGAGGTCACAAAAGAACCCATAACAACATCTGAAGAACTGCAGGCCTCACTTGCCTCAGTTAAAGTCAGTGTTCATGATTCAACAATAAGAAAGAGACTGAGCAAAAAGTGGCATCCATGGGAGAGTTCCAAGGTGAAAACCACTGCTGACCAAAAAGAACACAAAGGCTTGTCTCACATTAGTCAAAATACATCTTGATGATCCCCAAGACTTTTGAGAAAATATCCTGTGGAATGATGAGACATAAGTTGAACTTTTTGGAAGGTGTGCGTCCTGTTACATCAGACATAAAAACTAACACAGCATTTCATAAAAAGAACATCTTACCAAAAGTCAAACATGGTGGTGGTAGTGTGATGGTTTGGGGCTGCTTTGCTGCTTCAGGACCTGGATGACTTGTCATAATTGATGGTACTATGAATTCTGCTCTCTACCGGAAAATCCTGAAGGAGAATGTCCAACCCTCAGATTGTGATCTCGAGGTCAAGCGCACTTGGGTTATGCAGCAGGACAATGATCTGAAACATACCAGCAAGTCCATCTCTGAATGGTTTAAAAAAAAACAAAATGAACATTTTAGAGAAGCCTTGTCAAAGTCCGGGCTTAAATCCTATTGAGATGCAGTGGCATGACCTTAAACAGGCTGTTCATGCTCAAAACCCCTCCAATGTGGCAGAATTGAAATAATTCTGCAAAGAAGAGTGGGCTAAAATTCTTCCACAGTGATGTGAGAGACTTATTGCCAGTCATCGCAAACGTTTGATTGCAATTGTTGTCGCTGAGGGTGGCACAACCAGTTATTAGGATTTAGGGGGCAATTACTTTTTCACATAGGGCCAGCTAGGTTTGGATAGCTTTTTTCCCTTAATAAATGAATTCATCATTTAAAAACTGCATTTTATATTTACTCGGGTTGTCTTTGTCTAATATTAAAATTTGTTTGATGATGTGAAACATTTAAGCATGACAAATATGCAAAAAAAGAAGAAATCAGGAAGGGGGCAGATACTTTTTCACGGCACTGTATCTGAATATTTGCTCTTGATATGTGAACTCTGCCACATTTTGCTGTAAATAAATGCATCCAACTTGCGCTGAAATGAATATGCAACATGTAATTGTTCATACCGTGAAATGCGATGATTAACTCAGAATTTAATAAAAACTTTGAGCATATCTGATATCTGGTCTTAATCAACACAGGCAGAGCAGTCATGTTTGCTTTTGTAAAAGCAGAGTAATCACACATTCAAACACGACACAAAACACTGCTGTGTTCTTAGTTGCCGTCATTGGCACGATTGTTTCTCACCAGTTATGTACCTTGAAAGCACGCTGGGGTTTCGCATCACCTTCAAAGTTGTACAATACTCGGATCTCAGCTGAATTAATTGAACAACACCCGCCAAGGGGAAAAAACTGTACATTACCTCCTACAGATTCTCGAGGGCTGAGAAATCGTCGTGCTGACGCTTAAAATGCCGTTTCGCCGACGGAGGCGGTCTGCCAAACCGTGGGCTTTTCCGCATTCTCAAATTGCTGAGATATTTTATCTGCATCATATATGTGCGAAGTATGCCTACAGCGTGAGCCGTTTCAGCGTCGTTGTCAGATTTGCGTGGGCTTTGCTTCATTCGCATGCAAGACCTTCTCAGCTATATCGCACCATCAGCATCTTGGCCCAGCCAGAGGATTTCATCGAGGAAACTCCTATTTCCCCCCCGTTCCCTGGCTCTGAACCCGTTTCTTATCTTCAGACAAGTTGATTTCTGACAAGGTTCATGTTTTTCACACAGGTAAAAACTAGAAATGTCTCATTTCTGTACAAAAAAATGTTCATTTATTACCATTTAAGGATTGGAAGTTCAAGTTCCATTGCCCACATGAGCAAACATCTTTCCATTTTAAAATGTAAAAACATAAAAAAGAAAAAACCAAAAACAGAGAAAGTAAACCAATGAATGGCAGAACTAACAGTCTTTGGTATTTAAATCCCCGGAGAGCATTTGTGACTTTGTTTGAACATTTTAGGGGCTACGAGGCTTGTGGGGACATTGAGTACAGCCAGAGTCACTATAACGAACAGAAGTCATGTCCGCGAGCAAGCAAGCCAGAATGCAATTAAGTTTACATCCATCGGCCATGTCTTCAAGTCACTGCACATCCAATACTGGCGAGGCAACAACATATTAGCGACAAAACATTGAGCAAAGCAGATACACTCCACATCAGATCAGTAAAAACATGGAGGAGCCCAAGTTCCCTGGATCTTCATAAGCAGAGATGGGCATAAGCTTGTGGCAATGAACAAGGACAATGATGAGTACCTGATGCCATCTACTGGCAGACTTAAGTACTGCTGGCATTACCCAGCTAAGGGAATTTCAGTCAGAGACTGAATGCTCAATGGAAATCGCAGATATCTATAGCAATATTAACTAGACCCTATTAAAAAGATTGTCATTGACATTATCAAAATTAAGTTATTCTTGAAAATCTATTTTTATTCATTGCATTTTTTTCCTCTGGGTGACAGAGCAAATTCTTTGGTGGCAATCTTAGAAAGTTAAAACATAAAAAAACAGCAGTATTAAAAACAATACTGAGCACCTTAACAGGCAACAGGTC
Organism: Gymnothorax javanicus; assembly: GCA_029692085.1. Lineage (NCBI taxonomy): Eukaryota > Metazoa > Chordata > Actinopteri > Anguilliformes > Muraenidae > Gymnothorax > Gymnothorax javanicus. The sequence continues at coordinate 13,095,418 of CM056202.1, read as the reverse complement.
TTCAAACAAGACCCAATACCCATTCCTTTGCCATATATACAGTTTGTTTGCAACACATGATATTCCTATGGTTTCAATAACTGCCCACAGTGGTCCTTTTCGCCCTTTTATAGCCGCCAGAAAAAAGGCACTTGTAACAATTCCATTTCAGTCTAAACCCCTCCCAAAAAACCAAAAGTGTATAAAAAAAACAAAATTGAACACAGGCGTTCTCTCATAATTCATCCTTGTCCTTTTCAGAGTCTACTGCCGAGCTGGCCTGTACTTCAGAGTCCGGGGAGTCTTTGTGTGGCTCAGGGCTCTTGGCCTTCGGCTTTGCTGTGCCAGTTACCTTGGCACCAGGCCCTGAGGCAGCGGAACTCTTCCCTACAGCAGCCTTTTTCACTGCCGGTTTCCCCTTTGTCTTGTCTGTCTCTTTAGCGACTGGCTTGGCTTTTTTATTTGATTCTTTCACCTTTGTTTGCTCTGACTGTTTGACCTTGTCTTTGCTGGCCTGTTTGTCCTTCTGCTTGCTGTCCGTCTTTTCCGTGGACTTCTGCTTCGATTTGGCGGGCTGTTTGTCCGATTTCTTGACCTCGTTATTGTTTTTTGATTGCTCTTTTCCGTCCGTCGGCTGTTCAATCTTTGTGTCCGCTGCCTGACCGTCTATTTCATTAGCCTTTTTGTCAGCCGACTGGCTGGCTTTACTGTCCACTGATTGGTTAATCTGCGTGTCAGTCTTTTCAGTGGCCCGCCTGTCAGCCTCCAGGGTTGGCTGGTTCCCCATCTCTGCAGCTGATTGGTCAGACTGCGCCGGCTCAGGCTCTGCTGCTGGTTTCTGGAACTCTGCATCCACAGGGCTGGAGAACATCTTCAGAAGGTCCTCTGCCTGGATACGCTCCTGCAACACAATGCCACAGAGGAGCTCAGAACCAAAACAGGCCCTCTTCTCCGCTACACTAACTCACATTCGAGGGTTTTAAAACTGCGTCAGCACTCCTTAGGCTGCTCACACCGGCACAGAGACTGGCTAAGAGCACACGAAATCAAGTAAATCAAGTCAAAAACCTCTGTGTAAAATCATTATTTATGCTACTGGGATCAATCAAGGACAAATCATACACAAAGTTTCACTTTAAAACGAGCACAGAACATGCATTTTACTGCTACAGTATGAGAAAGATTTGGTTCATAAATAAGTACCATCATTTATTTATTATAACAACACTGATACAAAGCAAAGACAGGACAAATAGCTTCAGCATAGAACTGGAAAATCTAGCAGCCAATCATGCTTATAGATTGAAATTCTCAGGTCAGTCCGCTATGATTTCATAAATGGCAATATACAAGTAATTTACAGGTTTGGCAAGCTAAGCATAACCCAGGGCTATTTCATCCGGAATTCAGGCAGCGCTTGATAACTGTAGAATAAGCATTAAAACTGGCCACTCTGGAATTGTGATAAAAATTACTTCGGGGCCAACCCCCTCAAAAAAGGCGCTAGCCATTCTTTCGAGCAGGGTGAGTAAGCTCATGGCGGAGGTTGGTTTTAGCCAACTTTTGAATGCGAAAATGTGAATCCTGGCTTAGCCCGCGGCTAACATCTCACTCAGCTGTGGAAATAACCTCCAAAAGACTGAGGTAGTGCTTTTCTACACCTTCTGCAAAGAGGCTGATGTGGAAGTGTACCTTCTCTGTGTGCCGGGGGTCCAGTGTGAACCACAGAGCGACTGCACACCTCTGGCCCTTAGTGACGGCCTTCACTCCATGAGGGTTCTCCTTCCCGGCTCCGAACCCCACCACTCGGCCACACTGGGGCTTGACCACGGCCTGCAGGAGAAACGCTCGTCAACGAGGTCATATTCATGTTCCTACTGATATTCATCATGAGCAGCATTAGTGCACGGTAACCTCAATGATTCGAAGACATCAAGAGTCTTGAGCCCAAAAAAACACTGGGCACCATCACACAAGAGAATCCAATATGCCCATATTTTTTGATGGTCCCTTTAGTATAGTCCTGACACACTTTCTGTGCTAGTTTTCAACCCCTTAGTGACTGGAGCTTTAAGCCTGTGAGTGCCAAGTATACTGAACACATTCTGGGTCACTGGCCCGTCAGCCGGGAAATGCATAAATCCAGGAACGAATACGAGTGCGGCTACTGGTCGGTAAGACCGCGTATATGCGGTTCCCGGTATGTGGCCAAGTAGGTCAGACCTGAATATATGAGTTTCCTTTCACGAAGGGGTTTTAATCACACATGAAAAAAGCTCATCACACATTCGTGCTTTATTTCAGTCACTGATACGGGGAGCTCCGTGTGAGACGTAACTGAACTCAACAATAATAAAGACAGTCAAGACACTCACAGTCACTGTTTTAGCATCGAGCTCCGTGAAGAGGAAGTCCCCACCCTCAAAGTCATCATTCAGGTAGAGGATGGCACTGTAACATGGAGGAATAATCAACAAAATTCAGGGCCGTACTGAAAAACCCACATTTCTTGACCCAGAGTGGCGAGACAGCGCTTCAGGCCAGTACCTGTAGTCTCTGTGAGTGTAGGCTGGTGGCTCTTTGATACACTCGTTGAGTTCTGACACCAGGAGGCAGTTGTCCACATGAACAGGGTGACTGAGGTCTTCCCGACCTTCCTGTTTCTCTGGTGCATTAAGACATCCAAAAATATTTAGCAACAACATCCAGCCAGCAGGCCTCACACACATTTCCAAACAGTCATGGCATTAATCTTTCAAAGTAAGATAACAGCCATGAAACAGTAATGGACACGCCAACTTTGCCCAAAACCTTTTCAATGTACAGTAGTTAACAAATTTATTAGACCACCACCCAATGTAAGGTTTATGCCACAGCTGCCCTAAAGTAACAGTGTTGGTAATTATCAAAATAATTTTTATGTTTCTGTAATGGTTAATCCACCAGTATGCGCAAGCTCTTTAAGTGAAATGATATTTTAATGCTAAAATATAATCATTGTTGTTATCCATGAATTTTCTAATTTACCGTTTTACAAAAAAGCAGAAAAGTAGTTCAGCACATTATTTTTTTTTAATTAAGATGCCAAATAGCAGTTATGTTCTTGCATTCCTGAACATAAAAAGTAGGTTTAGTGGTTGAATACAAGAATGCAAGCCGTTATCAAGGCCAAAGGGGCCGAGACCATACAAGATAGTTTTTTTTGGTTTTTCTGTGTGAATAAGGACTATTTAGGGGTTTCAGTTCATTATTTGCCAAAGAAATAACAAAAATAATTTTTAGTTTCAAACAAGTTTTTGACAAATTTCTTAAATATTCGTGTTTTCTCGTTTTTTTTATGACAGGTGGTCTAATAAATTTGTTAAGCACTGTATATGAGTAAAATTGTTTTGTCTTGTCCCTGCCAGTCATTCGGAGGCTGGGCAAGAGAGTGAAGCCCTCTCCAAAGTAAAACTACACAAAAAATAGTCAGCATCTTTAAACTTGCGAAGAAATGACACACAGAAACCATTCTTTCCATCCCAACTATTGCCTGCATTAACTGCGACCTAAAATGAAATTCAGAGCTCCTTTATAAACACAATGAATCACTGGGAACTCAAACGATGCTGCAGGCCACACTCCTGCTCACCTTCTATCGCCGAGCGACACACCAGGTGCGTGTAGGAGAAGTACAGAGGGGTCTCCAGGCGGAAGTACGACTCCAGGATCTTGCGCACCTTTTCGCTCAGCTCAAAAAACAGCCGTCCGCTCTTCAGAGGCACCTTTCCCTCCTGTCCCAGCTGCGGGTGTGGGGTGCAGCGGAGGAAACCAAACATGGCGTTATCTGGACCGTCCCAAACCATCTCAGGCCTCAGAATGGCTGCTATATCATCTCTTACTCATGACCACCAAATCCAGCACGAGGGAGCATACCAATTTACTGTCAGCAGATAATATGGGTCAAAATGCTGATCTACTTCCATGAGTTTTCAGACTGGCTTTGGAGGAAAAATATTTGAGCTTTCTCAAGGCTTTACTCAGTTTCCCCAACACATGCAAGGCATTCTTCGACCTGGAGAGATCTATGCATTCTCCAGCTGCCACACTTCAGTGTGGACACTAATATTTGTGTGTTCCTCGCATAATAGGCCTGACTGGACCTGAAACAGAAGGCCCTGCACAGACAGGAAAAAGGCTGTAAACAGTAACACCAGTAAGTTGCATGATTACCACATAAATGATTAGGAGAGGGGTGTCAGACTGGTCTGTAAAAGGGCCGAGGGGCTGCAGGTTTTCATTAAAACCCAGCAGAAGCACACCTGATGCAACTGATCAACTGTGCAGGCTGAGATCGGTTGATTAAATTACTTGTATCAGGTGTGCTCTGCTTGGCTGGACTGAACCTGCAGGCCCTCGGCCCTTTTATGGACCAGTTTGAAACCCTGGACTAGAATGTTCTGATCATTGCTGGTGTAGCAAACATTACTGATGAGTGAGGAAAATGGAGTTTTAGAATGCAAACGTCAGCGGCTTTGACATGAAAAGTGAGGAATCGCTCTGCTGGGTATTATAAATTCCGATGGGAGAAATAGTAGAGCTCAAAGGTCTCCAGGTTACTTCTCAAACGTTTAAATCGCTTCAGCTCTGACTAGGTATGAAACTGACCTTCCATTGCACGTTTAGTCACCACACTGCTTTCTCTGAAGCTGATATAAATGCTGAAGAACTACACATTCTGCATTTTTCCTCAGCTGTACAAATCAAAAATTGTCTGGAGGAGGAGACTGTCATATGGAGACAGATGACTAGTCAGCTGGGGCTACCAGAGCAGTACTGTTGTAATTTTTATTCTGTATACAATATAACTGCTGTTTTCATTCTTTCATTCTGGATAAGTTACACTTATAACTTATATGCTGGGTCAGCCTAATTAGCTAGTCGACCAATTTCGTGACAACCATAGGCAACCTAGTTGCTTCTAACACGCTTAGTGATAGCTTGTTAGGTATGAAGCAGTTTGAATTTCAGAACCAACAGCTCTCTGTATGGATGACCAGGGGCGCCACTAGCAATTTTGGGTTTTGGGAAATCCAGAATAGCCCAGAACCCCATCCAGAACCATCAATCTAATCCATCAGGGTAGAAGGTTAGCGATTGATGTTGATGACTAAATAAAACCATTTGCCACTGTGTGCTTGCATCCATTTTGGTATCAACAAGACTCAAAATAAAAACCCAAAACCAGTGAAGTTGACGTTGTGAAAATCGTAAATAAAAACAGAATACAATGATTTGCAAATCCTTTTCAACCTATATTCAATTGAATACACTGCAAAGACAAGTTACTTAATGGAACAGGTAAACTTTGTAATTTTTTGCAAATATTAGCTCATTTGGAATTTGATGCCTGCAACATGTTTCAAAAAAGCTGGCACAAGTGGCAAAAAAGACTGAGAGAGTTGAGGAATGCTCATCAAACACTTATTTGGAACATCCCACAGGTGAGCGGGCTAATTGGGAACAGGTGGGTGCCATGATTGGGTATAAAAGCAGCTTCCCTGAAATGCTCAGTCATTCACAAACAAGGATGGGGAAGGTCACCACTTAGTGAACAAAGGAGCTGATTGTCGAACAGTTTAAAAACAACATTCCTCAACGAGCTATTGCAAGAAATTTAGGGATTTCATCAACGGTCCGTAATATCCTCAAAAGGTTCAGAGAATCTGGAGAAATCACTCGTGACAAGGCGAAAACCAACATTGAATGCCTGTGACCTTCGATCCCTCAGGCATTTACTGCATCAAAAAACCGACATCAGTGTGTAAAGGACATCACCACATGGGCTCAGGAACACTTCAGAAAACCACTGTCAGTAACTACAGTTAAATTCGCTACATCTGCTGTACAAGTTAAAACTCTACAATGCAAAGCGAAAGCCATTTATCAACAGCACCCAGAAAGGCCGGCTTCACTGGGCCCAAGCTCATCTAAGATGGACTGATGCAAAGTGGAAAAGTGTTCTGTGGTCTGACGAGTCCACATTTCAAATTGTTTTTTGGAATTCTGTGGACCTCGTGTCCTAGGACCAAAGAGGAAAAGAACCATCCGGACTGTTATAGGCGCAAAGTTCAAAAGCCAGCATCTGTGATGGTATGGGGTGTATTAGTGCCCAAGGCATAGGCAACTTACACATATGTTGCACCATTAATGCTAAAAGGTACATACAGGTTTTGGAGCAACATATGTTGCTATCCAAGCAACGTCTTTTTCATGGACGTTTGCTTATTTCAGCAAGACAACCAAGCCACATTCTGTACGTGACAACAGCATGGCTCCGTAGTAAAAATTTACTAGACTGGCCTGCCTGTAGTGACCTGTCTCCCCATTGAAAATGTGTGGCGCATTATGCGTAAAATCGACAACGGAGACCCCGGACTGTTGAACAACTTAAGCTGTACATCAAGCAAGAATGGGAAAGAGTTCCACCTGAAAAGCTTCAAATTGGTCTCCTCAGTTCCCAAACGTTTACTGAGTGTCGTTAAAAGGAAAGGTGATGTAACACAGTGGTAAAAAGGCCCCTGTGCCAACTTTTTTTTGCAATGTTGCTGCCTTTAAATTCTAAGTTAATGATTATTTGCAAAAAAAAAAAAAATAAAGTTTCTCAGTTTGAACATTAAACATCTTGTCTTTGCAGTGTATTCAATTGAATATAAGTTGAAAAGGATTTGCAAATCATTGTATTCTGTTTTTATCTACAATTTACATAACGTGCCAACTTCACTGGTTTTGGTTTTGTAGGAGTCTGTGTCACAAACAGTCTACGGTCACGAAGCAGACTGTTTTTTGGGCTAATAACGTTGGATATCGTCCTCACTTTCTAGGTGCGTTTCCATTACCCTTAGAAATGCGCAAAATCTAAACAGCGAAATAAAAAACTGGTAATGAAAACACAGTCTGATATCACAAAATTTGCTCTCCGATCTGCAGTATTAGTCACCGAAGCCAAGGCCTAATAAGTAGACTATTGGACTTCTGCAGCAAACCAGCTAGTGTACTGGTAATTTTGCGTATTGTGGAGCATTTGCATCGTTATTGAAAGACAAGCATTTACAAATTTGCCGCGCGCACAACTCAGCTGACAGTGACAAGGTCGAATGCTTTGCCATTCTCATCAATGCATGAGTACAGCCGAGCTGTGATTGGCTAATGGCACGTACAATGGTACCATAGCCCATCTGTGATTGGCTGATGTACGTAATGGTACCAACCGACCTGCAGAAAGAAATTTCTCACGCAGCGAGTTCAGGCAGTAGCGTAACTTGGTCCGTACAAAATGATGAATAGTAAGAGGGGGGCCCATGTGCTGAGATTATTCTTAAAAAGTAGAAAATTGAGAAACAAACAACAAATTCATTTTAAATTGATGAAGTTATAACAAAAATTAAAATATAAAGTTAAAGTGTCCATATGTTTCATTTACAAATGTTTATAATAATAATAGTTTCCTCCGTGGGGCCCCTGTGAATGCTGGGCCCCTAGAATCGTCCATGGTTACCCCCCCCTTATGGCGCCCCTGTGGATGACATGAAGTTTCCACAGATGGTGGCCCCCAACTCTTCTCATATGCAGGCGATGCCTTGCTTAGTGCTGGAGCCAGTGTTTGATGTGAAAGCAGCAGTATGATTGCGGGGGAAAAAAGAAACGTTTACAATAGCTTCCTGAACAGAAGGTTAAGGGTCGAGGGCAAGGACGGACACTGAACGCTTGACATGAAAAGCTTACCTTGAGAGCTTTGAGGACAGTGACCCCCTGGAACATCTCGCTGGGAGAATGAGGGGAAGGTTTTCCCCTGTAACCATCACCCGTCATGGCGGCGGCCTACGAAACAAACACAGGAAGTGAGCCCGAGGAGCAGAGGAGTCGATAACTGCCACAACCTTGATGCTTTGAGATGGAAGACGAAGAACTAAATCAAGAACTTTACAAAGAGGAATACTAACCTAAGGTCAAGTCAAGTCACATTTATTTACAAAGCACTTTTAAAAACAACAGAAGTTGACCCAAAGTGCTTTACAGTAGAGGCAAATACATGAGCCGCACCAGTAGCAGGAAAGTAAAAGCAAAATTAAAAAATGATAGTATGGCTAAAATAATACAAAATAAATGAGTAAATCTAACTAATGAGTAAATACACTAAAAATAAATAAATAAACAGATTAATCAAAGCCAGGCAAAAAAAAAAAAAAAATAGACAACTGACACTGTAGAACAAAAGTGAAGATTAAAAAGATGGGTCTTTAATTCTGATTTAAAAACGATTAATTGAAGAGCAGGTTCTGATGTGTCATGGGGGAGTATTCCAGAGACTGGGGGCAACAGCCGAAAATGCACGACCACCTCTTGTTTTGAAACATGAATGAGGGACTGATGGTAGTTGCTGAGTGGATGACCTGAGTAACGCTGCTTTCACACCAGACGTGAAACAAATTTTTCACAAGACAGATTACATTCAAAGTCAATGCAAAGACGCGAATACACGCAATATAAAGGAACCCCTTGCGCTTCAGACCCTCTAATGTCAGAGGTCGGTGCTCACAAAAAAAGACAAAATGTTAACAAGTAAAAGAACAGACTGGAGCACTCGAATCACTTGAATCAGTTTATTGAGATGCCAAGACTAACGTTTCGACGCACAGCGTCTTCCTCAGAGTCAAACTAGTATTGGTGAAGTTGGGACAGTTAAATAACTTCCTCCACGCAGAGAATAACTTCCTACTGGAAAACCGTTGAGTTGGGAGGTATCCATAATGAACCAATACTGTGACAGCGCTCAGTGAGTAGGTGTAATGTTAAATACCATCATTTCTGCCCATTAACACAAAGTTCAGCTATAATGTATATACAGGACATAAATAACACATAAAAACATTTACAGAAAACAGGAAAGATTTAATTCTTAATTCAGTCCATGTGGTTCCAGAGTGTTCAATGTGTAAATCCAATAGGCTTCTCTTTTGAGCAGTCTGCTAATAATATTCCGCCTCTCTGGGAGGGAACAATTTTCTCAATACCCCAAAATTTAAGAGATGCTGCCGAACCATGATTTGCTTGGGCATAGTGCTTTGCCATTGCATAATCTATATTCTGATTACGAATAGCAGCCTTGTGTTTGGCAATGCGGAGTTTGAGGACACGTTTTGTTTGGCCTACGTAGACCAATACACGCATTTTCGCGTCTTTGCATTGACTTTGAATGTAATTTGCCGCGCGAAAAATTCGTTTCCCGTCCGGTGTGAAAGCAGCTTAAATGGGGGGCAGAATAAGGAGTTAGGAGGTCAGTAATGTGTTGAGAAGCCATTGAGGGCTTTAAAAACAAATGGTAAAATCATCAAATTAACTCTATATTTTACAGGTAGCCAGTGCAGCTTGGCCAGAACTGGAGTAATATATTCTCTTTTTTTGCCCCAGTTAAAAATCTAGCTGCTGCATTATGAACCAATTTCAATAGAGATTTCCTTTGTTTCGCCGTCATTTAAGAGCCACCAAGAAGGTAAATTGGGAGGAGTGCGGTTGACTCTTTTTAAGGAGAACATTTTCAGAAAGGGTGCCAAAAGGTTGCTCTGTGTCTGAGCAGGGGAACCTGATATAGCTTAAGGATTTTTTCCAGCCCAAGCTGGAAGCCATCATATTTCCTGCAACTACCTTAGAAGGTTAAACAAAGAGGTAATAATTGCCCCCCGCATAGAAGCCAATGAAAACTTTTAGGCTGAGAGGTGTCATAAATAGTTGTTCAGAATCTTCAGTTAAGACATGTACCAAAGGAAAACCCCTGCCACTGCCCCTGACCAATGCTCTCGCTTTAGTAGTGGCTTTGGGCCCCAGGTTTGGCATTGCAGCCGCTCACTGGTCCCAGCCCCTTTACGCAGATGCCGAATCAAGCCAATCCTTTCCTGTCATGCATGAACCCAACATGACAAGACATGACATGGGCACTGAGAACAGGCCATTCAGCCCAACTAGGCTCACCATTTTCCCATCACTAAAGTGAACCTAACACCTCAGATATCTAAGGCCTAGGTGGAATCTAGCACTGCATCAAGCCTGGTCTGGCATTTAAGGCTTTATAACTCAGGATCTGAGTGCCACATTGCCTGAAAAAAATGATTTCAAGGAAGCAAGACACTTGTCTCATTTGGACATTCAATTAAAGAATCATTTAACAATTATAAAAACAGCATCATTTGGACACCGATGTCTACGCTGCACAAAGGGGCAAAGTAACTAGAATGGGTCAAAAGCAGAGGATAAATTACACCACAAGGTACAATGAAGTACAACCTCTGTAATTTAACATGTAAGGGCTGCCATCTTTGAAATCAGCCACTGATGAAACCATTTGCATCCATATGACCAGGGTTAATGTGGGCTAGGAGCAGTGTTCACTATTGCAAAAGCAGGAGCTGAACATGTGACACAGATTTCCATGAAAATCCCCACAGTACAACCACTGATAGTGGAGAAATAACAGGTTCAGACCCAGAGGTGGGCAGCAAGGACTGTATCTGTTCTTAGCTTTTATGAAACTTCAGCCTTTTCATTAAAGGCTAATTAAGAAAGAAATCTTACATTTTAACTGCTTTTAATGTTTAGCTCATGAATGCCACCAAAGACAGTTAGCGCACCCATAAATGAAACCTAAAACTGTGATCTAATCTATGAGCAAACTTGTGTACAAGCAATCTCATCCACAAGCAAATTGCATGCTTGTAAAGCCAAATGGTTAATTAGGTCCACCAGTTATCTGGTGGAAACAAAATCTTGCATGCTAACTGTCCCTCTAGAATGGGAATTGTCCATCCCTGTCCTAACCCCACTGCCTTCATCCAGCGGCCAATCATCACTCACGTTAGACAGGCGATGAAGCTCCCTGCACTCGTCCTCAGTGATGACATTATCCAGCACCACCCTCTGAGTCCCGTTCAGGGCTTTGGATGCCATGGTGACAGTGATGTCATCATACAGCACATTGCCACCTTAGACAGCAAAAGCAATAACATTAAATAAAGAGTGAGGTGTTTTATCCATTCACATGCAGAGTAACAATAATACTCACTGTTACTGAGATATAGGGCCTTTCCTCAACTCACCCTCTCGGACAACCTTAGTAAGCTCACTGGATTCCTTGGTCTTCTCCTCAACCAGAGTCTCGATCTCCTTCATCAGATTCCCGATTTCTTCGGTGATCCGTGCTGCTGTTTCCCGCTCTGCCCTGCAGAGGGCAGTAATTAGACAGTTACTGATATAATTTTCCAGCCTTACACAAGTGAGCAAAATATTTCTGAAGGGTGGGAAATCTAGCCTGAGAAACAATCAGACATAAACGGACAAGGTTAGCTGACATGGTCGAGATTATAAACCAGCAACATACTAGTCGAGAAGAAAACTCTATGGTTACACAGTGAAAGTTTTCACAGGAATGCCACACATTCCCAGCCTGCTCTTCATCTAAATGAGGAAAAAGAAGAGATCAAAACAGATCTTACTTCTGCTTCTCTCTCAGTTTCCGAGGCATGACATCAACTGGGGTCCATTTGTCCTGAAAATACAGGAGATAATCACAGTGACTGACAATGAAGATTAAACTAAATCAAACAGCCAGTATTTCATCCCTGACTGAGTTTCCAATACAATGAGTTCGAATTTGCCCAAGTTTGTTATACACAGTGATAGGAATGGGTCTTTCAGATATATGATAAAATTGAAAATAAAATATTCAATAAAGGATATAATGAAAAGCCACAGAATTTCTAATTAGGAAACAACATATTTTAGTACATGCCAACATCTGAAATGATAAAATAAAAAAAGCATCAACAAATTCTTTCAAAGCTTCCTGTATTCACAGCAATGACTGCACAATTAGTTAAGGCCAAAGGTACACCAAATAAAACATGAGAACATTATTCAGAGGTATGTTTGAACTTTCCTGCCTCCTGATGTTTCTTCATGGAAATTATTCAGTTGCAGTTATAATCAGTTATATGGTCATCTAATGTTACACCAGCTCCCAACAAACCAAATGCCGACAGAAACATTCATCCCATCCATTACATCATCTAAACTGCTTTTTCCTCTCTTCGGTCATAGGGAACTGGAGCCATCACAGCTGACTATGGGCGAAAGGCAAGAGCCCACCCTGGACAGCTCGCCAATCCATCGCAGGGCGCACAAACCATTCACTCACACACCCATACCTATGGGCAGAGTCTCCAATTAGCCTAAGATGCATGTCTTTGGACTGCAGGAGAAAATTGAAGTACTTGGAGGAAACCCACAAACAACATGGGGTGAACAAGCACACTCCACACAGAATGGCCCCAGGGCCAAATTCAAGCCCACAACCTTATTGCTACGAGGTGGCAGCGCTAACCATTATGCCACTGTACCACCCAGCCAGAATCATCGGACGGACACCAAACCCAACAAGTTTGACATCTGCTGAGCCAGAGGTGAGATTAAAATTCCTGCCGTTCATCTGTATCAAGTGCTTGAAAGTCAAACACATTACCAGTCACCTAAAGGCACAACTGCCCCCAAACCAAAGGTAACAACATGAGTTCTATGGCAAGTTGGCAATGCCACTGAAGTGTGATCACAGTTACCTGCTACAGCCATCGTGCTGTGCATTCAAAGGCTTTCAACAGCAAATAAGCCAAAGCCAACCCCACTTCAATAACATACATTAACAATACCGACATCAAGCAATACACACATCCTCACACAGAGTGACAGCTATCAGTTCTCTGGCCTGAAGCAAAATGTAATGGCAGGTTCCCCCCACCAATACATTCAGCAAAAATGAGATATTGCCACACCCCATATATTAGTCCCCATTTCTGTTTGGGCCCTGGGACAAAGTCCCCTAGTTGTCCTCGCCAATCTTTCCCACTGGCCATACACAAGCAAGCCTTACGAAACTTACCGGATCGACGAAGGCTATACCAAAGATTTCATTGGCAAAATAAAGCAGCTCTTTCTCCAGCAAGGACCGTCTGATGTGCTGCTGTATCGCCTAGGGGGAGATATGGAGTAAATATTAAAAATGTACTCATTTTATTTTAATGGATGCTAATAAGGTATTTGGGTATCACAGTTGGTTCTCCACATCAGGGGTTCCCATACTACATCCTGAGGACCCACTGAGTATGCTAGTCTTTGTTCCAACCACACTTACGATCCCAGATTTAACAAGCTGTTAATTTAATTAATTGCTTTTCAGGCCAGGGAGACGTTTCACCCTCTTAAACCACTTTGACAAAAATGGTTATGCACTCCATAATGTTGAAAAGCCGAATGTTTATATTGTGATTATTTGAATGAATGAATGAATTAATTAACTTTATTGTCCACCAAGGTGGAAAGTTGCCTTTAGCCCACCAACACAGACAAACAGTACTAAAATGGAGAGACATATATTTGCAAACATGCAATAAAAAGGCAATACAATAACCTGCATCAAAATCAATAAATAAATGATCAAAAACAATTAATAAATAAGATAAAAGTAAAGTAGTTCTGATCACTAACTGTGGATTGGTCATTGGTCACTTTGTTAAGTTAAGGATGCCAATAGCATTAGGGATAAAGGACTTTTTGAAGACACCTTTGGCAAGAGGGGTTCTGTAGCGCCACCTAGACTTCAAAAGTTCAAACTGATTATAAAGGGGATGAGCGCTATCTGCCAGGATTCTCCGAGCTTTCCTCCTTGTCCTTTCAGCATATAAGTGGGTAAGAGACTTTTGGGGTTTTCCCACAATTTTACTTGCCATCTTCACAATCCTGTTTAATTTGTTCTTGCACTTGCAGCTTAAATGACCAAACCAAGCTGGAAGATGAAATGTTAGGACACTCTCTATGTGTGCAATAAACAGCGCCCTCAATATTTTATTGGCACCCCTGGTTAAGATGTGTTAAAAGCCTTGGCAAAAGTTTTAAATAAACAAATTGCAAGAAGCATGAATCAATAAGCTGAAAATTGTAGAAAAATGTAACCTTTTAACTCGCGTGGTTTTTAAGGGAAAAAAAAATCCTGACTAAGAAATAATTATTTTCATAAAAAAATGAAAATTGTTCCAAAATTTTTGGCACCCTAACAATTCCTGGGAAATAAAATGTAAAAAATTTATTTCTGTCATTTTATAAAGTTTACAAAGTTGATCTGAGTATCTAGGAACATTTAATTAGTAATTCATCACTTCCTGTTTAATAGTATAAATATGACGTGACACAGAATAGTTTTCTCTTATCCACTCTTCAACTGGGAAAGACAAAGGAACACACCATTCAAGAAAGGAAAAATTTTTTTTTTTTTTTTTTTTTTTCACAAGTTCAGGCAATGGCTACAAGAAAATAGCTCCGCCGCCTGCACCTGCCCATATCTACTGTCAGAGGAATCATTAAGAAGTTTAAAACAACTGGAACAGTGGTAAACATTTTTGGTTTAATCTCAAGGTTATTTTGCCACCTGGCACAGTAAGGAGGATGGAAGAGAAATAAAAAAGTTCTCCAAAGCTCACTGTTAAAGAATTGCAACAAATGGTAGCATCTTGGGGTACAAAGTCTCCAAAACAACCATCAGGCGCATCTACATGCCAACAAGCTGTTTGGGAGGCATGCACAGAAAAAACTTTTTCTCACTCATAATCATAAACGCAAACGCCTGGAGTTCCTAATTTTTACTGGACATGCATCTGGGACCGCCCTTTGGTCAGATGAGACCAAGATAGACCTTGGCCAATTTTTTTCAAGGTCAGTCTCAAAAACACAAAAGATGACATTTTGCTTTAAAATCAACTATGCCCAGTTGAAGGCTCCTAATTTTCACTGGACATGCTCTGGGCCTACAAATGACCTGCCTTAAAGAGACCTTGGCCTATTTTTTAGGGGTCATGGCATCACCAAAACTTTGACATTTTGAAATATCTCAGGACATTTTAGTTACAAAATCTAATTTGGCCCTGACCCAAAGCTGAAGATGGGTCGTCACTGCCTCTTTCAGCAAGATAATGACCCTAAACATGTGGCCAAAAATCTACACAGAATTTGGTTCATCCAGACACATTTCAGTTACAGGCTCCTCCATGGCCATCTCAGTCCCCAGACCTCAACCCCATTGAAAACCTGTGGAGTGAGCTGAGAGGAGAGTGCAGAGGAGAGGACCCAGGTCGCTGGATGATAACAGAGAGATTATGCAAAGAGGAATTCAGTTACAAGCTCCTCTTTCTGTATTCTCCCATCTTGTGAAACATTAAAGGAGAAGGTTAGGTGCTGGTTTGTTGGCAAAAGGGGTTGTACAAAAAATTAACATCAAAGGGGTGACATTTTAATTGTCACACATGATTTGATGTAAAATAATTATGGCACTTAATGTGGGATGTTTTTCCCCACTGAATAAATCAATTGAGTTAAAGGTTTATTTCTCACACTTTTTTTCATTGTGGTCCTATATTATTTAGAAAAAAACTGAATTTATTAGAAAAAAAAAAGAACACATCTTAACCAGGGGTGCCAATAATTATGGAGGGCAATATACACAAGCACATACACAATATTTTGTAATATACCTATTAGGGAAGTCGAACCAACGTGGCAACAAGTTTTAAATGAACAAAATCAAGACTGTGGTGAATCAATAAGCTGCTAATTAGGCTTCAGAACACAGGCGTTCTAAGTTCTTTCCAAATGGTTTTCCTAAAATCAATCACAAAAATAACACCAAACAAGTTTGACACAAAGAGGATCTTACACAATTGGGCATGTCATTTGAAAATTATGAAACTAGTTCAGTAAATTTTGTGCTTTGCGCTTGTTGCGAGCTTTGAAACCCCAAAATTTTCTAAACGAGTTTCATACTTTCATATGACATGACTGAGAGTATAAGATTCTGTTTATCACATAACTCAATTGCGTTATTTAATAGTCAACAAATGTCATTTCCATTAGCACCGTAATAGTTAGAGTTGGAACTCTCTCCAACTCTAAGGAACACTTTTTTTCCAGGAAAGGGGAAAATTATTATTATTATTTTTTTGCCCATATGTTATGACCCATACATTTTTAGTTTGTTAGCTCCCGCCGCTCACGGTGAAGTATGGGGGAGCTATGGTGGTACTGGGACTTCAGAGGTCTGGAACCGTGTGCATTGCGTGCGTGAACACATTTAGAGCTTTTATCTCATCAACAATTTAAGTAACTGGCTCCTAATTTTTATTGGACATGCATCTCATAAAACCCTGAAAATGACATGCCTAAAGGTGACCTTGGCCTATTTTTAGAAGGTCACTCCTCAAAATACCCCAAAAACCTTCAACATTTTGCTTTATCTCATCAACTATTTCAGTTACAGGCTGATTTAATTTTTACTGGACAACATCTCATAAAGCCCTACAAATGAAATGCCTAAAGGTGAAGATTTGGCCTACTTTTTTTCAAGGTCACTGGCCTAAAAATATCAACATGGGGACATTTGCTTTATCTCATCAGAAATTTCAGTGACAGGCCTAATTTTTTACTGGACATGCATCTCATAAAAGCCCTACAAATGATTTGCCTAAAGGTGATGATTTGACCTATTTTTTAAAGGTCACTGGCCCAAACATATAAAGAAATATTTTCGACATTCTCCTGTATCTCAACTATTTCAGTTGCAGGCTCTAATTTTTACTGGACATGCATCTCATAAAGCCCTACAAATGACCTTAAAAGGTGACCTTGACCTATTTTTTTTCAAGGTCACTGGCCTCAAAAATATCACCAAAAACTTCAAATTAGGATTTTTTTTTATCTCATCAACTATTTCAGTTACAGGCTCCTAATTTTTAGCTTTTTTTTCATTGTGGCAGGAGCTATATGGTATCGGAAAATCCTGAATTTGTTAGATGCGTAAAAACACGTCCATCAAATCTGTCAACACATTTTGCTTTATCTAATAAACGATTTCAGTTACAGGCTCCTCATTTTTAGTGGACATGCATCTCATAAAGGCCTACAAATGATGTGCCTAAAGGTGACCTTGGCCTATTTTTTTCAAGGTCACTAGCCTAAAAATATCACCAAAACTTGACATTTTGCTGTATTTCATCAACATTTTCAGTTACAGGCTCCTAATTTTCACTGGACATGCATCTCATAAAGCCCTACAAATGACCTGCCTAAAGGTGACATTTTTGTTTATTTTTCAAGGTCACTAGCCTCAAAATATCATTAAAAACTTTTCAACATTTTGCTGTATCTCATCAACTTATTTCAGTTACAGGCTCCTAATTTTTACTGGACATGCATCTCATAAAGCCTTTCAAATGATGTAATAAAGGTGACCTTGAATATTTTTTTCAAGGTCACTGGCCTCAAAATATCACAAAAACTTCAACATTTCGGCTTTTATCTAAATAATCCATATTTGGGTAACAGGTTAATAATTATTTGCAGCTCATTAAAATTCTGGGACTGCAATTGTGCCTGGCTCAAAAAAACCAGCCAACTCAGTGCGTCCCCAGGACTGAGTCTGGGAACCCCTGCACTAGGGGAAAAAAACAAAAGGCAGTTTAATGATCATTTTGCTTTATCTTAATGGTCATTTTTCAGTTACAGAATCATAATTTTAGAACTATGATATGCAGATCATAAAGCCCAAGAAAGAACATGCCAGCAAAGGTAACCCTTAGGCCTATTTTTTTGCAAGGTCAC
The DNA here is from genome assembly GCA_029692085.1 of Gymnothorax javanicus. NCBI lineage: Eukaryota > Metazoa > Chordata > Actinopteri > Anguilliformes > Muraenidae > Gymnothorax > Gymnothorax javanicus. The sequence continues at coordinate 13,077,712 of CM056202.1, read as the reverse complement.
TGGCCTCAAAATATGACATTAAAAAAACTGTTCAACATTTGCTTTAACTTGTTCAACTATTTCAGTGACAGGCTCCTAATTTTTACTGGACAAGATAGGTTTTCAACAGCATAAGATAATTCAATTAATATTTTTTTTAAATGTATTTCAGCACTCTAAGGATTAATATTCACTTTACCGGAGCACAGGGTATCAGCCAATCACATCGTCCCCTGGGGATGCAGCGCGTTTACGCAAGTACCTCTCGGGCCGGGATACCGGCAGCCTCCTCTTCTCCCAGGGTCACTGAGTAGAACTCCAGGTTCTGTTTCATCACTTCATCCTCCGGGTGAAACAGCAGGTATGTCTTTGCGCACTCGATGGCTTTCGCGTACTTTTCAGCTGCGATAAGACAGTCGACAAAGTTTACTCTCCGACACAGACTTTCGCCAAATTAAATTAGGCGCTTCATCAAGAAGATAAAACCAAAAGCGTTTGACTTCAACCAAATCGAAAGGCTTATAAAGCAGCGCAACAGTCAGTTACTCTGTAAAATGTGTGTGAGCCACTTCAAGACAGATTACAGGTCATTTGAATTCACAGTGACTGAAGCACGCGGTGTTATTAGCTACCATACAACGGAGACTTTTGCATAGTTAATTTAATGAAATGTTCCACACTCAGGCGCACTTCAAAATTAACTTATTTTTTAAATTAAGGTTTGTCCATATGAGGGCGCAAAATGATTGAAGCCCAATTAATCAACCAATGTGGAATTAATTTATTTGTTTCGCCCAATTTCAGACCAAATGTTTGACTGGTTTCATAACTTTTTTGAGAGGAAGTAGAAAGCTTGCTGGTCACCTGTAGAGGTTTTCTGGAACAAGTTGCAGCCATAAAAAAAGCAATAACCAAAATATATTATATTTTCTTGTTGCTTTGCCTCTGCCATTAATCATTTCCTCAAATATTAAAAAAAAAGAATTTTGGGAGCCGTCATAATTTCATTTTCCATGCTGCAGACACAAGCAAAGACTTCATGGGACTTCACAGATGGTCAGTGGAGGATCAAAAAATGATAAGATGAATAACAAAGACAGCAAAAGCCCCAAACTGTGGACCTGAGAACAGCTGGTAAACAGCTGACGAGCCAGTTTAAGAATGGCGTCTTCAGCAGGGTTAGAGAATATTAGACTGCCTGCAGCCTGCAGCAACAGCGTTTGACTGAGGCTCAGGAGGGGGAAGGTTCAAGCTGCCATTCTGTCACAAGATAAGTGCAGTGGTTTGGCCCTCAGGCATGGCCCTTAAACCCAAGTTGCCATAAGTCCACTGACCCCTACTAAGTCTAATCAGCTGTAAATGGCATTGCTTAGGTTTCAGCTAAATAGCAGTGATGCAAAATAATGCATATGCTGAGGAAACTGCAAACAGAAGCCACCCTATGGTGTCTTTTTCTTTTATTGGGGAAAAGTTTTCAAAATTATTCACAGTGGCCTCATTGTAATTTAATCCTTGTGTTTCCAAAGGGCCCAACTCCAAGGAACACTCTATTTCAAGAAAGGGGAAAACTGATTTATTGATTTTTGCCCGTATGTTATGACCCATATATTTTTTAGTTTATTTCCCTACAAGAGAGAAAGTATCATTGGGATAATTTTGGCTGAAATTACAAGAAAGTTCCCCTTTTTGTTATAAGATACGCAGACCTCTAATTCACTGGAGTTAGGCCCTTTGGAATCTCAATGATTCAATTATTTTAGTTTACACTCTAGTGCAACTAAAGCTTGATTGGGGAGCTAAAACTAAATAAAGGCTAAACCCAAGCCCTAATCCCATGCAACGTGAAAGAGTGTAAGAGAGAGTAGCAAACATACTGTTGTAGTATGAGAACTGCAGGTAATTGAAGTGGGATGGCAGGAAGTCCTCCACAGTTTTGCCTGATCCAGGCAGGGCTGCCAGATCCAGCGCACAGTTCTGCTTGCAGTTTAGTACCTGAACATAGTGATCTGTGAAGAGGAGGCGCAGAGAGGAATCTTTTCAGAGGATAAACAGTATGTGAAATTGTTTTAATTGCACCCTGATTCCAATAACAGTAGGCAGTTAAACCACACTGGCACAAATCCACTTTAAACACTCTCAAAACCCATCATCAAATAAATATATAACTCTGCAAATAGGCATGTGGCCATGAATGTAGCATTTTCCAGAGCTTATTTAAAGCACACCACCCAAAACTGGTTACTGAGCCACTGCAGCAGGCTATTTTTGCATAGGAATCGTCCTGAACTATAGCACCACAAGGAGCATGCATTTAGGAAGCCAAACATCAACTAAAACCATAGAGAAATTAACAAATCTCATGGGTAGCCCTGTCTATTAGCGAATACTTAAAATTGAAAACAAATTCATTGAGACAAGGACATGCACACTCCAAAAAGGTCTCGACTTCAGGGCAATCAGAATTTTATATTAGGGAATCCAGAATGAAAAGTGACACACACAGTTGTGCTTCACAGAAACATTTAAAAGATATTCCATTTAATTTGTGACAGTTAACATTTTTACCCATTTGTATTCTTTAATGCCCAAATCAATACCTCAATTAAAAAAAAAAAAAAAAAAAAAAAAAAAATCAAATTTTCTTAAGAGCACAAATTGGCGTGAAAATGGCTGTGCTGTGAATTCTGAGCCTACAAAAATACTTCATACCATCATCTGCTGTCCGCCCAACGATCAATCCATTGCAGAGCACGCACATGCACACATACACACTAGGGCTGTCATGAATATTCCATATTCAAATACATATCAATTTTTTATTGATAAGACGAACCACCGACCGAGAAAATTAATTATCGAATATTTTTTTAAAAGTCACATTAAGATAATTAACCCACTGACAGTGTGTGCGGTGTATAGCGCGTGGCTACCAATGCGCTATACTGCAGAGACGGCTCACTGTCTTGAAACGGTGACATCTTTGTGCGAGGCATGCGCAGTGCATGCCGGTTTGACAGACAGCCAGGAGCTGGGCTGCGTCCGAATAGTTAAATAATTACGTCCTATCGTCCAATTCCTAACCACTTTTCCTTAACCTCTGTGTAAAACGTCATGAGGTAAAGGAATAAAGGGGGCTCTTTTTCAGTTTAGGAAGAGACCCGCGCTAATAAGAGAATCCGAATGCACTTACACTAGGCACAGTGATCACCCGCCTCCTGCCCGTCATGTTTGTTTGTTTTTGTGATTGGCCGGATGGACGGTCATCGCGGAATAGCAGGATAGCATTTCCTCCTTTCTTTTCGAAAAGGATGGTTCAGTGTACCCTCTGTTAAAGGTGATTAATTAGGAAGCATTGTAGCACCTTTCCTTTACATTTAAAGAATCCGAACACACTTATCATGGCTGCCACGTAAATACTTCCGGATCGTTTTCTAGGAGTTAGGAACTTTCCTAAGCAAAAGAGAGTATTCGGACGCAGCCCTGGAGTCTCGCCACCTCGTTGATATTTTACACAGTTATAATGGTGGAGAGTTTCATTTCACAAGAAAGGTCTGGTTCTGAAAATAACCGATTTACACCCCGAAGAAGCTAAAAAGCACTGTTTGGCAACACTTTGTGTTTTGGTCAGTCGACAATAGTAAAACAGAGGACAAAACAAAAGTTGTTCGCAAACTATGCAAGTTCGAGTTAGCCTACCATTCCTGCAGGGGGTGCTGGTTTTTATTGTGGAACGTAAAAAACCGGAGAATAGAAAATGTGCTTTCAGAAAGGCAGTTTCATTTGCGAACAATAGTTTTGGATATAACTGTTGTGAGAGAGATAATGATGTTGTGCAATTAACATCACTGTCTCAAGGAATAAAACTGAACAGTTGGCATCTCATTCGAACTTGGAAGAGCCTGGTGTGTTATTTCATAAGCTCTGTGATGCGTCAAGGTCCTGAGTTCAGACTCACTGTGTCGGGCTTATTCATAGGAAACTCTAGGTCTTCATCTGTACTGATTATCCATAAAATATATGTTTATGTTGATGTATCTTAAGTTAGTAGTAGTTTGGCATCTCGTTGTTTGGTGTGAGAAATACAGAAAGCAGAATATTCAATATCATATCGATATCATGTGTTTAATTAGCGCGAATATTCGAACAGTATTTTAGGCTCATTCTGACAGCCCTAGTATACACACACACACACACACACACACACACACACACCAAATTCACGCATACCAAGGGCAATTCAGTGCCTCCAATTCCCTAGACCTGCATGTCTTTGAATAGTAGGAGTGAAATCCGTATGCCAAAAGGAAACACAGGAGACGGAAGGGCAACAGGCAGACTCCGCACAGAAAGGTCTGGGCCAGGAACCAAACCCAACAGTGCGGCCCATTGCACCATCGCAACCCCATTATCTTTCAACCAGCGAGAAATTTTACAATACCAGGAGCCTGAAAATGGTCTAGTCCTAACCTGTCATAGCCTGGAAGAGGTCGGCACTGTAGTCCAAGTAGTTATAGCCATCGTAGTCATAGGCTCCTTCACAGAGCACCCTACACTCCTCATAAGCAGGCAAATACTCGGTGATGGCCCCTTCAAAGTGCTCGATTGCGGGGGCAAAATCGTCATTGCTGTAAAGCCTTTTTCCTTCCAGAAACTCCTCCTGAAAAACAATCATTTGCATTTATATTCCACACATGTAGCAGTGATCCTGCACATATTTTAGCACAGAGTGCTCTTCTGCTGCAGCAGAGCAGGTTAATTACGGCAACTAGACAAAGGAGAAACATAATTCTGCAGTAAGATACTGTTAAATCGCTTGAAGCCTAATTGCCAAGACGCCTAAATATAGTCAATGAAAATTCAGGGTTCTTTAGCATAAATAATGGATTATGTGCCTCATGGAAAGATTTTACTAGTTTATTATAAAAGTGAAGGGTGAGTTCCTAGGAACTTTGACTTTAAAGAAATACAAAAAAACACAGGTATACATCGATAAACGTTGAACGGCCACATTTACTTATAAAGATTAACCCTTAAAGTGATACATTTTTACTCACTCTATCCCTCCAAAAGTTAATCATTCATAATGTAGTTGACCTGTAGGTACCTGTGAACCCTTCTGAAGGTCATTGCCAACTAATTTACCAACTAAAAATGGACAGAATTGTTGACCTTTTGATGGTTCTTTTCGTCCAGTTAAAAGTATGATCCATAAAGTTTTAATGAAAGAGGGAGGGGGAGAGAAAGAGGTGAGAAAGATGGTGAGAGAGAGAGAGAGAGAGAGAGAGAGAAAGAGAGTCCCACCATGTGTGGTTTAGCTTCCAGGTCTTTGAAGTCAGTCTCCTTCACTCCAGCCATCATCCTGTAATAGTCCAGGTTCTGCTTCATCTCTATGTGCTCAGGATTGGCCAGGAAGAAGGTGTGAGCGGCTGCAACTGCCTTATCAAGTTTGTTAATCTGGTATGATAAAATGTGAATCAAGATTATGTGAATGCTTCACTCATATCATAATTTTCATCACTAAATAAACAGTGAGGGCTCCAGAAAATGTTTCTTATGTCTTAATGACATGTAAAATGACTATTAGCCCAAATTAAACCCAATTACAACCACTCTTCAATAGACAGAGTTTTGGCTGAGGGTTATCTGAATGAATTGTCAGGTGTGCATTGGTTTATTCTTGGTTTGTAGGCCAGTTGGGAGGAGAAATCTGAAAAATACCTGCATCTCAGCTGCAGCTCTTATTCTAACAACAAAATTGTTCCTGCAGTACTATAAAATGTTTTGTACCACTTAATATTGTAGTTATAATGGAGCTAACTACTTAAAGTGCGGGACCCATGAAGTAGGCCACTACTCTTCTGTAACAAATATATGCACTGTACTGAAATAAAACGGAAGTCAACGTATCCCCGGACGACGAGTCAGGGATACTATGGATCGTTGATCGACACGCCGCTTCCGCGGCTGCCTCTGTAGAGATTTGCTTGTGAGCGCTCTACAAACCACAAATTTCAACCGATTCGTTTTACATTTGGTGGTAATGTAATGAGTGTGGTAATGTCACGACGCCAATCGATTTTGGGAGCGATTGCTTCAGGGGGTGCAGGGGTGCACGTTGACCACCGGGCGACCGACTGTAGCTTTTCTATGGTTCTAGGTCTACCAGACAAAGCCTGGCCAAGCATTCTTTCCCCCCACCCTCTTCGTCTTATTTGAGTAATATTTCGCCAATTAACCACATTGGAAGTTTAAAAAAAAAAAAAGAATAAAACCATGAGAGTAAAATTTATTTCGTAAAAAGGCTATGAATGATCCTATCCCTGACAGATCAGAACAGCGCATTGCTAACTCCGCCTCAACGACGTGGCACAGAAGTAATATCCAGGGGGTAGGGAGACGTAAGCACAAAATCACCCAGAGTAGCCTGCAGCTATCAATCAGAGAAATTCACTCCTATACTTGTAGTTGTCTAACAAGTCAGGGAATGCGCACTTGGCCGACATCAAAATTGAATCAGGCCAGTCACTTGATCACGTATTAGAGGTCTGCTGGAGCTATACACCAACGTTACGCTACTTTCGTGTGCAGAGCAGTAAACCAACTTTCACTGTGGAAGATAGAGGCGATGAAAAAACCCACGGGAATACTATTAGCCTACAATTTATTTTTGTCGCAGCCAAGAAAGACAACGTGGCACTCTAAACTGAGTCTCTAAATAGCCTACAATTATGAAAATGACCAATGTTAAACATCCAGAAAGGTATATTTGCCACAGTTCTTAAAATAGTGTAACTCTGTCTAGCTGCAGTAGCCCATAAACTCGTCCAGTACTTAGGCTGCAATTCTTCATAAACCACAGTCTGCCTAAACATAATGTTCAGTTTGATTTATGGCATATGATCGTTCTAATATAATTCTCCGGGAACAGACGCACGGTGAGTATGAAAGAATTCCTTGCTTCATAATAGGCCATCCATCCAATGGATCCTACCTGCATCTTCAGCAACAATGCATTTCGCAGCTCAACATATTGAAGTTGTGCAGATTTTTGAGTATATGACGCATATTTTTAGGAAGCCCTGGCTTTCATAAAGTAAGTACAGGATAATTACCTTGAAGTAAGCAACTTGCAAGTAGTTGTATGGTGTCCTCTTCCGAAACTCGAGTTCCACCTCTTCACTGATTTTGTGAACTGATAGGTGCCCCAGTTTTTCGCTTTCACACGAATTTACGCATTCAGCCCGTTTCAAAATTTTCTGGAAAAAGTAGAGATCGTCCAAAGACCCGCTACCGGGGATAGGAATTCCTTTACCCGGGACGGGCTCTCCAAAGTCGGTCTGGTTTGCGCAAGTGAGTCGGCAGTGCGTTCGCACACGGCGGACGGTCCCCTTGTTGCGAAGAGCTCGCTCCATATTCAGAATCACCGATATCCAGTCCCCCTTGTAGTAAGCTTCAACCGCATTGTCAAAAAGTAGATCATACGGTTCCACGCCGGCATTTACATTGATCGGCGTGTCCGAGAGGCCGTTAGGAATAAGGATTACAGTTATTAAAACTACGCCAATGAAGCCGTACATTCTGAGCGTTTGGGCCTCTTCTTAGATAGTAATCCCTAGCAGCCCTACCACACGGTACACTCCACGATTGAGCCCAGACGAGAGAGAACTATTTTTCTTGCCGCAAGCGACCACACTTATTTCAGAGGGTGGAGTTCGCGGAGACCCGCTTGCACTCCCATTTGCTAAGGAGCTAGCTTCTCCGTTTTGAACACTCACGGTTCTCAAGTGCGACACCTTGGCATTGAAATGAAAATTTGTATTGTAACCTTCTTGAGCCTGGGAACTCTATAATTGATAAAATATCGGGCGTGCGCTGGATGGTCTTATAATAATAATAATAATAATAATAATTCCAGACTGCATTTGTCATATAATTTTTATCAGTAGTACCAGTGGAGCAGGAATATTGAATTACAGTTGTGCTCAAAAGTTTGCATACCCTTGCTGAATTTGTGAAATGTTGCCATTTATTTTGAAAATATGATCCATCATGCAAAAATTTGTCTTTTATTGAACAATAGTGATAATTTGAAGTCATTTATCATCACATAGGTGTTTGGCTCCTTTTTAACTCATAATGATAACTGAAATCACCCAAACGGCCCTAATCATAAGTTTACATACCCTTGAATGGCTATTAAGGGTTCCACACCTGTGGCTTTTTAAATTTTTACTACTGTCTGTGTATAGTCATTGAGTTTGTTAGTTCCCAAGTGGATGCACTGATCTGGCTAGACACTGAGCCATGGGGAGCAGAAAAGAACTGTCTAAGGACCTTCGTAACAAGGTAGTTCAACTTTTTAAGGATGGGAAAGGATATACAAAGATATTCAAAGACTTGAAAATGCCAGTCACTATTGTTCAGTCTGTGATTAAGTGGTGGGAATTCAGGGGATATGTTGATACCAAGCCAAGGTCAGGTGGGCCAAGAGAGATTTCAGCCCAAACTGCCAGGAGAATTGCTCGAGACACAAAGAAAAATCCGCAAGCTACCTCAAGAGAAATACAGGATGCTCTGGAAAAAGATGGTGTGGTCATTTCAAGGAGCACAATAATGAGGTACTCTAACAGCAATGAGCTGCATGGTCGAGTTGCTTGAAGGAAGCCATTATTGCACCAATCCCATAAAAAAGCCCGCCCAAAATATGCCAGACAACACCTTGACACACCTCACAATTTCTGGAATACTGTCATTTGGAATGACGAGACCAAAATAGAAATTTATGGTCACAACCATAAGCGCTATGTTTGGAGAGCAGTCAACAAGGCCCATGGTGAGAAATGTACCATTCCCACTGTAAAGCATGGTGGTGTCTCTCTGATAGTTTTGGGGGTGTGTGAGCTCTGAAGGCCCAGGGAATCTTGTGAAAATTGATGGCAAGATGAATGCAGCATGCTATCAGAAAATACTGACAGACAATTTGCATTCTTCAGCACAAAAGCTGTGCATGGGACGCACTTGGACTTTCCAGCATGACAATGGTCCAAAGCACAAGGCCAAGTTGACCCTCCAGGGGTAACAGAAGAGAAAGGTGAAGATTCTGGAGTGGCCATCACAGTCTCCTGTCCTCAATATCATCGAGCCGCTTTGGGGAGATCTCAAACATGCAGTTCATGCAAGACGACCAAAGATTTTGCAGGAGCTGGAGGCATTTTGCAAGGAAGAATGGGCAGCTATACCATCTGAGAGAATTAGGGGCCTTATTGACTACTATCACAAAAGACTGCACACTGTTATTGATGCTAAAGGGGGCAATACACAGTATTAAGAACTTTAGAGTATGCACAGTTTTCAACTGGGTTCATTTCATTTTTTCCCCTATTGCCATGTTTTATTTGATGACTATGCCATTCTACATGACCTACAATTGGATATGAACCCAATAAGAAATAAAAGAAATGTTTTTTGCCTGGCCATTCATGTTTTCTTTAAAAAATGTTACCCATTTTACAAATTCAGCCAGGGTATAATTGTACATCATGGATTTACCCAGTGATCTTACTCATGTGGAAACCCAATTCCGAATAAGTCGGAACATCATGGAAAGTGCGAATAACAGTCCAAAAGCCTGGATTTCAAAAATACCTTCACTTGTTCTGAAACACATTATATGATTTTCTAACGTATCAATTTAATTGGTTTTTGAAAATATACAATGTGATGACTGCGACGGAGTCCAAAAAAAGTAGGCACTGTTGCTCTCTTTTTCTAAATATAGGATTATTTATAAGGAAGATTAAACTGAAAAAATGGCAAAAATTTAAGAATATGTTCTATGACATTCTGAGGCTGAGAATGCGCTTTGATGTAAAGGAAGTCCTATCATGACAATAGAGTGGAAAGACTTGACAAAAAACTGTTATGTTCTTTAAAATGCTTTATTGGTCGCTTAAATGCTGATGCAAAAAAAAAAAAAAAAAAAAAGCAAAAGCAAAACAATGTCTTAAGCCATTATTAGAGAAAAATGATATTTTAAAACAGAAATCTACATCCTGCAGATTTTTCTTTGGGGAACATTGTTCTCAAAGTGATGGATCGTAAGTTTAGGCATCAGTTGGTGAGCCTCATCTCCACTTTGCTCCTGAGGAACTAGTCCTTTTTGGAGACTCCTTTTGTATGGAACCACAATAAGCACACCGGTTTAACATCAACTTATTATTGCAACTTGCTACACCATTATTATGTCCCCTGCGAAAGCGTAGGACATGCTACTGTATTACCCTGCATCTGTAATTCCGAAATTCCGCAATTCCGTGACTCCTTAAGTCCAAAACATTTCCGTTTCCGGGTCGTATCCCAAACTATTTGAAATTTTCAAGCAAAACTTGGGACATGCTTAAAACTGGTGGTAAACTGGTGCCTCTTGCCATTTTGGTGATTCTGGGACCTGGGGGCAGGGAACATCACATTGCATCACGTGCATGCACATCTATTTAGAGTTAAACTGAACCACTGCCAAGTTTTTGTGAGTCAGTCATCAGATTTGAAATAAGTGTTAATTTTCAATAAACGACTGAATTTACGGGAAATGTAAATTTACAAGCATCAAATAATGTGTTGTCCTGTATTCAATAAAGAAGAGGGTGAATGGACTTTTCAAATCACTCCTTTCTGATTTCATTTTCATTTTCCATAATGTGCCAGTGTTTTGTGTGTTTTTCCACTCAGAGGGTGTCTAATGCATCATGCACTAACACTTCATAGCAAATTACCCCACAGAAACTGCTGCTGCAGTCACCTCTTACTTAAAATGCTCCCTCACCATTCCATTACCTCCACAATTTCATCATCATCATCAAATTAAGTTGTTACGACCCTTGCGCAAATCCCTAGTGTGTTTCTTCGCGATTCAGCAGGCTGCATGTCAATAAAGTGTTTGTGTGTTGTGATTGATGTACGTCTTGTGCGTGTCCTCCCTCTCGACTGAATCTCTTTGCTCGCTTGTTTCCTCATGGGTATTTAAGCCTTCTAGAGCATGTGCTTGTTGCTGGATTATAAAATTGCATTCGTACAAGGGATGCAACGTTATGAAATTTTCAGTGTGATACGATACGATACGATTCCATATCACGATTAATATCACAATATCATGATACGATATGACCAAATTAATTTCTCCCCCCTTCAACTAAATGTACAATGTCTTAAATAAAGCACACAAACAAGTATTTGCTCTGAAAAAATATTTCTTTCATTAAACTTTATATGCTGTATTATGTAGAACAATCCAAATAGTATGAGAGAGAAATAAAAAAAAAAAGTTTATAAAAAAATCTCACCAAAACTAAGACACTGCCCTCTACTGCTTTTTAAGAAGTATTACACCACAGCGACAGGCTGTGAGGACATGCAGGCTCCCGGCAATACCGTGACGCGGTATTACAAAAAATACTTAAGGTCGATATATCGGTGGCCTTTTTATTTCGAGGTATACCGTTTTGCGGCGTTTCGTTACATCCCTAATCTTATGCAAATAGTACCTAAGTGTCAGCCAAAAATTTGAACTAGCTTGAAGTCCTAATCAGGGTCCAGGACCGAGATTGCGTTCTTGTTAACCCTTGCAGGTCTCTCTCTTAATCAAGTTTGTCAGGAACAAGTTTCCAACCCAGGACTGGGTCCAAATTCCTCTCAAGCATCAACCCTCCTCTTCGCGGGCAGTCCGGTGTTGGCAAACGCTTCAACATCTGGCAGCACACCGGAAGCCATTGGCCTGCAACAGCAGCCAAAAATTATCTATTACATTTGTGCTGTTCCTCATTCTCTGTGGGGTTTCATCCCCGCCTGTCCTCTCTGGGGTTCTGTCCCCGTCCTTACTATACTGCTGCCAATAAACTACCAATTATATTGCAAGTCTGTCTCCGCACTTGATTCCTGGTCTTGACCATAAAATAATTTCTCTTTATTGATGACCCCCATGTGGATACCTATAGATAGTATCCCTGTACTATTTTTGAAACAATGACTAAGTTTACGTGGACTTAACCAGTTCTGATTGGGTTTTTAAGTATCCCATTTTTGTGTTTGTCCATGTAAACATCATATCCAGATTTCAGAAACCAGGATGAGCCCATATCCCAGTTTTGAGAACCCCAACTTTGCTACCTGGAGAACTCTGAAAGATAACAGGATACGGTGGGATGTATACGCCTTATCCTGGTTTTTGACAGCTGCCGACAACCAGCGCAGGCTGTTTTAAACTGGGGTAAGGCGTATACATACCACAGTATCCCACGGGCCCCAGTCAAATGCGGTTTTGTCCACCACACCTTGACAGAAAATGTACATTAACTTTTTTCACTGTGCCTCTGCGAACTCCAAACTGGTTAGAAACCAAGCAATATTCGCCAGAACTGCCCAGTTTGTACAATACTATTGCCACTCCCATGGGTGGCGGAACTGGTGCTCAGACTTGTCATTTCTTCTGGTCTCATGAACGGTTAAACTATGCCACACAGCCGGTTGAAGGATTCCCTATTCATCCGAAGGTTCTCTCTCCACTCAGAATTGATGAACTCCATGATGACGACCCTATCCCGCCAGTCACGGCTGCGTATCTAAACCCATTGCTCTCTTGTTCTGCGCAGTGGCAGTGACAGGCTGAGAGCAGATTTAACATTTTCTGTCGCTCTCTTCCTTCGTTGCTGGATATGAGGTGGCTGAACCATATCTGCAACACGATTTTGGAACTTAATAGTGCTAAGTCTGCAATTAGCCATGTAGTCACGTGTAAAAAAATAAACACCACAGGCACCTGCACACAGAAGATGCCATAATCAGAAGTCGGGATACTAGTATTCATCATGTATACAGGAATATAACTATCCAGGTTTCTCTGTGTGCACGTAAACACCATATCCCGAATCAAAACCAGGATAAGGTTCATAACCAGGATATTCAAGTCCATGTAAATGCAGTCAATGAGTAGATGTGCATGTGTGGAGGCTATATCTGGATCCCTTTTCAAAAGGTCCTGAGCACAGAGCTGAAGAAAACACTAGAGTGGACACAAGACCAGTTTTGGCGAGATTCGCGTCCGCCATCTTACTGAAGGAGAGTGTCCCTGTATGGAACTGTGAGAGACCTTCGACCAAGGTAGTTTAGAGGTGGAATACAGAGATTATGTTGATGATTTTTACACAAAGTTAGATTCTAAGGGTATTTTAACCGTAGTTGAAGTTTGTACATGAGCATATGTGAAAAATAGACTCGAAAGTGAACTTGATGCTGATGATACTACAATTAACAGATTTATCACTTATCTTCCATAATATTTTTACTGTGAAAGAAATTCAGTGTTTTCATTTCATTTTATCCAGTCACATATGCACATGTACAGTGTTTGATTGCGCAACTCCTCTGCTGATTCCTTACACAAGATGGAGGACATGTCTCGCATTTTATGGTTGGTTCAGCCAATGACGTAGTCCACTCTAGTATTTTCTTTAGCTCTGTGGTCCTAGGTTACTACTCGTTATTCAATCAGAAGCAGGATGAATTTGAATTTGTGCAGTTGCATATTAGACATGCACCTTTTGATAAATGTGAATAATAATAATCGCCCTTACATTCCATTAATAGAAAGGAAGTATTACACAAGCAGCATTTCGTGGCACTATGGGTTGGCAGATATGTTGTCCACGGAGTTATGCCTTTGCATGGCAAATCCCAGACCTGCACAGTGCTGACAGTTTGGCACCACTTAGGATTCATCACGACCCTCCTGTGAATGCCTTCTGTGTCTCCTCCTATTCAGCAACTTCCCAGCTGTGTCTTGTTTCATAGTTGCCCCACCTCTTTAGCGTGAGGCATATTTATACGCCGTCTTTGGAGTTGCAAGTTTCTGGATTGTAATTTGTTACAAGTGCTTTGAAACAGTCAGCATTTACTAAGTAAAACACTTCGTCTTTTGAAAATAAAATGTAATCTTTTATGATAGTGATTTGCAGAAGTTTCCTTCCTTGTCTGGTTAATAGGAACGAGTTCCCAAAACTCTCTCATGGTCTCCAGGATTGGGACCGCATTCCTGTTAATCCTTCCCCAGAAAGTTCCTCTGTCCAGTCTATTAAGAACAAGCTCCCAATCCTTCTACGGTCATCAGGATTGGAACTGCGCTCCTCCAAAGCTTTTCCATCCTGCTTCAGACGGTTTGTCACTGGCTATTTATTCAGTTATCAAACATTTAATTAATTTTACCCATTAATTTTGAAGCGCAGACATCTTGTTAGGAATGGTGATCTTTCACAGGTGCACTGTGTGCTTCATGCACAGAAAAAGAATTTACTGAGCCAGCTGCGGCACTGTCGGGATGTTACACCAGAAGACAAGACTGACGTTAATAGATGATTCTCAAAGCTTACTCCGTTAGCATTACCGGGGGGTAACGTAGTAGTTGGTGCCTGTAATTTAAAGTGACACATGATGTAATGTTTTAACGTAATGTTTACAAGGCTGGTCACAAATAATATCCTTTAAAAGGCTATTTGATTCTTTTCCCACAAATTACTCAGATTTGAAAAAAATACAGCTAATTTTATTTTTTAATATAAACAGGCATACATCCGGCCAGCTTTATTCAGTGGCTGAGGACCTCGGTCTGCACAGTGGACCGACCGGGCTGAGTGGTTTGCTTGTGTGCATGCTGTAATTTGTTACGAAAGTGTCTTCCGAGCGCAAAGGCAAAGCTAAATAACGCTTGTTAATCATTTTCAAACACGTCTCTCATACTCTCCGTGTTCGTGCGTGGGTCAGAATGGAGAATACTGTCAGCTTGCCGTCTCAAATTAACAAACCCAATGCGGGTAAGTTGCCATTTCTATTTAAAATAAACTGTAACGTTATTGCAAATGGCCGATTTCTTTATTGACAAAGGCTTTCCAGTTGAAAGGAATCGCGTTATGCTTTGCTACGTGTTACTAAATACGTTTTTGGATCGTAGACAGGACTGAAAATTGATGTTTAACTCGGTTCTTTCTCAGTTTTAAGAGCAGCTGATTACCCAGATGGTGGCAATACACCCTTCAGGGTAGGGCCTGCTGAAAACATTCTGCTGAAAAACTACAACCATTATACTTTCCTTCAAAATTTCTTGTTGATAGATATACATCTCAAGAATAACTGGTGAAAATTTCATCACAATATATTAAGAAATAAAGAAATTATGAAGGAAAGTGTAGATCAGGGATCTTCAAATCTGGACCTCGAATCCAAATTCAGGCCAGGTTTTCTTTTACTTCAGGTAAGTAAATGAGCATTTAGCGCCCCTGATTGGCCAGACTGCCTTTACACTGGACTCCCAGGTAAAGGAAGGGTGGAAAACCAGCAGGTCTCGGACCTCGAGGACCGTGATTTGAGGACCAGGGGTATAGATGGTTGTAGTTTTTCCAGCAGAATGTTATCAGGAGATTAGCCCTACCCTACACTTCACTTGTAATCTCCTTCAGGTGATGTTGACTTGTTGCTATAACACTCAGATTACTTTCAATAACCTTTCATCAAATTATCAGTTTATATTTGTGGTCGCAAACTGGCTGGAATCTACAAGATCACCTTCCAAGTTACCTGACAAGTTGATTTCAAAGAGCATGTTAATTCAACATCTCTGCCACATCATTGATTTCCTTGTTGATTTTTTTTTCCCGGAGTTATGAAGTTTCATGAGTCGTATATTGTGTTATCGCTAGATGCCCTAATGCTTTCCGCAAGTGTAGATAACATAATCCCGTTGACAGGCTGACACCTAACATTTTTAGCATGGCATGGAATTCAAACTTTTAACACGAAAAGGATTCAAACCATCTGAGAAATTTTTGACATTCCGTATGCTGCTCTTCACAGTTACCCTGGTGGAGACGAACAAGGCTCCGTGTGGTCTGGAACTGGTGAGCTCCTATCAGACGAACAGAGTCGGGGATCCCATGGACCTTGTTGCTCTGGCGCAGCAAGTGCAGAAAGTAAGGGAATGTTTTGCTGCATTAGTTTATATTGTATTGCTGAATGTCGGCCGATTGCTGATTCTTTTTCCTGTTTAAATTAAGACCAGTTTTTAAATAACGACCATTATAATGGTACTCATAACATTATCGATGGATTACACAGTGTTATATGCCTGGATGTTACCAAGCAAAGAAAACACTTTGCAAATTTGTCTGATTCACAGGGAGATGAGTTCATCAGGGCTAACGCATGTAACAGACTGACGGTCATTGCTGATCAAATAAGGTACCTTCAGGAGCAAGCAAGAAAGGTGAGCTGACATTGTAGAATTTTGGGCATATTCTTGCCAGTTTGTTGGACTGGTATTGAATAGTAAGTAAGTTTAATTTATAGAGCACATTTACACACAGCATACACTGACCAAAGTGCTGTACAATGTCATTAAATGAAAGGACAAATAACAAAATATAATACAATGCAATAACACAATTACATCAAAATGTCAAAAACAAAAAGGGGAGCCTTTAGAGGTATATAAAGGTGGCTGGATATGAAGGATGCAGTTCATATGCCGTTAAAATGAAATTCCTTTGGCATTCATGTCCAATATTAGGAGTCGGCAAGAGTGTAACTTTGACTTCGCTGAAATCCATTGGCTCCAGAGAACTGCAACTGTCATGTCAGGCAGGAAATGTCTCATTGTTTGGGTCTAGTTTCATTCTGTCTGGCCTTCTTCACAGGTTTTGGAAGATGCAAAGAAGGATGCGGATTTGCACCATGCAGCCTGTAATGTGGTGAAGAAGCCTGGGAACATGTACTACCTCTATATGCGAGAGTCAGGTCAGCGCTACTTCTCCATCCTGTCCCCTCAGGTGAGCCGGGGTCTCTCAAGAGGAAATTTACTTTAATCACCAGACAGTTACTTTGGATGTTATTTTTCTTCTGGGCTCTATTGAACTTCCCTTTCAACACTGCGTTAATTCCCTGTGGGGTCATCTCCACTTTAAGAGCCGCTTCTCTAAGGCAACCCCAAGTGACCATTTTATACTCAGAAGGAGGTAATGCCAAATGGCTGTATTTTATTTGGTATGCTGTATATGCCAGAGGTGGGCAATGAGCGCCGTATCTGTCCCTGGTTTTCACTCCAACTTCTGGCCTTTAATTAGTTGACTATCTTAATCAGCCAAACCGTTCATGAAATCTGATGTTTCTGTTTTATTTCTTTAAATTATCATTAATGGCCACCAAAGAATGTTCTCGTTCCCTTAAATGTAACATTTTTCTTTGATCGAGTCCATCAAAAAATCAAAAATCTGTGTTCGAAAGTACAACCAATTGGCTCAATTTGTCAGGGTAACCGATTGAAATAAAAACCTGCATACACACCGGCCCTCCAGGACTGGAATTGCCCACCCCTGCTCTAATGTCTGTGTTTATCAGCATTTCTGTTCATAAGGAAACACAAAATTATTTGCTGTTTTTTCATGCTCTCTTGTGAGATCTAGTATTTCCAACTCTTGTAATGATCCAGTGAGGTCGATAACGGTACCAGGTTTGATTGGCTCACAGTTATGTACCGGAGTCTAAAGTCTGTGTTTTTCCTCTCTGACGTCAGAACTTAATATGAACTCAAGTTTAAACAGCATAATCCCTGAGAAGCAACACCGGTTTAGGACAGTTAATTTTGTCATCTTGCTATTGGCCCTTCACCATAAAGATCAGTTTTAACTTGCGCAAGTGTTAGGTTTTGAAATAAGGACACTGATGACAGGGAGCATTGGTAATTTGGATGGACATGCGCGAGTTTGTGCGGTAATCTTCCCTCAGAGAGATTCGGACTGTTCAAATATTGTGATGGCGATGTCATAAAAATAATTTGTCATATTTAAGGTATAACAATCAGAGATGCAAACACATGTATGGAGAAAAGAGTCGTCAAAGTAAAAAAAAAAAAAGTAACTTAATATCAAGTAACCCTGTGAGGAAGGCGTGTCCTGTATGCTTATGTAAACAGGAAATTCTATTTTATACACTCAGATCAACATGAGGCAGAGTTTCAGTCATTAAGTTTTTATATTTACATAATTAGAAAAGTAACTTCACTATTGTGGTGTAGTTAACTACATGTAGTTCACTTATGCTCTCAGTATTCAGCAATTTCTTCTCAAAACACACACACATCAGCCATCCTCTCTCTGTTCCCAGACGACCAAACACTTCTTTGGGGGCACCATAGATTCCTTTAATTAAAATAATCATAATTGAGTTGTACTACTATATCTAATTGTGGAGCTACGTCATTAGAATATCCCCATGCAAATTTATTATTAAATGATAACGCAGTTTTATTGTGCTTGGGGTAAGAGTAAAGATGATTGTCCGGGTAAGACAGGTACTCCAAAATCCTGGTAATATAACTTAATATATGTGTGGATAAATGGTAAGTGGCAGTAAATTTGGTGCTTATAGAGAGTTTCAAATGTATTTGTCTTGAGAATTAGTGTTCTGTACTTCAGCGCGGCCAACCAGGACATTCTCCTGCCTTCCTTTATTCAATATGCGCACGTATGCTATCTCGCATTCCCATATTCATTGGCTGGATGGACCGCGAGTTCGGTGGCTGGTAAAAGTCGGCACAGTAACGTTCGCGGAAAGATCGGTTGGTTATGTAAGCAATAAACAAGCACATTCCAGTCATGAATATGAGAAAATAATTGCGCAACTTAAGCAAATGAACTCCGACAACCATTGTTCACGAAACAAGCACGGTAGACCGTAAACTTTTTCTCTGTTACCATCACGGAACTACCTGCTGCGGACTCCACAACTGAACTACCTTCATTATCACAAGACTGACTAATAGAATCTTTTTTTCTTTCGTTTGATAATCGAACATATTGTTCTCGTCATTGTAGCTGCTTTTAGAGGCGTTTCCTCTTGGCTACATACCTCCCTCAAATGCACAAATACGCGCACGCAGTAATACAGATACAGACGCATTCAACTTTCTTCCTCTGTTGAGGCGAATGATTCAATAAATGAAAGAAATTATGGCATGGTTTCCATGAAGATTATGGATATGAATACATGATTTTCCACTTGTAATTACTGGTCACGTGTGCCACCAACTAAAAATTTTGGTCACACTGTTCCTAAAACTAGTCGGAAAAAGTGTCAAAACTCTGTGTACGATGAGTCCTGGCTTAGAGTAAATAATTCATTTTTGTAAAGAACAGCTATGATTAACCGCAATATGTTGTTAAAATAGAAATTTCCATTAGCGGCAAACTTGGAAAAATTGGCCATTTCCAACCCCCCCCAAGTTTACCACTCATGCATGCCATGACATGGCCACTTTTTGGAAAAACTACCACTTTAATTCAAATTTACTAGGATGAAAACCATCTGCAACTGATCAGTTCAGTATTGATTTCTGTTCTTTTTATTTTTTAGGACTGGGGACCTAGCTGCCCACACGAGTTCCTCGGTGCTTATAAGCTTCAGTTCGACATGTCTTGGACACCCCTGGAGGATGTGGAAAAAAGGGACTCTGAGATCGGCATCATGGACAAGCTCTTAAACCAGCAAGCTGCCTTGCCTTCTGCAACTGAGCCCAACTTTCAAGGGCTGTCCTAAAGGAAGATTAACGATCAAAAATCAACTGCCTCCTGGAAAAGTCAAGTCTTAACGGCTTTTAATTATGGTTTTTAGCCGGGGTCAGGTGGTCCAGAAATGACCATGTTAAATGAACTTGCTGCTTCCTGAATCTAATGATGCCACTCTCAATGAGCATTGGTTGAACCCAGTGTACATGTAGGGTAGTATCATTGTTATAAGCTGAAAAATATTTCACAACATGTTTCCAAATGCGCCACAATACGTGGAGAATGTTTCAAGGTACAGAATGTAAGGTTCCCATGTCTTGTGCGGACATACTGTCTTTAACAATTATATCGGCAAGCCTAATCACTTCTTGTGGTGCGTAATCCAGGCCTTGAATGTTATTTTGTTTTAAGAATCAACTGTGCAGTCATCCAGCCTCCTCTTGAGCAATGAAATCAAAACAAGCTGACGCTGTGCGCTGAGAGAACCCCACAGCCCTTACGTAATTATTAATAAATAGCAGCATACACCGATGGCAAGGCACAGGACACTCTGCCAAGTTGAAAGGTCCAATCCATTGATGACCCTTACCTTGCACACCCAACCCTTACAAGGAACCTGCGCGTCAAATGGGAACCAGCTGTGGTTAATACTTTTGGAAATACGGCTCACCTATCCCTCACAAAGAACTGGCATATTAAATTTGAAGCCTCTGTGGCCCAGACAAATTATGGAGCCGCCGCCCACCCAGAAACCACAGGGTATAACAATACCCCATCAGCCCATAAAGGGCTGAACACCTGTGGAGTGCTCTTGAGGTATATCATTTGTGTCTGTCACATTGCTCAGACGTAATTTGTAGCATTTCCTCAACAGTCACCTCTTAGGGGTTGAGGATGGCCCTGAATGAAGATTTGCATGGCTATCCAGAACTAGTTTTAACTTGAATTTGGAATAGGCAACTATGATCCCATGCATGTGTGTCCAATGCATTACACATGTGTGTGTGTTTATGGTTTGCATTCAAGTCTGCGAAAATATACTCAGGAATTACCAAATACATTTAAAATATTTACTTTCTGGGAATAGTTGTAATCGTATTTATTCAAGGGGTTGTTTTTTGAGTGCACCAACCATCTTTATCTCGACCAGCTATGAAGCCAGTGCTGTGTTTTACCTGAAATTGTTAGTTTTTGGAGATGAGCAAGGGAATCCAGAACACTACATAGAACTCTTCCGTCTTTCAATTTTATTTCAGGAAGCATTTATTGATTACTCATAAAGCAACTGCAATTTTATTTATTCTCCGGATTGCTTTTGTGCATTTGAAGAAATGTACTCTGAGCTGTCAGAAAATGTAACATCAAATATGAAATAAAAGGACTAATGACTGAACTTTTATCCACAATCTCTGCTCTCAAACAGAAGATATTTGGCCATTTTGTCGCTCATCACATTGTGACATTATGTAGCATGTCGTCCTCTTTTGCTAAATGCTCATACAAAACAATCACGAAATTAAATCCAAGCTGAAAACAAGATTTGTCACAAAGAAAAACAACAATAGAGGTCTGAAATAAATCATTCTGGCAAACATGGGAGGCATTAAAAGTAGTAATATTTCAGTAAAAACATTATCTTATTCCATTAATATCTCGCTTGAGTTAGTATCTACTCTAGCATCAGGCACTTGTGCTGTGCTTGCTGCATTTGTTCGTGTTCCGATTGTGACATCCTGTAAGTAAGAGTTTATGTAGGGCAGAAGCTTCCAGTTGTCGGTGGCTATATGGACACGAACCGCATCCTCTGCATTAGTTATGCTCAGTAGCACGTGGCATCGAGGTGGAATGAAGAACAAGACCTTATAACACTCCTCCTCCTGGTTTCTGGAGATCAAGTAAGGGTGAAAGTTTGCATCCACCAGGCCACAAAGACTGCGGTCTCCAAGCTCAAAACAAAATAAGCTGGTGGCAGACAGGCTGCCTTCATCTGAGCAAATATCCTTCCAAAGACGGTCAAAGAGCTGCTCCTTGCTCTCCGGTGACCAATCCCCTTGGACGGGGACAGGGAGGAAGACATCTGGGAAAGACACAATGACGTCTTCCAGCTGGGTGTAATAAGACATCCCGTCCTCAGTCGTGAACATGGCACTGGTACGTAGGCGTGTGGGGTAAGGCTGGCGAGGCTTCAGTTTGAGGCGAACGACAGGGGGCTTCCTGTCCTTAAAGAGGCATGGCACAGTGATATCAAGTACCTCTTCATAATTGGCATCGGTTAGCTCAAAATGGAGAGAGATGCTAAACAACTTGTGGTAAGAGGCTTCCACTTCCCCAATGTGCTTCAAGCGGCACTTCAGATTCACTTCAGAGGCAAACCCCGGGCTGAGAAACTGTTCCTGATAAACTGCCAATACCTCCTCATCCTTGAACGTTTTGGACTCACCATTACTGGGTGCTTCACCTGTCTTGCTGCACAGGTCCTTCACTAGCTGTAGCACTGGCCGCTTAGTTTGGTGCACAGTCAAGCAGCTAGATTGTTCATCGCTTTCCGCCATGATGGTGGCTTTCGCTGGCCCGACGTCCATCCCCTTTGTCAGTACCCCAGAGAGCTTTTCTTTGGACAGGTTAGTCAGGAGGGTGTAGTAGAACCTTGCATGGTCCTGGATGTCTGTATCCTCGTAGTGGCGAGTCATGTACTGCAGGAGGTCTGCCAACTCGATGAACACCTGATCCAGACTGGGGTGCAGAAGCAGGTTCCGACAGACTGCAAGGACGGCGTTTCCCATTCTCCAGCCTCCGGCAGAGCACAGACTAGAGTTGATCAGGACACTGAGCAGAAAACGCACAGAACTTCTCTGGGGAACTCGACCCTCTTTCGCCACCCGAGCCAAAACTTTAAGGTGCCAGCTGAGATTCTGAAGTGTCAGCTCTGGGATTGCCAATTGGACAATGTGCTTCTGCAAAGCTTGAAGCAACTGGATTGACCATCCTGAATCCCCCAGACATTCCTGAGTCCGATCAACCAAGTTGCTTAGATTGGGTGCAAGGTAACAATGCCTGGAGTACAATTCACAGAGTTTTGACGTCAGAGCACTGTTGAGCTTCTCAGACTGGTAAAAATAGCTAAGGAAGGTAAAAGTTGCTCTGAAAAATGTGACCGTCATCTCCCTGGTGCCGTGGTTGTCCACAATTCGGTGGAGTGCCATCAGGTGATCAAACAGATAACTTATCCCCTTGTCGTCATCATCGTCCAGCTCCATGTAGACCAGGCTGAGGAGGTTCAATCTACACAGCATAGTGCTGCTATTGTTGAACACCGTAGGCAGGAGAGAGGCAGCCAGACGGGGGGTGACTAGCACCGGAAGGCTCTCTTCGCCATTGCTGGAGATGGGTCGATTCTCTGGGAAATGAAGGATGCAGTCCATGCAGAAGAGCTTCTGGGTGTTGTTCAGCAGTGGGTGCTGGGCCATGCTGACCAGTCTCTTGATGAAAAAGTTCTCGTCCTCGGTGGTAAAGAGACTATCTGTGAAAGCTGCCTTCATCAGCAAGGTGGCATGCATGAGCGTGACCTCTGTGGTCCCAAAGAGACGCAGGAGCTGAGATTTGAAAATGGCTGGCGAGAGGGCCTGGACCATAGCCACGACATCCACAAGCTGTCGAAGCAAGGCAGCCTGGGCAACTGGTGTGAGCAGGTAGGACTCCTCCAGCAACAAAGACACGATGGACCGCAGCTCTCGGATGTCCCCTTTTGTCTGAAGCACGGGGATCTGACCCATAGGGCTCACAGGAAAAGGGGGGAGGGGCCTCTCAACGGCTTTCCAAGCCAAGCCCTCATTTCCAGCTAAAAGCGTCTTCAAATCCCCATCGGGAAGCTCATTTCTCAGGGAGAGAAAGTGAATGGCGTTCTTCAGGCTGATCGTGTACAAGAGGCTGTAAGCCTGATGGAGGGGGGTCATCTCCTGCTGCTTTAGCAGGTAAAGTGCCTCCAGCTTCTGGGAGAACAAGCCAGGGTAACAGGTCTCAACCTCGCGGAGGCAGTCACAGGCGACGCCCCGGAGAGGGCGGAGAGCCAGCCCCTCCTTCATATCGTTTGTATCCTGAACGGTCTGAAACAGGAGGTCCAAGAAACACTCTGCCGCATTCCCCTGGCTATCCAAACATGAGGAGCACACTAAAACATTAGTGATCGCCGCCATCAGGTGGCACTTGAGGTTCACCGCTCTGGGAGGAGCCAGGTTAAAAACGGCCAGCAGGTCAAGGACTGTCTCCTCTGCCACCATAGGGCTGGGACACAGGATATCGGGGTAGTCTTGCAGGAGAGAGAGCAAGGGGATCTGCAACAATAATTAAATTGAATAACCAACAATGGAAATAAACTCATTGTTCCTGATGGTCAGACATGTGCCTAATTGCACTGCACTCATAAACCGAGATTAATATTGAAATCCACTTCATAAAGTATTCCTGAGTACCATCAATGAAACTGATAGTCTGAAATTCTGAATGTTTATTTTATAAATACAACAAGTACATAAGACCACATGCATGCTCGAACTGACAAATTGCGAGGAACTAGTTAGATGCGTTCACCTTGATGCCCTCGCTTGTCTTGTCATCTCGAAGCTCGCGCAGAAGTTCTGCTAGAAAGGACTCGGATGTGGTGCTGGACAAGAACTGAGACGGACTGAGTGAGAATGCCGAGACTCTCTGAAGCCAGGGATTTGGACTTGCCATGGCGAGTTCAATCCATCATCCGCCTGCGAAGAAAGAATATGATAAAAATTGGTTTTTTTTTTTTTGCGAAAATGCAACAAGCTGCCTTGCCAAACTTCGAACATTTCATTCTACTGCATTAGCGGCTTTTATCAGCTTCAGTTCGCTAATGAAAAAAAGTAATAATACGCTATTCAGTAGAAACACACGCGTCTCAGTAACTGAAATACGTACTGTGGTTCTTTAATCGTCGTCTTAAATATGTATTTACAACAAGTGAAGGACTGAATTTTCCATTTTAAATCCACGTTCGGATGTTATTTCCTGACTTAAAAAATCATGTGATTTGAGTAGTGTCATATGATCTTGATAGAATTCCTGCATCTATGGTTTTGCCTGCCTCCTAACCAGTACCACCCAGTGGCAAACTAAGGTAGTTCGTTATGATAAAGTAGGTCAAAAAGTACAGCAATAATGCATTTTAACGAATAAGACATATCAGACGTCTCGAAATAAGCAAACTAAACCCCATGGAGGCTATACTATGCAATAATGAAGTTAACGAATTTCTTGATTAATATTTTATCATTCTGACACCAACGCTTTTTGTTGCAAATGAGAGATTTTAGAGTGAAATTAATTTTGAAATTTAGCGGCGCCGAAATTCCGGAAATCTGGTCAAAAATTCTGTCTTATTGAATTTCAGTTTTTTTAGTTTTTTATTTTGCTTTCCAGAGTTTAGGTTTAAAAACTTATTTTGATTAAAAAGATGTTTATATCGAAGTTAATTCATTTACTTATAAAAGATGTTATTAGCGCTCATAAAATCAGGATTGCATTGTTCATTCCTGCAGATGATGTTATAATGTTGAAGTTGACTGTGCTGAGACTACTGGTTATCAGCACGGATCCCAAACAGACCGCATATACCAGGGGTGGGCAATTCCGGTCCTGGAGGGCAGATGTGTATGCAGGATTTTATTTCTATCAATTACCCCGACTAATTGAGTTAGCTGATTGCATACACAAATATAGATTTGTGTAATGGTTAGATCAAAGAAAAATGTTTTATGAAGGGAGACAAGAACAGTCTTTGGTGGTCATTCATGATAATTCAAAGAAATGCTCCAGAAATGTCAGATTCCATAAATGGTTTGGCTAATTTAGATAATCAACTAATTAAAGGCCAGAAGCTGGTGTGAAAACCAGGGACAGATACGGCCCTCGTTGCCCACCTCTGGCATATACAGTCAAAGATCCCAAACCGCACCATAGAAATATTACAATCCATAATTTCCAAAAAGTAGAAGAAGAAGAACCGCACCATAGACTACGTAATGCGCCCCTGCAGTTTTGACTGTGGAACCCCAAGTGCGGACTTGCCAACGCCCGGCGTAAAGACAGAAACAGGGAGGAAACGGTAAGAGCCGATCATTCTTATCAAACGTTAGATTAAACCAGTGAATCCTTTAATTATTTACGGATTAAAATGTGTACCGATTTCGTTTAAAATACTTTTCAATGGTGCAAAATGACCTGAACGAATCTCAAAGCAAAATGGCCAGATCGTCAGTCCATCCAGCTTGGTATATAAAACTCAACAGCTACCGTAACCGTTAGTGGCAAAAAATGCTAACTATGTGGCTTTACGAATTCTGACAGATTGATCGCTAACGTTAGCAACACAGTAGCTAGGATGACCGACTGGTACCTTCATAATATAGTTAGGTCTCATTGTAGTAGCCTTACGTTATGTAGATGTACCGTTAACGTCCTGTCTTAAGCCGCTTTCACACCGGACGCGAAACGAATTTTTCGCACGGCAGATTACATTCAAAGTCAATGCAAAGACGCATTGACTTTGAATGTAATCTGTCGTGCGAAAAATTCGTTTCGCGTCCGGTGTGAAAGCGGCTTTATTGTTACCTGCTTTCGATGTTACTGAACCGTTAGCCCGCGAGTTGGTCAGTGACTGCGTTGGTCGTTGACGTTACCCATCTCGCTAGCTCGCTAATCACGTCCCCGACGTGACGGCGATTGAGCTGAGCTTTCTTCCGGAATGCCGAGGGTTAACGTTAGCTGCGTAACGTTATGGTAACGGAGATATAACATACTGTCAGGAGCCCATGCCGAATTTCGCTATGTAGCTAGCTAGCTAGGTAACCCATCTTGAGCTGAATGAGTTTTTGCCTCGAAAAGGGTAGGGCTAATCTGCTGAAAACATTCTGCTGAGAAACTACAACCATCTATACTTTCCTTCATCATTTCTTATTGATAGATGTACATTTAAAGAATAACTGGAGAAAACTCCATCACAATATATGAAGAAATTAAGAAATTATGAAGGAGAGTATTGATGGTTGTAGTTTTTCAGCAGAATGTTTTCTGCAGATTAGCCCTACCCCTTGCGCTGAATGCTGTTGCTTGTTAACTCACTTGGCTAGCTAGCCAGTCAGCTGACCTGTAGCCAATTTATCACTGCGCTCGCTAGCGACCCGATTACCGTTAGCAAGCTAACTGTTGAAGTTGGGTACTTTTGGCTCGGCGTCATGTTACCGTAGCTAACTCAACGAGTTGCTAGCTAATTGTAGCCAGCCAGTTAACGCTAGCATTGTCGAATATCTAGCTCGCTGACTTGGGTAGCTGAAATTTGGGCAGAATCCGACGATGATGATGTAGCTCGCCGGCTAGCTAGCTAACATTGGATGGATTTGTTAACACTGGGTAGGGCTAGCTAATCTTTTGAAAACATTCTTCTGAAAAACTACAACCATCGATACTTTCCTTCATAATTTCTTCATTTATTGATATATTGTGATGAGATATTCACCAGTTATTCTTGAGATATATATCTATCAATAAGAAATTATGAAGGAAAGTATAGATGGTTGTAATTTATCAGCAGAATGTTTTCAGCAGATTAGCCCTACTCGTTAATACTTGGCCTTTTTCTGAGTTGTAACTTGGCTAAGCGAAAGATTTGGGAAATTGGGTACTTCATTAACCAGCTAGCGCGCTAGGTTTATGGGTTGTCTTGCTATTGGGGAAAACCATCGAGCTAAAGTTGCCTAATAACGAAACCGGAAAGGGCGATGAATACCAGTAATCCTAATTCAAAAGCTAGCAAGATGGCTAACGTTGTAGCCATATTCGCAAACTAACTAACGTGGCGTAACACTATCGTGAGATTGAACTGGTTTGCTGGCTAGTTACGCAGTATTTATACGCAGTTCATTGATTTTCATTTTATTAGCCACCAGCGTGTGTGGGAAGTTTGCTAATTAAAAGTGTAGGGGAAGGTAACCACCGATTAGGTTTGCTAACTTGGAAGGTGGGAGTTTTACGTTTTCTAGCCAGGGTAGCCATTTAACGTTAACCGAAATGGTTTCCCGGCCGTGTGGTGTTTTTACCAGGGTCATGATTAAATGACATGCGGTGTCGGGTGAGAATGAGCGGTACTCGAGAAAGCTGGATGGGGCGATACGGGTAGCCAAGTAACTGGCCCTTTCCGAGCTGCTGCATTTTTAATGGGCACTGTATTGGTGTTTATCAGCTGGCATTGCATTTACTGTCATAACCAGCTGGTTTGAGGAGAGCTCGTCGGTTTCACTTCCAATTGCCTGGCCTTCAGGTTTGGACATTACCTCAAAGCATATTAGAGTTGAAGCTTTTTGACCCAATTTTGGATTGAAGATGCCAAGTCACAAGACTGCATACGTTATTGAAATGTTTCGGATTGAGTGGATTTATTGTGTCCTGTCAGTACCTCAGTTGTCAACTGGTGAATGCAGTGCTTGCTTGTAGTGAAAACAAGGCTCATTCTGTCTGTCATCTGAATGTGATAGTTGCTACTGTCTCAAAACAGGAAGAGCATGCGATGCCGATGTATTTTCAAGCTATACCTGGCTGTTAGTTTGATGCGAGTTGCTGGTTATGATGCGTAGTTGTTGGTTATCAGCGATCATACTCTTGAAGTTTAGTGCATGAAGACACAGAACTGTTGTGTACAATGATAGACCCATCTCATGTGCGGGAGGGTAGTACAGTCTGCAGATATTGAGTAGTTCTCCCAGATTTTGTCAGTTGTAATTTTAACGATGCTTTGCTCTCCTGGACCAAGGGTCTGGTTTGCTTATGCCATGGCCTGGTTGTCTGTCGTCCATTGTCTGTAAACATCTCTGAAACCACTGGCCCTGTGAAGCTGCAGCTTGGCATGTATGTTCCTTCCAATGAGTACATCATACTTTATATGGTACTTCATACTTAAGATCTGATTTCAAAGTTATATTGAAAATGTCATATTGAGCCATATTTCTGTCATTTTGGCGGCGGTTGAGCTGAAATTTGGCATATGGGTGGCTTTCAGCAAGCCCCAACAGGTCTCGAAATAGCGGATGCATAGGTGCACGTATGCACCCGGTTTTCGGCAGGTGCACCCAAAATTTAAAGTCGGATGCACCGCGTGCACCTAGTAAAAATCTGCCCCCGAAATAAATCCTCTTTCTACAAATGCGCTCATCCTTACCTGAAATTATACATTTTATCGGTAAGGGACGAGAATTGATGACAAAATCGATGGGACTCACTGTGGAACACGTTTGGTCTGAGGCCGTGTGTGTGCTATTATTGGCTGATCGCGTAATGAATATTTCTCATCGAAGACTTTCCCTGATCCAGGATCAGCGAGTTTGTGGGACATCATCCCTCCGCGGCACCAGGGGGCGCCGCCAGCACAGACCACGACCCGCATAAATTGGACTGCGGCTTAACGGGAGAAATAAATTTCGTTTTACGCTGATTGGGTGGCCACTTGAAATTATGCAGGCTCATACTCGGGTAGACACTTGGGAAATTGTAATTGAGATGCATATTTGAAGATCCATTCATGTTGGTTGATGTATGCACTTACTCGTTGGATGTAACCATGGATGTAACGTAAGTGGCTGCTGGGTGATAAATTAAATCTTGCAAGTAAGAGAAGGTGAGTTAGATAGAGGGGGAGTTTTGTGGCTGAGGTACGTAAAATAACGAAGTATGAACCAGTTGTAAGTGGTTGTATTGCTGGAAAGGAAAACGAAGTGTTCTCATGATGGAGTTGTGGAAAATTAATGTAGTTTGTTGATGAAGTCAAAGCGAAATTAAGTTATAGATTGAACATTATCTGACTGGGGTAAATAACAATAGTACCCTCAGTTTTCCGGAATTATTAGTTTTTTTATTTTTTCCATTATTTTTCTGATATACAGCATGATTTTAATAAAATCTTATCCCACCAATAACCTAACCTGTTGCATCACTGCAGATTTACAGTAGTCCTATGGCATAACAAAGTATATGAGTTTAAGAATATTTATTCATTTTGTACTGCTGCAAAGCGGCTTTTTTATTGAATTAAGCAAGTTTTAGACTGTGCACCTAAACACGCACGAGTGCGCCCATTTTCAAAATCTGGGTGCACAAACTTGGCAGGCATATTCCTACAATGACGACAACAAACTGTATATAAGACTTTTTGATCCCATTCCAATAAAAACCATTCTAAATTTTAAATTGCTCCACAAATAGACAGGTGCCTGGCTGAACCCTTGCAATTGTGCTTTGGTCTCACCGAAGACCATTAAAGGGGGCTGCTGGCGGGAATGATGCCGTTTGATGCTGACGGATCTCCATGACTGGAGGACCACAGTGTTCCTGCAAGGCTTTGTTACCCTATACCTGTGAGGGGGACACTGCATTCAGAGTGGAGCATTCCATTACATCTGAACTCTCCCTCACCTGCCTGCCATTAGGGACTGCGTCAGTAGCGCTCTTGTGTATATCCTCTTTTTGTATCCCCGGACGACGAGTCGGGGATACTATGGATCGGCGATCGTCACGCCGCGTCTGCCGCTGCTGCGACTGTAGAGGTTTGCTCATGAGTGCTCTACTGGCCACAAATTTTTGCTGATTCGTTTCATATTTGACGCGGGCCTCGCGCGCGTGTGTGTGTGTGTGTGGGGTTAGGTCACTAACCTTATCAACTTTGGGAGCGATTACTTGAGGGGGTCCGAGGATGCACGTCGACCAGTAGGTGACCGACTGTCTAGTTTTTTTCTCTTGCCTTCCATTGTGATTGTTTCTTGCTTGACATTTGGTCTCCATCTGTTAAGTCTGCAGTCGAAGCCTTAGCAGGTCAAGCTGTGCAGAGTCGACGGTTGTTATTTTATTGGAGTGAAAAATCTCAGCTGTGGTGTGGACTATGTCGCTGAATTGTGGCGTGTTTTTCGTGTTGTGCTTTATAGTACTGAGATTATAGTTTGAAGCGCCATTGAGCAGTTTCAGTCTCAAGCATATTTTATATTTACATCTGTTTTATTTTTTTTTTTTTTTTTTAAAATTGTGGTGCACTTCACATGAATGTATGCCCTCCTATAACATGATTTATTGTTGGAGGAGATAAAATCCAAAAACGGATTGAAAATATCTGCTCCAAGCAGGGAATAATGCAATTTTAACCATAGGAAATGTCTCATTTTACGGTCTCATTTTCCTAGTAGTGATTTTAAGGTCAAGTTAGGTCCATAATTGCTGTGAAGTGAATTTAAAAAATGTACATTTTTTACAAAAGTGAAATATTCTCCAAAGAGTCAGAAGCTTGATTGAATGACCTTGGGGTTATAGTCCTAAAAAACGCATGCCTTAGACACTAAATTTTTTTGTCAGTGGAGTTGTCCTTTTGGACACAAACTGTAACGTTATGAGTACCAATGTGATTGAATAGCATGGATGTAAATACCACAAACTCTTCCTTTTGTGTCTTTTGCTTTAATAAATAACTTCTCAAAACAAAAATATACTATGAAATAAAGGACCAGTACAACATCAAATGTCCTAACCCCCATTTTCCATCAAATCTCGTCCTTTCTGACACATCTTGTGTGATAAAGAATGGTATTAATAGCATTTATTGATTCATATCACAATACATAGTCTAAAAGTACTTTCAATGTTGTGTGTGTGAGATGGACAAATAGTGTCAGGACTGTGAAACTTCCCTTTACATCTGTGAGCAAGACTGGATCCTGCTAAAAATAATTTGGTTTACAGTACAAGCATGAGTACTGACTCTCATTGCTAGCGGTTATAACTGCATGTCTGCTAGTATTTTCTTTGCAAAATTGATAGACTGATTTTTGGAGACATGAGCATGCCAATTAAAAAACTTTCCTCTTAAAATATTTAAATTAAGCTTTATCATGTTTCATTCGTAAAATTGTGGTTTCACTAATTAATACAACCACTATTGATTTTGCTTGGCTAAATGTCCTCAGTTTTGATGTAATATTTCATATTAAAAGCGTGCTGTAAATTCTTGAGGGACAGTCATTTTGTGCTTGAGTCACTGTCTGAAACCCTTGTTATATCTGAGCACATTATCAGATGTTGATTTGTGAAGAAACTGTGGCTGGTAATTAGTGTTTGATGAAATGATTGCGGAATCACGGTGATAAAGAAGCAGTATTATATGTAATGAACATACGAGGCAGTTATTACTAAAAAGTTTTTCAGAGAAGAAATGGGAAGTATTAAAATTGCCATTCAGTTACCTTTCCGCTCAAATGTAAGCCTCTCTGGCCTATCTTGGCACTCTGCATTGGTTGCGTTTATGAATGAGCTCCTCTCCAGAACTGAATGTAGTTGCTGACGGCATGAGTTTAAGTGTGTGTATTGATTTGTAAGTGTTGAATGTAAGCGATACCCAAGCGCAGTAATCCTCTGTGTGGGAAACGGACATGATTAAAGGTGGATGTGAAACAGGAAGGGGCAGATTTTTGTTGAAGCTCAGGATTTGTCCAACAAAGACAGAGGTCTTTAATTTGTCCTCAAACTAAAGGAAGTGCGGGCCCCAGCTCAGTGTGGAGCACAAACAAGATATCCAGATTTTCTTTGTTGTCTATGAAGGTTTACAAGTGTGAAGACTGGGAATGATATAAAATAATGCGGGAAAAGCAGCTAAATGAATGGACTGTATAGGCTTTTTCAATGGTGGTCAATCTTTTTCAGATGACCTGCGATATCAGATTGACCGCTGAGCCCATGTCTCGGTGTGACCCGGCCCTTTTTTCTGCAGGCCTGGTAATAAGACCGTTGCCTGTAGATGTTGCATCCCCACAAATTAACCTGCCAATTTCAGTTTTTCAAGCTTTAATTATGTAATTAAAACTTGCAGAGAGTAGTATGTCAGTAGCCTTAAAGTGCACCTATTATGTGACTTTTCATTGGTCATTTTTGTATTCTTGAAGTCTACTTAAAAAGGTCTAAATGCGTCATTGTCAAAAAAAAAAAAAAAAAAAAACTTGAGTTTTCTCATGCTGGCCATTTCTGCAGTACCTGTGTGTGAAACTCTCTGTTGAGGTTCGTCCCCCGCCCTCCCGAAAACGCCAGCGTGCTGTGATTGGTCAACTTGATCGCTCACTTGTGATTGGTCCTCTGTTCGCTCATATGTCGGGAAATGTCACGCCCCTTACCATAAATGGTTTTCCGCTCCAGAGTGTAAATGAGGTTTAAAAACAAATACTGGTGTAGCCTTGTGGACGTAACCCACTTGATTCAAGGGCGTGCCAAACTATCTGCTTGGCGCGAAAATTCAAATGTTGACATCACCAATTGATGAAAAAATGGCCTGAAGCTATAGGGGTGTTTCATTCAGCTGTGGAGCAGAGTTTTGCAGCAGAGAGAGCTTCTTCTGGAGGTGACTTCGAGTTGTTTTCTGACACAGACCTTTTGAATGCGCATAAAAACGATATGATTCACACTACAACATTAAAATCATGAAAAATGTTAAAATGTTGCAACAGTATGCCTTAAAAAAATCATTTCATGCATATGAAATTGATTCATGGGTTTGTGTCCAATTATTTTGGGAGAGTGAAATTCTCATTCGGGCAAGCAAATTTTCAAAAGCGCTTGCCCTTAATGTCAAACAGTGAGGTACCTCTACGTAGGGCTGCAGTAAACGATTATTTTAGTAATCGAGTATTCTATCAAATATTCTGACGATTAATCGAGTAATCTAATAAGTAATAGTGCGTGCTTGGTCAATTATTTTATTAAATCACCTTTGTTTCATTGTTTTATTCAAGTAATATTCAAAAGAGAAAAAAAGACTGGTCTCTTAAATGAAAAGTCAATTTTTTACTTTTTTGAGTATGCTTTTATTTATACTGTTGTGCTTTATTTTTTCTCTTGCTCAGATATTGCTTTTTTTGCATGCTTATTATTGATTTTTTTTTTTTTATTGGTGCTGATCTCACTTTTAAAATAAGCTAAAGCCATGGTGTTTCAGGTGAAAACATTTATTTATGTATCATTTTTCTTTTATTAACAATCTAAGATGGGTCAATCGAGCCCTAAAACCGGCAATATGAAACGATTCATATTTCATATGATACATCCCACTTCAATCAAAGAGTATACAATCACACTTTTTTCCCTCTGATAACCTGCAGCGCCTGACACGCTGCAAGTTAACAGAAGTAAAGGGCAGAAAGAGACAAAAATGTGTGTGACCAACCTAATTATAACACGAATGAACAAATTGACTGCAGGGTTTTATTCTCTGTGGCTGATTAATTTCTTGAACAAAACTTTACTTATGTGGGGACACATAGCCACCAAACTGATTTACGTCTTTGGCCAGTCATTAAACATTACCTTAACTAATTTGCGGTCTGTAATAGTTTTAATCACGGCCAAACAAAAAATTAATTCGCGTGAAATGCAACTGCTAACATTTGTTATCTTGTTGTGTCGGTTCCACACTGAACTGAGTGCACAGACTGAATGTTTTCGGCTTAAGTGCTTCAGCATTGACAAAGTGCTTTTGAGGCAAGCTCATTCCCTTTTACAGTAGACACTGCACTATATTTTTTTTTTTCAACGTGTCATGAAAAACATTGGACTTTTTCTGTCTTTTTCGCTGCCGTGTCTCGTTTTTCCTCGCAATTTTCTTTTTTCCCATCCTTCGTGATTTTTGCAGTTCGCGCTCGCGCCCATCCCATTCACGGTACAGCTACTGTATTGATGCGCATATAAGCGCAATACCTACAAGTGAATATGCTCCTGTGGTCGAGTACAGGTGCACGCGCTTATAATTGAGACCAACCGCATTTTTTCCCGATCAAAACCATTTTCACGTACGGGCACTTCCCAGACAATTTTGAATTACGGTTGAACAAAGTGGATTTCAGTTTAAATCATGTATCGGTGGCTGTGCTCCACAGCGCCTCGGGGGAGTGCATTTCTATTGGAGGATGCCGTCCCCATAAGCACAGATGCTGTTGTCAGCCGACC
The DNA here is from genome assembly GCA_029692085.1 of Gymnothorax javanicus. NCBI lineage: Eukaryota > Metazoa > Chordata > Actinopteri > Anguilliformes > Muraenidae > Gymnothorax > Gymnothorax javanicus. The sequence goes on along the minus strand of CM056202.1, from coordinate 13,043,093 downwards.
AAACTTCGAAATGTTGTGCACATGGGGATCACATGACATACAGCTGTACGAACTTGACGGGGATACATCCACTCAAGATTTACATTTTTCATTTGCCAAACAGCTACGGGTCTCTATCAGACTCTCAGGCTTTGAAAACAATGTACAACAGTGAAAATGTACAAAGCCTATTTTTAATATTTTTGTGCACCTTCTAGTGAATAATGAGGGTGCGCCTATATTAGAACATGGGCGCATGCGCCTCTGTGTGAGACAACTTATTTTTTAACAATGATACGAAAATATGCATCGTTTAGCTTATTAGGCCACACGCTTTTATGCGCATCAATACGATACTGCCGAAACAAAGGTACTGTGCCACAGAAATGTGCGTCCGTCTGAAAGAGTGTTGTGTTCCGGATTTACACGAAGCCTCGATGCATTTTATTAATCGAGTTACTCGATTTATTCGAGAAATCGTTTCAGCCCTACCTCTACGCCTCTAAGTGATGTCCATGTCAATAAAAATATCCTGCGGGAACAAATGTCCAAAAATTTTAATTTTGTTCTTTGTTCTTTGTTCATTTTTAATGTGTGAAAGCCAGCCGTTACAAACTCATAGCTGTGTGACACAATGCTGGCACCTGATTGGTTGGAGAGTGTATTATGCGAAGGAGTTGGCGAGCCCCACCGCCTGCCCCAGGACACACACTTCAGAATTGGGCCTGAAGCAGAGCAGGGCTGGAACTGTGAGTGTTATTACTCCTTCATTTGGAATAGAGAGCAGTTATCTTTTCCAACGTGAGCTAGGTGGCCGGGCGTGTGTCCCTAACAGGCTTGTTGCACTTGGTTTGGTTGATATGATGAAGGGTTCCCGCTGACGCTCGTCATTTTCGTCATTGACGAAAGTAATTCATCGGTGACGAGGAGAAAATCACCAACAGTAGTCACAGTGATGAATATATTTGTTTAATGACGAATAAAAATTCAATGGCAATCAGTGGCGTCGCCTGCCCAGAGCATTCAAGGCTGTAGCCCCGAAGATCTTTTCTTCAGCCCTGAATCATTCTTCACTTTGGGCAGTTTACTACGTTACTGAATGTAAAACAGGACAGCACTTTTGTATTGTTTTATTTTCAATGCGCGGAGCCAAAAAAGACCAATCGGAGAGGGTTTTTACGGGAAATGCGTCCAAATGCTGTCTTATTGGCTGACAGGTCTACATGGGGTTGAAAAACCAAATACTGATACAAACCACGCAGTCAGTCAGTGTGAGGGAGTGAATATATGCTGATTTTAGTTTTATTTGTAAAACTGTGGAAGCTGAAGCACAATCATCCCTTCATGATGAACTAGGAAAACAGGGTGTGTAAATTTCTAAATGAGTCCCTAGTTTTGCGAACGTGATTGATATGAGCAGAGCATAAATTATGCAGTTTACCTACTGTGTGCCTCCCTTCACAAGCGACACCGAACTACAGTAGGGTTAGATTTGGTAACGAAACCTGCTGCCAATGTAGCACCGGTTCCTCTATAATTCGTTCCTACTAGACCGAATCGCAACACAGATTTTAGCGCCTCGTTGGTGCATCGAAACTGATGTTGCAGGCAAAAGAAACTAGTAAGTACGCAAGCAAAATGAATTCAGCGTGGTTTTATCATTTCTGTGCTCTGTCGTCTCAAGAAAAAGATATGCATGATGGTGAACATATGTTGAGTGACCGGAATAAATTACTAATGTTAGCGTTTGATCGTCTGTCCTTTCGCCCATTCAGTGGGTATGAGACCCAACTTCAATGTCTTCTGACACACCAAGCGCATCTTTGCACGTCATATATTAGTTTGATTAATCTTTGACTTAACAATCGCTTGATGCGTACAACCATGTCATTTGTTGCCATGTTTTCAACCACGGTATGACTGGCGATTTCTGAGCGAACGTTATGCGAAAGATGGTACTTCCAAGTTGGCTTTAATAGCACAAGGCAGTGCCATATAATATCTGGTTCATCAATAATGATCAAAACTTCGGATTGACTACTAACCGTTCCTACACGGCTGGGTTGGTTGTCTGTGAACTCATCGCTGTTAAAATATGTTCAGGCCAGTGCGATAGTTAGCCAGTATGGTAGTTTGCTGTAGCCTAACTGTAAAGTTCTCAAACTCGGTCCTGGGGCGAATGATGTGTGATGGTTTTCGCTCCAACTGGAATTGCTAGTGCAGAATTTTAACGACCTGCTAGCACTAATTTTTCTTAATGAGTGGCTTATAATGTTAGAGGGACATTTCAATCTTTTAAACTCTATTATGACTGAAATGGCTATGCATTCAATGATTTTTAAAAGCTCTGTGCCAGAAGTAGCAATTTGTTTGTAAAAATCGACGACACCGTATGACCCAATGGGCGCCAAGCTTTTGACCAATAACAATACATCTTAATCGGCTAGGCATGGTGGGACAATTATCCATGCCTGTGCCAAGCAATTTTGATGTTTTGCCAATTATATAGTAGTGTTTGACTGAGTTATGTAAATCCCGTGGCGCTTGCTACCCCTGGGGGTTTTGGGTTTACCAGCTTAGCATCACATGGTGGTTTCAGACAGTACAGTAACCAGAAAGCACTGAGTCCCCAGAGAGAAGTGGATGAGGGTTCCAGTACTGAGACTTATTTGTTGCTGGCATCAGAATTAGTGGTAATCTGAAATGTTTAACATTCGAAACCCCAAACATTTGAGATTTAAATTAAGGATTCCAACAAATTGTGCAAAAACATTGAGCTCACCCAAAGTTCAATTTAGATTCAGTGAATTGAAATCTTAAAAGTTAAAAATTTTACATTTGACAATTCCACTAGTTCTGATTCCAACAGCACAAAATTTTGAGCTCATCTCAATCTCAGTTTGGCATTTTTGTGAGGCCTCTCTATTGCCCTTAAAGGGTGTGGCTTTATTGATAAAAACGTAAAAAAAAATAAGGGGTTTAAGGGATTTCTATTGCCTGTCTTTTGAATAAATTCCATGCTGTGCTAAATGCTCAAGCGGTTTAATTCTGCTTTTATGGTGCACAGGGTCCCCATTATTAGAGACTGGACTTGAGTGGAGTCAAAATTGTATCGAAAGTATAATGGAGAGACCTTTTTTTACGCAAATATTTCAGTCCACGAGTGACTAATAAAAAATGACGACTATGATAAAATGAAGAATATTTTTTGACTTTATTTCTCGTGGGAGGAAGTGAAGAATATTTTTCGAAACCCAGGGGGGACCCTGATGATGCTTATGTTCTGCCCCGGTGTGGGAGATGAACAGAAATACCCTTTACCCATTTAAAATTCAGATTCTTCTTCTGTCATCAGTCTGAGTTGGTTTTCTCTTATGCAACCTCAGTTGCGTGTCCTGTATTACTTCCTCTCAGCTGGCTGCTTTGGGGCTGTTGATGCGAGTGTGTGTGTGTGTGTGTGTGTGTGTGGAGGCAGCAGGAGGCGGACAGTGCAGTGAGTCGGTGTGAAACACTGATGAGGTCAGAGTGAGTGGAGTTGGGAGCGCAGGAGCTGCCCCTGTCCCTCTCGCTCTCTCGCTCGCCCGGTCCTGCTACCGCAGAGCTCTGCAGAGGCGCAGTCGGCCAGTCGCATCGCCTCCCCCTCTCTCTTTTTCTCTACCTCTCGCTCGCTCGTCCCTCCGCCACCAGCCGCCATCCCCCGCCGCCCAGCCCGGGGCGACCCGGCTCCAGCACTACACTGTGAGTTACAGCCCTGCTGTGCTACCGGAGTTCGCTACGCTACAGCGTGAACACCGCAGTGACCCACTATCCACACAGATCAGGGAGGGAGAGGGGAGTGGGGCTGTGTTAGTGAGTATGCAGTATGCTGTCGCTCGTGTTAGCCTCTGTAACCGTGAGGGAGGGAGAGAGAGAAGTGGGGCTCTGTTAGTGAGTATGCAGTATGCTGTCGCTCGCGTTAGCCTCTGTAACCGTGAGGGAGGGAGAGAGAGAAGTGGGGCTGTGTTAGTGAGTACGCTGTATGCTGTCGCTCGCGTTAGCCTCTGTAACCGTGAGTGGGGGAGGAGAGAGAGAGCCTCTGTAACCGTGGGGCTGTGTTAGTGAGTACGCTGTATGCTGTCGCTCATGTTAGCCTCTGTAACCGTGAGGGAGGGAGAGGGAGAAGTGGGGCTGTGTTAGTGAGTACGCTGTATGCTGTCGCTCGTGTTAGCCTCTGTAACCGTGAGGGAGGGAGAGGGAGAAGTGGGGCTCTGTTAGTGAGTATGCTGTATGCTGTCGCTCATGTTAGCCTCTGTAACCGTGAGGGAGGGGGAGAGAGAGAAGTGGGGCTCTGTTAGTGAGTACGCTGTATGCTGTCGCTCGTGTTAGCCTCTGTAACCGTGAGGGGGGGGAGAGAGAGAAGTGGGGCTCTGTTAGTGAGTATGCAGTATGCTGTCGCTAGCCGCTGTAAGCGGGGAGGGAGAGAGAGAAGTGGGGCTCTGTAACCGTGAGGGAGGGAGGGAGAGGGAGAAGTGGGGCTGTGTTAGTCTGTAAGTGAGGGAGGGAGAGAGAGTGGGGCTCTGTTAGTGAGTATGCTGTCGCTCATGTTAGCCTCTGTAACGTGAGGGAGGGGAGAGAGAAGTGGGGCTCGTGAGGAGCCTCTGGGAGGGAGGAGGAGAAGTGGGGCTGTGTTAGTGAGTACGCTGTATGCTGTCGCTCATGTTAGCCTCTGTAACCGTGAGGGAGGGAGAGAGAGAAGTGGGGCTGTGTTAGTGAGTACGCTGTATGCTGTCGCTCATGTTAGCCTCTGTAACCGTGAGGGAGGGAGAGGGAGAAGTGGGGCTGTGTTAGTGAGTACGCTGTATGCTGTCGCTCATGTTAGCCTCTGTAACCGTGAGGGAGGGAGAGAAGAGAGTGGGGCTCTGTTAAGTATGGGGCTGTCGCTGTGTTAGTGTAACCGTGAGGGAGGGAGAGGGAGAAGTGGGGCTGTGTTAGTGAGTACGCTGTATGCTGTCGCTCGCGTTAGCCTCTGTAACCGTGAGGGAGGGAGGGAGAGAGAGAAGTGGGGCTCTGTTAGTGAGTACGCTGTATGCTGTCGCTCATGTTAGCCTCTGTAACCGTGAGGGAGGGAGAGAGAGAAGTGGGGCTGTGTTAGTGAGGGGCTGTCGTGTTAGTGTAAGTAGTGGGGCGCTGCTCGCTTGCATTAGGGAGGGAGAGAGAGAAGTGGGGCTGTGTTAGTGAGTACGCTGCCGCTTGCATTAGCCTCTGTAACCGCGCTTTGTCTCCCAGCACTATGGCAGAGCAGGCTGGAGGTGCTGCAGCTTATGCAGCCTGTAGAGTGACAGATGCACTGCGCAGTTTTATGGTGCTTTGTTTGCCCAGCTATTGTTTTGGTTCTGAGCAACTTGTTTCTGCAACTGTAATACTGCCTGCAATTAAGAGCTCTGCTGTGTTAAGGAGGTCATTTATGAGAATAGACATTCAATTTAAAGATAATATGCTATGCTTTTTGTTTGTCAATTGTGTCTGGTAGTTTTGCAAGGAGTTACTTAGTCAAATGTACCCCTATACTGCAGCGAGTTTGTTTGACAAAATGGATATATAGCAGCAAAAAACATGTCATTTTGAACTTCAATTTCTAATGCACTCAGATGCTGTAGGATAGGCTGTTTCTTGATGAAATGTAGCATGTTAGACGGACCGTTCTGCATCGTAAGCAGTTGCTTTCAGAGGCTGGTTTATTTGACCAGTTTGGGGTCACACAAAGCCCATCTGTGATGTGTAGAGTTGTGGAGCTGCTGTGGGCTGGAGGGGGGGTGTGGCTCTCTAAAGGTAGTGAGCACTGGAGGATCTCCTGACCTTGCTCCTGAGCAGCGAGAGAGAAGGTATGGCTGCACAGCAGGTCTGTTAAATACAGCCTCGGTTTGAGGTAGGCTCAGTTATTGTGTTTCTTTTTCCTAGCCGTCTTTGCTGGTTCCTACAGTCATACATTTCTTCATGTGTGAGATGTGTACAAAATGCTTTTAGCAAAGTGATGTAGTGCGTCCAAGTGTTTGCACTATTTCCATCTTTAAAATGTTTGTAATTTCTATGATTCCCCAGTGTGAATGTAAATAGCCAAAGCCTTAATTTGACCTCATTCATTTTCTTTGTTTGTATTACCTGCAATATTGAAGGGAAACAGAATTAATTGCTTCATCGGCCAAATTCGTATCGGCTGCGCTGTGCATAGAACCTGAATTGCGTGGCTTGTGGCGTTTGCTGTCGGCGGTGTCCTCCTGTCAGGAAGGACACGCTCTCTCGCTGTAGCATCTGTTCCATTGGTCTCGTCGGCGCATGCCCGGGGATAATTAATTAGCCTTCCCAGATCCCTCCCGCTGGCTGCATTAAAGCGCATTAAAGCTGGGACGCAATATAGAGCAATCCCGCGGCCCATAAATCACACCGCAGCACCCTCCCCCCCTCAGCACCGACGCCGTCGATAACTCCGCTGCGCCCGCAGGACGCACTCGCCGTGTGATTAAATCTGCGGGAGGTTCTGCGGACTGCTCGAGTCAGCCCTGCCGCAGCGCCTGGGGGTAAGGTATGCGCCAGTTTCCTGCTCGGTTGCCGGGTTGGCGTGTGGCCGCTCGTCTCCCGTTACCGTGTGGAATGTGCTGCCCTGCGGCTGGGCTTTGCCTTCCTCAGGCGAGTCACAGTACGTTATATCCTGCGCATCGCCTTTATTCTGAAGCGGTTATATCATACTGCTACGTCCATGACACTGTCCATCTTATTCATTGCAGTCTATGTTAGTGACAGGAAAGACTACTATCCATTGTTTTTCACTGAATGTTGGGCTTCACACAGTGCATTATGGGCAGCTTCACTGCTTCAGTTCTGCTGTGTTGTGGACTTGTTCCCTTGAGGCAAATGGAAGGTCTGGGGGTCGATACTCCGATCTTCATTTCCAGTGTGTTGGGCTGCCTTCTCAACGGAAAGAGAGCAAATACTTTTCCACAGGCCTGTGTTTGGAGGAATCGGGAATAGGGCATGTTCGTGTATGTCAGGAGGTGTGTGAACGGTGGGAATTGTAGTTTGGGAATACATTGTGCACGCTCTCACCCGCGACGTTCTAAATATAAGGAGACAACGCATTCTGACGCCATCTTTGAAACGCTCTTGGGCGACAGGAAAGCGACCAACAAGACCAGAGCCTCATCGCTTGGAATAGGGAGATGCCCGTATCTAGCGTTCTGTCGTATGCATTGCCATTTGATTTCTATATTCGTGGACACTTTCAAACTATTAACAATATTGAGTTACAAAAGTTTGCGAAAAAAGAACCAAAGTTTTTCACTCGGGGAGGCTTGTATGCTTGTGCTATCCACAGCGCGGATCACGACATCGGACACTCGCATCTGACAGAGGAGCTGGCAATATTTATCTACCACCATCTATTGAGTATGTGTAAACACATCTCTTCTTGGCTAGCTCATCCTTCATGCAACAAATATCGCTGACATTAAACAAAAGTTATTTACAGTGTTTTTAGCTATCACGGTCTCATTTATCAGTAGCAGTATGAATATACGTTAGTCTATGGTGACTATGCGTAACTACAGAAGCTAGTAGCCTTTGAATCACCCATGACCAGCTGAAATATAGAGATTAATATGATTGGTGTTAAAACAGACAACAAAATTAAAATCTGTTTTATTTTGATGTGCAAATTCCTCCTTAGTCTTTCGCAATAAAATCAAAATATTCCAATTAATGAGACTAGATATAGTATTGTTGAGCTTTCAGCCCATGCACTCTATTAAAGTTGTGTGGTCGAGCAAAATGTTAAGGTTTGATCGGCCGAGAGCATGCGTTTCGTTGACGTTCCTCCATTTTAACGTTTCAAATTTTCCTAAGTAACTCTTCGCAATACAACCACGCTCAATAGACAAACAAAAAGTGTAGCATCTTATCTTTAGATTGAGCATCTATTTTCATGAATGACCTCTTTAACACTGCAGAGCGCCTGAATGCAGGCAGTATTACAGTTGCAGAAACATGTTGCTCAGAACCAAAACAATAGCTGGGCAAACAAAGCACCATAAAACTGCGCAGCGCATCTGTCACTCTTCAGGCTGCATTAGCAGCGGCACCTCCAGCCTGCTCAAAGTGGTAAATCAATGCAGTGCGCCATCTCTTTATATTTAGAACGTCTCTGCTCTTGCCACAAATCGTAGCGCATGGCGGCACCCGAATACTTGTATTTTACATACTGAAATGCATTTCTCTGAGGCCAAGGAAAGTCATTTGCTGACCTCTGGGACTTGGTTCATCGTTGATTTACTGTCAGTGCCTCAGGAGTTGCCCGTCTTTAGCGATAGTTCCCCTGTAGCATCTTGGAGTATGGTCCCTGTGCGGCCGTCAGGGTGTTTTATTGCAGTTGGAAGGAATTTGAATAGCCTTTCATCCAGTGAAAACGATGCATTAAACTGGCGATGCTTAAAGCCCGTATAGTGTTGTTGTGATGTCGGCTGCGGTTAAGATGAGAGATTTGCCCTGCACATTTTTGCGGCTGTTGAAACTATTGCAGCAGGTTGGCTGTTTGTTTAAACATTTATGTGCAGTTTGGTCAGCGCTGTTCAACAGTCAGCTCTGAAAAGGCCTATTATTTGCATGCCTTGTCATACGGCTGCTGAGCGGGTTAGTTGGACATTAGCGTGGAGTGCGAGGCGTGCAGACTCCTCAGAGCCCCAAATGCTCATGGTCTTACTCCTCATCAGTGCTGGCTTCTGCACAGAGGCAGTGCAGTGGTTCTGTGTGAAGTCTCTGTGTTTTCTTCAGTGTATTCAAGATGGGTTTGTTTTAATACCTCTGCCAAGAAATGATACGCTTTTACTGTTTGTTTGTGCTTCACCGATGTGCGTTTGTTTGTTTGTCAGTTAAGGGGATATCTCAAAAAGTTGTTGATGGAAATCAGTGAAATGTTGTGTGTTGATGGACCCTGTGCTGAGGAGGAAGTGAGTCAGTTTTGGTAAAGATTTGACTCATGCTTGATGCGCAGAGAGCTCTATCGTGCACTGGCATTGATAGGAAAAGTTGTCCTGCCCATTAATGCGATACGAACACCAACATCCGCCGACAGATTACTTCTTTGTTCAAATACTTTATGCTCGTATCTGAATCAGATTATCTTTGCCAATGATTTCCTGACGGCAGAGGTGTAAAGTCTGGGTGCAGAAAGTAAAAATCCTCCCCAGAACTTTATTCCAACCACCTGGATTTACTTCGGACAGGAGAGAGAGCCAATATGAGGGATCAGCTCATTCTGTAGGAGGGAGAAAAACTTGGAAGGACTTTTACTTTCTGAGCCCTGGATTTTACACCCCTGCCTAACTGCGGAGGTCCTGCCCCATCTGTGTGCCTTCTCGTTCGCAGGGGTTTTCGTTTTGTTCATTCATCCTTGTCATGAGTGAATATGGTGCGCTAGTTTCTTTTTTTGTCATCAGCCTTAGATCAGCATTTAGTTCAGACCTCAGGATGGCAGGTAAGGTGTGGTAATCAGGTGACGGGAGTATGCTGCATGTGCCTTAAAGAAAAAGTTTACAGCACTATTTAAGGGCTTGAAAAAGTAAACTAGCGTGTTGCAAGCTTAGCATCTCCTTTACAATCCTGCAGTCTTTCATAAACACGCACAAATGATGCACATTATTTTTATTTTCATTGAAGTGGTAAACACCATTGAGTCAAAGGTAGCGGTGCAACAAGTGACCACAGATCTTGCCTCCCACCGGGGCCATACTGGTGAAGTCATTACTCGGCAGCCCTCGCCAAACGCTGTCATGTCTCTGTGCATGTTTGAGAGGTAGTGACCAGTCGTTCCCTCCTCGTCTTTCAGATCTTGAATGAGAACAGCAGGTCCTGACCAAGCGCAGCTATGCAGACCATTAAGTGTGTTGTGGTGGGCGATGGTGCCGTGGGTAAAACTTGCCTCTTAATTTCGTACACAACCAACAAATTCCCCTCCGAGTATGTACCAACGGTAAGTCCCTCTCCTGTCATCTGTGTGTCAGCTCGCGTGTGAGAGACGTGTCTATTTCTTGACTGTACTTCCTGTAAATTTCCCAATTCACTGCCTTTTTAAAATGTCAAGTTGAGAGCTGTCATTGATCGGGCTTGTTTAAGATTCACTGAATTGCTGGGAAACCCCTGCCACCCCAGAGCAGAGCCGCCTCACGAGTCTCTACATGTTATCAAGGCAAAAAAAAATAAAGTACTTGAAATAAATTTGTGTGTCTCTCTCCTCCAGGTCTTTGATAACTATGCAGTCACCGTTATGATTGGAGGGGAGCCGTACACCCTAGGATTGTTTGATACTGCAGGTACGGTATTCGGCTTTGCACTTAAATATTTTATTGTCTGCATTTTTTGCTGGCGAAGGTGCTCCTACCCTGTGGTTTTACAGTCCATTTGTCTTCATTATATTGCACAGTTGACTGTGTTACGACCGCGGTGTGCGTCGTCAGTACAGTACTTTCAAAGCTCCACCAGTACGCCTTTGAAAAGGAGAAGTTTATTTCATTCATTGAATGAATGCAGTATTTGTGACATTTTGCCTATAACTGGGCCTCTAATTTAAGCCAAAATGACTATGCTTTGGAATACGATCTTCCCCAATTTGGGGGGTGTGTGACTTTCAACTGTAGAGAGAAACCATTAATGTTAGAAGGGGTAACTGCCATATTTTGCCATATTTTCATATTTATTTCACGCTGATGATTATACATGACTGGTAATTTTACTCCCACACAACACTCAGACATTACACTGGAGGACTCATAATGGCTGCAGTCCCTAGTTTCTCAGTTCTAAGTATAGGACTGTGGTACTACGGAAAGCACCGTGATATCATACAGACTGCTGTTTTAACATGGCTGGTTTTTCCCCTATGTTTGCATAAGAAAACAGTTGTACTGTTCCGTTCCCTGGACATTTGAGTTCAGATTATGTGCTGTAGCTAAATGTTTTGATTCTCGACCTTCTCTTGTCTCAGAGTTGTGGTGAGTTAGTGGTAGCATTGCTTGTTGATGCGTTTGTTTGTTGCTTTGTCATTTAGCTGACCTGACAGTCCGTGTTCTGTAGATGTTTTGTTATAGAAGTATGGTATGTGTGTATCTGACATATGGTAAATAAGGATTAATTTAGTTGGTCAAAAAAAGAAGGCGAGGGCGTTGCAAGGTTTCCCTTCTGCAATTCGCCTAACTTGCATAAATATCTACAAATGGTTCTTTGTATTTTCACATCAATAAAGCTGTCGACTTCCCTGAAGTTTCCAGGTTTTAAAAAACCTGTATTACTCATTAAGCTGATGCACAGCATGCTTAGGCAGTGTTTGGTGCGTTTTGGTGAATTGGTAGGAGTCAGATGTGGAGGCCATCCGATAATTTTGGCAGTATTTTTATGCCAGAATGATTTTATGTGCTTCCATGTGACATTAAGCTGAGCTCACTCCGCTCTCGGGTCATTTCCTTTTTAAGTGAAATGCAGTTTCAGGAGCGGCCGATGCTCTCGTCCGCCCATTGCAAATCGCTTTTCGCCGCTGGAGCATGGAATTTGTGGCTTCTGCATTCTTGGCATTCATGTTGGGTTTTAAGTTCTCAGTGTGGTTGTTATTTGACGGGCTGCACTCGCCTGGCCTTCCGGGGAAAGTTCTGGAATGGGTGTGTTGTCCAGGGTCTCTGCATCTCAGGCAGCTGTTTCTGGGCTCGTCTGATGCTCTCAAGGCTGGACTATGTTACTGCGCTGTTTGTGAATGATGCAATCCAGGCACAATGAATTTTGAGTTAAAGGAGTTTTGGGAATGGGTACAATCTGGGAAGCATGGTAGTTAGATACTTTTTGTCAATGGTGGGCTTAGTCCTGGCTGGACGATAGTCATTACTGTGATTGATGGACTGAATTTGAGCAGAACGATGTCACAAAGCATCTTGTGAATGATTGACAGAATTCTGGCAGGGTGATGGCATAGTGTTTTTTGCGAATGTTGGTCCATAACGGAGGACAGTACAGCATGTTTAGTACCTCGTGCCTTCCTGTCTGGTACGTTGGTGGGCCTGTACATAACGGCAGCGGCAACATCACCATGTGCATTAAGGCGGCCTCTCTCCCGTCCCCAGGTCAGGAAGATTACGACAGGTTACGACCCCTGAGCTACCCCCAGACAGACGTCTTCTTGGTCTGTTTCTCCGTTGTCTCTCCCTCTTCGTTTGAAAATGTCAAAGAAAAGGTGGGTCGTATCACTCCACTCAAGGTTTCATGTGGTGATGGTAATGTAATTTATTTAAAGGACCTCTGAAATCACTCGATGAGTGAAACGAAGGCAAGACATCCCAAGAATTAGCAGGAACTAAAGACAGCTGTAGTAAAGCCTGGCAGAGCATCACCAGGGAGGAAACCCAGTGCCGGGTGATTTCTATGGGTCCTAGACTACAGGCAGTCATTGACAGCAAAGGATTTGCAACTAAGTGTGCATATTGACAAATAATGTTTTTTTTTTTTGCCCTCTTACTTATGAACTCATAAATAATGGGGGAGGGGGCTAGATATAAAAATTATTGTAATTTCTACTAGGGCTGTCCCGATCGATTAATCGCGATTATTTTAAGCGCAATGAAAGTAACTGCCACTATGAGGCAGACAGACGTGCTTGCTTATTACCTTTTCTATGACACATACCTAACGCGGTCATTTGAAATGCTTCCGGGAAGAAAACCGATTTGAAGTCCGCCAATTACCAGCAAGGTTGGACAGCCTCCATCACCTTGGCATAATTAGCTTACCTTAAATCAATTCCCGTCTACTTTGCCAGCTTGCAATCATGCCATTTATTCAGCCAACTGACCGATCAAAACCAAAATGTGGCCTATAATGATAAAGAAGAGATAATGAGAGGCAGACAGACCTAACCAGGCTGCCGTCTTAATAATCTGAATAAATAGCAGACCTCTGAATTCCACCTCTCGTAGAATTCGTACATATCATTAAAAAGATTTCTTAAAAATAAAATCATTTTAAGATGGTCCTGGGGCCTGTACCACAAAGCTGGGTTAACATACCCGGGGTTTCTCTTAGTTATCTGGCTGCGCTTAACCAGACTTCCGCATTCCTGATAAGCGGTACCACGAAGCCAGTTATCAACTCGGTAACTGAACGCAGGGTTTTCCAATCTAGGTATGTGCGCGTTCACATAAAAGGGGTGGTGTTTGTTGCAAATGACCAATTGCAAACATGGACCAACCGACTGGAAGCAAAGCAGCGTACTTTTCAAATGTGGAGCAAGAGCTCTTAATGAAAATATGAAGAGAATAAACATATCATCCTGGCAAAAATTAACACCGTTGCAGCTGCCAAATACAGAAAGGACAGTTTGCAAAAAATCACCGACCGTGTAAATGCGTAAGTCAATTATAATGGTTACATCACTGCAAATAACTCCCGTATTCACGATTGTGTGTGGGCTATTGCTGCAATAGTGATGATTTAAATTTACTTCTGCTACAGTAAATCATGACAACAGGCGCTATGTAGGCTAATGAGCGCATCTCTCTCCTTTTCTGCTTTACAGGATATGTTTGATCCAGCACGAAGCCTATTGGATATAGGGCTGTGCGTGTTTTATCGTTTATAATGTCACTGCCCCATCAGTAAAATTACTGTTGTGTATTTCATTAAACTGACGTGATGCGAGGATGTATTCTTTTGGCGCGCATGGGTTTTTTTTTTCCCAGCTGCAACCCCGGAGGTGTCAAAAGAGCCGGAGAACAAATACTGAGTTACTACAAAAACATAATTCAAAGCGGACAGTAGGTTTACTTTCATAAGTACAGCAAGTACAAGGCTTCAGTGCTTTTGCCCGTGGAAAAATACAGCATTGTGGTACACTAAAGATCTGAAACTATATGCGCACGACTCCGCTGCGTTCGCCACGTGTCAAACCCTCAGATGAGAACCTGTATCGTACATATTGGTATTCATCCGCGCACCGAACTCCGCTGAAACCTTTATGGACGGTGATGCCATTTTCTCAGAGAACTGACTGGTCAGTAGGCGGTGCTTTTGCACTGTGATCTGAATCTAGAACTAAACCTGCTCCGGAGCAGTTTAGCCGTTCAGCTTGTGTTGCCGCGGTGATATACCTCGGTAAGAAGTGGGCCGCCTTCATGGTACAGAAAACCCAGGGTTAAACCTGAAGTTACCACGATAAGCCCAAATCCAGCTTTATGGTACAGGCCCCTGGTTTTTAAGCGTTTCAAAACATACGCAAAGTGGAAAACATTTTGTGAAGCATATCGAACGTGAATGCGAGAGAGAATATGTTCGCATTGCGCGCGATAGTCAAATGCATCAAAGATTTGGCAGTGCACGTTCAGGCGAATCTTTGCCGCAAATTTATGGCATTTATTATTAGATAATTGTACGAGAGTAGTTTAAAATAAAATAACTCATAGCACTTTATTTACTTTTGAGCGTCTGAATAACCGACAGTGAAGGTGGAAAACATTCTGTTTAAGCATATAGAACACAAGTAAATTGTTAACGCATTTGCACGCAGCGCTGCGGAATGCAAAATTAGAAATAATCTAGCAAACACATTGAGGCAAATCTGTTGTGTTTCATGGTTATTTAAATTTCAAAATGTGACAAACAAAAATGATAGCCTGTCTACCAATTTAAATCGTGAGCCTAATTGAGCGAATCAACTGTTTGATTGCAAATTGAGCAAAGTAATTGGGAAGGGGGTGAGAGCAATTGTTGGGTAGAGGATGACGACTTTGCAGACCTTAACTTTGCGTTTTTCAGCACGTAATTTGCCAGAATATGTTTGCTAGATTAGCCTATTTCTAGTTTTACGTTTGGCCGCGCTGCGCGCGAAGTGCGAACAATTAACATGTCCTTTTCGATAGGCTACGCTTAAACACAATGTTTTCCACCTTCACTGCTATTTAGTCACTCAAAAGTGACCAAAATCAAGAGCTATGAATTACTTTTCCAAATTAATCTTAATCAATGATCAAATAAAAAATGCCACAATTTTGCGTTTGTCTGAACGTGTTTGCATAGTCTTCGCTGAATTTATCTGCAAAAATAATTTCTCTCACTTTCATGTTCGATATGCTTCACAAAATTTTTCCACTTCGCGTATGTTTTGAAACGCTTAAAAACCAGGACCATCTTAAAATTATTTTATTTTTAAGAAATCTTTTTAATGATCTGTACGAATTCTATGAGAGGCGGGATTCAGAGGTTGCTATTTATTCAGATTATTAACAAGGCAGCCCGGTGAGGTCTGTCTGCTTCACATTATCTCTTCTTTATCATTATAGGCCACATTTTGGTTTTGATTGGTCAGTTGGCTGAATAAATGGCTTGATTGCAAGTTAGGCAAAGTAGACAGGAATTGATTTAAGGTAAGCTAATTATGCCAAGGCGATGGCGGCTGTCCAACCTCGCTGGTAATTGGCGGACTTCAAATCAGTTTTCTTCCCGGAAGCATTTCAAATGACCGCATTAGGTATGTGTCATAGAAAAGGTAATAAGCAAGCACATCTGTCTGCCTCGTAGTGGCAGTTACTTTTATTGCGCTTAAAATAATCGCGATTAATCGATCGGGACAGCCCTAATTTCTACACACATCAAACAATAGTTTTGACAAAACCGTTAAGTTACTGCTGAAGTAACAGCACATGGGCACATGGTGATTGATCAATATTAAGTCCATTGCAGTGGTGTACAGAGCCGGAGTGATAAAAATTGTATTTGCCCGTATACCTATGGCCTTGACAGTCTGCATTGTCGAGTGCAGGTGATGGGTCATGTTGAATTTCGTGCTTTTTAACAATTCTTACTCTGTCCCTTCCCCCCTCCCAGTGGGTACCCGAAATCACTCACCACTGTCCAAAGACCCCATTCCTGCTGGTTGGGACACAGATTGACTTGAGAGACGATCCCTCGACGATCGAGAAGCTGGCCAAAAACAAACAGAAGCCCATCACCCCCGAGACAGCGGAGAAGCTGGCCCGAGACCTGAAGGCGGTGAAATACGTGGAGTGTTCCGCCCTGACGCAGGTATGACGCCCTGCGCTGCGGCTTTCGTTACCGCCATCCTGCCCGCCGTGTTTTCCGCCGGGTCGCTGTCGTCTGTCAGTTTTTGGATTCAGCTGCAATCGGCATGACATCCGCAGTCGCTTGGCTACCTGGGTTTCATTTCGAGTAAAATGTGTCCCTTTCTCCACTGAAACGGCAAAATATTTATTGCAGCTGAAAGTTATTGTCCCCCTGCCGCCGCGGTAGCGAGCGGCGCGGGGGACATAGTATTCAGCTCCGTCCGTCCGTCCGTCACGTCCCGTTTGTTGTGAACGTGATATCTCAAGAACGGTTTGACCGATTTCATTGATCTTTGGCTTCAATGTGTATTAGTGTGATACGCTGACCTCAGTCGATTTCCGTGACCTGGCGGGGGACATGGCCACGTTTAGTGGCAACACTTGTTTACATAACTTTAATAGTGAATTGCTGTCCGAGTAGTCTGATAAATATTTAATTTACCTCAGCTGTAAGGAAAAGCTTGAACATTCTTGAAAAGTGCTAGAAAATTGCTTTAAGAGTACTTGACTTTGAATTTGGAAATGGAGTAGATACCCTGTACTAATCAATCCTCGTTGTCTCCATGTAAGATCTTTAAGTGGAATCCTGTGCGTAACTGCAGGGCTGGAACTTCAGTCTGCTCTCGCATTGGCCCTTTCTGGACAAGGGTGCGTACCACTGTTCCAGAGTCACACCGGTGTCTTAAACTTTCTCATGCGGTGTACTGGACTGGCTGTGGTCACCTTTACTCTGTGACAGTGCATACAACTGCACCTCTCCCGGACCGCCTACTTGCAGCCACTAAGCACTGTGCCAGTCTGGTGTACATTGATGTCAGCCTAGTCTTCATCCACAGCTGACTGACCATTTCTGGTGTAAAAATTAAGCAACAGTAGCAGGGACATCCGAATGACGAAACTTGTGGAAAACATAGAAGAAATACTTCTGTTTTTGAGAAAATGCTTAGGCAGATGGATACTGGTTGCTACGGTGTTGTGGCAATGGAGAGTTATCTAGATACCAAAGTTTCCTGAAACTAGCATGGCAGAAAGTCAGTGCAGCAACTGGCCGCACTAGTATCGGCATACAGCAGTCAGCAGTCCCACTCTACGATGGGAGTCGACAAAGAGATGTCGATGATGTATTTCGGGTAATCATACCCTGAATCTGCTCGGAAATCATTTAGTGGTATTTGATTGGTTGGAGAGATGTCTGACAGTTCTAAACATCTTAAAATTCGCACGGCCCGTGGGCGAGCCGCCGGATCGTTGAGTAGCTTGCCAGGAAATGATGTATCATACCCAACCAATATGTTTAAGCGATACTCATGCAACAAATCGTTGAAAAGATTCTTGTGAGTCGATTGATGTTAACCATTTAAAGATACAATTGCAACAGTAGATAAAATCGACACCTCACGACCATCAAGGAACAATCACAAATTTGACATATCTCACGTGAAGCCTCATAGTAATCCACTGACTGATAACATTCCAAGGAAAATGGCCTTGTTACTTTGGCAGATAAACAGAAGATCCAATCCTGTACAGTCTAATAATGTACTAAAATTTTTATGTTATTAACCGTGAGCTAGCTTTTGTAATATTTACGACTATTTAGTAGGTTCAATAGCTAATGTCAGTATTGAGCCGGTAACGTTGGCTAGTTCGCTCACTTGCTTAGCTGATACAGCTGCAATCTTGTTTGGTTCGGAAGCCAATGCTAGCGTCATGCTGGTGACATCAGTTTGCCTACTAACTGGGCTGATTTACAGCCTCGCTTCTCTCTTTTGCTAGCTAACACTAATGTCATGTGGGTAATGTTCGTCCGATCACTTGCTTGGCTGATATACAACCTCACTACTCTCAGTTCGGTAGCTAACGCTTACACCGTGTAGGTAACGCTAGTTTGCTCAGTAAGTTGGCTGATAAACGGGCTCGTTCTTTGATCTTCCGATTACCAAGCACAATTACAATGACTTTAAGATGGTGTGGTATGTGTCTGGGTTTCATGTAAATGCTAAATGTTTGCTTCTTGTTATTACCTGTGTTTCTTACTTTGCAATAAGACATACTAGAGCTCATATGTTTCTGCAAGCTGTGTGGCTTTTGAACTGGACTCATGATCGAGCTTGGAGGAAGGGACTGCTGGAGAGAGAGAGGGAGCAGAGAGGAAGTTAGCGGTGGTGATGATGAAAATTTCTCTTTTGCACTTTTCTCCGAAGTTATGGACAGCAGTGTTAAAAATACTCAACCATTCCATCTGACGTAGTTCCTACATGTCGACACTGTGCCAGCAAATGCAACAAGGCACTTAATGGGCCGTTAGCTTTGTTTATGGAGGCAATTAAATCAGTGTTTTCAATGCATATCTTCTTCACAATTCACATACACCAGTACTATCCATTCAACAGGTACCGAGAGGGTTTGGTGATGTACATTACTGACATGTAGCAGCAAAATGGATCGACCAACCTCGTTGTTTTCTCTGTACTCGGTTGTGTACATAGAACCAGTAATGGTGTCCGCTACTGGGCTTAACCTCGACCCCAACAGAGGCGCGGTTGGCATTCTAGGGTGGTGCAGTTCTACACTACAGGCAAGAAGTTTGGGAGCAAGGCCAATACAGGTCAAAAATTTGGAAGGAACTTCCAAGTTCCTGTTCACAATGCCTTTCTTAAAAACCAGTATGAAATCTATGGGTTTTGGGATGTATTTACTGCATGATTAGACTTTTCTTTCATTGATATGCACCATTTTCCTCTATTTATCTTTTAGGTACTGTATACATTGATGTTACCAGACCATTGCTGAATAAATGTTAACAAAAGAAAACAGGGGCTTAGTTTTTGTGTTGAGCAAATTTGCAAGAGTCAGAACTTCAGTGAAAAAGTAAAAAAACAAATCACAGTAGGGGTGGGAACATGTACACGCGCTGTATAATTGCGTGTACACGTGTCTTCAGAGTTGGTGGATTTTGACCGCTATACAACCGTTATAGGGCGCTCTCACTATTCCAGTGACACAGTCCAGACAACCATTAACGCAGTGATCAGCCAGATACGTTTATTAAATCAATAGACGGTAACAGTGAATTTGTAGGTTACTCCAATACAAAATTACGGCCTGCATCAGATAGGCATTAAATCACAACTAAATGAATAATGTTAGGCCCTCTCACCAATGTAAATGAATTAACCATAAATGAACATAATCATGTTGACAAGCAAGAACATGAACATGAATGAATTCTAACAGTTTAGCTCTGCTTTTTTGTCATTGTCCTTATTATTGTACCTTGTTTTGTTACAATTTGTTTTGTGAACTTAAACAGCAAACTGCATCCCTCACTTACAGCGGGAGCTGTGTCTCACTATCATTACGTTTCATAGCGTCATTAAAGTGAATTGTAATTGAGGAGGAAAAGCAGCTGGATAAAGTAAAACTAAATTGAGAAACACTTTTTACATCCACAAAGCTAAAACAAAAAGAACTGTAAACTGCGTTTTATGTGTTCTCATTCAAATAACGAAGTGAATATCGTCGGCCTGCTGATAAAACCTTGTATCTTCAAAATGATAAACTTAACAGGGTCATTCCATGAAAAAGAGAGCCAAAGTGTGACATGACTGTTCAAATTTAAAGCAAAGATTTTGCAAGAAGTACTGGTTCACTTTGTTGGCGTTCCCATGAGTCAAAATGTGACACAAGTTAAATGGCAAGATCTACTGTGGGATGTAAGAGGCAAGGTGTTGAACGTTCAGCGTTGCCGATGTAACAAGGACACGAAACTAACACAAAAGTATGCAATAAAAATTTTATTTCAAATTATAACAAAGTCTCAACTTGTTCAATTAGTATAACAGAGAACAAACTTAAAACAAACCAGCAGGTTGGCAATGCCCAGTTGTGCTCTAACAAGGTCTGTTTGGCAGGGCTTTGATAAGTCGCTCATTGGTCATGTTCATCTGAGGACGGAACAAATGCAATATTCTGGATGAAATATAAATGAGAAGGCAGCCCATGTCAGTCCACATCAGCTCTGAAAATATTTTAGAGTAGACTAGTTGCTAAATGCAAAATTTGTCATCTGGATTCTACCACATGACACGTGTTGCGAATGTAACATGGACATGAAAAATGCTCGACTTAGCAAATGCATCACCTGTTTTCACCCTATGCCCTTTTTGATATTGGAAACCACTAATTATTCAATTTACAATGGTACAACTAATGGCCAACAGGATTAATTTGTTGATTTCAATTCCTCAGCAGGAGCAAGCAGTTAAACATTCAACACAATTCTGGGCTGAAATACAGGAACTTCACAAAAAGCAACCCTGAAAAAAAGTAGTGAATGTGAAACAGGCAATTAAGCCAAACAACTTCCATCAAAATTCTTTTTATTTTGAAAAATGTATCCTTTCTTTCGCCAAAGTGTGTTGAACGCAACATGGACACAATAACAGCAGTGACTGGCCATGTCCCAGTTAGGTTTGCCACAACCCCCACAAAAATACACCCAACTGCCGAGTGGCGATTTCATTGAGAAAATACACTGAACAAAAATATAAACGCCCCATGACAAATTTGAGTTTTTATTAACATTGGGGTTATGCAATATGAAGCAAATCAAAATTCAAAACTCTAATTCTGTTGAGCGGGGGCGCAAATTACGCGTCTCCCAGTACCTTTTAACGTTTCCCGGTTTTTTTTCCTTTAGCGAACTTGCGAATGCATTATCAACACGCGGTAATTCGCATTTGCTTAGAATTAAGGGGAATCAACTTGTGGCGCTCCACAGTGAAGCTGTGGCGGCCCGCCACAGAATGGTCTGTGTGGGAAACCCTGCACAGTGAGTGAACAATATGCGAGATAAAATAATGAGCTATTAACCAATCGTGCTTTAAAGCAACATAAAGAGGAACTGAGCGTGGAGACGGTGGCTGTGTCCGAATAGTCTTTTTTGCTTATGAAAGTTCCTAACTCCTAGAAAAAGATCCGTAAGTATTTAAATGACAGTCATGATAAGGTTGTTCGAATTATTTAAATGTAAAGGAAAGGTGCCACAATCCTTCCTAATTTATCACCTTTAGGATAGGGTGCACTGAAGCATCCTTTTCGAAAAGAAAGGAGGAAATGCATCCCGCAGTTCGCTGATGACCGGCCCATCCGCCAATCACGAAAAAAACAAACAAACATGACGGGCAGGAGGCGGGTGATCACTGTGCCTAGTGTAAGTGCATTCCGATTCTCATATTGGCGCGGGTCTCTTGCTAAGCTGTAAAAGAGTTCCCTTTACACATTTCCTTTACCCTATGACGTTTTACACAGGTTAAACTAAAGTGGTTAGGAATTGGACAATATTTTTTTTTTTTTTTTTTTTTACTTTTTCGGACGCAGCCCGATGACTGCCGTGCACGGTTGGTGTTTTTTTTTTTTTTTTTTAGAAACGTTTATGATTAGCTAACCGTGTACACGTTTACAAGTCCCACCCCTAAATCACAGTTTGCATTATTCACTTTATGTCATGGTTTACAGCCCACCGGATGCCAACGGCAATCTGACGGGCACTAGGACCATGGGCCTAGTAATATGGGCCTGATAATTTGAGTAAAAATGTATTCTGATAAGTGACTCTATATATAGTAATCATGTTTATTTTGTTGGAAAGTATGCCAATGAAACTATGATCGTTTTTTGTACAAATTTGATCTTGCTTCCAAACATTTGGCCTGTAGTGTATGTCAGAGTGTAGTAATGTGGAAGTGGAGCTGTTGGGTGGGGCCCCTGTGGGGACACTGCTGAGATTAAAATATATGGTTATCTGCCTGCTTAACCCGCCCTCTGTCAGAGGAACGAGCCTTACTGCTTGTGGCATAGAAATGAGTTAAAGGAAAAAGGGTTTCGGTGCCCTCGGAATAAAGGAAAATGCATTGCGGTCGAAGCTCTGCATGTTCGACATTCTTTTGGTTTCTGTCGCGGGTAAATGTGACGGTGCCCTCTTTGTCTTTATCAATTTCACGGCGATTTAAATGGACGTCAGAATTTATGTTTCGATGTGTGTTTTTTGTGATTTTGAGAAAAAATGCGAGGGCAAGAAAGTGGAGGTGTGTGTTTTATGCGGCTCGGAGACACCGGCTCAGATGCTTAGTGTGGTATGCAGCTGTTCTTAACTGCCGATTCCCTCTTGCGCTCGTCGTGACCGCATTTTTCTGCAGACACCCTCTGCTGGATTGAATGATATTGTACTCTTGAAGGGTTGTGGCCTCATTTTCTGTCTGTATGGATGCTACACATGCAAGACATTTTATTCTATTCTCCACTTTGTGATTAGCTTGGAAGGAACCAGTAATTGGTAATGTTGTAAAAATCTTGGCTCATTAATTGGTTAACCTACCAGATTTATAATCGCATATAACTTTTGCTTCTACGTTGTGCGTGCAACTGTAAGCTGGTGAGTTAGCGGCCTCATTGTGTACTCTAAGAGGACACAATGGGTTGCTGCATTTAACTGGCTTTGCATCACTGATCTGTTTTGCACCCCCTTTCACCTAATCTGTCTGCAAAGAAGCTTCCGGCGTAACAGAACTGACGATTGGATCCTCTTGGTCTCTCTTGCGCTCTCTCCTCCCTCCCTACATCCCTGCCCTTTCTCTGTTGGGTTTCTTGTGTAGATGTGCATGCTAAAGCTTTATTTCTCTCTCTCTCTCTCTCTCTCTCCTTTTCTCTCTCTCTCTATCATGTTGGCGCTCTTCTCTCCCCTGTGTTTTTGTAGAGAGGGCTGAAGAATGTGTTTGATGAAGCTATCCTAGCTGCCCTTGAGCCTCCAGAGACACAGAGAAACAAGAAGTGTTGTATACTCTAGCCTCCCCCGTCAGAGGAAGTGCTGTATATCACAGTTTTACCCCCCTAAAGGAAGTGCTTCTGTATTCTAATTTTACCCCCCCCCATCCCCCCAAAGGAACTGCTGTGCATTACGATTTCCCTCCCCCCAAAACAGAACTCCTGTATAGTCTAGTTTAGCCCCTCCTCTCGAAGGAACTGCTGTATATTCTAGCACCCCTCCCCAAAGAAAGAAGGTGTAAAGACCAGTTTTTTTTTCCCCCTCATTTGACAGAAGTGCTGTTTATCTTGACCCTCTCAGCTCCTCCTCCTTCAGTTTGCTTCTTCTTCTGTGGTGCCTGCATGTAAAAATCCCCCCTCTGCCCACTAGCTATGCCAATGCCATCTTAAGCTTGTGTGGTTTTAGCCTCTAACCTGTCTGATATGTTCATGCTTTCTGTAAAACTGTGCCATGAACTTTCTCTGCTGTTCTGTTTCTCCTCGTCTTGTTGTAAGGCTGCCCAAGACGTTCTTGCATTAAGTCTGACACGGGGCAGCCCTGATACTGGTGCCTGCAAGAGGCAGCTGAAATTTGTTGTTTATGAAGAAATTTCTTTTCAGTTTTTCTAAGACTGTGTTGTGAAGAAAGATTTACTTTTCTATTCCACTGTCTTGGTGTTCAGATTTTTTATTTTTTTTTTCCCAGTAATTCCACCAATGTGTCATAGAAACTGAATTAAAAATAAGGTCCATTGAGACAACATTTTTGCCTTTGGATGTCACAAGTTTCAAATAAGCTTTAAGAAATAAGAACACAAAATTATTGTGAAATGATCTGTAACCATGATAAATAAAGGAAAACTAAATTGGCATCATCTCCCTGTCCATTATTTACACTGTCAGGAAATGTGCCCGCAAGATTTGCAGTACCGATGTGGTTAGATTGCGCTGCTGGTTAAAAATGGGGTCAATCACATTCGTGTCCTGGGAAGTATTTTAGCCCTATTTTTGGTGTTGGGTCCGGTTGGGTGCCATAATCACGTGGGTGTTGAAGCAGATTGTGCAGTTGGCTGTAACTGTAGTGAGTCTCCAGTACCCTGCTGTGCAGAACCCATTCTAGCCCCTTCACACAGCCAGCATTGTACCGCAGCACGTTTACCTTCTCACAAGAGCCGTCACCTGACGGGAATTAAGTCTCCTCTTAAGCCGTTCACCGGCGAAGAACAAAGCTGCCAGCCCTGATGGCGCAGATTTTACCACGCCAGCCAATCGCCATCGCCTAGGGCCAAGGGTGACGGAAAGGCCAAGGGTGCATTTCCGGAAAGCTTTCTGGACTGTTTTTTAAGTGTGTGTGTGTGTGTGGTCAGGTTTTCTTGTTTGGAACCGCCCTTTCCCTCCGCTTCCTCCTCCTGTTTGTGTTAACCAGCTGTTTTCTTCAGTTTGAGTGTGTGTGTGTGTGTGTGTGTGTGTGTGTCTAGGTTTTGCTTGTTTGGTAATGCCTGCCCAGATCCAGTCTCCGGTCCCCCTGACCTCGTGTTAAAGCAGATCCCTCCTCCTGTCTCTGACCTGTGTTAAATCAGATCCGGTCTCCGGTCCCGTGTATCTGACCTCGTGTTAAAGCAGATCCAGTCTCCGGTCCCGAGTCTCTGACCTCGTGTTAAAGCAGATCCAGTCTCCGGTCCCGAGTCTCTGACCTCGTGTTAAAGCAGATCCAGTCTCAGGTCCCGAGTCTCTGACCTCGTGTTAAAGCAGATCCAGTCTCCGGTCCCGTGTTAAAAGATCTCTCCAGGTCCCGAGTCTCTGACCTCGTGTTAAAGCAGATCCAGATCCAGTCTCTCCTGTCAGATCCAGTCTCGGTCCCGAGTCTCTGACCTCGTGTTAAAGCAGATCCAGTCTCAGGTCTCTGACCTCGTGTTAAAGCAGATCCAGTCTCAGGTCCCGAGTCTCTGACCTCTGTGTTAAAGCAGATCCAGTCTCGGTCCCGGTCCCAGATCCAGTCTCAGGTCCCTCTGACCTGACCTCGTGTTAAAAGATCCAGATCCAGTCTCCGGTCCCGAGTCTCTGACCTCGTGTTAAAGCAGATCCAGTCTCCGGTCCCGAGTCTCTGACCTCGTGTTAAAGCAGATCCAGTCTCCGGTCCCGAGTCTCTGACCTCGTGTTAAAGCAGATCCAGTCTCCGGTCCCGAGTCTCTGACCTCGTGTTAAAAATGCAGATCCAGTCTCAGGTCCCGAGTCTCTGACCTCGTGTTAAAGCAGATCCAGTCTCTGGTCCTGAGTCTCTGACCTCGTGTTACAGCCGGTCCAGTCTCCGGTCCCGAGTCTCTGACCTCGTGTTAAAGCAGATCCAGTCTCCGGTCCTGAGTCTCTGACCTCGTGTTAAAGCTGATCCTGTCTTCGGTCCTGAGTCTTTGACCTCATGTTAAAGCAGATCCCGTCTCAGGTCCCGAGGCTCTGACCAGATCCAGTCTCAGGTGTTGAAAGCAGATCCAGTCTCCGGTCCCGATCTCTGACCTCGTTAAAGCAGATCCAGCAGATCCAGTCTCCGGTCCAGGTGAGTCTCTGACCTGACCAGATCCATGTTGACCTCGTGTTAAAGATCCAGATCCTGTCTCCAGGTCTCCGAGTCTCTGACCTCGTGTTACAGCAGATCCAGTCTCTGGTCCCGAGGTCTGACCCGTGTTAAAGCAGATCCAGTCTCTGACCACATGTTAAAGCAGATCCAGATCCAGTCTCCGTCCCAGTCTATCTGACCTCTGATCCAGTCTCCGGTCCCGAAGTCTCTGACCACATGTTAAAGCAGATCCAGTCTCCGGTCCCGTATCTCTGACCTCGTGTTATAGCAGATCCAGTCTCCGGTCCTGAGTCTCTGACCACATGTTAAAGCAGATCCTGTCTCCGGTCCCGTATCTCTGACCTCGTGTTATAGCAGATCCAGTCTCCGGTCCGAGTCTCTGACCTCATGTTAAAGCAGATCCAGTCTCCGGTCCCAGTCTCTGTTAAAGCAGATCCTGTCTCCGGTCCCGTATCTCTGACCTCGTGTTACAGCAGATCCAGTCTCCGGTCCTGAGTCTCTGACCACATGTTAAAGCAGATCCAGTCTCCGGTCCCGTATCTCTGACCTCGTGTTATAGCAGATCCAGTCTCCGGGTCCTGAGTCTCTGACCACATGTTAAAGATCCAGATCCGGGTGTCTGACCCGGTCCCAGTCTATCTCTGACCTCGTGTTACAGCAGATCCAGTCTCCGGTCCTGAGTCTCTGACCTCATGTTTAAAGTCTCCAGATCCAGTCTCGTGTTAAAGGTCCCCTGGTCCTGAGTCTCTGACCTCGTGTTACCTCGTGTTAAGCAGATCCAGTCTCGGTCCCGAGTCTCTGACCTCATGTTAAAGCAGATCCAGTCTCCGGTCCTGTATCTCTGACCTCGTGTTATAGCAGATCCAGTCTCCGGTCCCGAGTCTCTGACCTCATGTTAAAGCAGATCCAGTCTCAGGTCCCAAGTCTCTGGCCTCGTGTTGAAGCAGATCCAGTCTCAGGTCCCATATCGCTGACCTCGTGTCCTCACGCTCCTCCAATCCTGTCACCGTGCAGCAGATCCAGTTTCCGGGTGTGTCTCTGACCTCATGTTAAAGCAGATTCCCAAGCTGATCCGATCGCTGGGTTTCCACCTCTCTCCCCCGCATGTGTCTGGCGCCAAACGCATCTCAGCTCTACAGTGTCCAATCATGCAAGGGTGGTGCCTTCATTTTATGATTCAATTTTGGATCTGCCAGTCCAGAATGCATAGTCTCCTCCTCAGGTCAATGAAAAGACTACAAACTCACTGTAGACTGTGTTTTTCTCCTGGGGTTAATCTCCTTTTTGCAGCTCAGTTTGATTGTTTTCTTTAAACTGATTCTGTGGCATGAACTGAATTGATCACCCTTGTTTTTTGGGCTCGAGTCATTTCATCCGTTCAGCATATTCTCTGTCAAGCTAAATGAAGACGTCCTCTGTGTGCACCAAGTATAGTCCTCACTCCTGCCTCCCCGCACATCCCTGTGGTGTTTGGGTTGGATTAATGATGAAATCCTTCCTGTGTGACGCATGCAGACTCCTCTCCTCTCCTCCTCTCCACACTCGTGTTTTTTCTTTTCTCTCTTCTCCCCACAGAAAGGACTGAAGAACGTCTTCGACGAAGCCATACTGGCAGCCCTAGAACCTCCAGAACCCAAGAAGAAACGCAAATGTGTCCTGCTCTGAGCATGCTCTGTCCATAACCCCGCCCCCACCCACCCAAACCACCATCACCACCTCCACCACCCCTCCCCCGCTCTGCTAGGGCTGCTCAACAGCTTTGTACCCTCCTGCAATCTGTGTTCAGCATAGTTTGATTTCACTCCGAGGATGGACTTCTGCATACACCTCAGTGGATGGAAAAATCTCTGATGGCCATCTAACGCTATGTTGTTTCCCCCCCCTCCCCTCCCTCAAGTTGAAAGAGGAAGTACCCAACTTGTGGGTGTTTTTTTTTTTTTTTTTTCGTTTTTGTTTGTTTGTTTCATTTTGTTTTTAAACAGGCACTGCACTGACCCTGTATCTTAGTGATGTGATTGGCTGAGGGGAATTGCTTGTGATTGTAAGCACCTCAGCCGGAGGCCTCACCTGCAGATGCAAGGTAGCGGAGTTTAAAAGCCGGGGTAGGAGTGGTGTTAAATCCATTTAAAATGCTTGTCCCAGGAGGAAACCTGGGCCTAAAGGATCTAAGCGCTTTTATAAAGGATGACTAACGGAGTTTCCCTTTTGGCCCCCCGTCTCGCTCATTGGCTGGGTACTCAGACCACATCCCCACTAACGGGATTTTGAGCGACGGACTTCCCAGTGGGAGAAATGAGCCCATTTCTAACGGTTTGCGTGTCTGTCATATCTCACCAATACCCACTGATCTAATAAAGTGAATGAGCCTTGTGCCCCCATGTTTGCTGAAAGGCACATCTCATTCAAAAAAACATCCTGCTTATCCTTAAAATACAGTTGTAACCTCCCCCGAACCCCAGAACTTTTTGTGTTTGTTAGACGTTTTAAGACATTAACCAAATTAATGTGATGGTTTGTCTGCGAGGAGCATTTTAACTTGCCGCGGAAGTCTTGACTGCGGAATTGAGTTTGTGAGAAGCAGGGAACTTAAACAGTGTTAGCAGAACAAGCGGGGGGTTTAGATACCAGGGACCAAGCGGGCATTTCAACCAGAACTCATCGTGCATGTGGGTAAACCTCTGGGTTCCTGAGTTAGGGTTAACAAAATTAATAATGATGTAAGCTGGTAAAAATCAATGTTTTTTAGATTCCAGTGTTATGCGTTTTTATCGAAATCGGTTTTTTTTTGTTCTTTTCTGTTTTGAGCCATTTTTTCTAATGAAAACTCTTATGCCTTTCACCAGTTAGGGGCTGGATTGCATCAAAACTTTGACCCACTTGTGAAGGATAAAGAATAGAATGGAAACTCAATGCCAATTGTTTCCCCACCCCCAAAGTGAACTTGCAAAAGCCTATTAACGGTTTCTTTTTTTTTTCCCTGAATTGGCAAGGAATGGATGGAGCAAAGTTTTGTTCTTTTTTTTTTTTTTTTTTAATTCCAGCCTGGTTCACATTACTTTTGTTTTGTGTTGGTGCAGAACCAAATGCTTTGTCTGTCTGTTCTTTGTATATGCATTCTTTTTGGAAATATTAAACTTATACCTTAATTGCCTTCATTACTTTTGACAGTTTTCATCTGGAGAGTCCTTTGAAGGTACTAGTCCTGCATTGAAGCCGAACAAATTGGCCATGTCCATCTAAGACTTGGTTTTGAAATCTCAAGGAATTGATCAGTACTGCCCAATTCACTGTTTCCAGTATTGAGTTGTTACCAATGTGCATACAGTGGGCTTCAAAATTGCTGGCACCCCTGACCGGCAATGCCCAGACAATGCATAAACAAAACTCTAAAAAAATATATTTACAGAGAAACTCTGAAAAACAACATGTGAGAGATGCTGCATGATATTAATGTACCAAGGGAACTAACCAAAATCATTTACTGATTTAATCTGTTTCCTCCAAATCAGGGTTTCACAATTAATGGCGCCCTTAAAGATTATTGTAAATAATATCTCCCAAAATTAAACCAGGTATTAAATTCCACTTAAGTGTTATCGAAGTGTGAAGGAACTATATTGAGCCATTACATCACTTCTTGTTTCACTTGGGTATAAAAAAATGAGGAAACACACATGCAATATCCCTTTGTCATCCAATACCATGGAGAAAACAGAACCATTGTCAGTTCAGAATTGCTCACCGGCATTACGTGAAATTTGATGTGTATTTGAATGATGACACAAAAAATTCATTGAAATTGGTTTAAAAAACTAGAAATTTGTACACCATTGCCATGTATTATACCCACCACAGCCCCAGACAATCATGCACCATAATGACACTGTCCCAAGCAATCTACAAACCAAATTTTAAGTGAATTGGCCAGTCATCTGACGGGGAAAACAAAATTCATAAAAATGTGGGGGGTGGGGGGGATTTTTTTTAACTTTGTGAGCATTGTCCCAAAGATGTTCCATACCTAATTTGAAGTGAATCTGGTCACTAGTTTTGGAAAAGATGTTTCAGATGGGGGGGGTTTCACAAAAAAAAATAAAAAAAACAGTATTTTTCAAAATTCTGGAGACTGTAGACATTGACCCAAGGAAGCTCCATACAAACTTGGGAGTGAATCTGGCCAGTAGTTCCTGAGAAGATTTTTTTTGAAGTTTCAGACAAAAAAAAAACGTAAAAGTTCATGAACATTGCGGGGAAAAAATATCTCAAAACTGTGAACAGTCTTTGCAGACCTCGTCTCAAGGAAGCACCAGAAAAAATGTAAAGTGAATCCGGCCACTTGTTTCAGAGATTATTAAAGTTTCAGATGATAAATAAAATTAAAAAAAAAAAAAAAAAATTCAACTGTGGACGATTTTTGTGGCCATTTTCCAAAGGAAGCTCCATACCAAATTTGAAGTGAATCTGGCCAGTGATTACGGAGATGATGATGTTTGAAGAATTTGCTCATGGATGCAGACGACGCCGGAAGCCACGCTGACAAAAGATCATGGCCTGTGGGCCGGTGAGCTCAAAAAAAAAAAAAAAAAGTAACTTTGAGGGGCGTGCTAAGGAACGGTTTTCCAACCATTGAAATGTAATTTGGAGCCCCCCGCGGGCCAATATGACTGGATGTAGGGGTCCACTAAAGGAAATTTTAAGCTACAATCATGTAAATACTATCACTCTGAAACCTGCTGGCAAATTAAACTGATTTTTACTTGCTCTTACAGTTCATTTTATTTATAAAACAAATTATATTTGTTATCCTTTATTTTGGTGTCGCCAGCAGCGTATAAAAGATACAGATCAGTAAGTAATGGGGAGCACAATAGTGTTGCTTTCACCTCCTTTCATAATATGCACTGCTGTCAGTTTCTGGAGGTAAATTATTCCATCCCTTCTAAATTGTTAGTGCAGGGCCTTGGAGGTTCCGCTCGCTGTTCCCTTTATGACCCTAAAAATCCTGGTTTCATGTCAATATCTATGATCTAATTAGTTGAATGGAGTTAGCCATGTGATATGCCCAAGTTGTTTCCACAGGTTAATTTCTCCTTTGTTGAATACTATAGTGAAGTCTTGATGTTACTGTGAACTTTTGGGCCTTTTAAAAAATGAGTGAGCTTGAACAACAGTGCAGGAATCTGATCCTGGGTGTAATTCTTAATTTGTTAGAATTAGATTTTGGTATGGAGCTCATCGCACAGTATTTTCTGTCATTTGAAACTAGTTGTTCAGTGCAGTTATTTAACCCTTTAAGTGGAACTATCATATTGATCCCCTCATGCAAGAAAGGCGTAAGTGACATTTTACTTATTTTACAAAAGAGGCAAAAAACTGCTTCAGGTAAATCTCTACAAAATGGATTTAAGTTTCCATGGTGAATCAGTGGGTTATAAGCCTGAAAAAAATTGATTCCTAATCATTAGCCAATGAAGAGATAATCCAGATTATGTCACTTGCGCCCTTTTAGCATGAGTCGGGATGAAGAGTTCAGCATATGAGAAACGCATTCTAAAAGGGCGTATCTGCAACACTGCCAGGAGAAATGATGGTGACCTCATGAAAGTGCCCAGAGTCTGTTCAATGTTCATAATTTCTCATTTCTAAATACACATGTAGTTTCCTGTTTCCCTTGTAAATGTTTTAAATGTCAGAAACATTTTAATACATGGATATGATATGGCAGGATATACATTTTGGTTTCCATTGTCAAAATTTTGAAGTATTTTGTAGAACAGCTGGTCTATCTATATTGCATGAAATTGCTGTCAAACTGCGAAGAACTTGAGCATGTAAAAGTGAATCATCAGATTTAAAGATGCACTTTACACCCCAGTGGCTAAAAACAATGCAAGGTACTTCTGAATTAAGGTCACTGTCACCTCTGTGCTGAAACTGATATCTGAAGCCATAAACAACAGATAATGCAACAAAGGATAATACAGTGTGCATTGACTGTGGGCGTATGTACAGTTAATGATAGTACCAACTAGGACTAGAAATATGCAAAAACGGTGCAAGAGGCAGATACTGAACTGGAGTGGACTGAAAATGCATATTGTTTGTAAAAAGGCCGTTAACTTCCACTTACCCTCATTTAGCATGGGAATTGTTACATGCGCCCTTCTTGCAAATAAGAAACATTGGTGGGAAAATTTAACTTGCATATACTCCTTTTTGAAAATGGGTTTTGACCCCTTTTGGATAAGAATTCAGACCTAAAATTTTGCCAGAAGATGGGTCCTACGTGGATTTATCGAGAAAGTTAAAAACATCATTTTTGCCTAAAATGTCACTTACGCCCTTTTTTGCATGAGGGCATTGATATCAAAATAAAATCTAAAGCGGTTTTTCAAAGCTGTTACTCAGCGGATTACTCTGCAGCAAAATAAGAATTTTTGTTTCCAAAATGTCAGCAGTACAGATTATTGAATTGTTGGACCACACTGCAAGTTGTGGATGTGTTTTTTTTCAAGGATGGACACAATCATTTGGATGTAGGATGCCGGATCCAAAGCAAACCCGGGAGCTCGTGATGCAAGACCCCTTCATACTCTACTGCTCTGCTGTAGGTACGGATCTGCGAAGTTGAATACAAATTTGCTGGTCAGAATGTGACTGCAAAGAATCTACAAAGTTTTGTTTGATCAGGAAGGGTCACAGAGCAAGAAGGCTGAGGAATTTATTGGCCAGAAGGTCCCCACATCCTTACATGTTATCTTGCTTTATGCCATTTGGCAGACATCAAGACTTGCATTTTACAGTTTTATAGTACCAGGACCTGATGTAAGAGAACCCATCATACATGTTACTAAAACTTGGCGTAAAATAACGCAGCATACATGTCACCAGGACCTGGCATACGATAACCCAGCATACATGTTACCAGAACCTGGCGTAAAATAACCCAGCATACATGTTCCCAGAACCTGGCGTAAGATAACCCAGCATACATGTTCCCAGAACCTGGCGTAAGATAACCCAGCATACATGTTCCCAGAACCTAGCGTAAGATAACCCAGCATACATGTTCCCAGGACCTGGCGTAAGATAACCCAGCATACATGTTATAAGGACCTGGCGTAAGATAACCCAGCATACATGTTATAAGGACCTGGCGTAAGATAACCTAGCATACATGTTATAAGGACCTGGCGTAAGATAACCCAGCATACATGTTATAAGGACCTGGTTTAAGATATCCCAGCATACATGTTCCCAGGACCTGGTGTAAAATGACCCAACATACATGTTACCAGGACCTGGCATATGATAACCCAGCATGCATGTTACAAGGACCTGGCGTAAAATAACCCAGCATTCATGTTACCAGGACCTAGTGTAAGATAACCCAGCATACATGTTGCTAGGACCTGGCATAAGATAACCCAGCATACTTGTTACCAGGACCTGGCATATGATAACCCAGCATACATGTTACAAGGACCTGGCCTAAAATAACCCAGCATACATGTTACCAGGACCTGGCGTAAGATAACCCAGCATACATGTTACAAGGACCTGGCATATGATAACCCAGCATACATGTTACAAGGACCTGGCGTGAAATAACCCAACATACATGTTACCAGGACCTGGCACATGATAACCCAGCATACATGTTACAAGGACCTGGCATAAGATAACCCAGCATACATGTTACCAGGATTTAGCATAAAATAACCCAGCATACAGTTGCAATCAAAATTATTCAACCCCAAATTCAAATTGGGTTTACTGGCAAAATTTACAAACTGTCAGCTGTTCGTGATAAACAGATTAAACAAGAACATTTTAAATGGCTCAACACAACTAATATTACAAGTAGTTTCTCCAAATATAACTCAAAATGCCACTTTTAAAGGACCAGTGTGTAAAATGGGGGGGAAACAGTGACATCCAGCGTTCAGATTTTAGACTGCAGCGCTCACTCACTCACTCACGCTCACCCCTCCCGTCAGCAAAGTGACAGTGGCCTCCGAGGACCAAAACACTTTTGCGGAAATGATGTCTTCCACGACTAGGACGACTGGGAGTCATTCGCTTTCTCTAGCTGGCTGGATTTTCCGTTCGGGCTGCCGTACCAACATGGCGGCGCAAGATGGCGACGTCTCTAAAGCAAGGCCCTTGCTATATGTATATATAAACGCATAATTATAAGGCTACGAAAACCAAACATTTTATTTTATAGCGATTATACACTTATATAAACATATTAATGGGTAGTATATTCAGATTTTGCCAATAAACCATGCCAAATATTACACACTGGCCCTTTAATGACTACTGCAGTCTCAAAATTATTCAACCCCCTGAATAGAATCTGTCATAAGTGCATATTTGCAAGGCAGGTATTGTCTCAAGCACACCTAATGCAGCTAATCAAGAGCTTAATTAATTGCATCAGGTTTGCTTGAGATAGAACACATCAAATACTTGCACTCGCTAGGGGTTTGTTGACAGTGACATTTGATTGCATATCAGAAATATGGCTCTCAAGAGAATTGTCCAAAAAGCTAATAGAGGGGATCATTGCCTGGCACAAACAAGGAGAAGGATACAAAAAGGTAGCACAGGCACTGAATGTTCGTAGAGATAAAGTTGGAAGCATAGTTTGCAAGTTCAGAGTTAAAGGAAGAGTGGCTACAGTACCAGGATGTGGCAGAAAGAGGAAGCTATGAATGGCTGCCTCCAGATTCCTGACTAGACAGGTGGTCAAAAACCCTCGAGTGACTACAGGAGACCCGCAGCAAGACTTGGAGGCAGGAGGCACTGAGGTTTCAGGTCGCACAGCAGGGCGCATACTAAACGTTGAAGGTCTCCAGGACATACACCACAACTGATCCAAAAGCACAAGCTCCAATATGCTCAAAATCATATAAATAAGCCACTGTAGTTTTAGGATACTGTTCTGTGGTGTGATGAAACAAAACTGGAATATTTTGGGCTTATGAATCAGTGGTATGTCTGCAGGAGAAATAAAGAAGCATATGCTGAAAAGTACACCCTGCCTACAGACAAGCATTGTGGGGGCTTTTTGATGCTCTGCGGCTGCCTTGCTTCCTCTGGCACTGGAAATCTGCAAAGTGTGGAGGGCAAGATGGATTCAGTCAAGTACCAGGATATCCAAGGAGAAAATGTCATGTCGTCTGTAGGGAAGCTGACGCTTGGGCATCATTGGACCTTCCAACAGGACAATGATCCTAAGCATACCTCAACATCCACCAAGGCTTGGTTTCAGAAGTCTGGGAAGATTCTAGAGTGCCTATCACATTCGCCTCACTTGAACCCCATAAAAAATCTCTGCTGGGATTTGAAGAAGGCAGTTGTAGCACACAAAAAGAATATTAGCAAACTGGAGGCCATTTTCCATGAGGACTGGGATAAGATTCCTTGGGAGTGCTGCCGGAAGCTGTTTTCTGCCTATGCATCACATTTCCAGCAGGTCATAGTGCAAAAGGGTGCTCTACTAAGCATTAAAGATGCAAGTCATGAAGGGGTTGAATAATTTTGAGCGTGCAGCAGTCATTAAAAGTGGCATTTTATGTTGAATTTGGAGAAGACACTTGTAATATTTGTAGTGTTGAGCCATTTAAATTGTTCTTGTTTGATTTGTTCATTGCAAACAGCTGAAAGTTTGTACATTTTGCCAGTAAACCTAATTTGCAGCGAGGAGGGTTGAATAATTTTGATTGCAACTGTACATGTTACTAGGACCTGGCATATGATAACCCAGCATACATGTTACCAGGAGCTGATGTAAGATAACCCTGTATACATGTTACAAAAACCTGGTGTAAGATAACTCAGCATACATGTTATTAGGACCTGGTGTAAAATAACCCAGCATACATGTTGCTAGGACCTGGCGTAGGATAACCCAGCATACATGTTGCTAGGACCTAGCATATGATAACCCAGCATACATGTTACCAGGACCTGATGTAAGATAACCCTATATACATGTTACAAAAACTTGGTGTAAGATAACTCAGCATACATGTTATTAGGACCTGGTGTAAAATAACCCAGCATACATGTTGCTAGGACCTGGCGTAGGATAACCCAGCATACATGTTGCTAGGACCTAGCATAGGATAACCCAGCATACATGTTGCCAGGACCTGGCATAGGATTACCCAGCATACATGTTACCAGGACCTGGTGTAGGATAACCTAGCATACATGTTACCAGGACCTGGCATAGGATTACCCAGCCTACATGTTACTAGGACCTGGTGTAGGATAACCCAGCATACAAGTTACCACTACCTGGCATAGAGAATATTTCATTCATAGGGTAAATTTTGAGCGTAATTAGGGTTTAGCAAGGCTGATTTAAGCAAAACTTGAAAACGGTCTGGTTTGTATGATGATCTAATGTCTTATTGCTTAGTGGGATCATTTGAGATGATTTCAGTCAAACAATATCAGGCAAATAAAATAACACACCTGATCCAACCGTTGGTCTTTTAAGATGGGGCAATTCCCCCGGGGAACGAGTGTTCTGTATGTGTCGTGTTGGGGTGATGAAACACTCAGCTCTGGGTTTTGGCAGGGAAATGATCTGTGATGCATGCCAAGCCATGTGCAGTGTATGCGGGCTGTCCCTCATTTCGGCGGTGAATGTCTGTTTTTGAGGACAGAATTCGAAAAATGTTGAACTCATGCTTTTTGTCTGATTTGTTGTTCTTACCTTTGAATCTTTAGGCATTTTCAGGATATTCCGTATGATCCACTTGTCCGCTGTATTTCAAAATTGGCAGTGTCTCCTAAAAAGTGCATGGATAGTTTGCCAAAATTTTGTGAAGTAGAATGTAAACTAATAGCTATAACCTAATATATGTAATGCATAGTCCTTTGATGGTGAAAATCAGGCTTTTTTTTTTTTTTTTTTGCTATTGCCAGCGCTTTCTTTCATCCAATTTTTTCAGACTATCTCCTGAAATATAGTTTTAGTACGCAATCATAAAAATTGCCAAATCTCCCATTGTTTTAATAGTATTTTTTTCCCCTTATGGAAACCGGAAGTGAACTAGCGGATTTCCACTATATTTTATAGCCATCAAGATATTCCAGATAAAATGATGCATCAAATATGAAAAAAATCCGATGAATATGAATTGATCATTTCATTGATATTTGAAACTTTTTTCTCGACCCCAGTGACTTCACACCCCTCCCACTGGAGAAAGGTGACCCTTCTGCTGTTCGGTTTCACATCATACGGTGCAGCGTTGAAAGGAGAATCAAATGAGTTCAGTTCCGAGTCAATCGGTTCATTCTGAGGGAAGTTATAGCGGGAAAAAATGATTTTTGAGCTTTGTGCTATATCTTTGTTGAACTTAAACCCAATTTCATAAAAACAATTGAACCAAGGCTTATTTGTGTGTGACGTTCAAAGAGGATTGGTCCTGGCCTGAAATCTGAGTGGATGCAAGTAAACGAGTAAGTGAACTCCATACATGCCAACTCTACTGCTTTTGGCGGGAGACTACCGCTTTCGGGGCGTTTACAGCGGCGGCGTTAGACCTGGGCTAATATCCCTCCCTTTATTAACAATTAGTCCTGGCTAATTCTAGATGGTTTTCCTTCATTAACACGTTTTCCAATTCAAGAATAATCAAGTGGCAATTCAAGACACGGCTTCTCTCCTCCATGCGATCTAACAGCGACAAAATAATGGGCTACATTCAGCACAGAAAAATAATTTAATTATAATTAGGTCTTTGCACGGCACTCGCGCAAAGCAATTTTTCAGAACTCTTTAAATAATTTTTCAGCACGTGGAATAAAAAAAATAGACATTTTGTCGGTGTTAGAGTCACCAAAATGGTTTCAATTTAAAAAAATTGACTTGATTATTCTGAATTGAAAAACGTGTTAATGAAGGAAACCATCTAGAATTTGATTATTCTTGAAGACTAATTGTTTGTCATCTAAATTAGCCAGGGATTATTGTTAATAAAGGAATTTTCGGTCTACCACCGTCTCAGGGGCGTTTCATTCTGAAAAAACGTCCCAAAAGCGGTAGAGAGTTGGCATGTATGGAACTCAATTTTGGCGAGCAATAAAAGGGTGAAGATCAGGAAATGATGGTACATCGTCAAACAGAAGCTTTA
This sequence comes from Gymnothorax javanicus, assembly GCA_029692085.1. NCBI lineage: Eukaryota > Metazoa > Chordata > Actinopteri > Anguilliformes > Muraenidae > Gymnothorax > Gymnothorax javanicus. The sequence goes on along the minus strand of CM056202.1, from coordinate 13,005,459 downwards.
ATAGCATGATAATCTAGTGCGCAGTTGGGCTACTCTTGTCTTTGGGTGCTCCACTGCCCTCTAGTTTTTGGTGAGTTTCTGCAGGAGTGATTCGTTGAAGTCACTGATTGGCTGAAAAGTACGAACACATTGTTTTCCAGGCAGCTTATAGCTTCCCGATTGACATGAGTGCACTAGAGCATGCAGGCACGGCGATCCTCCAGGACCGCAGTCGCTCAGGCTTGAGTTGGTGTAACTAATGATACCGTTATGGGAACTGTATAGTGTTATCCATTTGTTGAACGTTAGTATCACCAGGGGGTGCTGTGGTTGCACGGATTTGTTTTTCCAGAATTTGAGAAAGTGAAGCCGCCTGGTTTTGATGAAGAGGGCTGATTCTGCACTCATTTTTGAGCATACCTAAAAAGTGTTATAAATGCATGTGTCAGATGTTATTAATGTGATATCATCGCACACTAATTACGCCTTAGAGATTAAGAACATTTCCCTGGTTCAGTATTATGCCATACATTATGACATGGGCTCCCCCCCGCGCCCGGATTCTGGGGAACCACTGACTCCTCTTGTTTTCATTTTTACTGAGCACTTAGGCCAATCAGCTGATTTATTAGGCCACTGTGTTTATTTGACTTAAATTAGTAGCTGATTTTTAAATGGAAACCAAAAGCGGACCACCAGGGCTGGGGGACCTGTGTTAGGGGAGGGATTTGGTTTGTGGGGTAGAGTAATGATGTAGATTCAAGGTGTGCTACACATGAGTGCAGCCTCTTTCTGCTGAACATCCATTTGTCAGTTGCTGTTTTTCATCGTGGAAAGTGCGCCGTTTTTTTTGGAAGCTGTACCTCAAATGTGCTGAGCTTTTACACAGCAACAAAGCTGATGATCAGTATGGGTAAGTCTTTGAAATTTCCTTTAGCCTAAAGACTCTAAAAATTGACACTAAACCATAGTGCATGAGGGTTGAGAAACAAATCTGGAAATCCGATCATTTACACTAAAATTAAGTCATTCAGTCAATGAAGTGTACAGACGTACTATAGAAGAAATAGGTCTATGGTTGGTAGGTAAATACGCCAACCCAATCACATGGTGCGAAATAAAAATTAGGCACCACTTATATCAAACAAGTATGCCCAAAAGGGTGAGAGAGGTTCATGGTTTGCTCATGTCTCAGTACTGGGGAATTGTTAGCATGGGCGACAAATACAAAATGAGCCATTGCCTGATTAAATCGGCACAATGGCAGAGTGGGTAGCACTGCTGACTCACAGCAAAAAAGGTTTTGGGTCTGAATTTGGCCTGGGGCCTTTCTGTGTGGAGTTTGCAAGTTCTTCCCATGTTCACACGTACTCTCTGGTTTCCTCCTGCAGTGCAAAGACATGCATGTTTGGCTAATTTCAGACTCTTAATACCTAACTGGAGACTCTACCCGTAGTTGTGAGTGTGAGAGTGAACGGTTTGTGATCCTTGAAATGGATTGGTGAGCCGTCAAGGGTGTGTTCCTGCCATTTGCCCATAGTCACCTGGGAGAGGCTCCAGCTCCCCCACAACCCTAGTGAGGAAGAAACCTTTTAGATGATGGATGGATGGAGGGACACCGAATCTCAAGTGATGCCTTGGTGCATTCTCTGTGTTCCTGGAGTGCTGACTGCCAGCAAGTACCTCGGTTCACTAGTCGCTGAATGTAATTAATGACAGCATACAGGTAACTGCTTACATTCCTTAAATTTGGTGAGGGGGGGGTCGGGGGTGTGTGGACAGCCACCTGCATGTGAGGATTAGCTCATTGGTGCCGCTGACCCAATACTTCCAGAAAGTTCCTTTTGAAGCATCACTCCACAGAATATTATCCTGTGATTTTTGAATTGCAGCTCTCCCATCGTGGATACAATTTTTACCCAGTCTTCTACACTTATTGCGGAATATAGAGTACTGAACTTAACTTAGGCAAGGGAGGCCAGCAGATCTTTAGATGTTAGTCTGGGTTCTCTTGTTACCTCCTGGATGAGTTGTGTATGCATTCTTGGTGCAACTTTGATAGGCTGGAAACTCCTGGAAAGGTTCACTGTTCCACTTTTTCTCCATTTGTAGATAATGGTTATCACTGTAATTCACTATGGTCTCACCGAGCCTTAGAAATGGTTGTATTACCCCTTCCAGAGTGATGGATGTCAACAACTTTGCTTCTCCTCTGTCCTTGAATTTCTTTATATTGCGGCATCATGTGCTCCTTTTTGCCTACTTCACTTTTCAGGCAGGCCCTATTTAAGTGATGTTTAGATTCACAGCTGGCATAATTGTGCCTGGGTGCGTCTGGTGAAATTATATCCGATTATCTATTAACTTTGTTTACCTTTTTTATTCTCGGGGGTCAATGACTTTTTCACATGGGGCTGGGTAGGGTAGGAAAGCTTTTTTCTTTAATAAAGGAATCATTGTTTAAAACTGCATTTTGTGTTCATTTGGGTTATCTTTGTCTAATATTAGAATTAGTTTGATGATCTGAAACATTGAAGTGCAAAAAATATGCAAAAACTGAAGAAATCGGGAAGGAGGTAAATACATTTTTTTGTGTAATGTGGCCCAATTTTTGCGCAATAGCTCATATTTTAGCTTCTTGCACGCAATTCCTATCCAAAGCTGTTTTTTCAGCTTATTGGGGAGTCAAATGTTTGATTCATTTCCATAACCATCAGAAGGTTGCTATTATTTCCTCTCAGTTCTGAGAATCAAAGAGAATCGTGTTGGGGAATGGTTTATGGGACGCACATGGACTTGTGCCCCAGCTCTCTGGAGCCCCTCCCTTCATTACCCCCTCTGGTTCTGGTCCAAAGCAAACACTGTGCCTGGCATTCACTATGGCACTTGACTGAGCTACCTTCCCACCAGGAGTTAAGAAAAGTAACCCCCTGGAATTAATCCCTCTGCTTCTCTGCTGTTTTTCACCCTGGAGACCTCCAATCAGGCCAGTGGCATGACTGGAACAGAACTCCGTGGAGCCTGGAACCATCTTTCAGAAAACAGAACCCCATACATTCATTACCTTAATCATTCAGGAGAACTCGCTGCCAGTATTATAGCCATGCTCAGTCTGTGAATTCTCATCATAAATTATGAGGCTGCAATTTAGCTGGTAGCTATATAATAAACCGTACAGGTGCAGAGATTCCCACTCCCAGTCCTTGGTCTAAATCTTTTTTTTTTCTGACCTGGATAAAATATATTCTGTTTTCTGTGGTGAATATTATATGAGTATTAGATTATAATATCATTAACCCTTTGAGCGCTAAATACAAATAGTGTTGCTCAATGATGTAAGATATCAAATTCAAAGCTGTTGAAAACCTATCACGTGGTAACTCATTTAAAAGAGCTCCCCTGCAGGAGTTCTTTTAAACAAGTTGCCACATGATAGGTTTTCAACAGCACAAGATCATTTAATTTATAATCTTTTGAAAATTTATTTCAGTGCTCTAAGGGTTAATAGGAGTTTAGGGTGTCTTTATTTCCATCACTGTTATTTGGTATTTGATTGCCGATCAAAAAGTATGCTTCTTTAGTTTTATCTCCAAATCTGAGTTCTCGGGGACAATATGGATTCACCTTGGATGCTCTTGCCACTGCAGCAATTGCTTAATGTTAGCGCAATAATCAGAACAGTCTTAAGGGGATTCGCAAGAAGCTTTATTTGTTCATTCCTGGTGTATACAGGACAAACCCTATTCTTTTGTGTGGCCCTGGAGCCTTTCCTGTAACACAATCACCAGGTCGCACTTTACATTTCCGAACGTAATAACTCAAAACAGTTTCATTGGGAATCGTATCACACTTCCTGTGATCGTTTCTGGTGCACAGAGATGGAGAAGGGCTGTTATTGATATTGGTCACTCTATAGTTTTTTTGCTGTAGTGTCCCCACCCGGCAAAACTTTTTAACTTTAGAAAATTGCAATGAATCAGAGCGATTTCATGGAAGATGAGTCAAATCTGCTTAAAACATTCCTGTGGCTTAGAAGAAATTATTGATTGCGGTGGCTCTGAAGTTTCCTGTAGCACAACCACTCGGCCAAAGTTAACATTTCTAAACGCAATAACAAACAGTTTTGATGGGACTCATGTCAAAGCTTCTGCAGTTGTTGTTAGAGTACAGTTTGATTTATACTTCTGCATTGTATCGAGACAGATCCACCACTGCCTACGTAAGCAACACATTCTCGCTTCGACTCGTCATATAGTGATGCTACCGGTCCAAGTGTCAATATACAGTGCAAAAGGAGGCTTTTAGCGTCCTTATTTCATGCTTATGGTTTGGGTTTGGGTTAGGGGTCAGGGGGTAGGGTTCATTTTAAACTGGCGTCAAACAAAGACGCCAAAAGCCTCTTTTTGCGTTGTATATCGAAGCTCGGTTAGGAAGGGTCACTGTATGATGCGCAGGGATGAAACTGTCCTCACGCAAGTGGCTTCTCTTATAATGTTAATTAAGCACAAACTTAATAATGATGAAACGTAATATTCAAACCAAATCAACTTCAATAGGGAAAGTACAGTAAAATACAATTATCAGATCACTCTGTTTAGGGTAGATCATTCAAAATACAGATTTGTGCGTCAGAAAGAATCATGAAAAGCAGAGCTCCTCAGTGGCAGAAGTAGGGAATCCAGGTTCAGTGAACAGAAATCCTGCCCAGCCTTCAGTTCCAACCAAATGGGTTTGCTAATCAGTTCAGTTCTGCAGCCAAGAGGTAGAATGAATCAGTGGTGTCGGGTGACTGAGCTTATGGGCAGAAGAAATGGGTGGCACGACTGTATTTCCGATCCCTGCAGTTTCCAGCTGTGCAGCTGCCATACAGTTCTCCTGGAACCAAGATGGTGAGTCGTTGTTTGCAGTGTCGCTACATCTGTTTGCTCCCTAGGGGCTGTCGAGCTGGGAAGCATGTGCAGAGACGATATACAAGAACCTGGGCTGTTTTGAACATGCATGATGCCTCGATGAAAGGTAGTTGAGCCAAGTGAAAATATGGCCAGTGAGCTGAGATTTAGTGTAATTAATCACTGAAACACCCCTAGCTACCTGCGACAGGGCCTGAGGGCTGTGATGACGCCCCTGCTCTCATAGCTGCCATAGATCCGTTTCAGCGGAGCTCCACCTGTTCTCCTACCACATCCTCCAGAGCAATGGGCTCAATCCAACTCATTACTTTGCACATCCCCCCCCCCTTTGAGTGCTTCTGGTCCAGAGGTCCATCGAGATTCATCAACACTGAGGAGACTCCAATCCATTAAAGGACCTGGGGTCCAGAATTAGGAGCTTCACAAATGTAAAGAAGAAAAATACATGCAAGTGTTCTTTGGTGCAGTATTTATTCAGAAAACGTGACACAGAAACAATAAACCTATGGATGTACCACTCCTCACTCACCACACATCCTCATCCGCTACACTGTCGCCTCTGACGTTTTATGAAGACAGGACATAACTTTTCACCAATTCACAATATTTTTAACTCCCATCTTCACTTCCCCTTCAGGCTTTTTGTTTAGGCTGCATCCAGATTCTCTTAAATAGGCGGCATTTCCCTTTCCTCCATGCTTTTTTGACCCTGCAAGAAAACGGCACATAGATCAGGGGAAGGTTGCAGCAAGATTAATAGTGTTTGATAAAAATCGGATGTCCTTACCTCCAACACGTCATCACCTCGACGACAAAGAGGGCCTGCGCAATTTATTGGAATAATTCGGACACAATGACGCATCCAATCAATAAAGCAGCCGAAAGATCTTGGTCCATGTTTGATTTTTCCTTTATTTTGATGCTGATCCTGTTTCATTGCTGGAAAAAAGCAATGAAGGAGCCAAATTCCTCCTTTTCTTCATTAAATAGACAAGTCAGATACTCCTTGTTCAAAGCTACCAGCTGAATTATTTCCAGTTCATGACCGTTTGCGAGGAAGGTTCCTTGCTCTTCAGAGAATTCGGATGCATCCTTAGATTTCTCAAAGCTTGAAGCTCAGAGTAAGTGAAGGAGGGAGGCATACGAGAAATAAGCCATGGGAATGAGCTGCTCATGTCACATGTGGGGGGGAGAGATATGTTCTGGGATTCATCCTGCTTATTTTTCCAATAAACTCTGCATTCCTGCTTCATAAATCAGGGCTCAGGTGAGGAGACTAGACAGTACTATAAAGAACCCCTGGAGAACCCCTACTGTAGGAATCTCAACATTAACTTGAATTAATTACGCTGGACTGAAGCGGCCAATTTGGACAGTTGACTCCGGTTAGAGAATCGGGAGACTGGATCTTTGTCTTATTGAGAACGTTTAATGGCTAAAGTTGCAGTATTTCCTTCATAGATCTTTGAATTCCATTGGCTTTAATCACATGTAGCCCACATATATTCATGTGAGTGTGGTCTTTATATCATTAAGGCACACTGAGGGAAAAGTGCTGATGGAACAACGGAACAACTAATATACATCGATTAACATGGCACGACCTGACACACGGAACCAAACATTAGTTCCCCCCCAGTCTTTCTGACACCTACACTGCACATTTTTATAGGTGTCCTGATCTGACACACTCATATCAGCTCATCACAAGCTCCATTAATGAGCTGATCAGATGAATCAGGTGTATTACCTCAAGGAGACATCTGAGAGGGGTACTCCTGGAGCACGGTTGGGACACACTGCAGTAAAGTACTTGCAGATAAATGCCTAAAGGCTGCTCTCCAGAACCAGGAGTTCACTGCCCTTCAGTTCCCAACACAGTGGCCCTCAACGTCTGCTCTGGGGACCACCTGTATCTGCTGGTTTTTGTTCCAACCACAACTGCTATCCCAGAACTTGAACACTAGATGTTCATTTTTCTTAACTTACAATTCATAAGGATTTTCATTAATAGGATTGCATACCTTGAATTCCATATTAATATTGTACTATATAGCTTTTTTTGCATTAAGAGAAGGGAAACAGTAACTAGAGAGATAAAAGAATCAATTGGTGAACATGTGAAAACATATGGCATGGCATATGATAACGAACCAAACCTACATTAGGTAAAAGTGGAAAAAAATCAGATGTACAACAACATAGTTTGGACCCTGTTGATTCACCATCATCATTAATTTGGTCAGTTGAAGACATGTACCCTTTTTGCAAATGTCTGCAATGAAAGCACAATTATTATCAAATCTTGTCAAATAGCCAGACATCCACCAAAGCCACTCAAGTTCAATAACACAACACAAGGGTCCACTAGCAATGGCAACCCTGGATTCAAACCTTCAAGTTCCACTTTATGAGTCCAGGTCCCAACCCATTATCCTGCACACTGGTTGCATCTCTGAATGATACTACCATCTGCAATAATAGACCAATCCTGACCTGCGAAACAAAAAAAATATGTCAAATTTTGTTTTCATCCAAGAAACAACAATAAACTTACCACAAGTCAAGATACCAAGGGCCTGTTCCGCAAAGCAGGATTACTCAGCTGAATTACTGTAAAGGCTAACACCTTGAAACTTCTCAAATCTCAAACTCCGACTGAACTAAACAATGCTGCTCAGAGTTGTACTTGGAGCAGTTATCAGGCAAACTCAGCCATCCAGCTAAATACAAATTACATGCAGTTTTATGCATGGTTTAATAAATCACTATTGTTTCATTATTATTCTTATTATTATTATTTTAAATGTCATTTTTAATTCATTAATTTTTTAAAGCCATATGCCATTTCAGCTAATATAATATTAAAGTTTGAAGTCCATGCAAACTTTTCATGAAAAAGGCCCCAGGAGAGTTCTAGGTTGCTTTGATTCATCAATCAAGTGTCAAGTACCAAAGTGAGACAGCTGCACTTGGTGCTTCATGGGTGCAAGTTCTGCTATAGAGACGTCCGTAACGGTAATAAGTTTGAGGTCTACACCTTTATCTCCTTATTATTGCCAATGCTTCGAAACCGCCAAAGCGAACAGTTTGCTAAAGGCCAGCGAGATACTGTTTGACAGCAGTTTAAAGAGGCAGAGACCGGCGCCTCCATTGTCTTGCCGCACCGCTGCTGACGCGATTACAGCGACTCCCGACCGTTCTGTGTTATGATACGGCGCCTCGCGCAGCTTACCTGTATCTTGCCAACCGGCTTTTTCCGAGTTGACGTAAAGCCGGCAACAAGCCGCGCAGGTGCGGTCGCCCGCACTTCCTGTCAGACTGAGCGAACTTGTCAGCGGGCTGAACAGCCGATGCTCGCTGTCCCAGACGGACGACAAGAAATCGCAGCTGAACTGAGCTAAGTTAAGTCAAGCAGCGCTGCTTAAACCTCTGTTCAGGTGGGACATCATAATACCCGGTGAAATCAAAGCCCACAAAGCACAACCAAAACCTACGTCATTATGTTGCCAAGCTTGTCACCTTTTTTAACACTCGGGTCGGGGACCTTTTCGGGTAATTAGACGTCCTATTTTAAAGTGACCGCGCGTTCTTACTGAAATTCACGCAGGAGACCGTCAAGAGGAGTTGAGGAATGGTTTGAAACAAACAAACGTGGGGCATTTGAATGATTTTAATATAGTGCCATATGAATTTAAGAATTTATTTTCCGAATATAGCGCTACTGTATTTGGTGCCCTCAAAAGCGCAGAGTGGTATTATCAGTCTTAACGGTTTAGCAATAATGGGGCACGACCTTATTCTCAGGAAATATTATGTTGCTTGGCTCTGATTGTACCTTTGCACGTGGTATTCATTTGGTAGCACTGTGCAGTAGCCGGCTGTTATGGTTTTAATTCATAGTGTCTGCTCTTGTCCAATCCACGTTTGAGTTTGTTATTCCTAAATAAGACATTTAGTTTATTTCACTCTGATGTGTTACGAGCAGGTTTTAACTGTAATTTGATTTGCACAATGCCTGTGTCTCTAGGGAACATTTGCAGTCCTAAATCCCAAAACAAAATCATGTGAGCAATGCAAGGATTCACCTGCTGTCAATTATCTTCCAAATCTAGGGTCAGAGCATGTAGTACAATTTTGTTGTCATTCCAGCCTTTACAGCAGAAAATTCTGAACTCATCAGTAATGATAACAGTAATATGTTTTGTTTTCAGGGATATTACCTGCTAGATTCGTGTTCAAGCTTTGCGGCAGGGTGAAGGGTGAATTAAAGTACTTTTGGGACTGTTAAACTCAACAGCAAGGCAGTGAAACCTCGATAAATGATAACAAAATTATGGTGGATTTACTTTTCTTAGCCTTTAATTTGAAGTGATGCTAATGGACTTAGATCGGTAAGACATGGGTCTGGATCAACTTCATATTCGTCTCACTTAACAACTGAGTAACTCTTTATCTTGCTTTTGGGGCTGCTTTGTGGGTTTGAATATCACCAAAATTAAAAAGAAAAGCACCGTTGCCTCACAGCAAGAAGGTGTGGGTTTGAATCCGGCCTGGGGCCTTTCTGTGTGGAGTTAGCATGCTCTCCCCGTGTTCATGTGCGTTTGCTCTGGGTACTCTGGTTTCCTCCCACAGTCCAAAGACATGCATGCTTGGCTAATTGGAGACTCTAAATTGCCCATTGGTATGAATGAATTGTGGTTTACATGAGATGGCTGAAAAATGGCTGAAAGTGTCATTAAACAATAAAGAATCAATCCATCAGATAGATTGGAGTAATTTCTTGTCAGTGTATAAATCCGTTGACCATTCAATGGCTGATATTTGATTTGTGTGCTCGCATTCATTGGCATTGTTGTAAGACTTATAAATTTTGGTAATAATTGAAGTTGCTGTCTAGACATTGCTAGTATGATGGCATTAAGCACACATGCACGGTCAATTATGGATGGACTCTGTGTGTACATCTGCTAAATCCACTTTATGATGTACAGAATGTTAAAATAGCACTAAAGCTCAACTTCAAGGATTTATTAGTCTACCCTGGGACGACCCCAGCATATGTTATTACTAATTAACATCCCTCAATTGTAATTACAGTTTTGTTATAGTTTAGTTCTCAATCAGCCAGTTTTACTGACACCGATTAAACATAATCCTGGATTAAATTTGATTTTCAATGGAGGTTCTCCACACAAAACTCATTTTAGTCTGGGACAAGGCATAATACTTTTGTACATGCATGAAACTAAATAGTCTGCTTACAAAAGTCTGAGTAAATGTCCCCCATATGCTATGCTGCTTGACTTCTGTGTAACATCAGCATTAACTTGTTTTTCCCCTTAATGCCACCAGATGGAACGTACAAAATGTAAAATTTCTTCACTAATATGAACAAGGGAGAGGAAAAGACCGGAAGGAATGTTAATTTTGATTCTTTTCACATGTGCTCCGTGTTGCAAGCAAGTATTTGGTGATTTTTTTTCCCCTTTTTGTGTTCATTCTGGAAATATGAAGGTTCTTTTCTTATCCTCTCCTATTTGTGTCCTGGTCCACATTACCGAAAGTAGAGCCCAGTAAGGGATGGAGATATGGATGAAGTGCAAATATATTGAGGAGGCCACGTGTGTCGGCCACTGATGGATGAGCAGCGGCTGAGGAATTCATGTAGTGTTTAGAAAAGTTCACTAAAACAATAGGACACATTCAGGGCCTGTCGTGGCAACAAAGGGAGCTCGCCCTAACTTCAGATTCCAGTCAAGTTACACACTGAGGTCTTCACAATGGCCCATCTTTGTGCAGCACAATTACACTGGAAAGTGCTCCCAGAGCCTTGAGTCCTTACCCAAGGCTCCATTAGGCCCAAGTCTGCTCGACATGAAGAGCTGGGTGTGGAAAATGATGCTCTGGAATCATCTGTTGAATGATCTCATCCCCTGTCACCCAAATGCAATCTTATGCTACAAAACATCTCTGCATTGGCTGCAATGGTAAATGCATTTTTTTTTACATTTGAAATCTGGACCGAGGTGTGGAGAAATGTGTCCTGAAATCTGGACCGAGGTGTGGAGAAATGTGTCCTCACATTATCACAGAAGACCCAGGCTCTCTTGGCTTTATGTAGGTCTGCTTGTATCGTCATGGTGTATCAACTGTTAATTACCCTGTGGATGAGTTATGAGGTGTCCCAGAATAACAGTGACATGTCGGCTGATTTGTGTATCTGTGTCAGTGTGTACAATGTAGTTGGGTGTATTATTACTTGCAGTGCCTGTAGATGTTGGTGTGTGTGTATGTGTGTGTGCTCTTGTGCATGTTTGTCGTGTGAGTATGTGTATTTGCGTGCATTTGTGTCTTTCAAAAAATTAATATTTCTTAAAGTAAGAATGTTAGGGTACAGCCCACTTAAGTTGGTCTTCAATTAAAGCCCAGCTTCATCGGGGCATCACCCCTTAAGCTCCTCAGACGAGCCCATATGCGCCAGCTGTGGGCCAGAAGGCCATCACATAAGCCAGGCTTCCAAAAACAGAGAAGAAGAAAATCACGCTGCAACAATTTGCAGACAAAAGCGGCTGGCGTTCAGAGTTCATGGCAGAGTGATAAATTCAGAGTTATTTATCATTCTCAGAGTCCCTAGGGCAGGTCTTGGGCAATGTTTCCAGGGGGTGCCTTTTGGGTTACACAATGCGCCGGTCCTGGGGGGAAGAGGGGGGAAAAAGAATTGCAACTGTCATTGCAAACGAGAAACAGCTGTCTCATTTGTGTAACCTGTTTTCTTTTAATATGAGAAGTATGCTGCTGGAAATCTGCAGTTCTGAAGCTGGCTCTGGGAGGGATGCTGTGCTTCAGACTAAAACCTCCTTCCCAGTATTTCAATGGAAGCACCAGATTAGCCTCCGCAGACCCATGCCCGGGTTAACCCTCACCTCGCTTTGTCTTCAACACAGGTGGGAAAAGCACAGGCCCTGTGAGCAATTCGAGCAAAGCGTAGCCACATGTTGCAATAATCTGTTTTTGATGAATGAAGTTCCAACGGGTCTTAAGTGCATGATAAAATGGACCCTGTGCAAAAGGAGAGAATAAACCGAGACGATATGAAGTAGGACACTCAGTCATATTTTACTGTGCTCTGCCCAGCAGCTTTACCAGGCCCGGCGCTAGAACAGGGAATTGGGGGGGCACAGACACGTCCCTTTATTAGTCTTGGCTAGTTCTCAATCATTTTCCTTTATTGACACATTTTCCAATTATCGTAATTGGCAACTGAAGACACGGTTTCTCTCCATATGCGATCTAACAGCGATGAAATCATGGGCTAAATTCAGAACAGAAAAATAATTAACTTATTAATAGGCCAATGCTTTGCGTTGATTGAACTGGTCCGCATTCCAATGAAATATTGCCTTTCACTCTCGGTATTGCGTGAATTAATAAAAAAAAGTGGCACTCGGCACTTAAATAGGCTATAAAAAGCATGCGGCTCAAGCTATTTACGCAGGTATGCAATTTTGAATGACATTGATTTAAATACAGCAAATACGCGTCCAGATGAATGATTGTCGTCTTACCTAATGGAGGAGAACAAGCAGTGCCTGTTAAGTGTGGAGTGCTCTCGGAGTGAACCTTCTGTTAATCATGAAAATGACTGAGAACAGGACTGATAATTGTTTTAAACGGATGTTTTGTGCACCCCAATTATCAGTTCTGGTTCCGCCACTGTACTGAATTTAGCCCATGATTTCATCACTGTTAGATCGCATATGGAGAGAAACCGTGTCTTCAGATGCCAATTACGATAATTGGAAAACGCGTCAATAAAGGGAAATGATTGAGAACTTGTCAGGACCAATTCTTGTCATAAAGGGACGTGTCTGTGCCCCCCCAATTCCCGGTTCTAGCGCCAGCCCTGAGCTTTACTGTAATGGAGGTAATAGAGCACTACACCTACTGTTGCAAGGACAAAAAGCTAAATAAAGAAACTGCTTTTTCTTAAAAGGACTTGTGATGTAAAAAAAAAAAAAAACACAATTGGCCTCCAATGTTCCTCAAATCATACGTTGTACATGTACAATAAAATAAATGATGCATTTAAACCAGTATCTCTACTTTCCCGAGCATAGAGTAGAGGTATTGAGTGTTTGTTGTTTTGCCCCAGCAAAACTTTGGAGAGGGCTAAGGTTTTACCTCATTTTATTTCTGTGGAGCACAATACAGGGACAATTACTTTGGATCACATCTACCTGGGTCCGTAACTCTGGAGATACTTGATTATTTGAGGGTAGCCCTTTGGGGTAAAATAAAACGGTGGGCAGAATTACAGATAAAAGTATTGAAGGTATCATGTCGTCTTCATTCGATTAAAATCCCCCGGGGTTTGGGCAACTTTGATGGATGTGCTTTCTTTATACAGCGGAGTCGTGAGTAGCGCAATCACAGTCTCCCCGAACCGATGTAAAAAGCCCAAGTACACCTGATGATTTATGACACATTAATTACTTGTATAGCTATCAGGCTTATTTTGAATCTACTGCTGTAATATACCTGCTTCTCTGCAAAGAAAGGACAATTATGGTCATCGCCTCAAGACAGGAGAAAATTACTACAGATAATAGACTGTTTCTCTGCAGACGTCCCCAAGCAAGGCTGAAGATGTATTTGTCGCAGTGAGAAATCCAATCGGTATGGATTTCTATCTTCAGGGACTGGAGTTCCATGTCACAAAGATTATGTTTAACTTCAACATAATCTTCCAGTTCTCTGTCATGGAAGAATAATTACGTGTAAAGAGAGTAGTTTCTCTCCCTAAGTATTCCTGTCTCATGATCCTCCCTACATGGTGTGATTGGGTTAGCGACAGGCTCTTAGCTGTGTCACAGCAATGCTTTCGCCTGCAATACACCTCCAGTTCGTTCACCTGATCTTGTGACCTTACGTTGGCTACATTGCCTCAAGACTTTAACTGTCATTTATGTAAACAGCTGACCCAATTACAAAAATTAGGGGACGGTGAAGAAAATCATGGTATGTTGGTTTTGTTTTTGGTAAAAAAAAAAAAAAACCAAAAACAAAATGTCTTTGAGAGAAAAATCATTTTTGATGACTGAAAAAAGAGCTTTGTAAATTGACTGAACCAGTCACTCCACAACATTGAATCTGAGCTCAAAGACATTTGAAGTAAAATAATATTGTACACTGTTTTTTTTTTTGTTGTTTGTTTGTTTTTGCTAGGCAATCACCGATGGCCTGAATTAAAGTGAGTAAACAAAGGCAGGCTACCTTTGGTTTTGCGCATCAACCAGCTATGGTGGTGAAATCATGCGTGAAAGGGGCCAGTGCTACAACACTCCCACCGTGTCATTCCTCTCACTATTCCCAGAGTCGGACAGTAATTATTGCTATTGGCTCGGCTGCTGCACTGCTGCCGAAAGACTCAGGACTGCTACACAGGTCACTCCATGTTAGCTCACTGTGGCCTGCTTGGGTTTCATTTGGGAACTATGCGCTCAAATATGTTTTATGGACATTTAATATTAAATCCAGCATCGAGGCAAAGTCTGATCCTATGATTAGGGGCAAAAATAATGGATAACACTAATTTAAATGGATTACTGGTTACTCTTTGTTGCCACAGGTCATTTATGACAACACAAATGGTCATAAATTGGCCTGAAATATTGTAAGAAATGTATGCAGTTTTATCCTACTGATTCAATTTTGCGATGCATGAGGCCGCATATTGCTGATGATACATTTCTGCAAAGCAATTCGTAAGTTTCAACCAGATTGCAAAGCAGACAAAAGAATCGCGCAGCCGTCTATAGTTTCGAAAAAGTAAATATATACAAGTAAAACACTTGAGTGATGTAAACATCCATTGATGCGCCATGGTTACCGTTTTTTACAGTTTAAATAAAAAATATGACAAGAGCGTCTTTTGACACAGCATATATTTCAATTTAACATACATTCATACGTTATATAGTCTTCTTCAGTGTATAAGTCTTTACCGATCTATGTTTCCTTTTAATAATGGATAGCAATTTACTACAGAAAGCCTTGAATTACTGCATGGTTATCGTACATACTCGTTATAAATAATTCAGTCACTCCGCCCCTCATATAAACGGTACAAGGAATGCTGGGAGATTTTTTTATTTATTTGTGGTATGTGCGCCTGGTGAGGAAAAGTGCTTGTGCGCAGTTTCTGTGGTCCAATCACCCCAAGCCATCCCGCAGGTAAACACCGTATTCTAACCAGGAAACAGCAAGACACAGAACACCGTCAACATCAACTAACAGTCATTGTTTAGTTAATTCATTGGCAAATCTATGTGCCCATCTCATCATTACTTGGGGAATGACTCCTTTTCTTGCCTGTCAGCAACTCCCAGTACTGCAAGCTGTTGCCAATGTCAATCCTCTACATTATCATACCTTATGCTGCCTAAAAGAGCCACATTATGTTTCAATAGCATTTTGTTTAGTTTCATTTTCCATGATGGAGGAAAAGAGCCTCACTCCATTGTGTGGAAGAATTACACTGTACATTGTATGCAATATTTTTCCCTCGTTCAGTTCAGCAGCATGTCGCTATACAGAAATTAATGGCCACAAACCTGAAATGCTTTTTATACACAAAACGTAAATGTACACCTGGACTGAAATGCGACTATTTCGGTCATAGTCTCCCGGGGGATTTTCCCCTTGAGTTCGTGTCTCCAAAAGAGTCTCAGAAAGCAGCATCAGTGAGGGGGGACCCCCCTTCCTGTCCCGCTCCCCCCTCTTTCTAATCGCATGAGACCCGCAGTCCCCCCAAAAAAATTACTCTCCATCTGCCCAGGGGTGCAGGGAGCTCCTCAACACTCTCTCTCTCAATGTGAGTTACACAATAAATTAGAAACACACAACCGTACAAAAATAAAGATAAAAACGCAACGAAAGCGAAGAAAGTTTGAAGAGAAATCCCTTGGGACTTGGACTGGGAAAATAAGAGTTCTCTCTCGCCATGTTATCCCAGCTTTCATGCATGTATTGTGCCTGGTGTGGAAGTCTGGAGTCACAAGGACATCTCTCTCTCGGTCCAGGCCTGCTCCCCTGATTTGTGTGTATATTTCACAGAGTGACTGGGTGGGGAGTGGGGAGAGGGGGCGGTCCCCGGAGTCCTGGTGGGGGAGGGGAGGAGGGAGGGAGGGAGGGGGGCGGATCACCGGCAGGTGTGCAGCTCCACCATCTTCCTGCACTGTTTGCAGCGGACGTAGCAGCACCAGTGAAATTTGCAGCTGCACCTGTCCACCACTTCCACTTCCTGCGTATGGAAGCCCCGGCCGCAGCACATCAGCTCGCAGCCGTCGATGGCCTTGGACGTCTTGTTGCAGTGCCGGCCCGTTGTGCCCAGCACCCCGTTCTTGGGGTCGTGGTCGCAGAAGTCCGGGCTGGGGTCCAAATAGACCAAGTCCTCGTCCGTGTGCGGCTTGAACTGGGAGTTCCTGGGCACCAGGACCTTGGTGGTGCCGATCCGCCGCTGCTCCACCTCCGTAGCTCCGTCGAACTTCTCCTTGATCACGTTCCCCACCTTCCTGAATGGTGGCATCGCCTTCCAGCAGGTCTTCACCTCGCACGACCCCGACACTCCGTGGCACTTACACTCCACGCGCATGTTGTTCAAGATGGCCTGGAGAGGACACACACATAAGGGCAATCAGTCTGGCTCTTAAGATCTGCTTCATTCTGAGATGCTAAGAAAGTTAAATTTATACCTCTACAGTGCTTGTAAAATTAGTTAAGTATCCTTTTTTTTAATTCATTTGTATGCTGCCAGCAAGCAGGTTCACTGCTTGGCTCACTAATTTGGGACAATCGCAGTTAAGATTAATAAAATTCTTGACTTTTCTTTGCTTTGTATTCCTTATATGATTTATATGATTTGCATTCAAAATGAAAGCCAAAGTGTGATACAGAGAGATCAGCTCCTGGTTTTTTTTTTTGTACTTTTCTGTTTTCAGTGCATCCAGACTGCAATTCAAGTGACTCAAAAGCAGTGTGCAGAGATATAACTGTTTCTAGATACTGCATGCACCGTTCATTATCCAAAAAGCAATGGTTTAAAAGCAAATCCACAGAAGGAAAAACTAGCTGATGTAGCAAATATCTTTGAATACTTGAGTAGAGATACGACAGAAGGCAAGCTGGACATCTAGATGCACCCCCCCTCCACACACACACACACACACACACACACACACACACTTGCCTACCTTTCTCCCTGCCTCGTTGTTGTGGAGGTTCATTAGAGCTCGACTGGAGGACATGCCTTTGCTTCTCTCTCTGATGTCCACGAAAGAGTGGGAGAAGGCCACGCCGTACGCAATGTTATCCGAGCAGCCCGACCACTGGAACCCTGCAGACAGGGATACGGCCGCCGTCGGTACCATTCAGTTCACCCAATCCAGAGATTTGCCATTACAGTCAAAGCACTTAACCTATGTGCTCACTGGTCTACCGGAAAACAAGTCTCCCGAAATGACCTTACTGCACCCATGTTCAAAAAAAGACATCATCTTTATCCACAACCTGGAGTGCATCTCAGTTCTCTTAATCGATATTTCCTTGTTCCACGATCCTTATTTGAACCAAAAGTTGTCTGGTTTGCCATCTTTAAGGCCGTTCGCACTTTAGTGCCAGAATTTTTTCTGAGAAAAAATGTTTTCTGAAAAATTCTGTGTGACGTATCTGAGCAACATTTTGCCTCACATTGTGTGAGGCAAAATCAAATCAGTCTGCCAGAAAGAAAATACATAAACAGTTGCTATTTGGCGATTGCAGTTATGGTTCAAAGAACCAAAATGGTTCCAAGTCACTACAGTATCTGTAAAAGCTGTTTATTGTTTACAGTTTATTGTTCATTAAATGGTTCCCCATCAGCTGACACCTTGGCAACCACTAACCTATTAGGGAACCCCAAAAAAGGACACAAGACAAAATACATGTAAAAGTTGTGTTTAACAGAAGCAGCCGCCATTTACCGCAAACAGCCAATCCCGTGAGAGGAGCCCTGTTGCCGGGCGGACTTACCCTCCGGGCTGACTCCGTACACGTTCCGGTCGCAGCCACACTTCTCCAGCTCGCCACTGCTGCAGGCTCGCGTCACGGCGAACGCCACGCTGGCCGACGAGATGGCGTACACAAAGGCAGCCTCCCTGGTGCCTGGCGACACAGGAAATCCACACATTTACACCTGAATTCCTTTAGATCAGTGTTTCCCCAACTTTCATTCAAGCACCCCTGCGCTCTCATGCATAAACGGTATATGGGCACAGAAATGATCCATTTCCCAATTCCTGGCAGATGTTGGATTCATAAGAACAAACTTATCATTTAAAATACACACAAAATGAATCAGATTACGCATATATGAAAAATTCCCAGTTCATTTTCATATAATGAAGTAAATGGTAAATTATTGAGTTTCATAAATTAAGATTTTTTTTCACAATATGCTGTTTTTCTTTTTTGAGGGTGAATGTGCGCTTAAGAGAATGGTGATGACAGTGGCAAGAGCCGAGCCAGCAGTCTTTACACACTATTTGATAAAAGTTATCAACATCCAAGTTTTTCCTTTTTTAATATCAGTCAGAATATTTTGCAAACTTTAAGAGATGGAAAATAAAATTGTAGACAAGTTTTTGCATTTCAAAATGAAGAAAATATTAGCACATCAAGAACAGAAATACGAAAGCCATTTTATGAAAAATAAAAGGAACAAACAGAAAAACATTTTATCCAAAGATGACCTTCAAAGACAATGACCATTCAAACTTAGGATTTTTTTCACTTCAGTGTTTTGCTGCTTTTTTATTTTTCAATTCGCCATTAAGGCACTGCTTGAAGATATTTAGGCTTTTGCATTCAATTTCTTCAAATTGAAAACAGATATAGTAACCATAAATACAAATAGGCTCTATCTTCTATCTTATTTTATATCTGGTTTTCGTACAATAAAAAGTTTGCCCTGAGAATGAGTTGCCTGAGACAGGTGCAATGCCCCACACTCTCCAGCTGGGGGCAGTGCAGCCTTAGCTCCACTCTGTTACAGACCTCTGAAGCAGACAGGACTGTGGCCTGTCTCTCTGCCTCCTGACCCAGGTGGACTGTGAGCCTGGAGTCGGACACAGACAGCCCCTATAGGGTAGCTGATAACCCTGCTTCCAGTAAAGCTTCCACAGCCGTACCTGACTATCTCAATAACCCTGTCCTGTGCTGTCAGCGAGGCCCAGGACAGGAGAGAGAGGCCTCACCACTATCTCTGATAAGAGAAGCCCATACATGATTGGATACTGACATATTTTTTCATTGTTTTAGCCCTTTACTCATTTTAAATCCAGCATATTAGATTTGACGAGAGGTTGCTCTGACTTGTTAACAGTGGTGTGCTTGCCAGAGGTGTGAAAGGCCTACAGTAGCCATACCTCTCAACGCTTGATTACTCCCATCTTTGTTCACCTGATTAACAATAAAACCATTTACTGAATAACCAAAACCAATATGAAGGCAATGATTTAGAAATGGTATTTATGAAGAGCATGCCTATGGGCTACATTAACCCTTTAAGTGTTAAATTATTTTTTATAAAATACCAACGCACCGCTCAAAATATTCCCCACGTGGGACACTTTAGCCCTGAATTGATCAGATCAGAATTTCTCGCTCCTCAAAACCAAGAAAGTCATTTTCACTTCTTTTTTGCTATCACTTTCAGCAAACAACATATCCACATATTCAGCATTTTCATCGCTAAACTCACTGCCATCATTTGACAAGTTCTTGAATGCCAGCATTTTGAAACAACATGCGGTCAAAATCCACAAAACAAGCATATTGTAATGATTCATTCCTAAGATGACTGTGCAGTTCAAAGAAATTGTTACAATGCACACTCCAGGGCCCCAAGTAACCAGTCCCCAACGTGGCTGCCTAAATACTAAAATGTGATTGGTACGGTGAAACACACTTAACCCCCAAAACGTCTTTTGCTTTAACTAGTAGTCATGGCTGGAATCCTCTTCATGGCAATAGCCATGAACAGCAGCCGTTATGATTATTGTTATCGCAGCTACAGCCGCGACTAGCGTTTAAAGGGTTAATACAATGGTAGTGATATTGTAAGGATGGCTATAATCTGACTAAATTGAAAAAATCTGAAACCCTTTCTGACTTCCATCCCTTGTTTAAGCATTTTTTTCAGCAGCTTAGTTAATCATAAGATGGCTTGTGATTTCATTTAAAAGAATACAAGAAATCTCCGTCATACTGAACCATACCAAACTCTTGGGGAAAGCATTTCATTACAATGAGCCTCGCAAAAAAATTTAGGTAAAACTGAGCCGTTTCATAAACTACATGAGTTCAGAATCTTCGAAAGACATATTTACATCAAAAAAAAAAATTCAAAAATAAAATGGCAAAACATTCGATCTTTCTTCAGTACTAAGTAAACCAATATTTGGTTTATAATTAGGCATAGTAAACTGCAATAGGTTTAGCAAAATTAAGCGTTAAAAGGTGAGGTTACCGCTGGCCTTTCAAACCACCAATGTCACGGCACTGCTTCTACATTTAATTCAAGGGTCTTCACATCCTTACTGGATGAAGCAGGTTAAGAGTCGTAGTCCTTATTATCAGCAATCCCTACACAGTATGTAACCACAGCAAAAGATCAGCAACTCTTCCTAGGCAATGGAATATTCTTGTCTTAAATGAGCCTTCATTAAACCGGGAGATCTATTTTCCAAGTGAACCCAGGAGCCTAAATGATTTCGGTCTGTGGGCGGAAACCAGAGATCCTGGCAGAAACCCCTGCCAGCCTGCAAGGCCTACAAATCAAACATCGAAAAAAAACTTCCAGGTCAGATGGAGAATAGTACAAATGTCTCCAACCCTTTTATTATTCAATTTCATTCATTTTATTTATCTATTTTTACTTTTTCACTTCTGCCTCTTTATATGGTGTTATATTTTTAGCCATACTACTGTTTTGTTTTATTTTTGTTTCTATATCTTGCCTGTTGTATTTCTTCTGTATCTGGCTCTCCTGTAAAGCACTTTGGGTCGACTTCTGTTGTTTTTAAATGTGCTGTATAAATAAATGTGACTTGACTTGACTAACCCTGGTCCTGTAGGTTTTAACTCCAGCCATAATTCAGCACACCTGACTTGGTTAATTAGCAGCTAATCAAGATCTCCAACAGTGTAATGAGGTGCACTTTGCTTTAGTGAAAACCTACAGGATGGTATTTCTCCAGCCACTGGTATCGAGGATGGTCATACTGCCCATCATGCAGTAAAAACACACACTATACCCTGCAAATGATTTGCGGACACATTAACGAGGAGGTTAGTGTCACGTCGTGCCCCGGGGCTGCATGTAGCCCACACGGGGGCTTCGCGCTCTCACCCTGCGTCACCACCTTGCCGAAGACGGGCAACGTGTCCAGCGTGGAACAGTTCCAGCGGCGGTTGCGGAACTGGTACTGGCACTCGTCGATGGCGAGCTGCGCTCCGCGGCGCACGGCGTCCATCACCTCCACGTTACGCTTGCAGATCTGCACCTGCCTCTGGATCAGACCCTTCAGCTTCTCACAGGTCTCCTCCTCCGAGATACTGCCAACTGAGGAGAGCTTCGCCAGGTACCTGCAGGGGGCGAGAGAGAGAGGCTGGTACAGAGGGGTCTACTGACCTGCACACACACACACACACACACACACACACACACCGCCCACTGAGGAGAGCTTCACCAGGTACCTGCAGGGGGCGAGAGAGAGAGAGGCTGGTACAGAGGGGTCTACTGACCTGCACACACACACACACACACACACACGCATGCACACTCTGCCCAACGAGGAGAGCTTCGCCAGGTACCTGCAGGGGGCGAGAGAGAGAGGCTGGTACAGAGGGGTCTACTGACCTGCACACACACACACACACGCACGCACACCCTGCCCACCAAGGAGAGCTTCGCCAGGTACCTGCAGTGAGAGAGAGAGAGGGGATGGTACAGCGCAGTCTATTGACCTGCACACACACACACATACGCATATACAAGCATGAGCACACACTCAAGTACTGTCACAACCCTCATGTGAATGCCTTCTGTGTCTCCTCTGATTCAGCAACTTGCATGTCTATTACAAGTATAGCCTCCTTTGATTGGTTTACATCTCACATGTGCCCCCATCCACAGCTGTTTCATTGTTACTTCCTGATGTACATGTGACGTGTATTTAAACCCCCTGCTTTGTGTTGCATGTTGCTGGATTCAGTCAGTATTCCGAAAAGAAACTCCATGTTTAGAAAATTAAATATAACCTTAAATGATAGTTACTGGAGGAAGCTGTCTTCTTTACACTGTTATAAATTGACTGAATTGAACAGTTAAATTAACGCATTGTCTCCTTGTTATTTTAACTGTAAGTAGAGTCCTCCGCGTATTTAACTGTGGTTAACAGTTAACCCTTTCGCAGGCAAATTTTGGCCCAGATGCATACCCCCACGGACGGATTAATTTTGGGTTTTTACCAAAATATGATTGTTATTCAAAATAACAATAAAATAACACCAAATCTCATAATAAGTTTCCCATAACTGATGTTTTTATGTTTTAATCCTCTCCAGAATCGCTAAAATCGTTTGGATCCAAGTCACTCCCGCTCTCTGGATATTCAAACTCATCGTCAGAGTCATTCAATAAAGCAAAAACTTCATCCACGTTGTATTTACGTTTAGAAACACGGCTAGAATGCGGCTATTTGTACTGTCGATGCCATGTTCACATGTCCCACAATTTGACCGGGAAGTAGTCTCAGATTTAGCGTTTTTAGGAAATCCCATGCCTCGTTCACGCTAAAAATACAGTGCTGGGTGACCTGAGAGAGCCAATGGTAATGAGTGTAACTAACAAAGGAATTCCCGCAATCGGGGAATTTAAAGAAGACTTTATAAAACACGTTGGTTAAAACGACAAAAATGTCGCTGTGCCTGCGAAAGGGTTAACACACATGGAACCTGTGTTATAAACTGATTGTAAAATTACAGTTAGAATAAATGGCAAAAAAAGGTGCCAGTTAAGATAACATGAAAAAAGGTGCCAGTTTATAACAGTGTACCTAGTTAATTCGAAAAAGCTTCAAAGCCTATTCAAGGTCCAGGGTTGGTACTGCTTTCAAGTGAACCCAGTGACAAGTCAGCTTCTTTGTCCAGGGAAATAGGAGCAAGTTTAATTCAGGGTCCAGGATAGGGACAGCATTCTTGTTAACCCCCTCCAGGTCTGTTCCTCTGTCCAGTATGTTAGGAACAAGTTCCCAATCCTTCTACGGTCATCAGAATTGGATCCAAGTTCCCTTTAAGCTACTCCATCCTGCTGTGGGACAGTTTGGCTCCGGGGAAGTGCACAGTCCATCTGGTAGTCATCCTGGAAAGCCACTGGCCGGAGATGGGCTTTGCTCTGCTTTGCCCACAACATCTGAACTGAACTGTGCTTTCTTCTGCGCTCCATCCCGCTGTTACCGTATGACTATCAGTAAAACTTACTATCAGATTGTACTCTGCCTCTGCACTTGATTCCTGGTCTGGATCATAACAAGTAAATGCCAGGAACATCATAATTCATTGGACAGTGAAACTGATTTTTTTTTTTTATTATTATTTTGGTTCGGTACCTTGGCACTTTGAGTTTCAAAGGATACAAAGACAATGAGGTAGAAGTACAGATGGTCAGCTTAAATTGAGCAGTGTTCAGGAATGACAGCACCTTTTATACCAAAAGATATGCAAAAGTTGACTATTATCAAGACTAAAGAAACCCTTTAGAGTATTTGGCCGCATATTCTTTGCATGAAATAGTTATATGGATTTGAATGAAATGATCAAGATGTGTTTGAAGGGTAGACTTTCAGCTTTAAGGGTTTGGTCAAAAAATGACATGAACTGTGAAGAAAATAGAATGATATTTATACATAGCTACCACAATTACCCCCCCCCCCCAAAAAAAAAAAAAGAAATAATACGAGGACAAATTGTCATTGTTAAAATGATGTTGTAAGTCCATTTCTGTCAATAGTTGCCAGAAGTATTGAACTCATTTGTGGCCACACCTAATGTTTTTGCTATTTCTCTGAGTTTTCAGCCTAATGATGGCTTGCATCCCAGGTGATGACAACTAATTGGTCTTCGTGCTGAATGATAACAGCAATAGATGCCAAATGCAAATGCCACGCTCCAACTCCACTGTGGACCCTTTAGCAGCTTATTTGTAAATGAAATAATGACAAAATAACACTCATTGGACCTGTGCGGGAAATAGTTCCAGTTATATTTGTTCCCTTAAAAGGGGGGACCTTGTACAAAAAGTTCTGCACCTCTCACATCATCCACCAAATTTGGATGTAGTTATCTGAAAGTTTGCACTCTGAGCTCAATTTCATTATTTAACCCTTAGCGCGCTACAGGCAACTATTGTTGCCCAATGATGTAAAATATCAAAATCAGATGCTGTTGAAAACCTACCATGTGGCAAATTGTTTAAAAGAGCTCCCGCAGGGGAGCTCTTTTAAACAAGTTGCCATATGATAGATTGTCAACAGCTCAGGATAATTACATTTTTAATTCCTTGAAAATTTATTCAGCGCTCTAAGGGTGTCAGTGTCCAAATATTTATGACCCTGACTTTACATAGCAGTTATATCATATCACATTCTACAGCGTCAGGCATGTTAACACATGAGATCCATGAGGAAAGGAATATGCATTATGCGTACGATTGACAAAATCATATTTGAGGTAGCCAATGATCATGAAAATGATGGGTTCAAGTGTCACAGTTTTACAGTGCATTTTTACCCTATGTTTGGCGCAGATGTTACCTAAATGGACTGGATATGAATAGTTTGTTTCTAAAATGCAATAAGTGCCAACATTACAAAAATTGAGATAATACCATGGAGCAATAGCCCTTTGCTTCTATCACATGGTGCAAAAATCCATTTTTAGAAATTCTACTTATAAGGTGCATTTGGTCAAAGTTTGTGTTTTTTTCTACAAAATGCAACAGGTGCCAGCATAGAAGAGGCTGATTTACTCAAAATGAGTAAAATGGATATATTGCATTTTGGAAACAAACTCTTCGTATTTCGCCTTTTACCACAGCCAATGTGCAGTCAGGTACTCTATGCAGGAGGCCAGTGGCTCGGGGAGGACAGACTCTCAGTGGGTGGGGTAATGTGGCCTGGATGGGGGTTCAGGGTGGGGGGAGGCGGGGGCTGATAATTTCTTTCACCTCGGAGGTCAGAGGTCAGAATGCCTCTCTTCCTCAGTGACTGATCCCTGCTCTGGCCCCATCGCCGCCTATCCACTATCCCAGCCTGCCGTGCACTACTGGCTCTTTACATCACCTCATAAAAATAGACCGTTTAATTGGGTGATCAAAGATAGGCTCCCAGGCACATTGACGCGACCTCCAGCTGGCAGCCCTCTCACGTACTAAAACAATGGCTTGCTGTGGCTGCAAACACAAAATACGCTCCATTGATCTTTAGAGAATTACTGACGTCGATGGAAATGTAGTTCATTCGATGACAGTATAAACTGATAAATTACTGTACAATAGGGCTATGTTTAGCCCCAGGTTCATAATAGCCCATGAGAGAAGTCGATGAGGAGCCACTGTTTTTCAGATCCTCAAAACAATTTATTTTTATGTCAGACTGAATGTGCGTCTCACAAAGGGAGCTTCATCAAACGCACAAAAAAATCTGTATAAATTATTCACTCACCTGCCAACACTGCAGCCCAAGGAAATACAAAATAAGAAACCGTTTTTATGAGCGCGATCTATTTTCCCAGTTGGATATTTGCGCGCACGCTGCATTACACAGGATGTCAGCCTGCAGGTTTATGCTCACTGGAGTAAGTACTTAATCACTGTGTCACCAGATACAGTAAATCATCACTACGAAATGTTGCTGTTTTAATCTGTCATAAATGTAGTTGTCTTTTTGACCTAATTTTGCAGGGACACATTTGTTTCCTCAGACATTTTTTTTCCTGTTTTTGAAGATTAATTAATGTATTTTCCACACAAATACATAATTCAGTCGATGAACAAGAATGTAAGTAAGTAAATAAATAAATATATGAAAAGCTACGTGGCTTACTACCTCTCCCCGGCTTGTGCATGATACTTTGTCCGACTCCCCCCCAGGTTCGTGGGGTAAACAGCGTTGAGGCGCATGACCCCAGTGTGTCGCTGACGGCCCATCATTAATCACCGAGCCGCTGACAGGGCCTGTTTCTGAGGGTCCTGGCCTCCCGGAGATAACACACACACCTCTGTCCCCCCACAGGTCATCTCAGCATTTCCTGAGCCTGATAACCTTGACCCATCCCACTTCAGCAGGTCCCCACATGAAGCCATCAAACAGGCCGGGGAGGGGCGCATCACTGCCGCTGAGAGGGTCTCGCTCTCTCTGACTGGGGGGAAACAGCGGGGTATCCACTGGAAAAAAAAAATGGTCTCAATTTTGGTTGTTTTCATGATGTTTTAAGTTCACAAAAAATCAAGCTAACTTGATGTCTTCTGCTTTGTGGAGAAAAACTGTCATTTCATGTTGAATTTGCAAATACATGAGCGGAGGCAGCTACCATTTTACAATGGGGGTTTGAAAAGGCTGCACTGTGATCATGTGTAGAAGATCCCTCTCTGGTTTTAGTTTCTTAATTTTCTATCTGGGAAGACCTGTTTCACAGGGTTTTGCAAAGAACTAAACTGGGTTCCTCTATGGAGACCAGCCAAAGAACCTTGTTTTTCTGAGAGTCTAATGCAAAAATGCCCCTGGAGTTTTTTAAATGTATTTATTTATTTATTTATTTTTTGGAGGGGTTTCTTGGTTCCCCTCCAGTTTCCATTTGACTTAAGCAAAGCTGACCAACATATGTGGTCATGGCCAATTTCACTGTATATTTACCATATAGCATATATGTGAGTCCATATGCTGTTTTATAACCACTGTACAACAAGTAGTCATTCAATATTAAGGCTGTTTCCATATTTTAAAATACTCCAAATTGGTGGGGTTTTTTTTTTTTGCGTTTGTTTTTCTTTTTTGTTAACAAAGAATAATTGCAATGAAAATTGTGTTGAGTAACTTGTGATCATAATAAGCTGCACTAATCGTGAGCCACTAAAAAGATATCAGTGAAAACATCTGAAATATGAATTGTACCTGTAACTTTGATCATCAGCATTGGACTGCCCTCGACAGTGGAGTTTACTGATGGTAATACGGTAAGACGGAGGGACAGAGCCGAGAGCAGAATGCCACAGTTCTGTTCAAATGTAACAGGTTAGGGTGCAAAAGCATGTCCGTGCCGGGACAGTGGCTTTCTGGGACAGCTGCCAGAGGAAGTGCACACTGAGCCAGAGCCGAACCGTCAGATGGTATGACAGTGGAGTTTAGCAGGAACGCGGCCCCAATCCTGATGACCACGAAAGGCTTGGGAGATGTCCTAAAAAACTGGGTAGAGGAACATTCTGAAAATTGACTAACCCTTAGAGCACCTAAATAAATAAAAAAAAATAGAGATTAATTTAATTATCTTGTGCTGTTGAAAACCTATGATGTGGCAACTTGTTTAACAGAGTTCCCCTGTGGCAGCTCTTTTAAACAGGTTGCCACATGATAGATTTTCAACAGCTCAGATTTTGATCTAACATCATCTTACATCATTCATCATTGAGCACATTATCAGTATTTAGCGCTATAAGGGTTAACAGGATCACGGTAGCAATCCTGAAGACCGAGAGTAAAGCTAGGGAGCTTTTTCTTATTAATAGAACTAGTAAAAGAACTTCTGTATATTACTATCATTAAAGGTTAGAAATAATTTTGGAGGACGAAGAACTTCAAAAGCCAATACTGACTGGTTGCTGAAGGACATATGGCAAGTGACAATCCAGCAACTGGCGAACTTGAAATAAGAGGTATAAGAATGTCAACACACATGAGGGAAGGGAAATATGACTACAACACAGCTGGGGAGGAAAGCACACGGTATGAAAACCAATTAAAAGAGACAATTCTTCTAATAGACATGCGAGCTGCAGGATGGGAGGAGACACAAAAGGAATTCACACGAGGGTTGCGACTTAAACATGGCTTATTTGCTGTGTTTTCAAGCTGTATGCCTCTGCCAACTCAATGCCTCTGCCAGGAGCCTATGTCACGAACAATCCATGGTCACGAAGCAGGCTGTGGTTTTTGGGCTAATAACGTTGGACAGCGTCATCACTTCCTGATATCACAAAATTTGCTCTCCGATCTGTAGTCAAAGCCAAGGCCAAACGAGTAGACTGCTGGGCTTCTGCAGCAGACCAGCTAGTTTACTTGTAATTCAGCGTATTGTGGAGCACTGTAATCGTTATTGTCACAGGAGCATTAACAAATTTGCCGCGTGCCCAACTCAGTTGTCAGTGAAAAAGGTCGAATGTGTCGCCATTCTCATTTATGCATGAATACAGCCGATCTGTGATTCGCTGATGCAGATAATGGTACCAACTGAGCTGGAGAAAAAAATTTCACCTCCGGGGTAGTAGAGTAGAGCATAGCGGCGTTGCTGCCTAGCTCCGGCTAACGCCGTAACCAACAGGGATTGCGTGCATCTCAACTGTACAAAAAGCATAGCGCACAGCCCGTAAGAAATGTACAGAGCCATTAAAGTTAGCCATGTTCTCGCCACTCGACATGCTACCCAATTACTGCTGCCAACTAACTTGTTTATCGAGTGTTTGGTCAGCGACATAATAGGTCAACTGAAAAAAAGGTCCAGCATGAACCAGTTGAAAGGGGGCATATTGCCACCTATCCTCGCGGAGACGGACATGCTTCAGCCAATAAATCCAATTTCGTCCTGTGCATGTATACTGGGAAAAGGACAGTAGTCTGATTAAATGGTATAATCTAGCTATTACCGCAGCTCGACTTAACTGTGCATGTAAAGGTACTGACTGTTTGGTCATAAAGGCGCAGTTTTCCAGTTTCAAAAAAACTTTGAACCATATTTCTGGCATTTACAGTTTGCCAGATTCAGAGTTTTTCATTAGACTAGTCAAAAACATTCTGAATTTCACCCATATGGCAGTGGGTGGATCAGGCAGAAGCTTGTTATGGAAAGAAGCCGTAGAAAATGCTGGCGCAATGAACATTTGAAAAGCAGTTTTTTAGTCAGTGGTCCAAATCTCCATAGCCTACTGGCCAGGATTGTTTCATTAGCATTAGAAAATTTGGTGAAGAACATTCTAATCACATATATGAACCCATCAAGTAAAATTTGAAATTTCATGACGTGGTCTTTTTTTACTTTTTGCCATAATTTGTAGTATGCATCTATAAAGTATTTGATGTCAAAAAATGAGAGCAATTCACCTTTAAGTTTCTATGGAATCATGTAAGAAGTAAAACGCTATCGCAGAACCAGTAAAAAGTTCCCAACTTTGACAGCATTAATCTCAAAATCAAAAAGTGTCATGAAATTTCAATTTCCACTTCATACATTCACATATCGTGATCATACACCTTAAAGGGCAACAGCCGAATCCCACTTAAGTTCTTTCCACACTTGTGCAACTGCCACAGGTTTCCAAAATTCGGCAGCGTAACAGTTCACAGGCCCAGATACATTCTCCAGGGGCAGCTCTATACTGCCAACTTCAATACAGGAGAGAGAGAGAAATTCTACTAGTCCAGTCTTTCTCTGGAGTGCTCAGATGAAACTGCACTGTATCATTCACTAACATTCTGTCAAAATCCCTAAAAATCAGAACAGAATTCCAAATTCTCAAAACATTCATATAGCGTCTGGTTAAAACATGCGCATACATCTTCACAATATTATCTCGAATTTTTTCCTTTTTTTGTCAAAAAAAAAACTCACTTAAAACCACAATAATCTCCGCGTTTAAAAGTTCTCTTTTGGAAAGCAAAGCAATTTAAAAACAAATATAAAGACATACTTCATATTTTATGGCTGTAGTAAAGCCAGCTAAATGCCTTAAATTCTCAATCTCTACTCCCTTCGCCCCTGGTTCAAACAGCTCCAGACAAACATCACTCAGAGTGGGACCTACAGGTCAATCGCAGTTCATCTCTGGTGATGGCAATGGCTTTGTTTAGCCCCACAGAAAGATACATCTCTCTTTTCCCCCTCTGTCTCAGTGGTCAAAAATGTAAATAAGCAACAAGAACATGCTATTGACCAGTCAAAAATATCCAAAATAGAATGAAGATGGGAGAAGGATGGGTGGGAAAAATATTGCTCTACTTCAAAGGAACTCAGCAGAGCTTTCAAGCCAGACCTGTCGTGTCTGCTCTCAGAGAAAAAATATTTTCTACTGACTCCCAGACTCGGGATCTCAGACTTGCACTGGCTCCAAAAGGCTTAGTGCAGTATAACCTGCCGCTTTACAGAGAAGCTGCTTAGCTACCTGAGGCAAAGGCCCTGACAAACACGGCTGAGGTGGTCATGAGGGTGCCTGACTGCAAATCCTTCAAAGATCCAGCAGGAAACAGTTTAAGGATCTTAATTCTTTTTACGTGATACCAGCGTCTTGGACAGCAAAAACACGTCACAGTGGAAGCATTCTCGACAAGTGGTACTAGGCACGATATATCCCGCCCGAAGGAGATGTTTTAGCACTTTTAGTGTTGAATAAACTGGGATCCTTCTGACATTCGATTCCAACTTCTAACGAGTGACGTCACACCATATTGTAGCATTATGGAACAAAACTGAAACGTGCACATTTTAAATCCAGTTAGAAATACAATACTATATCAGATTTAAGGAAGTTATATTGTTTTTTTGGTGACTGCGACCTTGATCCAATTAGGTCCAAAATTTAATCAGGTGAACCTTTAACCATTACACACCTTCTTAAAAATATTGCGCGCGGTGATCAAACTGATTTTGTGCTCAACTGCTAAAAGCATGCAAACAAACAAACAAATGCCACTGAAAACAATATTCCTCTCCCTTTGAGTGGGGTAAAAATGATTGTTATTAATTTTTTTACAGAATGTCACTTGTTGGGAAGTACCGTATGGTTCTGAGAAATTTGTACCATTTTGACTCTTCGGGGCCCATAAACGCATTGCCAAGTGTTAAGGGGATATATCTGATTGCCTGAATCTAGTGTGTGAACACAAACAAACAATGGGGAAAATAAGAATATAGAGTGAGCACCATAATTCACTTGACAGGGACACATTTCTTTAATTTGGTTCTGTACTCTTGTACTCTGCATTTGAAAGCATACAATGACATGGAGGTGGAAGTGAGTGCAAAGCATTGTGATTGCTCTGCTCTCCACCAGCCAAGCTTCGTAAGCCCTAAAAGTTAATCTCCGGTCCCCACATACAGCAGACCTTATGTAGCTTTGACCTTTGACCCGACAACCACCAAAACCTATCCAATTCAGGTACCATCTGTGTCACCATGCCTGATTTGGTCAAAATCTCCCCACCCCTTTGGTAGATATAACGGACACAAGATATGTGTGACAGACAGATAGTGCACATAGGCATACTGAGGTTGATGTGCAGACGGTCAGCTTAATTTTGAGGTTCTCCAGTCCAAATGAGAGGCATCGTTTAGAAATGACAGCGCCTTTACCGCATAATCCCTCCCCCCCATCAAAAGACATTGGACAATTTAACCAAATGTGGAATTATGCAATAATGATTTATACTTGGTGGAATATTCTTTGCCTCCAATGACTGCCTAAAGGCTGTATTTCAAAAGCTAGGGCTGTTCACTTCGACGTGAGTATAAAGACGGCCATGCCCACTGAAGCCACATTGAAGACATTCTAATGCAGCGTGTAAAACTCATCCCTTTAAAGGGCCCGACAAAATGGTTGTTCCCGAAGTGCGCAGGCGATGGTCACTTTGCTCCTACAATGCCGTGCGACAACCCGAGCCTAGTGACGTGTGTGACTAAACGTCATTCAAAAAAATGACAACAAGGATGGCTAATAGTTAGTGCACAGAAAGCTAACGAACCGAGCTTAATGGCTTATTACAGTAGACAGGCTAACGCTAGTTATATACAGATGTTTTTATTTTTTACCATTGGCTATTTGTTGCCTTATGAAAGCTATGCAGTTGGTTATAAAGCCTTTGCGAAACCGATAAATGACCAGTGAAAGCAGTTCTCCCGTGAACTGGCTGCGTTTGTTTACACTTGCTTAAGCAGAAAGCAGCAGCCGCAAAATATGTCGAAGGACATTCCAAACGACCGTTACTTGAAAACCCTACTCCATGCTGCCCTTCAGAGGTTTCACTACAAAGGGAAGTGACTTCACAGG
Source organism: Gymnothorax javanicus (assembly GCA_029692085.1). Lineage (NCBI taxonomy): Eukaryota > Metazoa > Chordata > Actinopteri > Anguilliformes > Muraenidae > Gymnothorax > Gymnothorax javanicus. The sequence goes on along the minus strand of CM056202.1, from coordinate 12,973,161 downwards.
GAGTAAAGCGTAGGGATTAACCCTATAGAATGAAATGCAGCCATAGTCATCACCAGATGCTGGGTATCTTCACTAGTAATGCTCTGACAGGCCTGTACTGCAGCCATCTTCAGTGCCTGTTTGTTTTGGGGACTTTTTGCTTTCAGTCTCCTCTTCAGAATGTAACGTGAATGTTCAGTTGGACTCAAATCAGGTGATTGACTCAGCCGACAGAAACACAATAACAAAAAAATGTCATACTGTCGAAAGAATTATGGTGGACGCCGTAAATATTGATAATGTGTTACATAATCCTAATTAAGAAATGCAGAAAAATAGCATATTTTCTTAGTGAACAATGACTGAATTTATGTTTTTTTTTCCAGGATAAATGTCTTAGTTTATCTCATCGGCAGAGATAAATGCTTATCTCCAGCAAGTAACATTTTGTGGTACTGAGTACAAAATTAGAGTTTTCTGAGTACTTTAATTTGCTATTCTAACCACACTATATATGGAAAACACAGCACAGCCTTACTCCCAGACAGTGAGAGCAATTTCAAAATCATTTACAGTATTAAATTTAATCTTTTCATTCTCTTCATCAGACGCTCACCCTCCCTGTGGCAACAAGAATTTAAGGAATTTTTCAAGGTAGGAAATTGCCAAAAGGTAGATAATGCTTAAAAAGAAGAAAAAAAACCAAAATGGCCCAGACGATTAAGTCTGTCCAAACAAGGAGAGCAACTGCAAATTATTGGTATGTGATAGAAAAATGAAACACAAAGGCTTGTGGTTCAAAAATGGCAACAACCTCTTCAGGAAGTGCACCACTTACTGGACTCAATTTTCCCGTAACTGTTCTTCTATATTCCAGCATACATTTTCCTACAGCTGAGCAACCAAATTCAAGAATTTCATTCTAATTAGTAATTGTATAGTTGTGATTTAAAGCTTCATTTCCTGTGGGAGGCATAGAGAGGATATAGCTTCTGAAAAAGTTCTGCCAAAATGTACTCTTTGTTCATATCAACCGTCTTCCCACATTAAATTTTTATAGAGTGATACTAATAATATTATCCAACATTTCATCTGATCTGAGCTTGTCCAGTACTCTCCAAATAATCTGCTAATGTCATCTAGCGCATATAAAAGGCAGGATTATTACTTGAACAAGAAGAGGCTACAGATAGCCTTTACTCGGGCCGATGAGCTTTTCACCTCGTGCTCGTAACTATTATTTGCGCATGCGCTGCATCATTGGTAACGGAATATCTAAGGAAGATCGCCACACGGAAAATAAAAAAAAAAAAAAAAAAAACCCAGAGCCCATTTTTTAGACACGGTGCCTATCGGCCCGAGTAAAGAACAGACAGACTGCAAAAGATCGGTCCCCTCTAAAATGTTGATGAGCGTCGGAATCTCAGCTCGACTAATACACGCAGGGTGCCTCGTCACCTCTAGAGGGTGCTCTTTTCTCAGTTTCCTTACGAGTCAGCTCGAGTTCACACCAAGGTTCCACGGGGATCCACTTCAACACATCCACTATCTTTTCTCACTTCCCTCCAGTGAGTTATTTTGAGATGAAATTTGTGATGCGCAACAAGTGAACATAGCAGGTGCTGTACAAGGGAGGGTAGAAAAACCTCAGGAACAAACCAAAAACAGACCAGAATGGCCCTCCAGGACATGCAACTGCTCCCTAACTCCCCTCTCATAAATTGGAAATGAACACCAGTTGATGTGGCTGCCATTTTTTATCCTGCCACTTTAAAAATTCCTCCTGGGGATGGTAATACCACAAAGAAAGCGTAAACTCAGACGGTATGGTTCGCCGAGACAGAAGACCTTTGCCATTTTTCTGTCAAAAGCTATGGCACTGGGCAATTAAATGCAACAATGAGAAATTATCATGTTGCATTAATGACAGTAGCCACATGCACACATTTAGGAGCCACAATACAGGCTTGGGTGGGGAGTTTACTTGTTCCCCTGAGTGTCGTTCTCAACTTGAAACTCAGTGAATATTAATTATCCAACCACAATGATTAGATATCATTAATTTAAGCTGAAAAATACATTAATCTGGTTAAGACATCTGAAATGTAGGCAATATGATACTACTACTAGTACTATTATTATTATTATTATTATTATTATTATTATCAGGACAACAGAGGTTACCATGCTGTGATAGCCAGGAACAATATTTCACTTAAAGTTCATAATGCTGTATGATCAGTTTGAGTCATTTATAAACTGTCTACAACAATGTTATAGTAATCTGTACCTCATCAAAGCAGGAATCAATTACCTTCTATGTTCATGTAAAAATGTAACTCCAAATTCACAATTAAGGTAACAAATTAGTGATAAAAATGGATCTTGATTAGTGATCATTGTGGACATTATACATTTGAGGCCAAGTAAATTCAATTTTAAGAAATGCATTACAACTTGCTAATTCCAGACAGAGAAGGGCAGGTGGGACTCAAAGCTACAAGACCTCTAGCTCTCTATGTGAGCAACAGTGCTGCCCAGCGTACCGTTAGCCGCGGGTCAGCATTGGACTGAATGTACGACAAATCGCATCGCTCTATTTATCTTGACTCCATGTGATGTTTAAGTAATACTGTAGGTCAGGCATAATGAGGGCTGTTTAAATATTTACCTGTACGATGTTTCAGGTAAATGCCACCATTTTAAAACCACCTCTAAGAGAAGCGTGCTCCATATTTGGCTCAGAGTCCCTCTTAAGGGTGGTCTAGCTGTGTGAGACTCACAAATTAGCGTGTTTAAGGATGGTGAAAAGGGAGGACACTGCTGCAGAGAACTCAAGGTTGTGTTTTATAAACAGTCTGTGTGTCCCAAGGTGAATGCAAACTGCACACAGACTAATGTGGTGCAGAGGCACTTGGCAGCAAGAGCGTGGATGAGCTGCCTTACAAAGAAGAAGAAGAGGACGATGATGATGATGATGATGACGACGCGATTGAGAATGTGGTTGAATGTGTGACTCATATCTGTATATGATAAAGGCAATGAGGATGATAATGATTATGAAAAATGACGGCATATATGTGCACATCATACGTTACTCGCAGAGCATAGTAAGGTTATAGTTTGATGGATATGTGAGTATGGTGTATCTGAGTAAGGTGAATACGTGTGTATGTGTATGTTCTAATTAAGGCGATGGAGATGATGACTGCGTATGTGAGTGTGTTATATCTGTGTTAGATGATGAAGATGATGGCTGTGTACATGAGTATGATGTATCTGAGTTAGGTGATGATTGCTGTATACATGCATATGTTATATCTGAGTAAGGTGATGAAGATTGCTGTGTAGCAGAGTATGATATATCTCAGTCAGCTGATGAAGATGACGGCTGTGTATGTGAATGTTTTATATCTGTGTAAGATGATGATGATGGTTGTATATGTGAGTATACTATATCTGAGTGAGGTAATGAAGATGATGGCAGTGTTTGTATGTAATATCTGTGTAAGATGGCGATGATTGCTGTATAAGTGAGAGTTTGTTATATCTGAGTAAGGTGATTCCTGATTTCTCCTATTCTTGCATTTTTGTCTCACTTAAATGTTTCAGATCATCAAATTAGTTATAATATTGGACAACGATAACCTGAATAAACAGGAAATGCAGTTTCTAAGTGATGATTTCATTTATTAAAGGGGAAAAAAGCAATCCAACCCCATTGGGCCCCATGTGTAAAAGTATTTTCCTCCTTAGTTACTAAATTAATCAATTAAACAAATTTAAGAGATAACTAGTTTCAATTTGTCAAGACACAACTCAGCATGATTTCTGCCAGCGCTGTTGCACCTAAACATTACTGAAATGAAACCTGTTTGGCAATGTGAGGTAGGCCAAAAGCAGCACATGTTTTTAAGAAAATCACGAACGGATGAGAAACAAAGTCTATCACTCTGGAGAGGGTTTTCAAAGCCATTTCTAAGGCTCTGAGACTTAAGCGAACCACAGTCAGAGCCGTTATTGGCAAATGGAGAAAACCTGGAACAGTGGTGAACCTTCATAGGAGTGGCCAGCAAACAAATTCCTCATCCAGGACATCCCAAAAGAACCCAGACTAACATCTGAAGAACTGCAGGCCTCACTTGCCTCAATTGAGGTCAATGTTTACAATTCCATGATAAGAAATATACTGCGCAAAAAATGGCATCCCTGGCATAGCTGTATGGCAAAAAACACTGCCGACCAAAATAAACACAAATATTTGTCTCACATTTGCCGAAAAGAAATTTTGATGACCCCCCAAGAATTCTGGGATAAAATTCTGTGAACTGATGAGTCAAAAGTGTAACTTTTTGGAAGACATGGGTCTCGTTACATCAGGTGTACACTTAACACACCATTCCACAATAGAAACATCATACCCATTGTCAAATACAGTGGTGGTAGTGTGATGGCTTGGGGCTGCTTTACTGCTTCAAGATGTGGGAAACTTGCCATAATTGATGGAACCAACAATTCAACTCACAACCTGAAATTCCTGAAGGAAAATTTCCAACCATCAGTTTGTGATCAAAAGCTCTAGCGCAGTTGAGTTAGGCAGCAGGACAAAGATCAGAAACACACTAGCAAGTCCACTTCTGAAAGGCTCAACAGAAACAAAATGAAGGCTTTGGAAAGGCCTTATCAAAGTCCTGATTTGAATCTGATTGTGATGCTGCAGAATAACCTTTAACAGGCAGCACATGCTTGAAAACCCAGCAATGTGGCCAAATTAAAATAATTCTGCGGAATACAGAGGGCAAAAATTCCTCAACAGTGATGTAAAAAACCAATTTCCAGTCATTGCAATTGTTTGGCTGCAGTTGTTGCTGCCGAGGATGGTACAACCAGTAATTAGGTGTTGGGAGTAATAATTTTTCCAAATGGGTGATACAGGCTTTGAATAACTCTTTACCTTCAATAAATGAAATGATCATTTAAAAGCCTCATTTTTCATTTACTCGAAGTCTTTGTCTAATATTAACGTTACTTGAATGATCTGAGACACTTAAATATGACATGCAAAAAATAGAAGACATTGGGAAAGGGGCAAACCCTGTTTCACTGCACTGTACATCAGAGTAAGGTAATGATGATGGCCGTGTATGTCAGTGAGTTAAATCTGAGTGAGGTGATGATGATCGCTGTGTATCTGACATGATGATGATGATGGGAATAAATTCTGAGTGGAACCATAAGCGTAAAAATAAATAAATAAATAAATAAGACTTCAGTTTTATAGAACCTGCGCAGTGTTCCAGCCACGCGGCTGGCCTGTTTTACGGCAGGCTGTGAAAGAGAGCAGATCCCCACGCAGCGAAGGAGCATAAAAGCGGAGAGGGGCAATTTGCACAATTACCCGAGTGCCAGGGGGGACCACGCATGGCCAGCAGCCTTATTTTTAGAGGGAAATTAACTCTGTAAAACCAGGCTCTCTGCAAACACCAGACCACACATAAAAATAATGTGGAGTGTGGAAAAGTGGCAATAAAAGGCCATAAAATTAGTCTCCCGCCTGCACCTCAGTCCCAAACAGAGGGGGAACCCCAGGGACCTGGGTAGTGGGTGGGATCCCATTTGCATTGTGGGAATGTGGATCTGGAGGAGTGATTCGGTTAGATGACAGGACAGAACTGAAACTGGGCCGAAACCCCCAACCCCATGACCAAACAGACTATTTTACCAGCGGCATGGACACCTAGAACGGGCATTTGAAAGCTTTGCTTTATCAGGGACCACAACACTACTAACCTGATCACACTTGCAATTCTGCAACTGCAGGTGGATGTTTAGAGCTCTTTAATCCGTCTCTGTTTTCCCCAAGTGGCCAAAGCCTGACCTTACATCAGATGAGACCAGAACACTGTCGAACAATTCCAAGGCCAACTGAGTTTGCGCCGACATTCAGCAAGGTGATGGCTTCAACTTGTCCCCCGTAGAGTATACATCATTCTTGTTCATTTTTTTTTCTTGCACCACAAATGGAATATGCTACACATAAACAAACTTGTTGGTTATTATCTTCGTCCATACTTGGTAGGTTCCCACAGAGGTTTTAAAATTGATACTAGATAGATGAATTTCGTTATTTGGCTGAGATAATAATGGTATTAATTGTATTCACTCATAACATATTGATCTTGCACAGGGATACTCACTCTTTTCCAGAATGAGCCGATGTGGGTGCAGGCTTTCATTCCAACCAATCAGTCACACACCTGATTCTACTGATCAACCCTTAAAGCTTTTGCCATAGATACTTGATTAGCAGAATCAGGTGTGAAACTGCATAGTTAGAATGAAAGCCTGCACCCACACCGGCTCATTCTGGAAAAGAGTGAGCATCCCTGATCTAGCACAATAACATACTCACCTTTCATCTAGGCGCAATGTGCGAGTAGGCATGTTTAACGCAACGTTGTCATACTGGGTATTTGAACAAGGTGATTCGGCAAACAAGGACAAAGAATGGAGGCGTGAACATTCTGCACCAGCCCATTTTCCAGGAGATCATGTCGATACAACTTCATTGGGCTGCTGTCATTATTATTTTTGTTTGCATTTTATAAGGGTTCAGACCTTCCTCCTCTCAGTGTGCGTTATTGTCAGAGAGTCTCCTACTGCCGCACCCCTCCAATACAACTCATATCCCACCAGTATTTGGAATGTCAGATTTGAGCATCGTATATAAGTATGCTTGTATGCGACCCAAAATACTACTGGCCGAAATGTCATCCATCTGCTTCTTTTTATACCACAACAACAAACCAAGCACATGTCAAACAAGGGCTGAGGAGACCCAATCATACATGTGCACCGGGAGTGAGCTGTGGGTACCTGGACAGCTCAAGCCATAATCACTGCTGTCGTCACCGACTGATACCCTCCGCAACATCCCTAAGATAACCCAAGGACAATAACCCCTGCCCTGTACACTGTCCCTGCGGCAATGCCAGCAATATCTAGCTCTAGAGCAGGTCAGAGTTTATCCAGACTGCTGTTCCCACATGTGGAGAGTGTTGTGTTTCATCCACTCTCCAGTCTTTTCTCAATACTGCTATGGTAAGACATCAGCATCAGTCATTACAAAGTCAGTTTACAGGCTGATTCAACCCTTGGAAATGTCCACACTGACTCTATCTTCATCTTAACAAGTATTTAAATGTCCAATTCATGTAAATTATTTTCCTTTGTCAAAAGGCTAGTCATCGTAAGACAGTTGGGTAGTAATAAAAAGAACTGAATTGAAATTCAAAAATATTCTAAATGACAATAGGAAGGTTATCTGTAAATCAAGGCAGGATGTGTTTAATACCTTATCTTTCCCTGGGGTTCAGTCTAAAACACATTGCAACAAAAATGCTCTACGATGTAATTATTTTCCATTTTAAAAATCAGGTCCATAAGTACTTAGACATTGACAATGTCATTGTCATTTTACCTGTCTACAATAGCGCACTGTAGCAGAATTTAAGTAAGTACAAGCTCAGAGTGCAAACCTTAAGCTTACATTTGAGGTTATGTGCATCCAAATCGATCGACCGGTCTGCAAATTACACCACTTATTTATGTGGTTCTCTCCTTTTAAAGGGACCAAAAGAAATTGACAGTTGGCTGCACCAGTTTTCCATTGTCAGGTATGTGTTATTCTCTCTTTATTACATTAACAATTAAGCAGATAAAGGGCTGGTTTCACAAACATAGATTAAGCTTAATCCTAGACTAAATTCAATTTTAAACAGAAAATCTCTATACAAAACTCTGCTTAGTCCAGGACTACGCTTAAGCCATATCTGTGAAACATCCCCAAAAAGTCTTAGGTGATTTCAACTGGAGACTTTTTTGGAATCTGTTGCTGTAACCTTTCAATATCAAGTCATGTGAGCTGTCACTGCCTGAGAAACAAGGCATCAAAACAAACCAGAGAAACGGCAAAAACATTACGTGCTGCAAAAATCAACAACTTTGCGCATTGTTAATGAGAAAGACCAAATTGGTGCGCTAAGGATAAAAGGCCCGAAAGACCATGGATAATAATTGTAGTAGATGGTGTAAAAAATTTTTGCTGGTGAGGAAAAACCCCTTAACAACGGTAGAACAGATCAAGAACAATCTCCAGAAGGTGGGCACACCAGTGCCACAGTCAGTAATCAAGAGAAGCCATCACTGGAGTAAATACAGAGGGTTTACCACAAATCAGTCAGCCTCATAAGCAGGAAGTTTATCAAACACAAAAGCGCCTGCCGTTCTGGAACTACATTCTATGGGCAAATGAAACAAGGATCAATTTGTACCAGAAAGATGGAAAGCAATTAGTGCAGGGAAGGGAAAATACTGCTTCTGATTCAAAGCCTGCTACCTCTTCTGTGAAGTGTGGTTATCTGTGCGGCTGCCAATCAGTTCACATCCTTTATTAAGAATGTGACGTCTGGCAAAAGCAGCAGGTTGAATTCTGAATTGTATTGGGCTATATTATCAGCTCAGATACCACCACATGCTTCAAAACCCACTGGATGGCGCTTCACAGTGCAAATGGATGATGAAAAGCAATGCAACATTTTTTTTAGAAAAAAGAGCGTAATGTTCGACAACGTTAAGCCAATCACCTGACCTGAGTCCCAGTGAGTATACATCAGGCAAAACTGAAGGTAAAATACACAGAGAACAAGCAGGAACTAAAGGAGGGTCTGGCAGCGAGTCACCAGGGAAGAAACCCAGGATCTGGTAAAGTATATAATTTCTCCAATTACTTTTCAGCCTCTCATATTGCGGGGGGTATTTATTTAAAAAAAAGTGCTCCTCTCAGTATATGTATGGACCTGATTGGTCATGAGGTGAGCAACAGACTTGGATCTGTTTCTGCAGAAATTATTTACGTTTGCATCTCCCCACACCTCTACTGAGAGACGTCATATATTTGAGAGTACTCGGTTGTGTCTGCTGATTTCAAAACACGACCAGGGCTCACTGCTTCCTTTCAAATGTACCTCACTCCTAAATTTCCCTCGGTAAGCCAAAGTGAAAAGGGCACGCTTTTCAAATTAGAAGCATGCGACAACCGCTGCCAAGAGAAAATCTGAGAAACTGACTCCATGTCCGAGAAGGCTGCTCTTAATCTACACTGAACTATATAAGAGGAAGCAGTCTTACTTAGCAGACCTGCGATGTGTGGCACGGACGACGCTGCTGCTCTCTACATACAACCTGATACTACGGGAACAAGTTTTTGTAATTAGTTCATTAAAAGTATCTAAAGTAATGGCATTAAGTAATGCCTGCTGTATATTTGTATGCAGTATATTGACATGATACATAGAATCCAGGGATGCAACACAGAAATATAAAATAAAATACATTTCACAAACATTTAACAGAACATTTTCAAAAATATCAAGTATATGCGAAAAAATGGCAGAATATTCTCCAATGGGATCGCCATGCTTATTTGAGGAAAAAAAACCCATGTTGAAATATAAAATGACCGTTTAAATAACCACTTAAATGTCAGGCTTGGATATTTGCTCCACTTTTGATCTTGAGAAAAACTGAAATTTTGTGTCTGAATTTGACTCATATCAACACTCATGAGTAGCCTATAATAACCTATTGAGCAATGAAACGTCCAGTGAACACATAATTGCACTGATGTCCACAGTCCATCTTATGCATTCACTCAGGTTTGCCTTATTAAAGGGTCTCTTTGGCAATCAAATGAGAGGTCTTTCTTGGAACAACAACTTGACAAAATTTGAATTTTGCGTGAACTTGACCTTTGACACAGAAACTTTAAAAAGCATAGGTCTGTGGTGAGTAACCTATGCTAACGTCTCCAAGTTTTATTAAGATTGGTGCAGGATAAATGGCAAAAGGGTGCGTAACTAACAAACTGACAAACAGACGTCTAAGGCAACCGACTGATATACTTGCCGAACAGCAAGTAAAAACTGCACAGGAGTGATTGAATGCACATTTGTGATTCATATCCCCATGCTAAACCATTCTAGGACTGGAAATTCAGCAGATTAATCAGTAATTAATTCCACCAGTGTGTAGATTTAACACTCCCAAATCATAGCCATGAATTCACCATGCTGCTGTCACTCTCAGTGCACTCAGAAGTGACCACTGATCTTGACGACTACTCGTTTCTCTTTCATCACTCCTTATCCATCCATCCATTTATCATTTCGCCTGCTCATTAAGTCTTGGTTTTTCTTTGGGAGAGCTATCCCAGCATGCAGTGCATGAGTGGCAGGACAAGCCCAGGAGAGGTTACCAGTGCATCACACCACCCCATTCGATCATTATTTACCACAGTGCTTATAAGTACGGCAGATTAGAAATAATTTACACTGAATGTCAAACCCTGAGGAAAATCTAATGTACGTATGAAAGTAAAATTAATTAGCGAAGAACCTTGTTGATTACTGCTCATGTAAATGCTGATAATAATTTATCAAGCCAAATTAACCCTTCGAGTGCTATAGGCGATCAGGTTGTGTTCATTGAAAACCACACACTTGCAAGCTTAACACTACTTGTAGTACTCCAGTAAAGCCTAAACTTCATTGAATTAATTCATAACCATAAACAAGTTGTCATTATGCCATTAGAAAAAAAAAGTGCATATGGAAAAACTGAGTTCTTGGCCTTAGAGAATATTAGAATAAGCCCTCATAAATACAGCATTAAATGAACAATCAGAATGTTTCATGCCAGCCAAAACTCTCTTCCAAATTGCTGTTCAATTCGTCTGTTCCATTCTGTCTTCTTTGTGAGAAAATAATCTGAACACTGAGACTCCTGTAAGCATGCAGGAGCACTGAGACTGATGTAAGCACAGAGGTGCACTGAGACTGCTGTAGGCATGCAGGAGCACAGAGACTGCTTTAAGCGTGCAGATGCACTAAGACTGCTGTAAGCATGCGGGAGCACAGAGACTGCTGTATGCATGCAGGAGCACTGAGACTGCTGTAGGCATGCAGGAGCACTGAGACTGCGATAATAATACAGGTGGACTGAGACTGCTGTGTGCATGCAGGAGCACTGAGACTGCGATAATAATACAGGTGGACTGAGACTGCTGTGTGCATGCAGGAGCACTGAGACTGCTGTAGGCATGCAGGAGCACTGAGACTGCTGTAAGCATGCATGAGCACTGAAACTGCTGTAAGCATACAGGTGCACTAAGACTGCTGTAGGAATGCAGGAGCACTGAAACTGCTGTAAGCATGCAGGAGCACTGAGACTGCTGTAGGCATGCAGGAGCACTGAGACTGCTGTAAGCATGCATGAGCACTGAAACTGCTGTAAGCATACAGGTGCACTAAGACTGCTGTAGGCATGCAGGAGCACTGAAACTGCTGTAAGCATGCAGGAGCTCTGAGACTGCTGTAGGCATGCAGGAGCACTGAGACTGCTGTAGGCATGCAGGAGCACAGAGACTGCTTTAAGCGTGCAGATGCACTAAGACTGCTGTTAGCATGCGGGAGCACTGAGACTGCTGTATGCATGCAGGAGCACAGACTGCTGTATGCATGCAGGAGCACTGAGACTGCGATAATAATACAGGTGGACTGAGACTGCTGTGTGCATGCAGGAGCACTGAGACTGCTGTAGGCATGCAGGAGCACTGAGACTGCTGTAAGCATGCATGAGCACTGAAACTGCTGTAAGCATGCAGGTGCAGACTGCTAAGACTGCTGTAGGAATGCAGGAGCACTGAAACTGCTGTAAGCATGCAGGAGCACTGAGACTGCTGTAGGCATGCAGGAGCACTGAGACTGCTGTAGGCATGCAGGAGCACTGAGACTGCTGTAGGCATGCAGGAGCACTGAGACTGCTGCAGGAGCACTGAGCATGAGCACAGGAGCAAACTGCTGTAAGCATGCAGGTGCACTAAGATGCTGTAGGCATGTGGGAGCACTGAGACTGCTGTGTGCATGCAGGAGCACTGAGACTGCTGTAAGCATGCATGAGCACTGAAACTGCTGTAAGCATACAGGTGCACTAAGACTGCTGTAGGAATGCAGGAGCACTGAAACTGCTGTAAGCATGCAGGAGCACTGAGACTGCTGTAGGCATGCAGGAGCACTGAGACTGCTGTAGGCATGCAGGAGCACTGAGACTGCTGTAGGCATGCAGGAGCACTGAGACTGCTGTAAGCATGCATGAGCACTGAAACTGCTGTAAGCATACAGGTGCACTAAGATGCTGTAGGCATGCAGGAGCACTGAAACTGCTGTAAGCATGCAGGAGCTCTGAGACTGCTGTAGGCATGCATGAGCACTGAAACTGCTGTAAGCATACAGGTGCACTAAGACTGCTGTAGGAATGCAGGAGCACTGAAACTGCTGTAAGCATGCAGGAGCACTGAGACTGCTGTAGGCATGCAGGAGCACTGAGACTGCTGTAGGCATGCAGGAGCACTGAGACTGCTGTAGGCATGCAGGAGCATTGAGACTGCTGTAAGCAAGCAGGAGCACTGAGACTGCAATAATAATACAGGTGCACTGAGACTGCTCTGTGCATGCAGGAGCACTGACACTGCTGTAAGCATGCAGGTGCACTGAGACTGCTGGAAGCATGCAGCAGCACTGAGACTGCTGTAAGCATGCACGAGCACTGAAACTGCTTTAAGCATGCAGGTGCACTGAGACTGCTTTAGGCATGCATGAGCACTTTTGTAAGCATCCAGGGCCACTGAGACTTCCACAATAATACAGGTGCACTGAGACTGCTGTAAGCATACAGATGCACTAAGACAGCTGTAGGCATGCAGGCGCACTGAGACTGCTGTAAGCAAACAGGTGCACTAAGACTGCTGTAGGCATCCAGGCGCATTGAGACTGCTGTAAGCATACAGGTGCACTAAGACTGCTGGAAGCATGCAGGAGCACTGAGACTGCTGTAAGCATACAGGTGCACTGAGACTGCTGTAGGCACGCATGAGCACTGAGACTGCGGTAGGAATGCAGGTGCAGTTAAAACTCCTCTGTACAAGTGCTTGCTGACAGTTGTTTCACCCCTTACGGTGTGACATCACAAATATTTCATTAGTGTTTTCTCAAAACAGTTTATTCCTTTTCTGAAGTAACAGTCACTGCTGTTGATTGAGCACAATAAAGTTCTATTACACTGACTGCTGTGTTCAGAATATACACTTGTCCACTCACTCAATCACTCACTAATGACATAGTGTTTGCTCCATGGCTGATACACTATATAGTGCTGTATACAGTGAGTTACTGTACATTCCGAGCACAGCTTGAGTCAGACTGTTGAATAAGCCCTCCAGAACAGTAATCACGTACAGTGGACGCGTGCATAAATGTCACATCCCACCCAACCATTGTTGTTCTACAAATAGAGTCCCATAAAAAGCAACCATAGAAGAATGATCTAACTGCTCTCATGAATTTTGATTACATTACATTACACTACATTGCATTTAGCAGACGCTTTTATCCAAGGCGACTTACAAAAAGGAGTAAATCAAGCATCAGTGGCAAAGTGCAATAAGCAAAACATTATCAAGTGCACAAGAAAAAAAAAAAAAAAAAAAAACTGGGTGAAGTGCAATTGCAGCAAAACAGCAGGACAGAACAAAATAAGTACCAATGGGATTTGTTTAAGGAGAGAAAGACAAGAGTGAGTTAGTTGGTTAGTTGGTTAGGAGAGAAGATGGACCCGGAAGAGGTGAGTCTTCAAGAGCTTCTTGAAGCTAGAGAGGGACGCCCCTGCTCTGGTTGCGGCTGGCAGGTCATTCCACCAGCGTGGAACTGTGAGAATTGTCTAGCCTGAGAGTGCCTTGTGCGTAGAGATGGCACTGCTAGACGGCATTCCTGGGAGGAGTGCAGTGATCGGCCAGGTGTGTAAGCCTGTATGATGGGGTAGAGGTAGGGGGGAGCAGACCCAGATATCACTCTGTAGGACAGCAGAAGTGATCTGTATTTGATTCGAGCTGCAACATGAAGCCAGTGGAGGCTGATGAGTAGTGGAGTGACATGAGCCCTTTTGGGTTCATTGAATACCAGACGCGCCGCCGCGTTCTGGACCATCTGTAGAGGTTTCGCAACACAGGCCGGGAGGCCAGCCAGGAGGGCATTGCAGTAGTCAAGCTGAGAGATGACCATTGCTTGGACCAAGATTTGCGTAGCATAGTTGGTTAGGTACGGTCTGATTTTCTTTATGTTGTATAAAGCGAATCGGCACGACTGGAGGCAACATGAATTGAGAAGGGAGCTGGTCATCGATCATGACACCCAGATTCCTTACCACTTTGGACGGAGTGATTTCACTTGAGGCGATATTGATCTTCAGATCGTGATGGATTGATGGCTGGGCAGGAATGACCAAGAGCTCGGTCTTGGATAGGTTCAGACTGAAGGTTAATAATACTACGATAAATTGATTAATCAATATGGTGTATTCTGCCTCAAACCTTCACAGAAGCTGCAAGCAGCCCAGTGCATTCAGAAAATAGTTACTTCTGGTGCCTACAGTGCACACAAGTTGTCGCCACCCAAGGACGTGGAGGTTTACCATTTAACTGTTTTTGCTCCAACCCTAATTTAGCATATCTGATAGGTAGAACAAGCTGAGTCATTAAATCACACCTCATAAGTAAGAACTTTGTTACGGTTAGAGTGAAAACCTGTAGGATGGCGACATTACATTTCTAAGGATGGAGTTGGTGACCACTAGTGTCCACCCATTCAATGCAAGTTCCCTTGTAATACTTTAGCCAATAAACCTCCACAGTTAGGGTGGTACAGTAGTTAGGGAGATATACATGTCACCACAAGGTTGCAAAATGCACGTGGGCGGGGATCAGCTATTGCACCTCTGAATAATATACTTAACCTGCAGTGCCTCAGGAAATATCCAACCTATTGAAACTGTCATCTGTGCAAATAGAGAAACCATGATTCTGTCAGATTTGATCTGCTGTCTTGTTTTCCCTGCTCAGAGTTCAATGATCTGTAGCCTATCTATCACCACATGAATGGATCCCGGTAAAACAAAATAAAGAAATAAAGAAATAAATACAGATTTGCCAAGTTTGCGTCTCAGCATTTAAACACTGTGTAGCCTCCTTCGTTCGCAGTCACAGTCCTTCCATGTCTGAAAATGCTGAGTCAGATATCAGTCTCCTAATTTCATCATCTCAGCCTTGGCTTTATTGGCATTTGTGCCCGCCGCCGGTTAGAGTGCCAAGTCGGATTCCCGCCAAAGAGATTTTCAGTTCTCACGTGACCTCCCTGTTATTATGTTTCGCCTGCAAAACCTCTTCCCCCATTTAATTGAATATGTTGTATACAGAACAAATATGGCCACCTTTCGTCTCTCGATAGGTATGCGGTTTTTTTTTTTCCGTCCTGCACAATTTATGTCTGATGTCACGCACTTGTACATGCATCACGCTTGCATGCATTGCAGCAAAGACTGATCGTTTCAGATAAAGCAGTCAGGTGTGTTTACATAGAAGGCTTTGTGAATTCTTGCAAACCATCTCTCGCTGAAACGGTGCTAATGCCGTATTGGTTGAGGTTCAATTTATAAATGTCTGTGGTCAATCCAATCAAGAGCTCATTTGACAAATCCGCCAATTATCTTTGAGTTAATTAAAACCCAGGAATAAAAACAATACAACTTCTGTGATCATGGAATGTGCGAATATTAATGTGCAAAATAAAATGAACAATAAATTTAGCGTAAATATGATCACGTAATTCGCGGCATTATGCTTTTAAAACCAAAAGTAGGCCTATATGCACAAGTCACAGGTGACAGGGAAGATACTGGTACAAACTCCTTGAACCTGAATGGCGGTTTTGAAAATTTTGTTTGGCAACTTCAGCGTTAACAAACGTAGGCTACTGACCTTCGCCAAGGCATTATCTGTCCAGACGACGCGGGTATGGGAAAACAACTGATTCCAATTCAAATCCCTCAAAAAGGAAGAAGATGAACATGATTGGCAAATCAAAATTTAAACCTGATTAAACCAGCACGATTTAGCTACTGCTTTTCAAGTGACGGCCTAATTTTTTTTTTTTCCAAAAAAAAAAAACAGGAAAACTGGTCATTTCACTTGAAGCGAACACTATCGCGGTGACTTATTTTGACACTGCATACCCAAAAACTGACTATTGTTCGTTGCTAATCAACAACGTTGACAGTGGAAAGTGAAGGGAACTAAAATCATCAATATAAACCAAGGCAACGTTTGCCATAACTTGAAACTGCCGGGAATACAGAGGTCAGAGGAGTCTGTAATACAAGCTATGTTTAAAACTGCCCCACTGGAAGGAGGTCCGCTCGTCGAAGGGAAATTGGCTATAGCCGCATTTTTTGAGCGCACAAGCATATATAGGCTGCATGAGCTCGCAGTGCTGAATTGCGCGTATACAAAACGACAAAACTGAACTAAAATACAATTAATATTACGCTGCGTTCTTTAAAAAGGTGAATTGATTTTCACAACAATGGGTTTTTATCTAGAAACATTTTCATTCAAATACCGGTTTTTAAGAGTTATCAGACAACACTTATATAGTCAGGCTATATCAACCGTTATAGCCAGTTGAAAAAATGTCAACATTTAAATTAGGTTATGGTAATAAATAGGCCTATTTAAGTTCACATCGTATTTGAAACTGTGAGCCTAAATTAAGGTAATCAAGGTAAAGATTAATGCGTGGCAGTAAAATGCTGCTGAAACCACCATCTACAGCCAAGTGCAGCGTGGGATGTTTCAAAAGCATGTTAATGGGAACTCGTGGTTGATGCCTGAAAAAGAAATGCAGCGGTCCAATAGATATAAATCAGATTTTTGGTATGATGATATGCTATATTTGTTCATTAATTAGTGATAACCTATGAGAAGTAGATCTGGTTGTTTTGTGTTACTATTTTGGAGCAAAATAGCCACACTTCTGAAGCGTTTATAACATTTTAATGACTAGTCGGCTCAGCTAACAGTTTACTGTTCATTTATAGACTATTCTACAGCTGTTCATACTTCAAAATTAAATACTTCTTTTAAAGCGGTCGTGACATACCTTGCTCTAAAAATCAAATGCAGACACATGTAAATAACATACTTATTTAACAACGCATCTTTCGGGTTCTCTTCAATTTAAAATTTTATTCGATACGCAAAAATATAGCACATAATTAAAAAAAAAAAAAAAAAGAGAGAGAGAAAAAAACAAATCAAAGCACGCCATGTTTCATGCTTTGGTTTGTAATTGCGCGTTTAATTGTGGCTTCCAGATCCACCAAAACAATTATTTTGTCCTGAATTTCTCACATGAAAGATCAAGTAGAGCTCCTGAAATAACGAGGCTAATGCTGGGCACATTCCTGTACGGGGAAAGGATAGTGTACGCGCACCCGTTCGGATTACCCTGTCAGAATAATCATATTTTGCAGACTAGTTGAAAGATTTTTTTCTTAAGTGTGAAGCGTGTCTCCACACGTCGTCGGCTTAGGCCTGTCACCACACCTTGGCAATCCTAAAACTCTAAACCCTCTTCAAAACATGCAAAACTTCAATCTATCAATTTAAACAAAATATTGAACTGGAAGAATCCCTTTTCTACATAAACAAATTCTCTTTTGTTTTTGTTTTTTTAATTTAATTAGATTTCGTCGTTGATACCGACCAGGCTGCACCCTAATTCAAATACTACTCGGTTATGATTGCCAATAATAATTACATGACTTAACAAAATTCACGAAGACTACAGCCTACCTGTCAGTGGGAGGGACACTTGCTCGGTGAATAGTTACGAGGAACAGTTCAAAGTTACTGACGCTCTTTGCAGGCTCCACTTATATCATAATAATGTAAATGATAACTAATCAGTTTTGCGTGTTTCGGAAGCTAATTAAAACTGTACACCTGAAGTTGAGGAACGCATCACGCCGAGGCGCACTGGACTTAACTGAACGCACATGGAAAAGTGAAGCCCCTTCCAGCGCAAAGCTGACAGTGTCGCTGTAAGAATCGGTTTGTGATCGAATAACCCTGCAACAAACTATTAGGATCACTTGAATAAAAATTATTAAAATGCTTGACTGATTGGCAGGAATTAAATACAATATTTTTAGCTTCCAGAGCAACGATAACAATATTGTCAGATTCTCATTCGGTGCAGTAATATTGAAAAACTCTTGCAATGGGACGATTTCGGTATACTGTCAACAATTAAGTTCTAAAATTATTTGCAACACGAATGACACTGCATGATGACTGTCGTTGGGAAAAGTGATGCCAGAAAACAAACAAATATTTCGGTCACCGCAAACTTACAGCCAGTTGCTAGCATTTGCAGAGAACAGCGCTAGTATTAGCATCAGCAGCGTCCTTAGCAAATACTCCGATGTCATCTTCAGCAGGAGAACGCTTGCACTCCCCAGGTTAATCGTAAAATCCACGGGCTAGCGTGATTTTCGATGATTTTCCCACTCGGATGGATGTGCGGTGTTCTCAGTAAAGGGCGGTTGTAGATCTGCTGGTCCCTTTTTAGGCGTCGTTAATCCATCACCAACTCATCGGGCATCCACTTCTTACAACTCTGGTAGGTGTCCTTACCTCTCCAGAAAAACAAAGATCCAGCAGTTTTTTTTTTTAAGCTAGAACTCTTCTGGCGCTTCAAGCCAACCTTGTTGCGCACCTCCTGTGCATCTTATTTGAAGTAATCGTGTTTATAGTCCTTAACATAGCCTACTCTTATAGATATGGCAAAATTTAGCGCAGAGTGCGTAAAACCCCTCTCCCCTCTTGCTCCGTATTAACTTTTTTCTTTCAGTGCTTTGGATGAATCTGCAGGTCTTCCTGTCCACCTATTTAAGCTTTATAACTCTGGCTCCGTCCGGTACGTGCAGAAGATGCTACTCTATGCGGGACGTGGGGCTGAATGTCGAATTTAGTGACTCCTGTTTGGTTTTTGGCGGGGCGGTGCGAAGTCTGGGGGTGGTTTTGATGTGTAAGTATGGAGATAAAGGCGGGTTTAGTGCTCCCTATCAGAGCGCTCTATGTATTTTTCATTACGGAGGGGTTCCTGTGCCGTTTTAAGAGCTGTCAAGTGAGGATGCAACAGCGCAGAAATTCACCGCGTTATGGTGAAACTACATTCGCGTCTTAACCCGGCGAGCAACCATAGTGCATTCTTGAACTGGCATGCTGTCAAAACGTCAAATTACATCTGTTAAACAACGCGGGGTTTTCTCTTCACTGTGCACTTGAGTAGATAATAGTGTCAGTATTTATTACAATAACAGAGGAGGTCTGTTTCGGATCCCCACGCTATTTCCGACGACCCCTGGAAGATAGAGCAAACATTCATCGTCCGCTTTACCTTCAATTCAAGGGAATAAGTTTCGTGCAAAACGCATGTATTCATTTAAAATGCTGGTCAAAGCGGAGAAAGAAAGTCTTTCAGATTTCAATTTTATCCCAGGAGAGTTGTTACTGCCTAAGTACAAATTTGACCAAAATGATCCGATTTGACTTTACTTATTGGGCTTTCTGTAGTCTACTAAAAATACGCAGTTATTTACTCGTGGGACATTGGTTTTCAACACAGGCTTTGTGAATTTTCCTTAACTGAATGAATGCCTTGCTCAAGGCGACCGTCAGCCTGAGTTACCCTTCAGGAGGAAAATGAACTACTTCACAGCTCATAGGCCTACAGGAGTGGCTTGATTAATGAAAAAGGTAAGCACAGTTTAAGATGATACTTCAGCCTACGCCTGTACACAACTTCCATTAACGACACTTTTTAAAATCTCAGTTTTGGGCCGGACGGGCAAATTTCAATTCACCATTCAAAAAAGAATCAAGGCGAAAAACGCACCTGCAGCTGGCAGAGCACGTGACCCATCGACACAGGTCTGCTCCCCTAACAAAAATGAACTTCAACCGAGGTCATTCCCTATATGCTCCATCATGATTCTGTTTTATGACAGCCGATTATCACCACGACAGATGGATGGATTAATATGTTTCAGCTGGCAATAATTCTTTAAACCCTGACTGATGAAGTGTTTAGCTTCTGATTTCTTAAATAACTATGTCGGAACACGTGGTGTGGTTGTGTGGTCGTGGGAAAAACTTTATTGTGTTACAAGCTGGGAACATTATTGGCCTGCATCAAGCAAAGAAAACAAGAAGATTTCTGAAATCAGTGGACTTTAGCTGAGAACTGCGCAATACTTTAATTAAAAACTGGAAGGATAGTGGTGAACTGTCAACTTGAAATGGGTCGGGGGAAAAAATCATGAATCATTGTGATTAAAGATCACGCCATATGCTTGGTGAGATGTGCATGAACAGCAGAGCTGATAACTATGTTTAATTGTGAAAGTAAGAGCATTTCCACAAGTATAATGTAACAAAAACTTGCAAGATTGGGACTAAACAGCTGAGTAGCCACAAGAAAGCTACTTCAGTTTGTTATGGACCATAAAGACTATGGACTATGGAGCACTGGGGAAAGGTTAAGTGGTTTGATTAGTCTAGATTAAACCCTATTCCAGAGCGATGGGCGCATCAGGGCAAGAGAGGAAGCCCATGAAGCAAAGCACTTGTCATGCACAGTGCCCACTGTACAAGCCACTGGAGGCAATATTGTGATCTGGGGTAACTTCCATTGGTCAGGTCTAGGCTCAGTAACATTATGCAGCAATAAAATTAAGTCAGCAGACAACACGAATGTACTGAATGACCACAGGCATATTCCAGGATGGCAAAGCCCAGATTCAATGGGCTCAATCTATGAAAGCGTGGTTCAGCAAGCAAGAGAGATCATGTTCACACATGAATTGGCCAGCATGGAGTCCTGAGCTCAGCTAATTGAAAATCTTAAGGATGTGCTGGAGAAGCCTTTATGCAATGCTTTGGCTCTCTCGTCGCCCATAGGCCTATAGGGTCCCAGCCAAAACCTAATGCAACTCTGGTTGGAAATAAATGTTGTAATATTACGTAAGATTATTGAAACATCACTAACGCATGCCATGATCAAGGATAAAGGCAGTGTAACAAAATAGAGTGTGCAACTTTTTTTTTTGTTTTTTGACCGGGCAGTGTATAAATCTTGCTCATTTATTTTCTTTTTTTTTTCAGGCAAAAGGTACAGGATCCGACGTATGATCACAATATAGGCCATCGCTGACTGATAACGCAACAATTCCCACTGCTGCGATTATGGTTATGGTTGGCATTAATATGTACTGAATGCCATTTCACAGTTGACCTCATGTCATTATAAGTCATATTTGCTGCCAGTCACTTTTCATGTAACCTACAATCATGTGATGACATACCTTTTATTGTACTTCTCATTCATTATTCAAAAAATAAATTACGCGCAAACTGCCAGGAAAATCATTATCATCATTGCATAAATGACAGCTCTTCGAAAAGTAAAAGAATTTGGATCGTTGTCCAAGCATTGCAAAACCAGGGTATTTGTTTTGTTCTTTTTTCCAAGACTAAGAACATGCCCAGGCTAGCGCAATGAGTAATACAATAAACAGCTTTCCCTCTCTCTCAGTGGATTGTTAGTAATTGCTTGATTTAGTGGTCAACAATTCATGGGACAGGATGTTAGATAAGTAACATGCATCTATATCTCGTAAACTATTCACTTACTATAATCATTTAAAAATGTAATTCAAGTCATTCACTCAAAGAACCCAAAACAATTGAGGAGCACAAAAACCCTGGATAATGATACCCCTTTCAAACATGCCCAGTCCTGAAATTGTTTTCTATGTATGTATTTTAAACTTCAGATGTAAATTTTCAAATAATACACTGCTGTGAGCACTCAATCAACAGTGCTGGACCATGGTTTGATATAAGTTGGGTGATGTAATTTGTCTGAGTAACCCATAAGAGCAATATAAGAACCTTTCTCCAGCATGAGTGTGGCTGGGCTGACTGACAGGAAACTAGTCTGCAAAATGTTAATGACCAACAGGGGGAGCAAGTGAGTAATTTCCCCTGATGGCTGAGATGCTTGAGGTGACAATGGACTGCAGCTGCTTAGAAACCGAGCAGGTGCATATGGCCAAACATTATTACATGAGCGTATGACTGGCAGGATATAATGAAGTGATGAATTACCACTGTTCAGTTGAGCTGAATATACATGAGGAGTTTAATTGCAAAATGCGATAAACGCCACTTTTGACATTTTTGAACCACCATTGCAAGGTCATCATTGGCAGGCTGGTGGTCAGGCCAAGTTCAGGCCTTAGCGACATGCTGCGTTTCATAGTGTTCCGCTTGCTCGAACATCAGCTTTCATTCCAAAGCGCAATCAGCATCCAAGTCAGTTTTATCTGTTAACTGTGATATATCCACACAGCCAATCAGAGATGGACAATCCTGCAATGCCAGCAGACTCTGATTGTTTTGTGACTCTTGTTTTGGGCAAAACAAAAATATTATTGTCTTTTCTATGCTGCAAGCTCTGCAGAAAAAAGATTCCCCAATTTATGTTTATCCCTCGAGAGTGCTTTTCCCATCAGTGGACAGTTTTCTCCCCGCTGACCGAGTTTTTGGCTGCATTGAGGAACAGATTTGCAAAAAAAGACAGTGTACTACATGCAAAGGAGTATTACAAATTATTAAGATAACACTGAAATGTTTACGAATGTGCTATGGACTCTTAGGCATTCGACTTCAAATCAAACTTCTGTGGATGTATTGCATTCTGCCAAATAATCACAACAAAGTTCACCTCTTCACAAAATTTATTATTCTTAAATTTAATTGCATTGTGGAGTAGTGTTTAAACTTGTTTAACTAGACATATTAACAAATAAGAAAGTTCTTCTACACTGAAAAAAAATAGCATTTTCCTAATGGACATATTGTGTTTTGCGATATGTATTCAACACAGAATCAGACGTTTTTTGTTTTCTTTTTACATGTGAACTGTGTTCCTCTTTCATGGATTTTAGCAGCCGATTGCAGCTTGTGTTCTGTGGTAATATTGAATAATATAGCAAATCCCAACGGTCTAAAATCAGCGCAGTCTTTTCAGACTAAATCTTATTTGAGAAACCTTGGCACGCTAGTGCACAAATCCACTCTATTCACAACATTTCTGTGCACTTCCCTCACCCCCTACTCCCACATCCTACACCTTTGATTTAGTGTACTATGGGCCATGGGCCAATGCCATGGCAACAGTTTGGCCACATCCATCAAGCCCTAAGAGGTCAGCCATCATTCACGGACAGCCCCTGAAAGCCAGGGCATGGAGGTCACTCTATGGTCAGTTTAAGCACCTAGCCTGCCTATCAAATGTTCCCAGATGAATTGCATCCCTGCGCATTGTCTGGCAGAATTTGGCCAGCAATCCCACAAAAATTACAAAATCTAAAGGGACATTTTTGATTGAATAAAAACAATAGAAATTATTAAATTTCACCAAATATGGTGATGGCCATAATTGAGCCCCTCAGAACAATAGTGATCTAACTCCGATTTTCTAATTTTCCGAGTTAGACCCATATTTTTCATGCTAAAGGTAAAATCTATTCATGCAATAATGAGCCAGAAGAATGTTAGTTCCACCTTTGAAATCTAGATAGTAGTGCAAGAGTGCTCTAACTCCAAAATTCTTAGTTTTTAAGCGAAACATGCAAAAAATAACAAAAATCATCAATGTTGACAACAAAATACTTTCTGACCATGAAAGCGAAGATTCAAAGGATGTCACTTCAAGACAGGTTTAAATACTTCCTGGCATGCTGAATTTGACAACGTCGAAACTTTGGAAGCTGTTTTCTCAAAATGATGAAAAATGGAGTTAGACCACTATTGTTCTGAGGGGCTCAATTATTTGGGTAATGATGAGATATATCTTGAGTCGTTCACTCAGTTTGGATGGATTTACTCTCTAAATAAAGTGCAGATTGTCAGCGTTTTTTTGAGAGAGTTTTCCTTGCTTATTTCGACAAGACAATGCCCAGACACATTCTCATCGGTTATAACAGTATGGCTCCATAATTGGGGCATGTGGGCACTAGACTGGCCTGACTTCTGTCCAGACCTCTCTCCCATTGAAAACATGTCATGCATGATGCAGAATATATGACAACGAAGATTATGGCCTTATGAGCAGCTGAAGACATATCGAGGGAGAATGGAGGAAAAAAAACTGCACCTTCAAAACAGGAACAATTAGAGTCCTAAATTCCCACACAAATTACTCAGTATTGCTAAAAGGAAAGATGGTGTTACACCGTAGTAAATACACCCCCATTCCAACTATGTTAAAACATGTTTCAGGCATGACATTTGGAAGGATCATATTTTTTCAAAAAAAAAAAAAGAAAGTTGAGCTGGTGAACCATGAAAAGCCTCATCTTTGTAATCTTTTCAATTTCATGCAGGTCAAGAGTGATTAACCAATCACTGTTTCTTTTTCATTTGCGTTTTCCATACCAGCCCGACATTTTTGGAAATGGCCTTTTCTATGGACACTTTTTTAATCACAAATAACTATATTTGAGAATGTAAAGAGTATTATGCATCAGAAAGGCCAAGTTACAGGATCAATCAGCATTGTAACTTCTCTAAACCAGATGCCAATAGCAGAAGTACAGCGACAGATGCCCCAAGTGTGTGCCAAAAACATGATGATGCACTCTCCATATCACCTCCAAGAGTGGGATTTCCTGTCTTGTCATCAAATTGACACCATTTTTTACGCCAATTGAAAGATGTGCTGGGTAATTAAGCTTGAAATTGGTATATGAGTTAATTGCCTGAGTCCTATCTGTGTATTTGTGTCTAGAACAGGTGCTCTGGCTCATCTGAGGTCCTGATAGCTGTATGTGTGGCAGGCTTTTTGCTCCCTCCCTGCTCTCTACATTAAGTGTCGCTCAGGTCATTTCATGCATGTTGGCATCACTGCATTTCAGCATTTTATTACCCCGCCCCACCTGAAGGGTGAGGGAAGGAGTATTGTTTTCGATTCGGTTTGTTTCTGTGTTTGTGTGTTTGTGCGTTTGTTTGTTTGTTTGTGTGTTTGTTTGTTAACACTCCAGCGGCAAAACTAATGGCCAGATTCACCCCAAATTCTGTATAGGGATTGCCACTGACCCAGAATAGATCCCTATTGAATTTCGTACAAGTAGGTGAAAGTATGAGCGAGGGGCGGGGTTTGTTGTGCCTGGCACCACTTGTTTTTGTTATGTAGTCATTTAAAAACCAACTAACCTTGTTTACCAATGACAGTTGAAGTATTTATTTATCTCTTTATTCATATATACACTGTAAAATATAAAAAGTCAATTAAACTTAAAAATATAAGGCAATCAGCTGCAAAGTAGTTTTGAGTTGCTCAACTTCAAGTCCCAGTAGTTTGCAGTTGGTTGCCTTACTTTTATAAGCTGCGTCAACTTTTGATTTTTTCAGGGTGCTTATTTACCTTTTTCACTGAACATATAATAGATTTCATTGTGTGCAACAACCCCCAGAAGAATGCTTTGTAATCGGAAATTATATCTCCTTAAGACATGGCCATTTTAATGTTTTCTGCAGTAACAGCAATTTTTGTTTGACAGAGGTTTACAAATTGAGAAACTAACACTACAGTACTATTCTAGTTCCTGTCATTGAAGCTCTGCTTGCTCTAATTTTTCTACCACATTGTTTTCCTCATATAATAATAATAATAATAATAATAATAACAACAAGATGACAATGTCATCACTATCTGCTGCCATGATCAAGGGCCATAACTCAGTGAAAAAATATGGTCCGACATCCATTTTTGAATTCAACTTAGATCATGAGTAGCTCGTTAAACTTTCAAAATGTCACGCATCTAGGTGTGATAGTTACAGAGAAATCTTGTCCCCATTGTAGCCCAGGCGGATGGATCCCAATCCAATATACCCCGGTCCCACTTCGTGGCAGGGGATAATAATCTGCAGTGTCCCTAAGGTTGGGTAGATGAGTGAGTGAATCCCCCTTGCAGGGGCTATGGACCCCTCTCTCTCTCTCTCTCTCTTCCTCTGTGGTTTCCTGCGCTTTCTGGCAGCGCCACTCACACAGATGAGTTCCTTCATGACCACTGCTGATGATGAGGCCCAGCTGAGAGGATCCAGCCCTTACAGACTCTTCCAGTGACCACAGACAGCTTAGAGAGCATCCTGCTCTCCTCCTGTGGAGCGTGTGTAAGGGGTTCGCTGTGTGTGCAGAGGAACATGGGGTGTGTGGGAGATAAGTTGCATAAAGCATTTATGGGGGTCGTTTTTGTGCGCTGTTTAAGGAGGTCTGCCTGCCTGAGGTAAGGTTTGCCACCTGTCTATGTTCTGAAGCCTTAAAATTATTTTTTTGGGAGTTATAATTATGTTTATTTATTTATCTGACACATCATTGACTTCATTGTATGGACAGGCCGACAGTGAATGATTTCATTCCGGGTGAGTGTGTGGGTATGTGTGTGTCTGTATGTATCTGTGTGTGTCTGTGTGCAAACATGTTCTAAGTGGTGTCTTGCCAGACACCAAATTCCCAGTGGAGCATTAAGGAGAAATTAGGAGAAACACACTCTGCTGTGAATGAGCCCATTATGTTATCCTTCAGACATGAGACATCTGGGTAGGCTTAAACTATGCACATTCAGTCCCTCAACACACACTCACACACACACACACGCCGAGAAACTATTGCTCCAGTCTGGACTGATTGCCACATGCATTGCCAAGCAACTTTACCATGACCCTAACAAAATGTCTGCCTTTAACCACTGTTTTCCCATAATCACAGCCTCAGAAACCACACACTGTGGGCTCCAGGATGCAAGCCTTGGCCTTGTCACACGTGTTAATTAATGCCAATCCTTCCCTCAAAAATTTCCACCCAGAAAATTTGCAATTATAGTGTCTGTCTGTGTTTGCCTCTTAAGCTTCAGAGTTTATAACCTGTTCTCTCTCTCTCTCTCTCTCTCTCTCCCTCTCCCCCTGCTCCTAATCATTATACAGACTTAAGTTATCAGCCAAATTCAAACATACTGTCTATGTAGAAACAATTATTTACGTAATTATCCGTACAAATAGACCTCCAAGGAGAAGTTGACAGTTTGCGATTACTGTGTGGACTTCTTGCGCTCAGTAATGAACAAAGCCTTGCAAAATAACAGTTATTTGACAGGGTCGGGCATACAGATAGATTTGATGATATATTTCCTAGTATAGAAATGATTCTTTTCTTCTAACCATTTTTTATTTGCAATTTTTCTTTATTCGTTTTTGTAATGTAAGGGTCTAAACTGCCTAATTTGTCTATCCTCATGGCATTTTTTTATCTCAAAAGAATTTTTTGAGTGTTTAGAATTTTTGGTATTTTCTATCTGTACCACACATCCTACTTCATGAAATTCCAATGCTTCAGATATGGGGGGTAACAAGGCCTATGTGAAGTCCAGTGGGCAGACATGGCCGCCCATTTGTCAATACTGCCAAACGCGTCTGTCTGCTGACGACATGTGGAGATTGATGCTGGTGAGAACAGGATGGGGGGGGGGGGGTGCTGGTGCTGGGTCGGTGATAAATCGTACGCTGACGTGAATGGGGACCTGAGAAACCCCTGAGTCAGTCAGTAGAGGCTTCCTCAGCCGCCCTCCTGTCTCCACGGCAACCAGGATTGGCACATAACGTCCGGGCCACAATGACATTCCTGCAGGCCCGGCAAGAGAGGGACAGATTTTATATAGCTGAGCTGCATTGCCGTTGTCCGGGTAACGGCTTCTGTGGTGGAACATTTATTTGGGTCCGGTGGACACCCTTAACAATCGCACCCATCATTAGGCGCCATAAACATCCCTTTCTCTGTCCTCTCCTCTCAGGCTGGTGAGTTATTATCATATTGTGTGCCAATTCTTGCTTCTCCCTCCGAGATAATTCTCAATGGGGGAGAAAATTCTCAAAGCTGAAAGTCCGCACCAGCTGCTGCACAAAGACAAATACATGGACCAGGCAGAAGACTCCCACTCCACTGGGGTGCATCCCCGCACTAACAAAACGGATCCTTCTTTCCTTCACTTGTCTCCTTCCCTCCTGATACAAGAGGGACATGAGTGGAGGATCGGAGGCTAAACACATGGCTAACACACCTCGTTAAAGCTCAGGCCGGGAATGTAAAGCGAACAGAGCCTCCCTGATGGCTCTATGGCCCTAAGTGTCTTCCACTGAATTCAGGGAATCAAAGAAGCCTCCATTAGGGCTCAATGGTCCAAGTGGCTTCCACTGAATTCACATATTAAAAGAAGCTTCCATTAGGGCTCTATGGTGTCAAGTGGTTTCCACTGAATTCAGGGAATCAAAGAAGCCTCCATTAGGGCTCAATGGTCCAAGTGGTTTCCACTGAATTCACAGAGTAAAAGAAGCTTCCATTAGGGCTCCATGGAGTCAAGTGGTTTCCACTGAATTCAGGAAAGCATACAGTCACCAGGAAATCTGAAAATCTCAGTTGCTAACTTTGATGAAAATGAGCCCTCATTGCAGGGTCAGAGCCGTTTGTCTCGCCCGTTGACAAATGTCTTTGATTGAGTCCAACACTGTGTGGGGGCTGTTCCAGAAAAGAGCTTTCTTACAAATGGCAAAAATATTCTTTAAGTCATGGACATTCCCATCACATAAAATATAGGCTGTGCTGTACCCTGGGAGTTGGAGTCCATCAGATCCGATCCAGTGATGTGAAGCAGATTGTGGTAAATAGGGCCCTCTTGATGGCAGACTATTACAGACCCATTCTACACAATCAATCTTCATAGTGTTGAAAGATTTGAAGAGAGGACATGGTCATCATTCTCAAAGTCTTTGGGTATGAGATATCTGAAGATACCATGTGAGATACAATATCTTTTCATGGATATTATGCTGACTAATCAACAAAAGAGACCTTCCTGGATGAAGCCATAATTTCTAGGGTAGACATTAATCTAGCATAATTTATTCTATAACGTTTGGAATGCTGAATGGCTTGGAATGGCTTTCAGCGCCATTGCGTCATTTTGACATCTGTTGGCAATCAAGGTCTCTTCGGCTACTTTTACTGTAAATGTGGCTCAATGTGGCATTCATCAGTGAAGGCAAATGAAGTCAGGATGGAGTCATCATGACCGTCTGACATGAAAAAAATTGCATGTTGTGTTGGACGGCTCACTTCAGTGCATACGAGTCTATACAGTATCTGGTGTTCTGTTCCACTGAGCAGAATCACAAAATTATCTGAAAAACTTTACCCTGTTCTGCTGTTTTTTGAACAAGTTGCTTGTCTGGTTGGGCACCGTCTTTACCAGGGATCTCAAACTCAAGTTCTGGAGGACGGCAGCATCTACTGGAGTTTGGCATGTTACTGCGCTACTGATTGGCAAAACGTGCTGCTTTCCTGGTCTTAACTGGCTGAGAATCGAAAAGGAAAAAAAAAAGAAAAAAGAACTACCAGAATGTGGCCGTTATGGGAAGGAGCTTTATATCCCTGTAAGTAAAGACGACACTTTGACAAATCCAGTAAAAACTAATTAAATTACATTCAATGTTGTTTGGGCTATCAAGCACCAGTCTTAGGAGAGGGAAGTGGCTTTGCTCAGGTATAGCACACCCGCAGGGGTTGGAGAAGAGCTTGTGTGTTACGACTCACACACGTCTCCACCTTCCAGAAACAGGGGAACCGTCTTTACGGGCCAGCACCTGAATACCCAGTTAGGAAAAAAAGCGTGGCTCACAGTGAAGGATATCTGCCTCCAGGAGGAGTCAAGAAAGCTCACCTCCCGGTTCATCAGCCCATTTACCATCTCCAGAATCCTGTCTTTATCTGCCACATATGCACATACTGTCTTTATTCCCAACATAATATTCACTCAGTGTTTCATGTCTGGAGAATGAAACCTGTGTCTGTGTCCCCTTACAGCCTTCCGTCCTGCTCTCAGCCTCTCCCCAGGCTCATCAATGGTGGCCCTGCGTACACCGTGCGTCAGATCCTGGACGTCCGGCGTATGGGACATGGCTGGCGGTTCCTCATGGACTGGGTGGGGGGTAGGGGGCGGAGGAACGCTCCAGGGTCCCGGAGCGGAACATCTTAAACCTTCTCTGGTTTGTGATTTCCTGCACTGGCGTCCAGGGTCCACCACTCGGCCGCCACCTTGAGGGGGGGGGGTAACTGGCGTCCAGGGTCCACCACTTGGCCGCCACCTTGAGGGGGGGGTGTAACTGGCGTCCAGGGTCCACCACTCGGCCGCCACCTTGGGGGGGGCTGTCACAACGCTTCTGCTAATCCTAAGTGTGGCTCTTTGCAATTTAGAAGCTTGTGTGTCTATTTGGTGCATTTGTGTTGTGATTGGTTTATGTCTTGTGTGCGTCTCCCCATTTGGCTGAATCTTGTTACTCGTTCTTTTCCTAATGAGCGAGCGAGGAGTATTTAAGCCCTCCAGTTCATGTGCTGGTTGTTGAGTTGTAAAGTCGCATTCGTACTGAAATTCTAGTCATATTTATGTTAGTAAAACTTTGTTATATATGTCAAATGCAGCCAAGTACTTTTCAGTGGCAGCCAAAGTTTCTTTGAAACCGTTATTGTCATTAGTTAACCTGAACAAGCTTCCAATCCTAATCATGATCCAGGATTGGGACCAAGTTCGAAGTAAGCTTAATTCAATTCTGTTCATCAACTCTAGTTTGTCAGGAACAAGCTTTCAACGCTGATCCGGGTCCAGGACTGGGACCGAGTTCCTCTCAAGCAACAACCCACCTCTTCATGGGCAGTCCAGTGCTGGCAAGCACTTCAACATCTGGCAGCACACTATAAGCTACTGGTCGGTTACAGCAGCCAAGCATTGCCGGTTACACCTGTGCTGAAGTGTGCTTTATTCTCTGTGGGGTTGCATCCCCGCCTATCCTCCCTGGGGCTCTGTTCCTGTCATTACCACATTGCTGCTAATAAATTACCAGTTGTATACCAAATCTGTCTCCGCACTTGATTCCTGGTCTTGACCCTAACAGAAACAGCAAGGTTGAAAGTGATCACCCCCGGACCAATTCGACCAGCAAGCAGCATTAGCCCAACACATTGTACAATCACAAAAATTGCTGTCAGAATGTTCTTTCAAAATGTGATATAGCATTACTGGAAATAGAGAGTCATTGGCATTTAAAACATCAGCTTATAACAGTTTTTTTTATTCCATGTTACTTACTTTTCAAGGGGTAAAAAAGAGTTTGGTAAAACCACTGGCCAGAAAAACCAGTGTCCGAGAGGAAAAAACTTGACGGAGAAACTCCATGATGGGGGGAGCTAGATGGCTTGATGTCTGTACTCAGGCTGCACATGGATTAGAAAGTCTATCTTTATATCCTTGCATGATAGTTGGTAGTTAAATAAGCAAAGCATTGGCTGAAGTTGAATAATTCAGATTTAGATAAGTATAATCTGGGTTTATGTACTGACCTGTAAATCCCTGCCATCGCTGATATGCAGTATTTTTCTGCTCCTATTTTCTATGCACTCTATGCACTTTAGTAGAGTTTTTATGAGGAGAGTTTTGTTTTCATTAAACAAATGATTAGTAAATGGATTACACGATCAAATGGATTTCCCATGTTTTGCTTTTGTGAGCCTATGTTTGTTTCTCACTGATAAACTTGAGTGGGAGCACTTTCCAGGCGTCTTATCTCTGAACACATGAGGTCAAGTTTGTTTTCATTCGCTCTCTGAGTCTCTTTTTTCTTTCCTCCCCTCTTCACATATGGCAGACCATCTCCAATCAGCACTGAGCAAATATTGACCCGGCTTCAGGTAATGGTTTCTCTGATTTCTCCTCGTTCCGCTGTAGGCTTCAGTTGCTTTGGGTTATACTAGTAGTGTTTGTTACATCGGTGTTTGAATGTTCCCTTAAAAACACTATAATCTTGTAATTATGATCCCTTTGCGCAGATATAGACGCAGACATCCATAAATTCTGAAATTTATTTCCTTATTAATTCTGTAGTTGAATTTCCAAATGTCTTGCTTCACTAGGATAATTTTCCAGAGTCTCTGTGACACAAATACGGAGTTATAAAGCCTAAATAGGCTCATGCATAACAGGAATAATTTGGCATTATTCGTATTTTGCGCAAAGGGGTTAAAGAGCGAGTCCAGATTACGTTGAATTACCATTAAGGCCATTTCACACAAAAGACGGAACACACAAAAGAGTTGAATTTGCTAAATACGTGTTCATGGCGTAATAGGAAAGTTTTGGATTCGATGTGGGTAAGCTCTGAGAGATAAATGGGATAAAATTTTGCTAATAGACGCATTTTTGTTTTGTTTTTACGTTCTGTCTTTAGTATGAAACAGCCTTGATTCAGCAGACGCTTCCTGTCTAAAGCAAGTTCTCATAGATTTAACTAAGCAGGGGCCAATGCCCCCAGAGCAATGTGGTGCAAAGGGTCTTGCTCAAGGGCCCAACCGCTGCTCCAGACTTATTATGGCTACACTGGGGCTCAAAGCATCAATCAAACATCTTCACCCCCAGGCTGTAGGGCTGCTTTCCCTGAGCTTTCATTATTCCTGTGTGAGCTGTCCAAGTGATTAATTTCATTATTCAGGGCTGCAGTGTGACCTATTGATGAATCTTGCTGTTCATTAAAGTGATTAATTTATGGGTCCCAAACCTGCCACCATCATTTTAATATGATTATAATGTACACTACAGGCCAGAAGTTTGGAAGCAAGGCCTATACAGGTCAAACATTTGGAAGCAACTTCAAGTTTCTGTTCACAATGCCTTTCTTAAAAACCAGTATGAAATCTATGGATTTTGGAATGTATTTACTGCATGATTAGACTTTTCTTTCATTGATATGCACCATTTTCCTCTATTTACCTTTAGGTACTGTATACATTGATGTTACCAGACCATTGCTGAATAAATGTTAAGAAAAGAAAGGAGGGGCTTAGTTTTTGGGTTGAGAAGATTTGCAAGAGTCACAATTTCAGTGAAAAAGTAAAAAACAAATCACAGTTTGCATTATTCACTTTATGTCATGGTTTACAGCCCACCGGATCCAACGGCAATCCGGCGGGCACTAGGACCATGGGGCTAGTAATATGGGCCTGATAATTTGAGTAAAATGTATTCTGATAAGTGACTTTTTATATAATAATCATGTTTATTTTGTTGCAAAGTATGCCAATGAAACTATGATCTTTTTTTGTACAAATTTGATCTTGCTTCCAAACTTTTGGCCTGTAGTGTATTTATAATTTTATCACTTTTCCAGGGCAAATTTCAGGCTTCTGGGGCCTCATTTATAAATGGTTTGTACACGTATAGAAGATACATATGCCACTTTTGTCGCTAATTTCAGACTTATAAAAAAAACTTGACTTTAATAAAACACACAAAAAAAAAAAGGATTCTGCACATTTTCAAAATTTGGGGTTGATCTTGATTATTTGCAGAAAAATTGCATGCAGTTTAACTTAACAACCATTTTATAAGTTGAATACTTTTTTACCATGCACTGCCTTTATATTCTTGAACATACGCAATATTTAAGTATGGATTCCACGCAAATTTTGATCAATAATGCCCCTAGTGTTGACTGCAAGGCTTCACCCCTCACTGAGTGCCCTGGGTGTGTGCTTCTCTGTCCAGACCTGTGCAGAGACAAATGGGTGGATGAATTTTGTCATTATAGGTGCACTCACACTGCAAAAAATCATGAAGTTAAAAATCGCGAAATTTCACCCTGCTGTTCACACTGGCACGAAAACTCGCGAAGTTAGCTCTGTTGGAAAAAAATTGAGAAGTTTCAGGAAGTAGTGTGCACCATTCATGCATTCCTAGCACACTGAGTAACACAAGTCACATGAGTAACTTCGCGAAGTTTCAGACGTGTGCGTTCACATCACAAAACTTCTTGCGAAGTTTCGCACAGAGCGCGAAACTTCGCACTCTGGCTTGAGATTTTTCTTGCGAAGTTTCAGACGGCTTTTGGTACGGTTGCTTAGCAACTGTCACCCTAACTTCCCAAATTTTCTAACTTCGCGAAGTTTCACTTGCAGTGTGAATGCACCTTATCATACAATATAATGTTGTTTTTCACTGTAATTTCTATGCGGCATTATGAAGGCCATTTCCTTGGCCTT